>OY740790.1:58945313-59605075 GCA_963514005.1 Raja brachyura
GATTCCTTAAGAAAAATTCATTATTCTGACAAAAGTTTAACAAAGATACTAAAGGACAATGTTGATATCATACTATTTCAACTTCTGTCTGAAGGCTTCTGGTTGTTGAATTCCTATATATAAGCTGTATCCAAAACAACAAGCACCGAGTGAAAGCCGCACATGTCTCTATCAATATGGATCTAGTAATAAATACCAAAACATTTTCCTGGAGCAAATAAATAGGGCGGTATAGGCTTAGACACCACATTGCGAGAGGAAAAGTTAGTCAGTCGTCGACGTATTGGAGACTTTTATTCATTAATAAGTGTAAAAAGACCTTAGTACAAAGCCTGTACCACATGATTAAAGGCATATTTTATATATCTATTTTAATAGTTTTGAAATGCTAGCTATGCAAGCTTACAAAAAAATGCGGTCTATAATTACTTGAAAAACATTTATTCTTCAAAGGCATGTATCAATATGCTAAGGCTACAATAAGTATAAAAATCTATGATATAAATCATTGTCAGTAATCAATTACTGTCCATTTTACATTCTGTGAGAAAAAATCGATTATTTGTAATATGTGGTGTATATTTGTACATACTTGAAAACACTTTTGTGTGTGATTTCCATAAAGGCTACATGGTTTATTTATCTAACTGACCTCTTTGAAGATGCTTCTGGATTTAAAAACTGTGACTTCCTGTGGACCAAGTAATCATTGCAATCCCAATAACACTTTTACATGTAGCAGGTGACAAAAATTCATCAGAACAGTTAAATATGCAAGTACCATCTATAGCTGTAGTAAGGAGAGAACTTCTAAATTGTCTATTACAGAATATGGCTGTACAGCAAAAGCTAACTGAAAATATATCATTTGCTCAATATACGGATGATGTTGAATATGGGAGAAAATGCATTCACAGTTTATTGAAATAGCAACATAGCAAATACATTTTTTTCCACAAGGCTCAGGCTTTGCCAGTGTGCTTTTGAATAGGATGTAAAAATATCTTATTCATGCAAACATGTTTAACTATCAGCGACATTTCAATTAATTTTACAGCTGAATGGCACATTAAAACGGCTGAATTTATTATTGGAAAGTACAGATACTCTTCATCTCTTTTGACAGGATTGTCTTTCAGCGGGCTTCTAGGGTGGCGATTCATTCTTTATAAGCTCTGGTGGGCGATGTTCCCTTGTAGAAGATATTCCTTGTGCTCTCTGGGCTGTTTCCTCTTTCAGGTATTAAAATGATGTTGGCTTTCCGCCTTAGGGTGGAGTCCCTACTGGAGGACACTGAGTGCGTTTCAGATAGAGCCTCACTTCCTTCCACCGGTGTTACCCTGATGGTGGTGATCCCATGGTGATGGTGGTCGCCGCTGTCTGGAATGGTTTTCCTTCTGTCAGACGAAGCATAGCTATCTTTGAGCGGATCGCTGCTTTCAGAGTCCCTGTTAAGATCATTCAACTCGAAGGCTTGGCGGAGGCTCCCCTTCTCGCCGGCTTTCCATTTCCACGAACCACTCTCCTCGCTGCCCGACGGCACTTGCACCAGGGGTCTGTTGTTCTCTGGGTGAGCTTCCACCCTGACAATATTAGTGGGCTCATGGTCGGTCAGGGCTTTGTACCTAATCGATCCCGTGCAGCTCACGGTACTGCCGTCGGTACTTTTCGGACTGCCGTGTAACATGCCCTGCTGCTTGGACATGGCAATGACTTGCATAATTCTTGGCTGGGTGCTGCTTGCCCTGCCGACTCCGCTCTTCTCAGCTACCTTCAGCCACTTTGACCGGGCTGAGCTGGCTTTGGGAGACGTGCTGATGCTCTCATGCGTCTCTTCGGGTATGTGGACCAGTTGTGAAGAGCCGGGCCGCGACTGCATGCAGACTCTTGCTCCTCCGCCAATGCTGCTGGTGCTGTTGTTGCCCGGGATGGTACCGGCTTGGATTTTCAAGTACTGGCTGAGTTGGGACTGTGCGTCTCCATTGAGACCGACTCCCACAGGCTCCGAACTTGATCGCATCTCCATGCACGTTGGTGGCGAGTGACCAGTCTCCGTCTCCATGACCTGCAGGGACAGTTTGCGACTTTCGTTCTTGGACTTCCACTGCGACAGGAGCTGCTTGGAGCGGGCAGAGTCCATAGATGCGTGAATGGATGCATTCCTTCTCGCTGACTCATCCATTGATGATGTGTTGACACGGGGCAGCGTGTTACTGAAAGTCACCATGTTCTCCTTTGCCATTGGACTGCGAGGAGTTATGATCTCGACATCCGCGCTTGTCCTCTTCAGGTTGGTAAGGGAGCTAGACTCCCTGTGGTTCCGATTCAGAATACTTTCAGAGTGGTGTGATGAAAGTCCATCAATACTACTGGGTGCTTTTCCTTGGAGTTGTCTACTGCTCTCCTGGCTGAGTTCTGTCAGCGATCTCAGCGGTTCTCTGTGAGGGGTTTGGTGAGCTAAGCCATCATCACTCGGCTGGAAGTTGCTCACAGCATAGAGACCCTGGAGTGCAAAATACAAAACACATGTCAAAACCTATCATCTGGAAACTTAACTCTATAATGCTAAAATGCTCGACATAGAAGCAGCTACACATCCCACACTGCTTCTGAGATTAAGAAATATTTAGTCCATGGAGTCAAATCAATAACAACGTTACATTGCAGCTTTGTACATCCCAAGGTGCTACAAGGGGACATGTTCGGGCAGTGAATGTAAATTTTAAAGAGCATAAAAATGGCAATAGAGTGGAGAGGCAGAGAGCTGCGTTCTGACCATTTATGGTGAATTCACTTAAACTGGCGAAGTGCAGGAAGACGCAATTGGAAGTGTAATTCTTGGAGGGCTGGAGTGGATTAAAGCATTAGGAAGGTGTGAGAATACAGAGGGAATTGAAAAAACGGTAATCATTGTAAAATCAAGGCTTCAGAGCAAATGTGGATCAGGGGGGTGAGATGATAAGTTTGTAAAATTTAGTTTAAATTAGAAGGCAAAGAAAATAATTCCAGATGAATTGAAATCTACAGAGACTGGATAACTGAAGTTAGGTAAATGTACACAAAATGCTGGAGTAGCTCAGCGGGACAGGCAGCATTTCCGGAGAGAAGGAATGGGTGACGTTTCGGGTCGAGACACTTCTTCAGACTGAAGACCAGACTAAATCAGTCACCCGTTCCTTCTCACATGAGATGCTGCCTGTCCCGCTGAGTTAATCCAGCATTTTGTGCCTATCTTCTGATTAAACCAGCGTCTGCAGTTCCTTCCTACACATTAGGCAAATGTACAATGGAATAGGCAAGGTGAGATTATAAAATATAATTTTTAATTCTAACATCCAATTTGCTTGAGGTGCAGAACATAACTTTCCCTAAACCCCAGCAAATTCTTCATTTTGGAGTAAACAGCTAATTTGAAAGTTACACAGATTGTGCTTCCTCTATCCTATTCTTGGGCAATCCGTTCCAGATTACTTTAGATAACTGTATCGTTTTTTTTTTCCTTTGATATATTATTCCTCTTTATTTACATGTAATGGCTTAATTGCATTTTTACTATCAATTTGAATGCAAAGTATTTTATTCCTCATGCTGTTCCTCTTGGTGGAAAGAAAATCATTTTGACATTAAAAAATAAATAAAACTGCCTATCCTGTCTCTCTCCAGCTACCTCTCAGCTTGAACTGCAGATACACCAGAGATCCAATTGTATCCCCCCCACCCCCCCGTGCCACGTGATTCCAGGGAAAGTAGGTCAAGCCCTTGGTTCACAGGAATTGCCGAGCTGCTCTCTGCTCAACCCACCTTGTGTCCAATTGGAATATAAAGCTTTATCTGGATTTGTATCATAAGTGTTTTATGATGGTGAAGTTCACAGGCTTAAGGAGATTTCCTCCGTGTCTGAGCAAGCCTCATTCGGATACATCAAAAACTATAGGTAGGCATGGCATTTTGATTTGAAGCACTTGGGAAATCAAATTTTAAAAACAAGTTTTAATCCTGGAGTATTAAGCAGACATTGGTGAATATTCCAGGGCATTTGAAAACAGATTGGTGAAGCTTTAATTTTCATTACTTTGAATCTCATACTCACAAAACACACCAGCAGGCGTAATGAATTTTATAGCAGCTCTTCTGACAATACTGCAAAAGGACAGATCTGTCTCTAAAAGGGAGTGTGGTGGAATGGGACTAACTCACCCATGAAATGTCATGTCAGGATATTACAACACACAGCAGACTGCTAGGCTGAAGAGTCTCATATCTTGCTAAAGCTTTATTGAGCCACTCAACAAATTGCAAATGCTTTCATAATAGGTTTATGCGTCTGCAAGCTGGAACCAAATCTCCATTTATTCATCTCTATTAAGCAAATAAAAAGTCAGCCATACTGCAACTGTTAAAATTATGAATATCATCACGCATTCCTTGCCATCTGTGAGATTCATATTTTAAGAAAGAAATTTCAACCCTGATCATAGAGTTCAATAGAATTGAAGTTGAGACACAATGTGAAGTAAACCTTAAAATGTGAGAAAATCTCACTAGGTCAGGCAGCATCTATGGAATGAGAAACAGTCAAGTCTTCAGCTCGGTGATCCTTTGTTATACATTTCTCTCTCTGTAGCTGCTGCTTAACCTGATCATTTTCTGTTTTAATTTCAATTCTTCAACATTTGTAGTCTTTATTTGATTTTCAGACTGCTGCATGATATTGCTGTTACATAGCTCACTTGGCTATATTGCCCAAGGCTACATGTCTCAGCATTTATTTCAACTAGATTTAATACCTAGGTTTAATAGCTAACAGTCTATCATTAGTAATTTAAATTCTGGAGACAATATCATTATAAATTAGGTAATGGAATAATTGGTATTATTTGGAAGTTTACATTTTTTTTGTATCAAGTTGTTTAATTAATTTTTAGATTTTTGAATATTTCTGAATGTCAGAGGAATTCAAAAGCCTTTAAAGATCTTTTGAGCTTTGATTATTGGTGAAATCTGGAGATATGGCTATAGCAGCAATCAGATTTTCCCCCTCATGGTCTGTGTGCATACTTTTTGAAGTCATTCTATCACAAGGATCCGAGTACCATTTAGGACGGAACAGTTCCATGCAGAAAGTGGATTTTGGTAGATCAAGATATGTCCCTTTTTGGTGGGTATGTTGAGGCAAGCAGATAAAGCATCTACAAATGCATTTTGATTAGTACGGGTGTCAGAGGTTATGGGGAGTTGGCAGGAAAATGGGGTTAGGAGGGAGGGATGGATCAGCCATGAATGAATGGTGGAGTAGACTTGATGGGCCAAATGGCCTAATTCTACTATCTGTTATGATCTTATGAGTCATAGAGTGATAAGAGTCATACAGCATGGACATAGGCCCCTTGACCCAACTTGCCCACACCGGACAACATATCCCAACTACACTAGTCCCACCTGCCCGCATTTGGGCCATATCCCACCAAACCTGTCCTATCCATTATCTTTTTTCCTCAAATCCATTTCTCGTTCCGCAGATGTTGCCAGCAATGTATATTTTTATTCAACCATCCCAGCTGCCTGGGTAGAACATTCCATAGATGCTCAGCCTAAATAAAAGTAAATAAAAAGTTGTTAAGAGCATTAGGAATTTAATCGCAGAGGAGTAACTTCCTCTGCGATGAGTCACTCACCAAATAGACAGCGATTCCTCCTCCGATTGTGAATCCACAGTAAACATCTATCGGGTGATTCTTGTACTGGATGATGCGTGTTAAACCAGAGATCACTGCACATATGATGAATGTGAAGACCAGGAGTGGCTTCAGGAGCTTGGAAGAGTCAGTCAGCGTAGCATTAAAATACATCTAAATGATAAACAAGAAAACAGAAGGACTAAGTCAGCTGTGAAATTAAATGATTTCATCCTCTGCTATCAACTGAAATTACTATTTCCCCACATAATATTTAGCATCTCTTTTAACAGTCAAACAATCCCATTACACTGCATATAACACAAGTGACACAAAATTGACAGGACTGTAGGAGTTCATGTAGCTGACTATATTGATTCTTCTATCAAGGTTTCCTGGTCTTGCCCTTGCCTCATATAAATGTTCTTCCTTTTGGAGTATCTATCTGGAGTATTTTGGAGTAAAAGGATATCCTTTTATATTAAGGGCCTGTCCCACCAGCATGCAAATCTATGCGATGAGCGCGACCTAACGTGGTCGCTTGAGCCGTCCGGCGTCGCGGGGCCGGTCCCACTTCGATCGCCGGAGCCGTGCGGAATTGTGCGGAGTTCGTCCCGACATCGCGCGGGGCTCCGAAAAACTGACTATGTTCAAAAATTCCACATGGCAACGGCTTGTTCGGCTTGCAGTCGCCTCGACGCATTACACACCGCCTCGACGTCGTGCCTCCGTGACCCTCTCCGTAGGTGCCTCCGTGACCCTCTGTGTGTGTGGCTCCGTGGCCCTCTCTGTGTGTGCCTCTGTGCCCCTCTCTGTGTGTCCCTCTCTGTCCTGGCGAACTTACCTTTAGACTTCGCTCCAAGTTTGCCTCACTTTGCGCCGCGTAGTGCCACTCACCCGACCTCCGCGCGGCCCCTACTGCCGGTTTGGTCGCGCTTGCCGCATGCAGGCGCATGCTGGTGGGAACGGCCCTGTACAGGGATCACCTGACCTCCGCGCGCCCCCCGCTTCTAGTTTGATCGCGCTCATCGCATGGAGTCGGATGCTGGTAGGACAGGCCCTTTATGCTATAGCTCGAGCTTAGTTGCCAGCATTTGACAAAGTAAATTGTGCTGCGTGTGTTCTTTCATGTGGTAGAACTTCTAATGTTGCCATCCCAATGATAATCTGAAATCATGCAAGGATAGCATTTATTAACCTCTCTAATTGCCCTTCAGAACCACCTCCTTGCACCACTGTGATCCTTTGTGTGAAGGTCTCTTGCAATGTTATTAAATAGGGATTTCCAACTAAGATGAAGAGATGACAAGATAGTGTGTAATCTGGTGGGGAACATGGGAACATTGGCATTCCCTAATGCTTGATGCCCATGCCTTTCAAATGGTGAAGACTGTGGGTTTGAGAGGTTCTATAGGTGGAGGCCAGTTGACACAGACTTTATTCATTGAGCCCTTGCAGTGGAGGGAATCAATGATCAGGGTACTAGATGGGGTGTCAGCCTAGCTTCTTTGTCTTCAGTGGTGTCAAGTTTCTTGAGTGTTGTGGATGTGTATTCATTGAGGCCGGTGCAGCGTTTTCTATCATAGTCCTGGCTCCTGCCTTATAGATAGTGGAAAGCATCACTACAAGATACCTAACCTCTGAGCTGGTGTTATAGCTACAGTATTTATGTGGTTTGTCCTGTTGGGTGTTTGGTCAATAATAACCCCAGGATGAGAAGTGTGGGTGACTTGGAATCAGTAAAGACTTTGAATATCTTGGGAAAGAGGTTAAACATTTTATAATAAGTGCCAGCCATTGCCTTACATTTATTAACCCGTGTGAATGGTGCCAAGGTATTGCTGCTGTGAAGGATCAAATGGCCACCTTTTTTCGTATAATTACCTGTTGCTGGAGATTGAAGGGACACCCGTTTTAGCAATGTTGGGGCAGGAATGTACTTGTCAATGAGTAATCCTTTTTCCTTGGACCACCTTGTGACCACCTTGTCAGCTGATCTGGTCAGCTGGAAGCCAAATTTATGTATGCTTTCAGGTAGGAGCTGGGACCAAGACGAGATTGCATTACACAGATGATAATGGACCTGTCCCACTTAGGCGATTTTTTAGGCAACTATTTTGTCGCCACATGTTCACCGGGAGTAGTCTCTTCAGTCGCGCAAAAAGTCGTAGCGTCTTTCTGATCACCGCTAAATTTTCAACATGTTGAAAAAATTTTGGCGACAGTGGGTTTGACGTCAATGTCCGTAGCTTGATTTCTACTGACATAGGTGCTGTCATAAGTTGTCGCCAGGATGATGTAGGTTGTTGCCGGTTTTTCAGAGAACTGCTGCAATTATGACAGTCGCCAAGTGGGACAGGCCCGTGGGTGTCTTCCAAACTAGTACTTGGTCAATGTAATCTGTTGGTTTCTACCTTCTGCAGAGTTAAAAGTGGGATCTTCCAGAGCATTTTTACTGAGCCTAACAATCCAACCTTTGGTAGGAGACCACAGAGCTATGGTGGATAGTGAACGTGACCATTATGGAGATAGATGTGTTTAATCATGATGATACCAACATCAGGCAGGTGACTACATTAATCATTATTTGCTCATCAGTTTGGGAATTGCAATTCTTTAAATTCTTACGGCAATCTACAATTAAGGACAGCAACTAATTTTTCACAAGCAGATTAAGATTTTACTCACAATTAATTATTAGTTCACATTTATTTATGTTCCATTATGATGCTGTGAATCATATAATGCAGTACTGATTACTTACTGAAACGTACACAGCTGCAAAGGCTGCAAGTGTGGCATGCTGTGATGGAAAGGACTTCCTGCAAAGAGAAATCAACCTGGTTATACTGCTAATGTTTCAAATCCTCGCACATCAACATGCTCATGACTTAGTAGCTGGCGTGTATCTCTTGCCCCCTCAATCCTCCTCTGCCATTTAATAAAATCACAGCCCATCTGATGCAAGTTCAGCTCTGATTTCACATCCCCTAATATTGTTTATCAAGTACTCAACTACCACCGTCTTTCAAAGACTCGGCTGTCAAGGCATATTGAGCAATCAATTCCCTTTGCAATAAACCACAACATTCTGCTAATATTCTTAATTATGTGCTATGCCTGTGTAGGAGCCTGTCGAGAATCATATATTTCAGACATGCAGATTCCTCTGCATCTCAGAGCTTTGCAGTCTCTCGTTATTTCAATAATATGCTTCCTTTTTTATATTTCTGCCGAAATTGATAATTACTCCATTTGCCAGATCTTTGCAGACCTACTTAACTCTTCTATGACCCTTTGTAATTTCCTTATGGTCTAGTTATAACTTACTTTCCTATCGATCTTTACAGCCAAGACTACGGGGTTAAGCACAGCTCCAATGCCATCTAGAACTACACTGACAACACCACAGTTGTTGGCCATGTCATGGTTGGTGATGAGCCGATGTACAGGTGAGAGATAGAGCACCTGGTTGAGTGATGATGCAACAACAGCCTCTTGCTCAACACAAGAAACAAAATCTGAAGAAGGGTCTCAACCCAAAACGTCACCTATCCATGTTCCCCAAAGATGAGTTACTCCACCACTGTGTCCTTTTGTGTATTAACCAGCATCTTAAGCTTCTTGATTCTACAACAAAGCCAAGGATGAGCAAGAGATACACTAGTCTGTGGTCCGTCACCTCTAGCACCAGGAACAGCTACTTCCCTAGAACTATTAGGTTCTTGAAAGACTTGCACAGCCTTGAACCTACCGTACCACTGGAATATGCAGACCATCTCCTGCACTACCATGGGGTTGTTGTCTATTTTTGCACTATTGTGTTTTTTTAAGTCTATTTTCTTTTCACTAACATGGAGAATGTATGCACCATTTATGTATAATTTATGTTTGTATTTGCTGACTGAATCGATGTGCCTGTGATGCTTATGCAAGTAAGAGGTCTTTCCTTGTACATGTACCTCACCGTATTAGAGCAGATGAAACAAACTTGACAAGGCTTGACTTGACTTTATGTCATCGTCTAAGGTGCCGCCAACCCCGGTGACTATTTGTGTACTGGTCACAGAAGTGGATCTGCAATCACGCATTACAATCGCTCCACTCTTTTAGATCTCTGCTCCGACTGCAACATTTCTAACTTTAACTATGCTTAATCTCCTCTCAGATGTGTCATGTTATTCCCTTTATCATGTATCTGTACACTGTGGATGGCTCGATTGTAATCATGTATTGTCTTTCTGCTGACTGGTTAGCACGCAACAAAAACTTTACAACATACCCTGGTACAGTGACAATAAAATTTAGTTTCAGGCAACTAAAGGATAATTTAGCAACCATTCTTTCAATGCCTTCATTCAAGTCATTTATATAAACTACAAAACATTGAGGCCCCAGCACAGATCCTTGTGACACTTCAGTTGATACATCTCGACAACCAGAACAAAAGCAATTTCTACCTACTCTTGGTTTCTTGAGATCAGTCTCAACAATTTACTCAGTATCACTTACATAGAAAATAGGTGCAGGAGTAGGCCATTCGGCCCTTTGAGCTAGCACCGCCATTCAATATGATCATGGCTGATCACCCAAAATCAGTACCCCATTCCTGCTTACTCCCCACATCCCTTGATTCCATTCGCCCGAAGAGCTAACTCTCTCTTGAAAACATCCAGTGAATTGGCCTCCACTGCCTTTTGTGGCAGATAATTCCAAAGATTCACAAAGCTTTTTCTCATCTCAGTCCTAAATAGCCTACCCCTTATTCTTAAACTGTGAACCCTGCATCGGGAACATTTTTCCGGCAAATGCTCCTGCACTTCCCTGGTGGTTACAATTTTCCTGACTTCTTCCCAACTTCCTCAGTTCCAATTCCTGATATACAACTATTTACGGGATGTTATTGTATCCTCTATAGTGGAGACTAATACAAAATATTTAATGTACAAGCCATCACTTTGTTTTGGCATCTTGTACTCTTGATTGGTAAAGGTGCCAGGAGTTGTGGGGAGAAGGCAGAAAAATGGGGTTGAGAGGGAAGGATAGATCAGCCATGATTGAATGGCGGAGTAGACATGATGGCCCAAATGACCTAATTCTGCTCCTAGTATTTATGAACCTGTTATCCCTTAATTTTCACAGACTTACTTTCTTTCGAATCAACACTCACTTTGTTAATATCAGCAGAAACTCATACTATCTTACACTCATACACTCAGTGAAGAAAGCAAATGGTATGTTAGTCAGTGAAGAAAGCAAATGGTATGTTAGCATTCATAGCGAAAGGATTTGAGTATAGGAGCAGGAGGTTCTACTGCAGTTGTACAGGGTTTTGGTGAGGCCACACCTGGAGTATTGCGTACAGTTTTGGTCTCCAAATCTGAGGAAAGACATCCTTGCCATAGAGGGGGTACAGAGAAGATTCACCAGACTGATTCCTGGGATGTCAGGACTTTCATATGAGGAAAGATTGGATAGACTCGGCTTGTACTCGCTGGAATTTAGAAGATTGAGGGGGGATCTTATAGAAACTTACAAAATTCTTAAGGGGTTGGACAAGCTAGATGCTGGAAGATTGTTCCCGATGTTGGGGGAGTCCAGAACAAGGGGTCACAGTCTAAGGATAAGGGGGAATTCCTTTAGGACCGAAATGAGGAAAACATTCTTTACACAGAGAGTGGTGAGTCTCTGGAATTCTCTGCCACAGAAGGTAGTTGAGGCCAGTTCATTGGCTATATTTAAGAGGGCGTTAGATGTGGCACTTGTGGCTAAAGGGATCAGGGGGTATGGAGAGAAGGCAGGTACGGGATACTGAGTTGGATGATCAGCCATGATCACATTGAATGGCGGTGCAGGCTCGAAGGGCCGAATGGCCTACTCCTGCACCTATTTTCTATGTTTCTATGTTTCTATCTGTAATTAGTATTTCATTGGAGGGCATTGAAGAAGCATCAAGGCAAATATTGGAATAACAAGGCATCAAAGGCTTTGGACCTATGTTGGTAAATAAGGCTAGTGTATATTGGCACAATTGGTGGTGTGGACTGAAAAGTTTATGTGCTGTTCACTTCTATGACACTATGTAGTGAATCACTTATAGCTCTGGGGTTGAAATTATTGGCGGACTAATTTCAACCCAAGAGCTAAAAGTGATTCAAACAATTTATTCTTTCTGGATAGGTTAGTTTTATAGCTACCCTGCATTTTCTCGATGTGGTCCAAACATCAACTGTGCTGTAGATAAAGTCATATAATCTTACAGCATGGGAACAGGCCCTTCGGCCCAACTTGCCCAGACCGACCAACATGTCCCACAGCATTTGGCCCATATCCCTCTAACCTATCCTATCCATGTACCTGTCCCATTGTTTGTTAAACTGTTGCAATAGTATCTAAATGTTTCTTAAACATTGCGACGGTAAAACTTTGCGATAATAAGGTTTGATTGTTTGATTAAGGAAGATGAGAGAGAAATAATTAATTAATCTCTGTGTAGAATGCCTGCCGAAAACTCAATTAAGTTTAGTTGTTACAGAACTTATTTCTGTATTAAATTGATGTGTTCATATGTATATAAATAACATATATAAATAGAGATATCCATTGTAACATATATATACATATACATATATATATATATATATATGGATATGGATATCTCTATACATTTTATATGAAGTTTAACAACATTTATACCAAAAAGGCATGGGTTACTTTCTTGAACAGTAGATTTATATTTCTAAAGATCGTGAAACAAATGAATATTTTTGATGGGGCGGTATAAATTACTTAAAGTGCATCTTATGGATGGCAATAATCATATAATCTGTTATAACAATTGATGGGATGTTATGCTACAGCTGTGCAAGGTGCTGGTGAGGCCACAGTTGGAGTAATGTGTTCAGTTTTGGTCACCCTGCTCTAGGAAATATGTTATTAAGCTGTTAAGAGAAGATTTAAAAGGATGTTGCAAGCATATGAGGTGCTGAGCTATAGGGAGAAATTGGACAGGTAAGTATTCCTTGGAGTGTAGGAGAATGCAGGTGATCTTAAAAGTGGTCTATAATAGCATGAGGGTAATAGATAAGGTAGTTTGCCTAGAGTGGGGGGAATCAAGAACCAAAGGGCAGAGGTTTAAAATGAAAGATTTAATAGGAAGCTGAGGGGCAACCTTTTCATACAGAGGGTGGGTAGGTATATGAAATGAGCTGCTGAAGGACATAATTGAGGCAGAAACAAGATCAACATTTAAAAGACAGGTACATGGATAGGCCTGGTTTAGAAGGATATAGGCCAAACGGGGAGAGGTTGGACTTGTGTAGACGGGGCACCTTGGTTGGCATGGGCAAGCTAAGCTGAAAGGCATGTTTCTGTGCTGTATGACTCTGTGATTCTAATTATTTGAGGAAAGTAAGAAACATAATATGATTTACAATGTGGTGCTGTTAATATTTTCCCATTACAGGTAAATGTTATTGATCAATATTTTAAAGACAAAAGCATTTATCATACTGTAAAACTTCATTAGCAATTAATGAAATATTGCATACATTTCTACCAGGGGAATAAAACAATGATTTAACACTAAGCCATGTTCAATCACACCTTTATTGCTAAGTTTCTAGGCTTCCTGCCTCTCATGGCAATGGAAGTAACTAAACCCAGACTTTTAATTTCAGTATAGATAGCATCCGTTTCGATAATCTACTGATCCTCTGTATAGTTCAGCAGTTATTTATATGAGACATAATCATGTCAGTTTTACTGAACCTTCTGCCTGCCAATGCTGAATATTGAATTTAGAACAATCACAAATATCTTTCAGCTGCAATCTTCACGAAGGTTAATGCTAAAATATATTGTGGCCCTACACAGCAATGAACTGTCACAGAGCAAAGTTCAATTTAAAAAATACGTGGACTTAATAGTTGGGTAAATATTGTCATTTTAAAAAGGAAGGAGTTATTCGTGCCACTCACACTAACATCTTAATCTTGACTTTAATGACATAATAGAGAAAGAACATTTTGCCAACACATCAAGTATATTGTAACATCTAAACATTCTTTCAATTTGTCATCAAATCAATCACACTCAAGTATGCAGGCTTCTGCTTCCCTTTCTGTCAAGGGCAGGCTGATTGATATTATTTTAGCATTGTTGAGGCTGTTTATTCCTTTCTAGACGTCAAAAGTCCTCAGATGCTGATTCAATGAAAGATTGTTTAGTTTAATTTAGAGATACGGCGCGGAGACAGGTCCTTCGGCCCACCTAGTCTGCACCGACCAGTGATCATGTACACTTACAATTTTTACCAAAGTCAATAAATCTACCAACAAGTACATCTTTTTAATGTGGGAGGAAACTGGAGCTGCCAAAGAAAACCCATGCGGTCACGGGGAGAACATACAAACTCCATAAAGGCAGCATCCGTGGTCGGAATTGAACGCGGGTCTCTGTCGCTGTAAGGCAGAAGCTCTACTGCTTCTTTAGCTTCTTTTGCCACCCTGGTCTTAAAATCTCTGTTCTTCTTTAGTGAGGCATTCCTGTTTAGGTTCAAATGTTCTGCATTAAGCAAGAGATACCAAAGACGAGGAGTGGTCTGTTACTGCAGATTTACAAGAAGCACAATGATGATCCCATATTTTATTCTTATGGCACAGAAAGAATTCAACCATTCAGCCATTTGAGTCAATGCCAACTCCATGAAAAATCCCATCAACCACATTCCTTCATTAATTTCCCTGCAACTTATTATCTCTCATGTGCTTGCTAATTCACTCTTCATTCTCCTGCTCTTCAGCGGTCAATAAAACTACTAACAGATGTTTTTGGCGAAAGTGGGAGGAAATGGAGCACAAGGGAAACCCCATGCAGTCACAGGGAGAGCATATAAACTTCACCACACAAATCCCAAGGTCAATATCCAAACCTGGTTATTGGAGCTGTGTGGAAGCACCACTACTCTGCTGCCCTTTTTCCAATCATGTTCCTTCTTCAATAATATTACACTGATGCCCACTTACATTTAATAAACAAATTCTAATGATGCTGTGGCAGCAACTAATGTAAGAAATTAAATTTAACCTGGGTGGTGGGGTGGAAGATTGCAACCTTCACGTGGTCCGCCCTGTTTCGACTAATGCAATCAACTCGATGTGCACAAACGGAAGATCAAATAGAACAAGTTGTCCAACAACTTTAGGCTGTGCACGCCACACGAAAAAAGAAGAAGAACCTGGGTGGTTAATGTTTACGCGTCTGAATATTTACGTTGCTGTGAGGATGGTGAATCTGTGGAATTCTTTGCCACAGAAGGCCGTAGAGGCCAAGTCAGTTGATATTTTTAAGGCGGAGATAGAAACATTTTTGATTAGTACAGGTGTCAGAGGTTATGGGGCGAAGGCAGGAGAATGGGGGTAGGAGGGAGAGATAGAACAGCCATGATTGAATGGTGGCGTAGACTAGATGGGTTGAATGGTCTAATTCTACTCCTATCACGTATGACCTGATAACCTTAATTCAGTTCAACATTGTCTGAAGAAAGAAGAGAGCAGTGTAGTTATCATGTGATGTGTAAGTTATATTTTTGTGAAAGCAGTCTTGAAAGCTATTGAACATCACGTTGAGCAGTGAATATAAAGGAGCACAAGGCTATTTTTGGACTCAAACAATACTCTGCAAAAGAATTCAAGCATGTTGGGGACTATTATAGATTTGGCAACTTGTCTGCCATTGTAAGCATTGACATCTCAATTCAACACCGGATAGTGATCCACTGTCAAAGATTAATATCTCTTAAATATGGTAGATATGAAATACTAACAGGATTTGCAACACATTCAAGATTGGATATGCAGTTGCTAAATTCAACTTAAAAAAAAGAACATGCATGATTTCAATCCTTGAGGTAGGGGTGGAGCAAAGCCTGACAAGTGATAAGTGGATACACGTGAGGGAAGAGGGGAGGGTGTAATTTGCAGAAAGGTGGAGTAAGTGACAAAGGCTAGAGGTGAAAAGGGGGACATAAAGTCAATGGATAAGGAGGAGTGAGTATAATGATGGAGGGAGGAAGATGGATAGAAGGAGACAAGGGGTGGGTCAAAAGGGGGAATAAAATAGAAATATGAGACTCGGGGATGGGAGTTGAGTGTCTGCAGAAGGGTGGCTAGGGTGTTGGGAGAAATGTGTGTGCACTGGGGTGTGAGAGTAGAGGGAGGCATAAAACCATCAAACTCTCATTAAAGTTTATCTCATTCACTTAGGAAAGGACAATTCAGACAGCAGCAATGTGGTTGACTCCTAACTGCCCGAAATGTTCTTGCAAATTAAAGTGAAATTAATGTTGGATTACAAATGCTGACATCAAGAGTGTTGTTCACGTCCCATGAATGAATTCTGGATTAGGAAACCTGCACTGAGACAGTCATCTCCTGACTCCGCAAATCCATTCCACCATCTAGAAATCAGGAGTGTACTAGAATATCCTCCATTTGGATGGCTGAGCACAGCTTCAATATCTAGTCTGTCTGGCTGCCACACATTTACTGCCCCAAAAATCCCCACTGTCTAGCACAGGCTGAGTATGGGTGCAGAGTGTACCATCTATAAAATAGAAACAACTCACAATAACACCACAGACAAGAAATTTAGGAAAAGATTAATGCAACTTGTAAATTGCACACCATCCTATTTGTGTTCCATCAACATTACTCTGCCCTAATCCTGGAACTCCCTCACCAACAGTTGTATGGGAATGCCATCACCGCAAGGAGTGCATCAGAACAAGGTGGCAGTTCACCAGCATATTCCCAACGGGCATTAAGAAAGGGCAATAAATACTGCCTTTGGATGAGACAACATTGACTAGGAGCGTGTGGGAATTCTCTGCTCAATTACAAATTTTAGTTTAGTTTAGTTTAGCAATATAGCACAGAAACAGGCCCTCCGGGCCACTGAGTCCATGCCGACCAGCGATCATTCTGTACACTAACACTATCTTACAGACTAGGGACAATTTACAATTTATAGAAGAAAATTAACCTACAAACCTGTACATTGTTGGAATGTGGGAGGAAACCGGGGGACACAGAGAAAATGCACACGGGCCCAGGGAGAATGTATTACCTCCATGCAGACAGCACCCGTAGTCAGGATCGAACCTGGATCTCTGGAGCTGTAATGCAGCAACTCTACCGCTGTGCCACCGTGCTGCCCTGGTGCAATGGAATCCTTTCAATCTAATTAAGATGACAGAAGAAACCTTACCTGGAATATAGCATCTCTGATAGTACTCTCTTCCCTGCACAATATGTGTTTGACCTTACAATCATTTGGTAAGAGTACAATGACTGAACCATTGGCTGTGGAAGCACATATGCCCAATATTCACCTATCCTTGCTGCCTTCACCGCATGAACACTCCATAGAATTGTATCCAGCTTTGCATCACATAATATTTATGCAACCATGCTCGTCTCTAGTCCATACAATTCAATATCCATATTATTTTATACGGGGGCGCCCTAGCCTGACTCATTGACTTCAATAAATCCAAAAGTGGAATATATCATAACAGTCTACAATTGTGTCTTAAAGAGAACTTCCTCAGAGAAGTCCAGTCAAAGCAAAATCAGAGATCATTCAAACTAAACGTACAAAGCTAACGAATTATCAGTGTTTTTCTGGGACCCAGACCATCGCACAAACCAGCCTCCCTTCCACTGACTCCATCTGCACTTCACGCTGCCACGGCAGGGCCAGCAGCGTGGTCGGGGGCAAGTCGCACCCTGGCCACTCCCTCTTCTCCCTTCTCCCATCAGAGCTAGATAGGGCTCTTGAAGAGGTCCTTCTACCATTGTACAGGCCTCCACAGAAGGCAGTGGGGACCAATTCTCTGGATGCTTTCAAGAGAGTTAGATAGAGTTCTTAAATATAGCGGAGTCAGGGGATATGGGGAGAAGGCAGGAACGGGGTATTGATTGGGGATGATCAGCCATGATCACATTGAATGGCGGTGTTGGCTCAAAGGGCCGAATGGCCTACTCCTGCACCTATTGTCTATTCTCCATGTCTTAAACACTGAAGATTTATTGTGTTTATTTATTTCATTTGAATATTTCTGATTTTGCTTCTGACCGGGTTCTCTGAGGATTGGGCAAGTAGAAAAGACAATATATGTGGCATACTTGGATTTACAGAAAGCTTTTAGAAACATAGAAACATAGAAAATAGGTGCAGGAGTAGGCCATTTGGCCCTTAGAGCCTGCACCGCCATTCAATATGATCATGGCTGATCATCCAACTCGGTATCCTGTACCTGCCTTCTCTCCATACCCCCTGATCCCTTTAGCCACAAGGGCCACATCTAACTCCCTCTTAAATATAGCCAACGAACTAGCCGCAACTACCTTCTGTGGCAGAGAATTCCACAGATTCACCACTCTGTGTGAAAAATTATTTTCTCATCTTGGTCCTAAAAGACTTCCCCCTTATCCTTAAACAGTGACCCCTTGTCGTGGACTTCCCCAACATCGGGAACAATCTTCCTGCATCTAGCCTGTCCAACCCCTTAAGAATTTTGTAAGTCTCTATGAGATCCCCCCCTCAATCTTCTAAATTCCAGTGAGTACAAGCCGAGTCTATCCAGTCTTTCTTCACATGGAAGTCCTGCCATCCCAGGAATCAGTCTGGTGAACCTTCTCTGTACTCCCTCTATGGCAAGAATGTCTTTCCTCAGATTGGGAGACCAAAACTGTACGCAATACTCCAGGTGTGGCCTCACCAAGACCCTGTACAACTGCAGTAGAACCTCCCTGCTCTTGTATTCAAATCCTTTTGCTATGAATGCCAACATACCATTCGCTTTCTCACAGCCTGCTATACCTGCATGCCTACTTTCAATGACTGGTGTACCTTGACACCCAGGTCTCGCTGCATCTCCCCTTTTCCTAATCGATCACCATTCAAATAATAGTCTACTTTCCTGTTTTTGCCACCAAAGTGGATAACCTCACATTTATCCACATTATACTGCATCTGCCATACATTTGCCCACTCACCCAGCCTATCCAAGTCACCTTGCAGCCTCCTAGCATCCTCGTCACAGCTAACACTGCCCCCCAGCTTCGTGTCATCTGCAAACTTCGAAATGTTACATTTAATTCCCTCGTCCCAATCATTAATATATAATGTAAATAGCTGGGGTCCCAGCACTGACCCTTGCGGCACCCCACTAGTCACTGCCTGCCATCCTGAACAGGAGCCGTTCACTCCTACTCTTTGCTTCCTGTCTGCCAGCCAGTTCTCTAGCCACATCAATACTGAACCGCCAATACCGTGTGCTTTAAGTTTGTATACTAATCTCTTGTGTGGGACCTTGCCGAAAGCCTTCTGAAAGTCCAGATATAACACATCCACTGCTTCTCCCTTATCCACTCTACTAGTTACATCCTCAAAATATTCAATAAGATTCGTCAGACATGATTTACCTTTCGTAAATCCATGCTGACTTCGTCCAATGATTTCACCACTTTCCAAATGCGCTGCTATCCCATCTTTAATAACTGACTCTAGCAGTTTCCCCACTACCGATGTTAAACTAACTGGTCTATAATTCCCCGTTTTCTCTCTCCCTCCTTTTTTAAAAAGTGCGGTTTTGATAAGAATCTGTACAGGAGATTGGGCAGCATGTTTAGAGCACAAGAGCGGGGGGCAATAGACTGGCATAGAGTGAGAATTGGTTACCTGACAGAAAAATATAGTGGAAATAAATAGATATTTCTTAGTTTGGCAGGCCATGACCTCTGGGGTAATTAGATATCAATGCTCGGGCCCCAACTAATAACAATTTAACAGCTTATATCAACAATTTGGCTGTGGGGACCAAATAAAATATTTCCAATTTTGCTGATGGAACAAAAACTATGCCTCGATGGCTCTAAGTGGAGTTGTGAGCAGAACAGAGGATGCAAAGAACTGGCAGGGGATATATAAAAGCTGAAGTGAGTGGGCAAAAGCATGCCAGATGCTACATAATGTGGACAAATATGATGTTACCTACTGTGATAGAGAAATAAGGGGAAGACTAAATGAGAATGTTGATGTTCAAAGATACCAAGTCTCCTTGTATACAAATCACTCACATTGAAGTGTTGCAAGTACCGGTAATTAGCATGACCAGTGATATGTTGGCCTTTATTATGTAAATGTTTGAATGCAGGTGCTCGGTGAAAACATGATGGAATACGATGAACATTTTTGGTCTCCTTCCCTAAATAAAGATAGACACGTCATAACAGAAGTGAGGATAGATTCAGTAGGTAGACAAAAATGCTGGAGAAACTCAGTGGGTGAGGCAGTATCTATGGAGCGAAGGAAATAGGCGACGTTTCGGGTCGAGACCCTTCTTCAGACTGATGTGAGAGTGGGGGGGGCAGGATGAAGAAAGGAAGAGGCGAAGACAGTGGGCTGAGGGAGAGCTGGGAAGGGGAGGAGAAAGCAGGGACTATCTGAAATTGGAGGTCAATGTTCATACCGCTGGGGTGTAAACTGCCCAGGCGAAATATGAGGTGCTGCTCCCCCAATTAATGGTGGGCCTCATTCTGGCCATGGAGGAGGCCCAAGACAGAAAGGTCGGATTCGGAATGGGAGGGGGAGTTGAAGTGCTGAGCCACCGAGAGATCAGGTTGGTTATTGCGAACCGAGCGGAGGTGTTGGGCGAAGCAATCGCCAAGCCTACGCTTGGTCTCACCGATGTATAGCTGACACCTAGAGCAGTGGATGCAATAGATGAGGTTGAAGGAGGTGCAGGTGAACCTCTGCCGCACCTGGAAAGACTGCTTGGGTCCTTGAATGGAGTCAAGGGCGGAGGTAAAGCGACAAGTGTAGTATTTCCCGCGGTTGCAAGGGAAAGTGCCAGGAGAGGGGGTGGTTTGGGTGGGAAGGGACAAATTGAACAGGGAGTTACGGAGGGAGAGGTCTCTGTGGAAAGCAGACAGGGGAGGAGATGGGAAGATGTGGCCATGGTGGGATCCCGTTGGAGGTGGCAAAAATGTCGGAGGATTATTTGTTGTATTTGACGGCTGGTAGGGTGGAAGGTGAGGACAAGGGGGACTCTGCCTTTGTTACGAGTGGGGGGGATGGGGAGTGAGAGAAGAGGTACGAGGTATAGAAGAGATCCTGGTGAGAGCCTCATCTGTAGTAGAAGAGGGGAACCCCCGTTCGCTGAAGAATGAGGACATCCCCAATGCCCTGGTTTGAAACACCTCATCTTGGGTGCAGATGTGGCGTAGACAGAGGAATTGGGAGTAGGGTATGGAGTCCTTACAGGAAGCAGGGTGGGAAGAAGTGTAGTCCAGATAGCCATGGGAGTCAGTGGGTTTAATAGTGGATGTCGGTCAGTAGTCTATCACCTGCGATGGAGATAGTGAGGTCTAGAAATGGTAGGGAAATAGTCCAGGTCTATTTGAGTGCCGATAGAAGTTAGTGGTGAAATGGATGAAGTCTGTGAGTTCTGTATGGGTGCAGACATGGTGGGGTGAAGGGCCTGTTCCTACGCTATACTGTTTTATGTATCGCATTGAAGCTAATGAAATCCACGTAGGCCTTAACAAAGTAGCAGAAAGGAAGCTTCCCTGGTTACTGAATCTAAAACTAGAGGTCACAGGCTCAGAATAAGTATCACCATTTAGGACTGAGATGAGGAGAAGTTTCTTCACATTGGATCTTTGGAAATCTCTACCTGGATGTTGATAAAGACCAGCCATTGAGTTCATTCAAAGCCACCACTGATAGATATTTGGGGATTTTGGGAATCAAGAGATACAGGGATAACACAAGAAAGATTGTGTCAAGGTACAAGATCAACCATAATAAACAGCAGAGCAATGCGTAGGAAGGAACTGGGAAGAGGTTGAGACCCTTTTTCAGACTGAGAATCAGGGGAAAGGGAAATGATAATCAAGGAAAGGTAGAGCCCACAATGGCCCATTGTTGGCGGTGGGGTAGGTGATAACGAGTTATACAGACAATGAAACTCAACAGGATTACAGTGAAACTAGTGCAATGACTAGGGTTGGGAGGGATGGAGAGAGAAGAGATGAAAGGGTTACTTGATGTTAGAGAAATCAATATTCATACTGCTGGGTTTTAAGCTGTTCCTCCAATTTGTGTTTGGCCTCACCCTGATAATGGAGGAGGCCCAAGACAGAAAGGTCAGTATGGTAATGGGAATGGGAGTTAAAATGGTTAGCAAATGGGAGATACAGCAGGCAGCAGCATACTGAGCGCAACTGTTCAGCAAAACAAGTCACCTCGTTGATGTAAAGGAGGCCACATTGGGAGCAATTAATGCAATGGATGAGGTTAAAGGAAGTGCATGTGAACACCTGCCTTACCTGAAAATGCTTCTGGGGCCCTGGATGGATGTGAGGGAAGAGGTAAAGGGACAGATATTACATCTCTTACGGTTACTGGGGAAAGTACCTGGGGTGCAGGGTTTCAGTGGGAAGGGATGAGTGAACTAAAAAGGTGCAGAGAAATATTATTGCGATGAGATAAGGGTCGCTGCAGTTTTATATTAGGGCAATTTATCTCATGTTACAACTACCAGCTGCTAGATGAGAGAAAAATCTTTATTATGTTGTCAAGCCGGAAAGGGAACAGAGAAGATTTTAGAGGTGTTGCCAGGACTAGAGTGTCTGAGCTCTAGGGAGAGGTTGAGTCGGCTGGGACTCTATTCCCTGAAGGGCAGGAGAATAAGGGGTGTTCTTATAGAAGTGTATAAAATCATGAAAGGAATAGATCGGGTAGATGCACAGAGTATCTTGCACAGAGTAGGTGAACCAAGGACCAGAGCACATAGGTTTAAGGTAAAGTGGAAAAGATTTTATAGGAATCTAAGGGGTAACTTTTTCCACACAAAGGGTGGTGGGTGTATGGAACAAGCTGCCAGAGGAGGTAGCTGAGGCTGGGAACATCCCAACATTTAAGAAACAATTAGACAGGTACATGGAGGGATATTGTCCAAATGCGGGCAGGTGGGACTAGTGTAGCTGGGAAATGTTGACCGGTGTAGGCAAGTTGGGCTGAAGGGCCTGTTTCCACACTGTATCACAAAATATCCACAAAATATTTCATAAAATATTTCTGTATCAGTGAAAGTGAATAAATTTGCACTTTGAAGGAAGAGTCGTGATTTATTTGCCACAACACCACCGTAGTAGGCCGGATATCTAATAATGATTAGACAAAGTAAAGGCAAGAGATTGAGAACATCGTAACCTCGTTCAAAGACAACAACCACTCCCTCAATATCAGCAAGATTGACCTCAGGGAATGAAGCAGCACACATACATTGATGGTGCCAAAGTAGAGATGGTCGAAGGCTTTAAGTTCTTCGGAATCAATATCACCAGCAATTTGTCCTGGACCAGCCACAATGAAGCAATAACCACGAAAGGACACCAACACCTCTACTACCTTAGGCTTAGGAAGTTCAGCGTGTTCCCAACAACCCTCGCCAACTTATTATACAGATGTGCCGTAGAAAGCATTTTATTGCGATGCATCACAGCCTAGTTTGGGAACAGCTCTATCCAAGACTGCAAGAAATTGCAGAGTTGTGGATGTAGCCCCAACATCATGCAAACCAACCTCCCTTCTATAGACTCAATCTACACTGTTGCCCAGGCAAGGTCGCCAGCATAATCAAGGACCAGTCTCTCCTTCCTCACCCTTGTTCATTAGACAGGGTGAGGAAGGACAGTTTCCTCCCAGCTGTTATCAGAAAACGGGACCATCCTCTCATTAGCTAGACTGCAATCCTGACCTTCCATCTGCCTCATTGGAGACCTTTGAACTATCTTTAACCAGACCTTATCCTGCACTAAATGATATACCCTTTATTCAGTATCTGTACACTGTGTACGACTTGATTGTATAGTCTTTTCATTGACAGGATATCATTTAATAAAAAAAGCTTTTCACACGCGACAATAATATTAAACTGAAATTATTTCCAAGTTCTTCTCCCTCCAAATTTTCAATATCCTTCGAGTCTATCAGTTGTTTTCTGTCTCTCCCTTCCAACTGATACAACTCACACCCATGTCCCTTTAATGGACACGCCATTTTCTCTGAAATCAATGTCTGCAAGATTTTCCTACTAAACGTTGCAATTACTTAAAATGTATATTTTCTTTGATTTTCCTATGCTTCATCTAATCTGTGATTTTAGTGATTTTGCTTAAATTAAATTAAATTTTATTTTCCACATAGCTTTGAATGATTGCAATATTGAAATATTACAATTTACCATGTTACCAAGGTAATTAGCCCACAAACCCAGATTTCTTTTGAGTGTGGGAGGAAACCCAGCTCCTGGAGAAAACCCATATAGGTCACGGGGAGAATGTACATACTCCATACAAACAGCACCCATAGTCAGGATCGAACCTGGCACTCTTGTGCTGGAAGGCAGTAAATCTACCGCTGCGCCATCATGCTGCCCTAAGGTGTAGGCTATTGCTGAAATAGCTTGATGGCAGGAACAAATTGAATAAATATGGTGAGCAGTTCCCTCCAGGCAGCAACAGCTATGTCCTATTGCTAATTACAGAGTATCTTCCAATGCAACAGCATGACATTCCATTTCCTAGATTAGTATGCCAATCTGTTCTCTTCCTGTGCACAGAATGCAGGCTGAATCTGTGTTCAGTTTATTTTTAAAAGATACAAAAATAAAAGAATTAAAACACAATAAACAAATGGTGATTCTTGGTGTTCTTCACTAAGTTTCCATTGTGGGCTCCACCTTTCTTTGATCATCGATGCTTTTTGCATATCTTTCATTCATTATTCTATGTGCCACCTATATCTCTCATTTCCCTCTCCTCTGGCTCTCAGTCTGAAGACGGGCCTTGACCCAAAGACATCACATATTCCTTTCTCCAGAGACGCTGCCTGACCCGTCATGTTGCTTCAGCTTTTTGTGTCTATTAATGGAAATACATTTCAGTTGCTTTCTGGATTTTAATTAAGATTGGCCTGGTCAGATCATGGATGTTCAGCATCAAACCAGGAATCTGCTCAGATTCTGCCACCCTCCAACTATAATGTCGCCCCTCACTGCTCAGAAACCATGGATTTCTGTTCGTGCCATGTCTCTGTAATATTTCAGATTTTGCAACCGGCTTTTTATGATGGCAAATGTTAGCGGACATTGAGCCAGAACAGTGTGCACTCTCTGAGCCAGTAGTTTTCTTCCACAGGTCCAGTTGGCACTTAATATAGTTGAGAGGTACTAGCCTCCAGACAGCAGAGGGAATGCCAACTTTCTGTCTTACCTCTCTCTAACCTGGGGACATTGGAACCCACTGTTGCACTTACAAATGGTTCATGAGCTGAGATTGCTCAACTCACCATTGGCTGCTGATAGAATCAAGTCATCTGGGTTACCATTGAATAAACTTGCACGACTATTAATACAACAGGTTATTATCAATTGAGGACAAACAAGTGCAGCAGGATTGGGTAAACAATGTTTGATATTTGGAGTAATTGATTCATTTTGCGACCCTTGGAGTTCAAGGACTACCCTACGACTATCTTTAATCGGAATTCACTGAAATATTTTACCTTAAACGTTATTCCTTTTATCAGGTATCTGTGGATGGCTCAATTGTAATCATGTATTGTCATATCCCTGACGGGTTAGCACACAACAAGGGCTTTTCACTGGACCTTGGTACACATGACAATAAACTAAACAAATCAAATAAACTAACTAATCATAAGAGTAACTTTCTGCCATCCAATGCAGCAAAAACCTATGCACTAGTTCTATAGTGGAAATAACGTTCTTCCAGTCTCTTCACTTGACAAATTAGTAGCTTCATTTATGCAGATTTACCTCAGTGACATTGATTCTGGGTAGAATTAGAAAAATTAACTGGCCAACAATTTCAAACAGTCAATTACATTTTGTTTTAGTTTAGTTTATTTTAATTTCACTGTACCGAGGTACAGTGAAATGCTTGTTGTTGCATGCTATCCAGTCAGCAGAAAGACTACACACGATTACAATCGAGCCACGATAAAGTCCAGTAAAGTCCGATTAAAGATAGTCCAAGGGTCTACACTGAGGAAAATGTTAGTTCACGACTGCTCTATAGATGTTAATAGGATGGTTTAGTTGCCTAATGTGGCCGAGATCAGCATGGTAGTGACTTGCAGCAAAACAGAAGCCCTGCCCTGGAGGAGGAAGAACATTCAGTCTCCAAACTCGACATCCAGAATGCGGCAGGCAGACACTCAGAAACAAAACTTAATCAGTAATAACAGCTGTAATAACTGCCACAGAAGGTAGTTGAGGCCAGTTCATTGGCTATATTTAAGAGGGAGTTAGATGTGGCCCTTGTGGCTAAAGGGATCAGGGGGTATGGAGATGAGGCAGGTACAGGATACTGAGTTGGATGATCAGCCATGATCATATTGAATGGCGTTGGTGCCGGCTCGAAGGACCGAATGGCCTACTCCTGCACCTATTTTCTATGTTTCTATGTAATGCCAGTTGATTACAACATGGCCACCAGAAATAATACCAGACACATCATGATTTACGCAGGGGTTACGTTACTGAAAAGCAGCACGTAATTTAAAAAAAAGCATACATTCCTAAGATCATAAGTGATAGGAGCAGAAATAGGCCATTCGGCCCATCAAGTCTACTATTCAATCCTGACCGATCTATCTCTCCCTCCTAACCCCATTCTCCTGCCTTCCCCCCCATAACCTCTGACACCCGTACTAATCAAGAATCTATCTATCTCTGCCGTAAACAGCTGTAAATTTGAGTACGTTATTTCAAAAATGCAGTGTGATAATTTGGTTTCAGAGCACATAATTTTTTTTAAAAAGCATAAATCAAACGTTACAGGTGCCGTTACTTTTATCTGATTACTGACTAAAAGGGTTGATTGCATTCGACCAATTATACAGTTTCACATTGAGAAATGAATGTATATCATTGCAATAAAGTCATCATTTTCTTTAGTACTTGTGTTTGTAATTGTTACCATTACTCAGCTCCAGATTTAATGAACTCTGGGAATCCACACTGGCTACCACTACTACTAATTTTGGAGCAGTCCAGACTAATGAAAATCTTCTGTCGGCTTTCTGGACAAGTCCCCAGAAGACAAAATACAACTTGACTTGAATATTGCTAATCGAATTTGAACTATTGAAACAGAACAGTGGAGAATTTCTCATTACACCCAGAATGTTCTCCTGAGGGGTGGTTGTGCTGTTTTCCATTATAGAAATCCCAGCAATTAACTTATCTGAGCGTGCTTTAGGATTTTAATAAGTACGAAGCGAAGGATGATTTCTTTATCTGCATCATTTTTGAAATGAAGCAAACCACTGGCGCACATTCTCAAATCAAGCACAGAACGAAATAAGCAGCTTTTTGACAGATTAAGTGAAATATAAAGTCTAACCTGCCAGCGTTAATGATAGAAGGATCAGGTCCTGTGCAGATGTCTTCCACAACATATGGATTTTCTTCACAGGTGGTATTTAGCGATGTATAATTAGGCTTACACACTGTAAGAAAATATGGTGCATGGTACCCTGTTGACAGCTGAATAATGTCAGTGATGAGAGCAGTGGCACAAAGGCCAAATACATGAACTCCTGGAACACACGGGAGAAATCAAAAATTATTAGCATGAG
Source organism: Raja brachyura (assembly GCA_963514005.1). Next base: position 58,972,727 of record OY740790.1, read on the forward strand.
CATTTCTATCTCCAGTTGCTAATTCAAAGTTCTTAAGTTACATGAGTCTTTATCCCAAACAGCAATAAACTAATGCCAAAAATATAAAAGTGACAGAAATACCAGGAGGGAACATTATTAACCCAATAACTCCATCAGAGAGAATTTAACAGCTGACAATTCATGATGCAAAATACAACGTATATTTCCACCAATATAATTTTACTAATGTATTTTTGTGTTAAAGTTAACAAAGTTTTCCCCAAGATCGTTCTTACTAAAAATATATTTCCACCAATATAATTTCACTGAATTATTTTGCGTCGAGATTAACAAAGTTTTGCCTAAGATTCTTATTATTAAAAATAAGAATTGAAATTGTGCCATTCCATGAACTCAGCAAAATAACTTAAGCTATATTACACACAATGGAAACAAATAATTAATATACTTATTGACCACATCAATATTTTTTCCAGGTTTCAATTGCATTAGGAATTTCAGCAAAAATAATGTTTATCAAGAAGGGGCAATAAAATCAAGAGAAAGGGTCCCGACCCGAAATGTCACCAAATGCTACCTGACTCGCTGAGCTACGCCAGCAGTTTATGTGTGTGTTTTTTTTAAAGGAAAATCCCAGAATACCTTAAGATCTGGCCAAGTGAACTGATTAAAACTGAAAGTTAGAAAAATCTGAAAATCAGAATTGTTTTCAATGCTTCCATTAATAGACCAGGCATCAGAAAACCTTGCTGTTGCTGGGATAGTGTTTAAGCTTGATAGTAATCCCAATGATTAGAGTAATGGGCACAAATGTGCACATTTAGGGTACCATGCTTTTCACCATTGTGATAATTCGACCATCATGTCAATCTGTCATCATGGCATGAAAACAGACACACCTTACACAGACTTGATCAGCACATACATGGTCCTTTACTCAAGGCAATGAGGGATGGTGGAATGATAGCCAGTTACCAATGTTTCAGGATTTAGCCCGATGTGATAAATCCTATCCAAGGAACCCACCTTAAATGTTGACATTCCCTGCTGTACATTAAGATGTAATTAAGTACGAGCAACCAAGGACAAAGTTCTCGTTCGTGTTACCAATATTATCTTATAACACTGATATACTCAAATTCACTAATAAAACATTCTAGACATTTATTTTAAACAATAGACAATAGGTGCAGGAGTAGGCCATTCAGTCCTTCGAGCCAGCACTGCCATTCAATATGATCATGGCTGATCATCCCCAAACAAATTATTTTCTGCCTTAATCACAAATTCTTTACGTTGCTGTTTGACAGAATGGTGCCTTCTTAGACATCGATCAGAGTTAAACATTTAACTAAGGTTGTCCAACAAGAAGATAGACACAAAAAGCTGGAGTGACTCAGCAGGTTCAATGGACCTTTATTGACACGTGCACCGAGGAACAGTTTGATTTAGCATACAGTCATACCAAAAAAACAAGATACTAAACTACATAAAGATTAAACATAAACAGCCACCACAGCGTGAGATTAAACATAAACAGCCACCATGAGAATCCCCAGGGCACACAGCATAAGCGGAGACCCACAGCTATCAGTTCAATGTCCGGGCCACACACACGCTCCTTCACCGTGATGTGACCAGAGTTATACCAACTGCTGTCACTCTCTCTACAGTTCCTGTCCGCCCGAACAGTCAGAAAGCCATCCACACTCGCACCAGACTCCATGGCGCGATGTCCCTGCAAACACCGAGATCTCTGCATTCACGGCAATCCCTCCGAGTCCCCGCCAGCGCAGGCAGCATGTCCATCTTGTTTTTCAGCGACCTCACATTCCCCACTGTGATGGAAGGCAAATAACTTTTACCTTCTTCTTCCTCCTTTTCTCCCGCTGATCGGGGCGATCAAAACATCCACAGTCAGGGCGATCGAAGCTCCTGCAGTCGGCATCGAAGCCACCGCTACGGGGCGATCGAGGCTCCCACGATCGTGGTGGCCGAAGCTCCTGCGGTCGGAGCTCCCGGTCGATCCCCAATAAATGAACCGCCAGCTTCACGATGATAAGGCCGCAGTGCGGACGGAAATACGATACGGAAAAAGTTGTATCTCCGTTGAGGGAAGAGAGATTAAAAAAACAACAAAAGAAGAAAGGGGCAAGACAGGCTGTTGGAGAGGCTACTACTTATGGCGCCACCCGGTGGTCAATGTGCAGCGCCAGGTCAGGCAGCATCTATCGAGAAAAGGGATTTGTGACACTTCGGGTCGAGACCCTTCTTCAGACCGAGAGTCAGGGGAGAGGGAAAGTAGAGGTATCGAAAGCTATAAAGAACAAAAGAAAGATGCCAAAACAAGATTTTAATTTGGAACAGTTTTAACACAAAGCACTGGAATTCAATGGTGTCATGGTAACTGACGTCGTATTTAAATGCATCACGTGTTAATATGAGTCGGAAAGGTCAGAGGACAAATGTTGCCAGGATGAAAAGGAACGGTGGAATAAAAAAAGCGTTTACGTTCATTGTTCTTGAAATGTGTTTATTGTATTCAGACCTCGGTGAGAATCTGACAGATGGAAAGGCAGATCCAAGGCAGCAAATGCTATTCTCCTGCAAGGAAATCTACATATGGGTTATAGAGTTAGAGTTTCTTAAGCATTGAAGATTGATTATGAAAACACATGAATAGGAGCATCTGCCTGAAATTCACAGAGTGTTAGACATTTACAAATGGGCAGGGTCAGCCGGTCAGTTCATTGGAAGCCAATCATTGCCTGCGGTAAATGAGGCATGACCCATGCTGCCCAAGCAACCCATTGCTATAATTCTCTGTGCAACTGGTCAAAGGAATAACTGGTCCAAACTGCTGGAGCCTTCGAGAAGTAAACATGAATCAGACCTTATTAAAATAACTAATTGAAAGCCTAGCAGCTTTTTCTCAATGTCACTTAAAATGTGCAGTTGTGAGTTAGTTTTAATACATAGCCGACTAGAAATTAGATCTCACCCTCTGTCTGTGCACTAATCCTGTGCTAAAATTCACCGTGCCCTTGCAAATATACATGAATTTAGAAAAATTGTAAGCCACAACTTTGCTAAGGCAGTTTGCATGGAGACATATATTTTATGATTGCAACTGCACATCTTCCATCTGGAGCTACTTGAAAAGTTCAGAGCTGTCACTTCACTGCGAAAAGCCTCAAACCTTAAGGTACTCCCACATGGCTGACACATAAGCTTCAGTCTTTACTTTAAAGATACAACATGGAAACAGGCCCTTCGGCCCAACTAGTCCATGCCGACCAGCAATCACCTCGTGCACGAGTTCGATCCTACACACAAGGGACAATTTTACAATTCCACCAAAGTCAATAAATCTACAAACCCGCATATCTTTAGAGTGTGGAAGGAAACCGGAACACCCAGAGGAAAACTAGAAAATCTCAGATGTGTTAACATGAATTGCACGTCGATATGCACAGGCTAATTTCCCTATGTGCAAAATTATTGGGTTTGTGCACAATTTACACATGGAAAACAGGCTCATATTAATCCAATTTCAAGGCTAATGCATCTAATTGTTAGCCAGATCCAAACATATTACTGCCTGTAGAGTTTGAATACCTATGGAATACTTTCCTGGTCTGAATCAATCAGTGAATGCAAAGGATAACAGCGCTTCCGATGCAGCGTGAATGTAAACAGGAATTAATTTCTCTAAATTCAGTGATATTTGAGGCTAAATACTATAACCAGTGTTTGAACCCACCAACAAATCTCACAGCACGTCGAAGGAACGAGTTGAAGTTGCAGCCTCCAGCGTTGATGTTCGCTTCAGGTGCTATTCCATTTCTTCTTTTGGTCATACAACAATAAAGAATACCTTCACCCACCATAATCTGCAATGACAGGAAGGATCATTAGGCCTACAACATGTGTCAACAGTTAGCATGTTAAAATTGAAGATGCTTTCAGAATATTTTGTTTTTAGTTTCAGTGATACAGGCTCTTCGGCTCACTGAGTCCGCGCCGACCAGCTTTCCCCGCAAATTAACGCTGTCTTACACACACTAGGGAGAATTTACACATACACCAGGCCAATTAACCTACATACTTGTACGTCTTACCATGCAGCCCCCATTTGCCATAAGTTCTTCCAACTAGGTTTTATTGTCATATTGTATGGAGAGAGTTTTACTCAACTTCATTTACACCCATCCTTTCCTGTAAGATATGAGTTTCCTCAGAATATTAGGCAACATAAAATCGTACCACAAAACCATGTGTGAACCATGTCCAACAGTGTTAGCAGACCATTTAACTCCGGGAAGAACTCAATGTAAAACTTGTAGAAACAAAGAACCGCGGATACTGGTTTACAAAAAGGACACAAAGTGCTGGAATAACTCAGCAGCTCAGGCAGCATCTCTATATAACATGGATAGTCGAAGCTTCAGGTCGCGATTCTTCCTCAGACTGAAGAAGGGTCCCGACCTAGAACGCCACCTACATATGTTCTCCAGAGATGCTGCCTGACACACCGAGTTACTCTAGCACTTCATGTCCTTTGATGATGAAGTTGCCCAGTGTTCTCATCCATGTATTTACAATGGAAGTTGCTGATTCAGAGAGAGTACCTTATCTGATCTTTCACTCTTTAACTCCGAAAGTTTCTTCCCTGATTTGGGACTCAGCTATTCCTGTAGATAATCTCACTGATCCTCAGGAAACGGCAACAGCAAATGGGCCAAATGCTCACTTAAAATCTGAGTTTGATAGATTATTGCTCACCAAATTTGTTCAGAGAAAAGGCAGATGCACAGAATTTGATCACATATTAGTCGACATCTTATTGGGTCAAAAAATGCTTAAGGAGATTGATTGATTGATTGATTGAAAAATGCAGCGTGGAAGCAGTGCCTTTGGCCCACTAAGTCCACACCGACCATTGATATCACCCATTCACAATAGTTCAATGTTATCCCACTTTCACATTCACTCCCGACACAGTTATTCTTCTTCCCAACTTCCCAACACTGATACAAGACTGAAACTTGATTTTAATCGCAATTATGTTCCTCATGTTTGCCATTCAACTATATTTCATGTGCCCAATTTTCAACATGATATAAAAGCATAGAAATTAACAATTAAAGACTCAAATAGTTTATTAAAAGAGTGGTGACTACATAGGAAGACGTATGATTCACATATCTTGCATCTAGGTATTTTTGCCTAGGTTAAAACAATTAAATCCTTCCCTCTGAAAAACTGAAGTGTAAAAAAGAGTAAATTAATTTGCAACTTAAAACTATTGACAGTTTGATTGCATCACCGGCATCTCCTGTTCATTTTTTTAAATCTCAAGTTGCCAACAACTGCTGGATTTTGCTTTAGCATGTTGCTGATTGGTGCTGCCCAGTCCTGCACAACAAATATCCTGATTTGACATTGATGTCCGGGAATTTCACGGGGAAATTAGGGAGAATTTTGTTATCTTGTAAAATTTGCCAGTGGTTAATAAAAGTAAGAAAAATGCCTGTCATAATGGAGAAAGCTATGTAAGGTATATTGAATTAAAAAGCTACAATGGGCGGCACGATGGCGTAGCGGTGGAGCTACTGCCTTACAGCGCCAGAGACCCAGGTTCAATCCCAACAATGGGTGCTTGTCTGTACGGAGTTTTTACATTCTCCCCGTGACCTATGTGGGTTTTCTCCGAGAACTTCGGTTTCCTCCCACACTCCAAAGACGTACAGGTTTATAGGTTATTTGGCCTGGTGTAAATGTAAAATTGTCCCTAGTGTGTGCAGAGTAGTGTTAATGTGCGGGGATCGTTGGTCGGTGAAGACTCAGTGGGCTGAAGTTTATTTTGTCAACACCCAACAATATCATAAGATATGATGAGATATCACACAGAAATGCAGTCCTCTCCAGCTGTACCACTAAGGTCTCCCGCCTCTTGAGGAAGAGGTACATCCATTGGAAGTTCTCTAACTCCATGTTTAACCAAAGTACCGCTCTCAGATTCACATAAATGTTTGTCAGTAGATTTTCTACGCAGGCTAAAGCAGTGAATGCTTCGCCTCAATATTGTAAGTGTATGTTCACAGCCTAAAACTACCAATTGTCAAAATTACTTGGTAATGTCACTGTTAGCCATGATTATTTTGACATTGCTGGCATGGAATTATACTGAGCAGACAATATCATTGCATGCCTCCTCCACAAACTCTCAACGCAGAGGTCAGGCACAGCGCAAAAGCTCTCAAACTCTATCCCCTACGGGTTAGAGGCACTCAAAGGGAATAAGTACATTTCAGTATAAAGCAAATGCTTAGTATAAATTAAGAGCACAATTCAACTATTTTCTTACGTTGAAACAGTAAGCTTAAGAATTCTTACCAAGAGCAAAATGTGGTGTTAGGAACACATGGAATGGTGGACTTAAATAGCTTATTTACAGTTGAGTAAATGCATAGGGTTGACCGACTTCTTTTCCATAAAATGTTCTGACTTACAATGCATGAATCTACCCATGTATAATTGACATACTAACATGGACAATGACATTTATTTAACTTCACTCAAGTAAATTACCATCTCTTGAGCTTTCAATAGAAATCATCTAAAACCTTATTATTTAATAATAGCCAACTCTGTCTGTTTTTTAAATTATTTTTAGTGGTTTTTTTAAAGTTTGTGTTAATGTTCTCTGGTTTGTTTTATGTGGGGGGTGGGGGAGGGGGGTCGGAGGAAACTTTTTTTTTGTCTCTCACCTTGCCGGAGATGCGATTGTTTTTCCGGTTGTATCTCCGTCGCTCTGCGGCCTAACATCATGGAGCTGGAGGCCTTGCTCGGGGCTGACTTTGAGCGCCACCACGAGGCGTGGACTTACCATCGGAGCCGATTGAATTTTTTTTTTTTCGCCTTCCATCACAGTGAGGAATGTGGAGGGGTCACTGTGGTGGATGTTTATGTTAAAATGTATTTTGTGTGGTCTTTTGCTTTTTATTTGTATGACTGACTTGGCAAATTAAATTCCTCATATATTGCAAAACAAACCTGGCTAATAAAGTATTGTTGTATTGTATTTATGTTTTATGGTTGAAGGTACTATAGAATAAGCTGTGCTTTAGCTTTAGGTTCTAACTCGTTGGCATCATTCCAGTTTAATATTGCTGATGTTCTTGCATTGGGAGGTTTAACTAAAGTTAAGAAAAGAAAAATCTATCTCACAATAATGAAGTTTAAAATAACAAGACATGGCTGTTTGCATCCTCAACTGCAGATTTAAATAGAATCTGGATATAAGAGGATGTGATAATGAGTTATGAAGATGGGAAATATGAACATCACACACAGTGCTAGCTCTTAATCACCATCTCTATGTTTCAACCACTTTGTCCATGTAGGCTAGACCATGGAAGAATGGCATATTTCTTGTCCTGATGGATGTTAAGGAAACAGAGTGGTTTCAACAACAGTACATTAGTTCAGCTGTTACCATTGCTAGTTTTTAATTGCCATCTTTTATTTTTTGCTGGGTTTAAATTACTTACCTGCCGTGCTTGAATTTAAATTCATGTTTTTGGATCAATGGTTGACAGCATTAAATAGTAATTAAGTGTCTGAACTGCAGCAATGCATCAGATCCAAAACCAAAAGGAAAGAAATGCTTTTGCAGAAACAATTGAACAGCCTCCATATAGGCTCTCTCTGCAAGTGCACTGTCAATAATTATTGCAAGCAAGAGTATTTGGGTGACAACTCCCAACTGAAACAGTGATAAAATATCACATAATAAAATATCACTTATAAAATATCACTAATAATAGTGAAATATATCTTTGTTACCCATGTTTATAAACCTTGTGTAGGACAGAATGCGGATGCTGGTTTAAATCGAAGGTAGATACAAAATGTTAGAGTAACTCAGCGGGACAGGCAGCATCTCTGGAGTGAAGGAATGGGTGACGTTTTGGGTCGAGACCCTTCTTCAGACTGAAGAAGGGTCTTGAATGGGGAACTGGCAGAGAAGAGGAGATGAGGTCTAAGACAAATAAGCCATAGCAGAACCAACTCTCAACGGAAGCAGTGTTGTTACAGCACCAGATTTATAAAGAAGGTAGACTCAAAATGCTGGGAAACTCAGCGGGACAGGCAGCATCTCTGGAGAGAAGGAATGGGTGATGTTTCGGGTTGAGACCCTTCTTCCCAGGGGAGGTTACCCTTTTTAACATTACGATTTAGGAATATTATAGGAACAGGCTAAAATGAACTCTATTCTGTTATTAATCGTACAACACCTGATAACCAGATGCTTGCTGGTGATTCTTGGGTCTGAAATGAATGCATTTGATTCTCCAGTGTTGATTTTTACCTAGTGGGTAAACTTACCTCTCTGGTAACCCGCAGTGGCTGTGTTAATGGTATCAATGAAAGAAAAAATATTAATGAAGCAAAGAATGTAAGATTTAAGTGAGAGGAAATCACAGTGATCATCAGTTCTTCAATGAAGATAAAAGGACAGTCAAATGCGAGTCATATTGGCCTTCAATACTAACAAAGGGGATTTTAAATATGGATCAATATTAAATTTACAACTAAATCTGGATGGGAAAGATTTAGGGATATAGGCCAAATGTATGGAATGTAACTAGGTTAGATGGGGTAACTTGGTAAGCATGGACAAGTTGAGACAAAGACTCTGTTTCTGTGCTGTATGATGATGGCCCTAGATTCATAGAAAAGTTCTAGACTCAAGGAAGTGTATATGGGGAACCAGCCCTTTGTATTTCTACTGGTGAAGAGTCTCTATGTGGAGCAGTGTATCCGGCACAACAAGGAAATGTTGTACCTCTAGAAGTAGATGGGCATCGCCCTTACTACAAGAATGCGATGTACCTATACATCTGAGGCCATGAGAAGTGAATGCCTGTGGCAGCAGCCCACAAACAGAACCTAATCCTGTCTAACAGGCATACATAACGTACAATCTATAAACCAAATTATGAAGAAGATATAGAAAAGTCAGTGCTGTTACCAATCATTCAGTAAAGTTTTAATGAACAATTAACCTTTAGAATGTTCATGCATGAAATCACAGTCACATATTCAGCAAACTGTAGGTCAAGCACACAGAATAACATAGAATTGCACACAGCTTCAAAGACCGTTTCTTAATTAACTGTTAAATAGGAAGGGAATTGTAAAGATCTCCAGCAATCAATCTTACGTCAAATATCATGTTTCAATTGGAAGGTGCAAATCTTAATATATCTCATAAAAGTACAAACCATGGCTGCAGGTCCAGCAAATGCCAAGCTAAGCAACATTAGGAAAGGGATGATTTCCTGAGAGGGTTCAATGTACGGCATGCTGAGTGTCCTGTCATGGCAGTTGAATCCCGAGCGAACTGGCTTGAAGACATCAGTAAGCTCCAGGAAATATAGACTGACAATTGAGGATGCCAGTATAGGCAGCTGAGGAAAGAAAATGAGAGAAGATACCAAGTACATACCAAGCAACTTAGAGTCATAAAGTTATAGAGTCATACAGCGTGGACACAGGCCCTTTGGTCCAACTTGCCCATCCATACTAGTCCAACCTGCCTGCATTTGGCTCATGTCCCTTGAAATGGCCCAATGTCCCTGCCCTATCCTTGTACCTGTCTAAATATTTCTTAATTGTTGCGATAGGACCTGCCTCAACTACCTCCTCTGGCAACTCGTTCCATACACCCACCACCCTCTGTGCGAAAACGTCACCCCTCAGGTTCCTTTTAAATCTTTCCCCCCTCAACTTAAACCTATGTCCTCTGGTTCTCGAATGCCCTACTCTGGGCAAAAGACTCTGTACGTTTACCCGTTCTATTCCATTCATGATTTTGTACACCTCTATAAGATCGCCCCTTATCTTCCGAAGCTCCAAGGAATAGAGTCGTAGCCTACTCAACCTTTCCCTATAGCTCAGGCAACATCCTCGGAAATCTTCTCTGCACCCTTTCCAGCTTGACAACATCTATCCCATAGCATGGTGCCCAGAACTGAACAGAAATACTGGGTGAAAATGTTTTTCCTCATCTCAGTCCTAAATGTCCTACCCCTTATTCTTCAACTGTGACCCCTGGTTCTAAAGTCCAACATTGGGAAAATGTTTCCTACATCCAGCCTCTCTAATCCCTTGGTTCTATCCATCTAAATTCCAGTGATAGTGTATTCTAATTAAATAATGTACTGAATAAGCTCCCATTTTAACACTTTTAATTAAATGCAATTATCTAATAGATAGAAGAAGCAATGATAACACAATAGGTATGCGACTTATTGGAGCTACAGATTGATATCATCTTTCTATTTGTCAAAATGCTAATAATTTCAGAGATCCATTGTGGGAGTTTGTCCCTTTGATTCCACTGGTCCACTAGCAATAACCATACTAATCAGAGCAGTCCATTAGATGACACAAAATGCTGGAGTAACTCAGTGGGACAGGCAACATCTGTGGACAAAAGGAAGGGGTAGCGTTCGGGCCGAAACCCTTCTTGAGATTGTCAGCTGGTACATGTACAATGGAAAATAAATAGCAGAGGTTTTCATGAATAAAGTCAGGAAAGGAAGATTATAATTATAATTATTTTTTAAATGGGTTGGAAAATTGGGAGTTTTCAAATAATCAAAGATTTCAAAATCTTTGACCTAATCAAAGATTTCAAAATTATTTAAGGTTTTTACTTTGTTTGCCTGGTATTTGAGGAGAACATTGATTCTGGATTATAAAAACAGAATTTGGAAGATTTCATTCCAAGGAAAAGATTATAGAAGGTGGAATGAATTACTGCAAATGCCTTGAGGCACTGAGGCATGTAAAACCAAGACACAAGAGTCTGCAAATAATGGAATATGGAGCCAAAATTAAATCTGGTGACACATAGTAGACCAAGCAATATCTGTGGGGACAACCTTTAAGACATGAAATATTGACAATCGCTTTTGCTTCCGCAGATACTGCCTGACTCATTGAGTTCCTCCAGCAATTTACTCTTTACATTGAAAGTGGATCAAGTTAAGGATTCGAAAAAGGATAGATCCTTCTAGCTGAGTGGTTAGCACAGGATCATTACAATCTGCTAAATGTTGAACGTTTGCGTATTGATTCTGTGAATCGGAAATAAAATTAAATAAACTTTAAACGAAAACATATGCTTTTCGGTCGAGTTAGAAAATTCTATGCCAAGCAATTAATTTAATCAGTTTGAGAAAGTTTTTGATAAACATTTTCATTTACCAATGCAAGTTTTGAGAATTTGTAATTGCTGCAAAAAAGAATTAAATGTGCAATTCTGCCATGTTTCAAGGCAGTTTCCCAATTTAACAAGCCAATAGTTTTCATGGAAGTTGGATATCACCCACTCCCAGCAGCAACATTGAATTACCATTAACAGGTCAGCTTATTTCAACTTGGTCATTTTAGTTTTCTTCAGTGCAAAATAATCACATATTTCTCAGAATTCACATAGCAAAGCACAGACGAGGTATTATAAAAAAACTGCAAAGCTTTCAAAGAATGGGTTTCATTCCTATTTTGGGCAGATGACGAGTCACTAGCAATGACTAGTGGGGTGCGGCAAGGCTCAGTGCTGGGACCCCAGTAATTTACAATAAATATTAACGATTTGGATAAAGGAAATAAATGTAGCATCTCCAAGTTTGCAGATGACACAAAGCTGGGTGGCAGTGTGAGTTGCGAGGAGGATGCTATGAGGCTGCAGGGTGACTTGGATAGGTTGGGTAAGTGGACAGATGCATGGCAGATGCAGTATAATGTGGATAAATGTGAGATTATCCACTTTGGTGGCAAGAACAAGAAGGCAGATTATTTTCTGATACCTCCAGGCTCAGGAAAAGCTCTTCCAAACAACTATCAGGCTAAAGAACACTTCAAATACGAACTAAATTTTGAATTGCAGACTGTCTTCGTTGCACTTTAGGCTTTTGTTTTGTTTTGCACTAATATTAGTTTAGTTTAGAGATACAGTGTGGAAACAGGCCCTTTGGCCCACCGAGTCCGTGCCGACCAGCGATCCCCACACATTAACACTACCATACACACATCAGGGACATTAACCTATAAACATGTACGTCTTTGGAGTGTGAGACGAAACTGAATATCTTGGAGAAAACCCACGCAAGTCTCGGCGAGAATGTACAAACTCCGTACAGACAAGCACCCATAGTTGGACCGAACCCGAGTCTCTGGCGCTATAAAGAAGTTGCTCTACCGCTATGCACTCTTGTCATATGTTTTTTTTAAATTTATTGAACAATTTTTGTTTATTTATTATGTTACCTATTGACACTATGTTTAGAGACCTGTTATGCTGCTGCAAGTATGAATTTCATGGCTCCATTTCAGTAGCTTTGACAATTAAATACTCTTGACTTTTCTAACAAGGGGTGGTATCAGGAATACACCGCTCTTGGAGGTGTGTTTGCACACACTATTTATATATATTATGGGATTAATCTGTGCTTGATCTTGCATAGTTTGAGATGGTCGTTGAGAGGTTACATTTTTCTGCTTTCCCCAAACACCTCCAAATACTCCCTCCATAATCTTGCCCCAATTGTGAAGAGAGATATTGACCTGAAATGCTAACCTGAATATGTCTAGCTTTTTCTGGTTATTTATTATAACTCTCAAATGTTGATACAAAACAAAGATCACATTCAGATCAATAGTTAACTTCAAAACCTGTCAATAGATGTGGAATAATTTAATCTTGCTCAATAGTGACGTTTTTCTCCTGTCATACAATATGAAATTAAGGCAAAAGCCCCCAGGAAAATTGGTAATTGAAATGACAATATTTTCTTCCACAAAATTGAGGAGTTAGTCGTTTTTTTTTAGAGATACAATGCGGAAACAGGCCCTTCGGCCCACCAAGTCTGCGTTGACAAGCGATCCCCACACACTAACATTATCCTACACACACTGGGGACAATTTCTACATTTATACTAAGCCAATTAACCTACAAACCTGTACGTCTTTGGAGTGTGGGAGAAAACTGGACATCCCAAAGAAAACCCATGCAGGTCATGGGGAGAACGTACGAACTCCATACAGACAGCACCCATAGTCAGGATTGAACCCGGGTCTCTGGCGCTGTAAGGCAGCAATTCTACCACTGTGCCACCCCTATGTTGTGATGATGCACCAGAAAAGTCAAAGGATGTGAATCACAGGTCGTTTTAAACATGTGCTCAAACATATATATGACAACAGTAAGTAATTCCAACAGGGAACTGTGCCAGTTTTCTTTCCCATGTTCATCAGTGCCCTTTGCAGCCACCAGCAGAAGGGTCACCATTCACTCTGAAAACCGAACTAAAGCCCGCAGATGATAAAGACAAAATTGAGGACAGAGTCCAATTGAATGACATATTTACTTCAGCAGTGAGGACCAAGTCAATAACGCTGTCAAGAAAGATTGAATGCAGAGCTGACCATCTGTACAGATAAAAGGCATTTTCACAGATAGATTTGTAGCTCCCATAACAAGTAATAGCATTTAGCTGTGCTGGTCCAAGTAAGTGATTGATTTAGCTTGAAAAGTGATGGTGCTTGGTAAAATTGGAATGCGTTTGTCAGCATCAGTAGTATCTGTGTTCTGCAAAGACTATTCATCCAATGAGAAAATATTGCAGTTTTTTTTGTGAAAAACATTTCAAATCAACCTCCTGCAGACTAATGCAGATGGTGCTATATGATAGTCAAATGTATTAAATTGACACAGGGCATACTTACAAACAAACTCTGATAAAAAAAAGAGACTTCTGTTAGCTAGAGGTTTGAAGAACCATATTATCAGAGAAGGGTAAGAGAACTACTCCAGTAGGACAGAAAGGGCTGGAGTAACTCAGATGATCAGGCAGCATCTCTGGAGAACATGAACAGGTGATGTTTTGGGTCGAGACCCTTCAGACTGTTTGTAGAGGTGAAGAAGAAGGCTGGAAAAGGGATTAACCTCTATTTCTACACTCATACAATCCTGCACAAACCATCCCCTCCCCAGGTACTTTCTCCTGCAACCGCAGAATATCTAACACCTGCCCTTATACCTCCTTTTTTACCTCCATCCAAGGACCCTAGTCCTCCCAGGTAAGACAGAGGTTTGCGTACACCTTCTCTAACTTCATATTCCCTTTTCCATGCAGGTTTGTAGGTTAATTGGCCTCTGTAAAATTGTAAATTGTCTCGAGTGTGTAGGATAGTACTAGCATACGGCATGATCGCTGGTTCAGCGTGGACTCGGTGGGCCTGCTTCCCTTCCCCCCCTTCCCCCCTTCCCCCCCTCCCCCCCACATGTCCCACTGTGCTATTATCTCTGGTCAGGATTTTGATGGCGGAACCTGACATGTTGCCCATAAGGTATTTTTTAATGAGTCCAAATATGTCAGGTTGTTGCCTGATTAGTATTAGTTTGGACATACATACGGCGCAGAAACAGGCCCTTCGGCCCACTGAGTCCGCACCGACCAGCAATCACCCTGCACGATAGCATTGTCCTACACATTAGGGACAATTTACAATTTTTACCAAAGCCACATTATCCTACAAACCCGCACGTCTTTGGAATGTGGGAGGAAATCTGAGCACCCGGAGAAAACCCATGCGATCACAGGGAGAACGTACATACTCTGTACAGACAGCACCTGTTGTCAGGATCGAACCAGGGCCTCAGGCGCTGTGAGGCAGCAACTCTACCGCTGTGCCATTTTGCTGCAGTCTATGGGATAATTGTGTGAGTTTAGGCGGCATCCCCCAAATGTTTGTGCGGAAGGCTTTACAAGGACAACTGGGCTGGGAGCAACATTGGTGCACCTCAGTTAACACAAAGCTATAACGGACCAAATATGAGAAGCTGAATGTGTAGGAAAGAACTGCAGATGCTGGTTTAAATTGAAGATAGACACAAAATGCTGGCATAATAGCAGGACAGGCAGGATATCTGGAGAGGAGGAATGGGTGACATCTCGACCTGAAACATCACTCATTCCTTCTCTCCAGAGATGCTGCCTATTCCGCTGAGTTACACCAGCATTTTGTTTTTATTTATGAGAAGCTGAATCCTCCCTTTCTACTTCTCACCTTGTTCTCAGATTGCAGGCTTGGCAATGGCATTGAATGCACTGCCTCAGCTTGTTTACAGGAACTTACCGAATTTAAACTTAACATCAAGTTTGGTGTGGATATAAGAAACAGAGGCAGCCTATTAATTCTGCTGAGCCAGAACTGGCAATTTACTTGATCAAGTTCAACCATCCACCTCGAGCCAACTTTCCCAATCAATCTCGGTATGCTTTTACTTTATCACTGCTCCTAGGACCATTTGCATTAAATACCTGGAACACAAATGTATATTATCTATTAATACATTTTTCTTCATTATTAAATGGCTTGCTGACACCAGCAATTTGTTGATGGGAATAGAGAGCGAATAAAATGGAACCAGTGCAATATATTATGGGCCATCGGACCTTTTCCTGTGCTGCATTTTTCTATGTTCGATAAGAGGCTAATTAGTGGAGAAAGTGGCCTAAGCTCTAGTTTAATTTAAAATGGTAAATCTCACATATCAAAAAAAAAAATTCAAAACAATTTTTTTCTTACTTATTTGCCTATTGTAATGGAATTCATTACATTGATTACTGGACAATTAACAATCAAAAAATAGAATTGGTTCCAATTTCCACCCTGCCCTCAAAAATTAATTTGGATTATCTTTGACACCTGTCTCCACTTTCTTGATTAGTTTAGTTTAGTTTAGAGATACAGTGCGGAAACAGGCCCTTGAACCCACCGAGTCCGTGTTGACCAACGATCCCCGACACTGACACTATACACACACACACACACACACACACACACACACACACACACACACACACACACACACACACACACACACACACACACACACACACACACACACACACACACTCTACAATTTTACGAAGCAAATTAACCTATAAACATGTACATCTTTGGAATGTGGGAGGAAACCGGAGAAAACCCATGCAGGTCATGGTGAGAACGTACAAACTCCGTACAGACAAGCACCCGTAGTCAGGATCGAACCCTGCAAAGCAGCAACTCTACTGCTGCGCCACTGTGCCACCCTGATCTTTCTGTCTCCATCACAAGAAACAGGTTATCAACTGATGTTTACCACAAACCTATCGACTCCCACAGCTAGCTGGACTATAGGCAATAGGTGCAGGAGTAGGCCATTCGGCCTTTCGAGCCAGCACCACCATTTAATGTGATCACGACTGATCATCCACAATCATTACCCCGTTCCTGCCTTCTCACCATTTCCCCTGACTCAGCTATCTTTAAGAGCTCGATCTAACTCTCTCTTGAAAGCATTCAGAGAATTGGCCTCCACTGCCTTCTGAGGCAGATAATTCCACAGATTTACAACTCTCTGGGTAAAAAAGTTTTTCCTCAGCTACAGTTCATCTCACCCTGCCTATTGCAAAGATGCTATGCCCTACTCTCAACTTCTCCGTCTTCTCCACAACTGCTGCCAAGATCTGGCATTCCATTCTAGGACACCCGAGATGTCCTCTTTCTTTACTAAATATGGATTCCCCAATCTATGCTGTTATAGATGGATCCCTCACCCAGCATTTCCTCTGTGTCTCGTAGACCAGCTCTCTGTGGCAATGAGTACCGCAGATTAACTACCCTCTGACTAAAGAAGTTACTCCTCAACTCCTTTCTAAAAGAGCACCCTTTAATTCTGAGGCTCTTACCTCTCGTCCTAGACTCTCCCACTAGTGGAAACATCTTCACAACATCGACCCTATCCAAGCCTTTCACTATTCAGTATGCTTCAATGAGGTCCCCCCACACATCCTTCTAAACTCCAGCATGAAGAGGCCCAGTGCTGTTAAACGCTCATCATATGCTAACCCACTTCATCCTGGAATCATTCTTATAAACCTTCTCTGGACCCTCTCCAGAGCAAGCACATCCTTCCTAAGATATGGGGCCCAAATCTGCTCACAGTACTCCAAATGCGGACAGAAGCAGTGCCTTAAGGGCCTGTCCCACTTGGCCGTCATTTAAGTGACAGGCCGGTAGTGACTGACGCGCGACGGTCACGTGCTTGACATAATTTGAAGATAAAATGCAGGAGTAAATCAGCGGGACCGGTAGCATCTCTGGAGAGAAGGAATGGATGATGTTTCGGGTTGAGACTGAGTTACTCCTGCATTTTGTGTCTATCTCCAATCATCTTGCCCCCGCTCTGGGAGTAGGAGTGGGAGCGGATCCGGATCCACAACGGCCGTGAGCCCCAGGCCGAGCTTGGCAATCGTTTGCCTGCTTCTGCTGCTGTTGGAGGTGAGACGTTGCGCCGAGCCAGGGTCTTGGGCCTGTCCCACTTTGGCCATCAATTACGAGACAGGCCGGTGGCACATGAAAATTTTGTGCAGGAAGAAGTCCACACTCCTCCACACCACTCCATACCACTCCATGCTCCAGGCCCGCGCTACCCACACGCTAGCAGGACGCGTAAATGGCACGCGAATGATGGCCAAGTGGGACAGGCCCTTTACAGAGCCTCAGCTTTGCTTTCCCCTAACAAAACTAACCCCACTCCCCCTTTTTCCCCCCTCCTCTTCTCCCCCCCCCATCTATCACCTGTCTCCACTATTACCTGCCAGGCAATCTCCTACCCCTCTTCTCTCTTTTAGATCCCTTCCCCCCCCCCCCAAGCACCCCCTACAAACAGTGAATGCCATCTATCCACGTTCTCCAGATATGCTGCCTGACCCACTGAGTTACTCCAGCACTGTATGTCCTTTTATAAATTCTGAGAGAATAGAGAAAAGTCCCCAATAAAGTGTTGCTTAGGAAATGTAAGGAAATGCCTCAGCAAGCAAAAACGAAAATATTTTCTATTCTGCCATGTACCTGCCCGATGGCTATGCTACTAAATCAGATGAGTGTTCTTGGGTTAAGTCTATTTGACATTCCTCCTTGGGCTTCATTTGGGAAGAGTTCACCTCGAAAGGGAAAGGAGGTCATCACCCGAGGTAGAAATTCTGAAGATGACTGAAATGAATATAAAACTCTCCAGCACACCGTGAATGGGTTTTGATGGCTGATGAGGTTCCCATGGCAACCCTACATGCCAAGAACTTTCTGCTGTTCCCAAGGCCCACTGTTGCCATGGTGTGATTTAACACAAGCATCTGATAGAGCTGCAAACACACTACCGATAATATTCCTCCATTAAACTCTTTCTTCCCTGATAGATTTTTAAAATAAAATTTGATGGCTTAAGAGGATGTCACAGCAACTTCTGGCAAGCTCAAGTTGACTGTTACGAAAGGCAAGAACTCTGAAAAGAAATGTCAAGAAGGTATCTTAAGATGTCAAAACTAAGCTTATGGTAAGGCTTGTAGCGTGTTCATGGTTAAAAGAAAAATCAAGCTTTGCTTATTTAATTTAGATTCATTCCTGCAATGCAAAACATTGCTAACACCATTGCCCACGTTAAGCCCACATTCCTCTATTTATTTCCTGTTCAAGTACTTGTCCAAATGCTTTTAAAACAATTAAAATGCACCTCCACTGACTCCTCTGTCATGCTTCTCAGGTTTGTGGAGAACACAACCCAGATTGGACTGATCCAGAAGGGAAGGAATCTGCCTACAGACAGGAAGTGACACAGCTGGCATCCTGGTGCCATCGCAACAACCTGGAGCTCAATGCTCTTAAGACAGTGGAATTGATTGTAGACTTTAGGAGAGCTCCCCCTCCCCTCACCCCACACACCATCAACAACACCACAGTCACATCTGTGGAGTCATTTAAGTTCCTGGGAACCATCATCTCCAAGGACCTTAAATGGGGGGCTACCATCGACTCCACAGTCAAAAAGGTACAACAGAGGATGTACCTCCTGCGGCAGCTGAGGAAGCACAATCTGACACAAGCAATGATGGTCCAATTCTATATGGCCATCGTAGAGTCTGTTCTCACCTTCTCCATCATGATCTGGTTTGACTCAGCCACCAAGCATGACATCCGGAGGCTGCAGTGCATCGTCCGATCAGCTGAGAAGGTTGTTGGCTGCAACCTTCCCTCCATTGATGAACTTTACACTGCAAGGGCCAGAAAGCGAGCGGGTAAGATCATCTCTGACCCCTCTCACCCTGGCCACAAACCCTTTAAATCACTTCCCTCTGGAAGGCGACTCCAGACTGTCAAAGCTGCCACAGCCAGACATAAAAACAGCATTTGATCCACTAATAGTAGCTCTACTGAATAACCAAAAATCTGTAGTCTCCTTTTGCTCTGTTATTTTACTTAATTCACATATTTAGTCAATAATGTTTTATTATTAATGTTTAATGTTTTATGTGTCATTCCTAACTGTCACTGTATGTTGTTGTCACTTGTGGGCGGAGCACCAAGGCAAATTCCTGGTATGTGAATACTTGGCCAATAAACTTATTCAATCACTCATTAATTGTATTAATTCTCTGTACCCCCATAGAGGGAGTACAGAGAAGGTTCACCAGACTGATTCCTGGGATGTCAGGACTTTCATATGAGGAAAGACTGGATAGACTTGGCTTGTACTCGCTAGAATTTAGAAGATTGAGGGGGGATCTTATAGAAACTTACAAAATTCTTAAGGTGTTGGACAGGCTAGATGTAGGAAGATTGTTCCCGATGTTGGGGAGGTCAAGGACAAGGGGTCACAGTTTAAGGATAAGGGGGATTTCCTTTAGGACCGAGATGAGGAAAACATTTTTCACACAGAGAGTGGTAAGTCTCTGGAATTCTCTGCCACAGAATGTAGTTGAGCCCAGTTCATTGGCTATATTTAAGAGGGAGTTTGATGTGGCCCTTGTGGCTAAAGGGATCAGGGGGTATGGAGAGAAGGCAGGTACAGGATACTGAGTTGAATGATCAGCCATGATCATATTGTATGGCGGTAGAGGCACAAAGGGCCGAATGGCCTACTCCTGCACCCATTTTCTATGTTTCTATGTATCTGCCTTCAATGCCTCCTCTGGTTGCTCATTCCAGATGTTCGCCACTCTCTGTGTGATAAACCTACCTCTCAGATCCCCTTCAACTACCTTTAGAAAGGAGATTAGGAGGAACTTATTTTATCAGAGGGTGGTGAATCTGTGGAATCTTTAGCTGTGGAGGCCAAATCAATGGGAATTTTTAAAGCGGAGATTGACAAGTTCTTGATTAGAAAGGATGTCAATGGTTATGGGGATAAGGCAGGAGAATTCCCCTTGAATTCCAGACTCCCCTGTCCTGGGAAAAAGATTCTGACTATTTCTCCTATATATGCCCTTCACAATTTGATGATTTTCTATAAGGTTACTTCTCTGGCCACTACTATATCAGGAAGATTGTTTGTGTCCTCCTAGTTCATCCTACTAAGAATAACCCCTGCCCATTCTATCTCTCCTTATAACTATAGTCTATTCCATGCAACATCCCGGTGAATCCCTTCCACACTCTCTCTATTGCTGTTGCAACCTTACCGTAGTGTGGTGATCTGAATTGGACACAATACTCCAAGTACAGTCTAATTAATATTGGGTACATGACGTCCCAACTTTATACTCAATGTCTAGGTCTATGAATCTGGATGTGGAGAGGATGTTTCCTCAAGTGGGAGAGTCTAGTACCAGAGGCCATTGTCTCAGAATAAGAGGATGGACTGTTAGAAAGGGAAAGAGGTGGAATTTCTTTGGTCAGAGGGTGGTGCGTCAGAGGAATTCAGACAGCTGTGGAGACCAAGTCAATTGATATTTTTAAGACAGCGATTGACATATTCTTAATTAGTAAGGGTGTCAGGGGTTATGGGAAGAGGGCAGGAGAATGGGGTTGAGAGGGAAAGATAGATCAGCCATGATTGAATGGCAGAGTAGACTTGATGGGCCGAATGGCCTAAATCTGCTCCTATGCATTATGAACAGGAACCTATGACGACAGGTATACCAAATGCCTTTTTCATTGCCCGTGTATCCCCTTGACTGGATTAATTCCAGCTACAACTACTTCACCCAAATTAATAACTGATCTATGTCCACTGTATCCTTGGTCAACCTTTTTCTAATCTAGGATTCTAACAAATGTTGTGTCAGCTGCAAATAGATCCCTTATGTTCTTATATATATATATATATATATATATATATATATATATATATATATATATATATATATATATATATATATATATATATATATATATAAATATATAGTAAATATATATATAGAAACATAGAAAATAGGTGCAGGAGTAGGCCATTCGGCCCTTCGAGCCTGCACCGCCATTCAATGTGATCATGGCTGATCATCCAACTCAGTATCCCGTACCTGCCTTCTCTCCATACCCCCTGATCCCTTTAGCCACAAGTGTCATTTATATATTTATATATATTGTAAAGGTCACAGTACTGACCATGTATTATACATTTCCAGTCAAATAAACCCTCACCCATCAATTCAACTCAGCCTTAGAAACATAGAAACATAGAAACATAGAAAAATAGGTGCAGGAGTAGGCCAGTCGGCCCTTCGAGCCTGCACCGCCATTCAATGTGATCATGGCTGATCATCCAACTCAGTATCCCGTACCTGCCTTCTCTCCATACCCCATGATCCCTTTAGCCAAAAGTGCCACATCTAACGCCCTCTTAAATATAGCCAATGAGCTGGCCTCAACTACCTTCTGTGGCAGAGAATTCCAGAGACTCACCACTCTCTGTGTAAAGAATGTTTTCCTCATCTCGGTCCTAAAGGAATTCCCCCTTATCCTTAGACTGTGACCCCTTGTTCTGGACTCCCCCAACATCGGGAACAATCTTCTAGCATCTAGCTTGTCCAACCCCTTAAGAATTTTGTAAGTTTCTATAAGATCACCCCTCAATCTTCTAAATTCCAGCGAGCACAAGCCAAATCTATCCAAACTTTCCTCATATGAAAGTCCTGACATCCCAGGAATCAGTCTGGTGAATCTTCTCTGTACCCCCTCTATGGCAAGGATGTCTTTCCTCAGATTTGGAGACCAAAACTGTACGCAATACTCCAGGTGTGGCCTCACCAAAACCCTGTACAACTGCAGTAGAACCTCCCTGCTCCTATACTCAAATCCTTTTGCTATAAATGCTAACATACCATTTGCTTTCTTCACTGCCTGCTGCACCTGCATGCCTACTTTCAATGACTGGTGTACCATGACACCCAGGTCTCGTTGCATCTCCCCTTTTCCTAATCTGCCACCATTCAGATAATAGTCTACCCTCATGTTTTTGCCACCAAAGTGGATAACCTCACATTTATCCACATTATACTGCATCTGCCATGCATCTGCCCATTCACTCAGCCTATCCAAATCACCCTGCAGCCTCCAAGCATCCTCCTCACACCTAACTATACCCCCCAGCTTGGTGTCATCTGCAAATTTGGAGATGTTGCATTGAATTCCCTCGTCTAAATCATTAATATATATTGTAAATAGCTGGGGTCCCAGCACTGAGCCTTGCGGTACCCCACTAGTCACTGCCTGCCATTCTGAAAAGGACCCATTTACTCCTACCCTTTGCCTCCTGTCTGCTAGCCAGTTCTCTATCCACATCAATACTGAACCCCCAATACCGTGTGCTTTAAGTTTGTATGCTAATCTCTTGTGCGGGACCTTGTCGAAAGCCTTCTGAAAGTCTAGATATAACACATCCACTGGTTCTCCCTTATCCACTCTACTAGTTACATCCTCGAAAAATTCTATCAGATTTGTCAGACATGATTTACCTTTCGTAAATCCATGCTGACTTTGTCCAATGATTTCACCACTTTCCAAATGCGCTGCTATCCCATCTTTAATAACTGACTCTAGCAGTTTCCCCACTACCGATGTTAGACTAACTGGTCTGTAATTCCCCGCTTTCTCTCTCCCTCCTTTTTTAAAAAGTGGGGTTACATTAGCTACCCTCCAATCCTCAGGAACTACTCCAGAATCTAAGGAATTTTGAAAAATTATCACTAATGCATCCACTATTTTTGTAGCTACCTCCTTGAGTACTCTGGGATGCAGACTATCTGGCCCTGGGGATTTATCGGCCTTCAATCCGTTCAATTTACCCAACACCACCTCCCGGCTAACCTGGATTTCACTCAGTTCCTCCATCTTATTTGACCCCCGTTCCACTGCTATTTCCGGCAGATTATTTATGTCTTCCTTAGTGAAGACAGAGCCAAAGTAGTTATTCAATTGGTCTGCCATGTCCTTGTTCCTTCTAGCCTTCTAGCACCAAGCCAAAATCTAGGTGTAAAAACTGTTTTTAAGACCAGAAGACATAGGAGTAGAATTAGGCCTTTCGGCCCATCATGTCTGTTCCACCATTCCATCATGGACGATCTATTATCCCCCCTCAACCCCACTCTCCTGCCTTCTCCCCATGATGCCCTAACTAATCAAGAACCTCTGCTTTAAAAATACACAATGACTTGGCCTCCATAGCCTCCACAGCCATCGGTGGCAATGAATCCACAGATTCAACGTCCTCTGGCTAAAGAAATTCACATATACATTCCATCTTTTTAACTCTATTTAGGCAAGATCACATTGATATGATAAATGACTATGAAAATGCTGTAATGTGTAATGGTGTTTACATTAGGCCCTTAATCCCTGATGACGTGATTAGTATATGGTTTCCTGCTATTTAATTAACTGATCATAATTGGAAGTATATAAATAAAATGGGAAATGCAATTTTTGTAAAACAAATTGAATAATTTAATGTTGTTGTTTTATACTCGAGTCTAAACCAGAAGCTCATAAATTGACCACATAGCAAAATTGACCATCCATTTATTAATGCAAACTAATGGATGGATAGAAATGAAGATGTGCTTACATGGATCATTTAAGCTTCTCTTCATTGGTCTCTGTTTTTTTACAGTGCAAGTTGGAAGAAAGGAACTCTGCTTAAATGTTTCTTCCGGCTGTAAACTTTCATTTTGAAGCATTCATGCCTCTGTTTGTGAAAGTTGTGAATTCTAATCCTACTACAAAGTGTTAGGCACGTAATAATCTTTCTAGTGCAGCAATGTGGGAGGATTGTATTTACGTAACGGATTAAACCGACTTGCTACCTCTTTTTTCAGGTCAGCACACAAGATCGCATGGCATTGGCACAAAAGATTGTTCTGATTTCCTGAATGTCCTCATCAATCATAACAGAAACAATGGATATAGGAGAAGTGTTAGAATATTGAACCATCCAAATCTGATTTGCCATTCAATACAATCATAGCTGATCCCTTGTCTCAATACCATTTTTCTTTTATCTCCCCTCATATCTATTGATATTTTTGTGTCTAGAAATCAAACTATTTCCTTCATAAATAAATGCAGCAACTTGATCTTCACTGCCTACTGTGACTAGCATGTTAATTGGTTCGATGACCATTAGGCGAATAAAGTTCTCCTTATGTTAGACCTAAATGTCTTATTCCATATATCTCAAAACTATGGACCCTTGTTCTAGATCCACCTCACTGTGACCAACCCAGTTAAGGGAACTCTAGTTAACATTGAGCTCATAAACCCTATAGTGAAGATGGTCATCAAGAATTACATTGGGATCTTGGTTGGCTGGGCAAATGGACCGAGGAATGGCACATAGAGTTTAATTTATGAGGAGTTGCATTTTAGGAAGTCAAACCATGGCAGGACCTTCACAGTGAACATCATGGCCTTGGGGATGTTGTAGAGTAGATTTAGGAATACAAGTACATAGTTAGCTGAAAGAAGCATCGCAGGTAGATAGGGTGATGAAGAAGGCTTTTGGCACTGGCCTTCATCTGACTGTGGGAGTTGGGACATTATGTTGCAGTTTGGAGTACATTTGGAGTACTGTGTTCAGTTTTAGTCATCCTGTTACAGGAAAGATACCATTAAGTTGGAAAGAACGCAGATTTGCAAAGATGTTGCCAGGACTCAAGAGTCTGGGCTATAGAGAGGTTTGGCAGGTTAGGACTTTATTTCATGTAGTGCAGGAGGCTGTGGTGTGATTTTATAGAGGTGTATAAAATCATCAGGATAATAGATAGTGTGAATGCACAGAGTCTCTTTCCAAGCATACGGGGAATCAAAAACAAAAGTGAGAGGAGAAATATTTAATAGGAACCTGAAGGGCAAATTTTTCACAGAGGTTGGTGGGTATAGGGAACGAGCTGTCAGAGGAAGTAGTTAAGGCAGGGAAAATAACAACATTTAAAAGACATATGGACAGGTACATGGATAGGAAAGGTTCAAGTTATAAAAATAGAATTTGGCCGTTCAGCCCATCGAGTCCACTCTGCCATTCAATCATGGCTGATCTCTGCCCCATATTCCCGTTTTCCTGCCTGCTCCCCATAATCATTAACACCCATTCTAATCAAGAATTGGTCCATCTCTGCCTTAAAAATATCCACTGATCCCCAGGTTTAGAGAGATATGGGCCAAATGCAAGCTATGGGACTAGATCAGAAGAGGCATCTTAGTCAGTATGGACAAGTTGGGCCAAAGGAATTGTTTCCATATTGTATGACTCTATGAGTGTATGAGAAGCAGCCTGAGAGAGGTGGCAGAAGCATTGGGTTGTCATCTACCAATGATTCTTGAATGGTTCCCACAAATTGGGAACGCCTTTAAATGCATTTAAAGAGAGATCGAGCAACTGTCCATATGGTGCCAGCACAATAACCTGGCCCTCAACACCAGCAAAACCAAGGAACTGATTGGGGACTTTGGAAGGAGTAGGATGGGGACCCACAGTCCTGTTTATATCAACGGTCGATGGTTGAAAGGGTCAAGAGCTTCAAATTCCTGGGCGTGCACATCTGTGAAGATCTTCCCTGGTCCGAGAACACAGATGCAATTATTAAGAAAGCTCATCAGCGCCTCTACTTCCTGAGAAGATTACGAGAGTTGGTCTGTCAAGGAGGACTCTCTCTAACTTCTACAGGTGTACAGTAGAGAGCTTGCTGACTGGTTGCATCGTGGCTTGGTTCGGCAACTTGAGCGCCCTGGAAAGGAAAGACTCCAAAAAGTAGTAAACACTGCCCAGTCCATCATCGGCTCTGACCTTCCTTCCATCGAGGGGATTTATCACAGTCGCTGCCTCAAAAAGGCTGGCAGCATCATCAAGGACCCACACCACCCTGGCCACACACTCATCTCCCTGCTACCTTCGGGTAGAAGATACAGGAGCCTGAAGACTGCAACAACCCGGTTTAGGAATAGCTACTCCCCCACAGCCATCAGGCTATTAAACCTGGCTCAGAACTCTGAACATTAATATCCCTCCATTTGTTATTTGCACTTTATTAATTTATTAATTTGTGGGTGTATTTATGTATAGAATTGTAGTCAATGCCTTATATGTTCTGTTGTGCTATGCAAAGAAAGATTTTCATTGTCCTGTCAGGGACACATGACAATAAACTCTTTTGACTTTGCATTTGCACTATTCGTTTCAAATTCTTATTGAGATAAGAATTGAAACAATTTCTCCATTCTCTAAAGTGGACAATGTTTTTTCAGTTTGCCTAATCTCTACTGACTTCTAGCCAACTACCTGATGTTGATGGTTTTTACTTTTGCTTTTCCCCATAAATGGAAACACTACCTTTATATTTACTCAATCCAAACCTCCATAAGTTCAAAGATCTTAACTAGGTTTGGCAACAACTCTACCCATGACTACAGAGAGTTGTGGGTGTGGCCCAGTCCATCACACAAACCAGCTCCTCCTGCCATCAACTCCATCTACACTTCACACTGCCTCAGGATCACTGCCAATTTAATCAAGGACTATTTTCATTCCAGGGTAAAAAAAGCTCTGACAATTTACCCGATCTATACTTCTCAATTTTATATACTACTAGACCAAGTGCAGACCCGTTGGGTTTGGTCCCCGAAGGTGCTTCAGACCCCGAGTACGGGGGGAGGGGGAGGGGGGGAGGAGGGGAGGGGGGAGGAGGGGAGGGGAGGGGAGGGGAGGGGGGAGAGGGAGGGGGGAGAGGGAGGGGGGAGAGGGAGGGGGGAGAGGGAGGGGGGAGAGGGAGGGGGGAGAGGGAGCGGGGGAGAGGGAGCGGGGGCAGGGAGCGGGGGGAGGGAGCGGGGGGAGGGAGCGGGGGGGAGGGAGCGGGGGGGAGGGAGCGGGGGGGGTTGGTTGTTACCGAACTGAACTCATTGTGGAATTAATCCATTAACAGAGCCACTCTGCTGCTGGAGGTGAAGGCAAAGATCGGCTGTTCCCCCGTGAGCATGGTGAAAAGCAGAGGTGGAAGAGGCGATCTTTGACATGAACCAGCGTAATAGAGGTGAGCTGGCCGCGGGGGAGGGAGTGGAGGAAGTGAAATCGGTAGCGAAATAAGCCGGCGGCAGCAGTGAAAATCGCCAGAGAAAGAAAAATAATGGCGGCGTTTTTGGAGGAGAACGGGCTGCAGCAGCTGCCGTTATGGTGGCTGGCCAACAGGAGGCCACAAAATGAGTGAGTGTGGGGGGGGGGGGGTTTACACAAAATATGTAAATGTAATGAGGAGTGAATGGATGAATGTAAAAGTGGAATGTCTAACAAAAGGGAAAATTTATTGGAGTTTGAGTGTGTGGTTTTGACTAACCATGAAATCGAAGGCCAAATCTGACATACACCCACACACACACACACACAGTTTTAAATGTAGATAGATTAGGTCACCCTTCAGGCTCCAACACTGTGGCACATGGGCAGCATGCTGGCGTAGAGGTAGAATTACTGCCTACAGAGCCATGAGCCACTTTTTTTTTAACACAAAGGGTGGTAGATGTATGGAGCGAGCTACCGGAGGAGGCAGGTACCATAACAACGTTTAAGAAACATTTCGATAAGTATATGGATTAGAGGGATATGAGCCAAACGCAGGTAAGTGGAACTAGTGAAGATGGGGTGAGTTGGTCGGTGTGGGCAAGTTGGGCCGAAGGGCCTGTTTTCACGCAGCATGACTGGACTCTGGCATTTTAGTTTAGATTAAGCTGTGTACTGCCTGCATGTCTATGCCCCCATTGTTAGTGTGACTCACCAGTATGATTAGTACAGGTGTCAGTAGTTATGGGAAGAAGGCAGGAGAATGGGGTTGAGAGGGGAAGATAGATCATTCATGATTAAATGGCAGAGTAGACTTAAGGTCATAAGGGATAGGAGTAGAATTAGGTCATTTGGCCCATCAGACTTGAATTAGACTCCGCCATTCAATCATGGCTGATCTATCTCTCCCTCCTAACCCCATTCTCCTGCCTTCTCCCTATAGCTTCTGACACATCTACTAGTCAAGAATCTATCTATCTCTGCCTTAAAAATATCCACTGACTTGGCCTCCACAGCCTTCTGTGGCAAAGAATTCCACAGTTTCACCACCCTCTAACTAAAGACATTTCTCCTCATCTCCATCCTAAAAGAACGTCCTTTAATTCTGAGGCTATGTCCTCTAGTCCTAGACTCTCCCAGTAGTAGAAACATCCTCTCCACATCCACTCTATTCAAGCCTTTCACTAGACATAGACATAGAAAATCGGTGCAGGAGGAGGCCATTCGGCCCTTCGAGCCAGCACCGCCACAAAACTGCTATGTTCATAGTAATGATCTAGTTGGAAAAGCCACAAATACTCGTTGGGCTCAGATCATCCACTATCAAACTCCTCTAAGATAGACCACAATCGTAGATCTCTGGTCATCTATATATTTTTTTTCTTGGGACTTAAAAAATATATATATTTCAGGAGTCAACTATGCTTAGACAATGAACATTAGCAGCTACCAAAGCCAACAATTGACCCCTGAACTGAGTGGCCATTTCAAAGAGGAGCTAATAGTCACAGAGAGGCCAAACTGGGAAATGTTCCTTTCTGAAGTGAACCAGATGGGTTTTTAATGACAATTCAGGTTTTTCATGCCCTTGAGTGTTGTACGTGCTGCATCATTCCAGATCAATTCAATTTTAATTCCCTGGCTGCTGCACAGGGATTTGAACTTGTTTCTGAATCAATGATTCAAACCCATGACCAGTGTAGGTCAGTAACTTAGCCACTGCACCCCGAAAGGAGGATTACTTGATGTTTTTTATCGCTTCCCTAATTTAGTCGCACATTTCTTCTGACATTGCCCTTCCATTATTAGTCATCTGAAGATCTTCTTCATGCGAATGAAACATAAACCAAAGGAATAGTTAGATCTCAAGCCGGGTGTTGAGAAGCCAGTTTGTTGTCTCTGAGTCAATGTCCGCCAGGCCCTGAGCTCCATTTGGTAGGTGGTAGAGCAGGCACCTAGAGATGACATGATCGGCTGTCTGTTGTTCTGCTCTGCATTCACAGGCTGGGCTCTGGCGGAGTCCCCATTTCCACACGCTGCCATTGAAACGCCCAACTCCAGTACAAAGTCTGTTGAGCTTCACCCATGCTCCTCTGGGGAGGTCAGACCCTGGGCAGCTTTTATCTGGTGAAGAGATGTAGCTGTGTAATGGTGGCTATCCAGTGTGCTTTTGTCTCAGTTGACTGGATGGATGCTAGGAGTTGTTTTCCATGTGGAGCAAAGGGTTGATGGGACTTCAGTCAGGGTGGCCTCTGCTCTCTGCTGATAGCCTGATGAAGGTGATCTGGGTCCATGGCACGACGAGGTAGAGCCAGAGTTGCACTAAGATTACCATCAGAGGACACCACCTCCCTTGCACCACATTCAGCTCTGGATTACAGGTGCATGGATAACAGGTTTAGAGGGATATGTGCCAAATGCAGGCAAGTGGGACTAGTATAGATGGGACATATTGGCCAGTGTGGGCAGGTTTGACCGAATGTCCTGTTTCCACACTATAAGACTATGACTCTGCTGGTTGATTTGCATATATTACCATCAATATGTTGCTATCTCCAATAGCTCAGGATTCTTCAACACTCCTTTAACTCCCTTTATTTTTTTTCTACAGGTGCCCTGCACTGCTCAAATCCTCATTTCTGCAGCCTTGTTCAGTAATCTCAACTCTTGACAAGGACGGATTGCAGGAACCTAATGGGAAGAACTTAAATGGCAGCATTTGTGGGACTGCGACAATTTATCAACAAAGTTACTGTTTACAGTGAGCAACATACATATAATTAATGCAGAAATAGCAAAATCATTTATTCATTATATAATGGAACGCCTATCTAATTGTAACTGTGGGTTGACATAGAGAGCTCTCATGTCACCCATGCTGCAATCATTTTAATGGCAAACATTGATCAGCCAGGGAGAAAGGTTTTGAGAAAGTTGGGGCTATTTCTTTTTAATGGGGCTTTGGTCCATCTAGAAATCTAGAAACATATAGCCATGCCAACTTCTCACGTAATTCCCATCTGAAATGTTGACCGACTGTTTCCACTTTTAGTCAACAAACCATATGTCTATGTGCTCCACCCTAATCTTTCAGTCCTCATTATTAGTAACTTCAATCTACCAAGCTCTCTTCTGCCTCCACCCAATCGTTACTGCTGCTTCATCCCCACCACCTCTCCCACCAAACTGATTGTGCCTTCCCCACTTTTGCCACCACCTCCATACATTTGCTTTTTTAGCCCATGCGGAGACATTTCCAAAACAATCCCTCCTCCATTTGAAATTGGTAATGGTCCGCAAATGAATAAAACATGAATGAAAATCACTGAAAGGGAAATCAGAGCCAAAAGATGCCGTTAACAATCTAATGTTATTTTACTTCGGAGTCACGTGAGTGACTACGTGAAGAAGCCCCGCCTGGCGCTGGATCGGCATTACGTCGACGCTATCGGTAGAGGAAGAGCTGCAGAGCGCTGCTCCAACACAGCAGTAAGGAAACGGCCAGCAGGTAAGTAAAATTATTTTACTTCCAGGGCATTTTCTAAACTCCGTAGGATGGTGGGTAAACCAGGAGGAGTTAAATTAAAATAAAATTTAAAAAAAAAAAAAAAAAAATTGCGGGTAAAACGTGCGTTCCGGGGTATAGAAAAGTCGGGACAGCAGATTATTGCGGAGGCAGTTCCGATACCGGTGGCCGTTGAAATACCCGTTAGTGAAGCTTTGATTGCTCCACAAACAGAAACGTTGGAGGAAAACCCAGTGCCTAAAAAATGTAAAAGAAAAGCTAAAAGGCCTGAGGTTTCTGAGGATTCTGATTCAGAAGGTCCAGAAAGAAAAGCCTTATGGCTCAGAATGGATCAAATGGAGAAAATGCTCCAAACTATAATCAACCAAAGGTCTAAGTACCCAGAATATTTCCAGGCAGCCCCTGAGGGGGTTCCATATCATGAATATGGTGCCAGTTTGAATTGGGAATTTGAAACTCCAGTGCCCGGGATTGGGCTGAAGGAAGTCTCCTTGAACAAGTTTCAGGAGTACCAGGGCTGTATGAGACAGACCCTGAAAGTGGTGATTGAGGTCCGGAGTACACACCACAATACAAATATATTGATCCAGGTGTGCCTGATGTGGCACAAAGTTTTGCTATACCTGGAGGAGGCAGTGAGGCCATGGAAGAAAACCTGGCGGCCAATATTAATTATATGGTCTCTCACCCGCTTCAAGAAGCTGTTATGGTTGAGACTGCAGAATTGTATAAAACACCTATTTATTGTGCCTCATTGAAGGTACCTACGGTGAATCCTGCTATTTGGGCGCCAATGTCATCGATGATGCGGGCGCAGGAGATTCGATTTCAAAGAATCCTCAAGCTGATTTCAGCTGGCATTACTGCCTTTGTAAGATAAGTGGAAGGTTGTGGAGTGACCAAAGTTCAGAAGCATATGTTGGCTTTATTCTGCAACTCATTTTTTGAGATAAATTGCATGAGGAAGATTGTCATTTGGCCTCTGTTACATCCAAGATTTGGAGGGTTGTGCAAGCCAAGCAATGTTCAAACTCCTGGTTATTTGTTCGGAGAAAATTTGTCTAAACAAATTAAAGAAATGGATGAAGAGGCAAAAACTATTGGCCTTATGAAACCCTTCAGTTTTGGCCAGAGAAGGGCTGGTCATATGAAAAGGGGATTTGATTTTGGAGCTGGAACAAGCCGAGGCAGGAGTATTATAAGAAAGAATTACCAGCCAGCACAGCCGAATGTACACCCATTTATTGGGAAAAGGAGATCATTTCGTCCAGTTGGAGAGGTACAAAAACTTTATCCTATCAAAGAAGAATGTTTGGATGAACCTCAGATTGGTGGTAGACTCCGAATGTTTTATAATGAATGGGACAGTATAACAGCTGATCGTGTTGTATTAGATACTGTGTTAGGGTCTACCATTGATTTTGTAGAAGGTATGGATCCATTGGGACAGAATAAGCCTAATCATTCTTTGATGTTTTCAGTTCTTGAAAAAACTCAAATTGACTAAGAGGTTAAGAATTTGTGTGAGAAAGGAGTTATTGAGAAAACAGGAGAGGATCCACATCAATTTGTATCAAATATTTTCCCCAGACCAAAGAAAGATGGGGGTTGTAGAATCATTTTAGATCTCACACAATTGAATACATTTGTCCAGTATAAACATTTTAAAATGGACACATTCAACACTGCAATGCAGCTGGTATCATCAGGTTGTTATATGGCTACAATAGATTTGAAGGATGCATATTATTCAGTCCCAATTCATCATAATTTTCGCAGGTATTTAAAGTTTAAATGGATGGAACAGCTGTG
Source organism: Raja brachyura (assembly GCA_963514005.1). The sequence continues at coordinate 59,005,496 of OY740790.1, forward strand.
GCAATACAAAGCATTACCTAATGGATTAAGTTCAGCGCCTAGATTGTTCACTAAATTGTTGAAACCAGCACTTGCACTGCTAAGGGTGCAAAAACACATCGTTATGGCTTATCTAGATGACATTTTAATTGTCAATGCTAATCAGGAGTCAGCTGAAAAATCAGTCTCAGCAACTACAAACTTGTTTGAAAAGTTGGGATTCCTGATTCATCCAACAAAATCTAAGTTACAGCCATCCCAAGCCATTGAATAGCTGGGGTTTGTGATTAACTCAGTTACCATGTTGGTAACTTTACCAATGGATAAGGTGATAGATTTGACAAATGTGTGTCAGAACCTGATTAACAAACCTTATCCCTCCATCTGAGAAGTTGCTAAGGTTATTGGGAAGTTGGTAGCAGAATTTCCAGCAGTAGAATTTGGTCCACTACATTACCAAAATCTTCAAAGGGCAAAAACTCAAGCGCTTATTCAGCGAGCAGGCCATTTTGATAGGCCAATGCAATTGCCAAAGGAAGCCTTATCAGAATTGCATTGGTGGGTTGAGAATGTTCCACAAGCTGCTAAGAACATTTTAGTTCAGCAGCCAGTAGTGTTTTTGCAAACTGACGCAAGTTCTCTCGGATGGGGGGCTACGGATATTGAGACTAGCTGTGGGGGCAGATGGGCTGTCCAAGAGGATTTATTGCTCCAAACATATGGTATTAATTATTTGGAGCTACTGGGAGCATTTTATGGATTAAAAGCTTATTGTTCTACATTAAAAGGTTTGCATGTCCAAATACAAATAGACAATACCACAGCTGTGGCATATATCAATCACATGGGTGGTGTCAGATCAATATCATGTGATCATCTGGTAAACCAGATGTGGCAATGGTGTATTGGTAAAATATTTGGCTTTCAGCTATTTATCTCCCAGGGAGAGACAATGTTGTGGCAGACAAAAGATCACGAATATATAAAGACAATACAGAATGGATGTTAAATCCACAAATTTTCAAAAATATTGTCAGTCGGTATGGAGTACCGGACATTGATCTGTTTGCATCTAGATTGAATCACCAATTGCCCAAATACTTGTCTTGGGAACACGATCCAGGGGCAGTAGTGGTGGATGCTTTCTTGCTACACTGGGGGAATACGTTCTTTTATGCTTTTCCCCCATTCTGTCTAATTGGGCAATGTCTTAAGAAAATAGCGCAAGACGCTGCCAAAGGCATTTTGGTGGTGCCAAATTGGCCTACGCAGTCATTGTTCCCATTGATGCTTAAAATGATTGTTGAACCATGTATGACAATTCCCAGTTGTGACAATCTGTTGACACAACCAGTAACAAAAGAAATTCATCCATTGCATGATCATATGAATTTGTTAATCTGCAGGTTCTGACCAGACCATTGCAAGAGTTTGAACTGTCAGACAGGACCGTGGATGTTATAGATGCAGCTTGGAGGAATAGCACTAAAAAACAATATATGTCATTATTAAGGAAACGTGAAGTTTTTATACACAGTCAAAGATATCTTATCATACTGCAAACATTTCAAATGTATTGGAGTTCCTTGCTGGGTTACATTTTGATGAGCATTTGAGTTATAGTGCCATTAATTATGTTCGTAGTGCATTGTCGTCCTACTTAGGACAAATTTCTGATCGGGATTCAGTTGGGTGTCACCCATTAGTATCCCGATTCATGAAAGGAATTTTAATAAAAATCCTCCCAAGCCCAGATATACAGAATTTTGGGATGTTAGCATTGTTCTCACTTTGCTTAAGCAATGGACTCCAATTACTTCAATGTCTTTGCAGAAGTTAGCATTGAAGGTAGTAATGTTAATGGCATTGGTATCAGCTCAAAGAGTACAAACTTTGCAATTGTTAAGGTTGGATTGCATGCATGTGACTGCAGATAACATTGTGTTTTATGTTTATGACCTGATCAAACAAATCAGACCAGGGAGAACTGGAGCTAAGGTAATGTTTAAAGCATATCCTATCGATGAAACATTGTGTGTAGTAAGCATTTAACTCAATACATTGAGGTAACCAAAAATCTCAGAGGTTCTGAGGAAGCGTTATTGATAACGCACAAAAAGCCACATACAAAATTTCAGTTCAAACCATTTCTAGATGGTTAAAACAGGTTTTGGATCTAGCAGGAATAGACACTGATGTGTTTAAATCTCACTGCACTACGGCGGCAGCTACGCCCGCGGCGAAGGTACAGGATGTACCACTCGATCAAATTTTTAGAGGCCGCAGGGTGGTGTAGAGAAGAAACGTTTTCAAAGTTCTACAATAAACCTGTTGTCACGGCGCCAGGATTTGGGCACGCAGTACTGGGTTCTCTTTAAATGCTTGCTTTGTTTTATATTATCGATTTATGTTACCATTGACATTATTTATCATTTTTCTTTTGTAATTTTCTCCTACGATAGAGGGGTTATTATTTTAAAAATTGTTCTTTTTTAAAGGACTTATTACATAAATTGTAACAATGTCTTAAAATACCATTTACTCACTACTGTTTTGACTAAACAGAGAGTCATATGGAATGAATCTACGACATAAAAAACACAGAGCTTTAAAATCTTCACGTAGTCACTCACGTGACTCCGAAGTAAAATAGTAAGATTAAACGAGAACTTACCTGTTCGAAGTTTGATCTTTATTTTATGAGGAGTTACGATGAGGGATTACGTGCCCTCCGCTCCCAACCCTCATAATATAAATGATCATCTGGTAGTTCTAGTCTATGTTGGGTCTTACTATCTTACTCCGGCTATTGGTTCTGTGTTTTTCATGCCGCTGCTTTGAAGTATGCTGATCCAGCGCCAGGCGGGGCTTCTTCACGTAATCCCTCATCGTAACTCCTCATAAAATAAAGATCAAACTTCAAACAGTAAGTTATCATTTAATCTTACTATTTTATTTTGCTAAACTATCTGTTTCTTATAATTTTTAATATTAATACTCTGGACCTTTATGTTGCTGCTGCAAATCTTTCACAAAAACTCAACCTCCTTTTAGTATTTAGTTTTAGAGATTCAGCATGGAAACAAACCCTTCGGCCCACTGAGTCCATGCCGGCCAACAATCACCTGTACACTAGTTCTATCCTACACACTTTGGGACAATTTGCAGAAGCCAATTAACCTACAAACCTGGTCGTCTTTGGTAGGTGGGAGGAAACCGAAGCATCTGGAGAAAACCCATGCAGCCATGAGGAGAACGTGCAAACTCAGTTCAGACAGCACCAGTGGTCAGGATCGAACCCGGGTGTCTGGTACTGTAAAGGGCTTGTCCCACTTGGACGACCTAATCCATGAGTTTAGAAGACCCTAGACGAGTTGAAAAAATGTCACGGTCATGTTGACTCGCCGAAGTAAAAGACCTCCTACGACTATGTCTACGACCTCTTACGACTATGTCTATGATGTTCCTATGACCCCCCCTCGACCTCAGTCTTCCACACCTAAGACCAACTACGGCTAGCTACGTGTGGAAAATGATCGCATGATAAAATGATGTCATGTTTGCATTTTTTTTCTCTGGTCAGTTACCGACCTCGACTACCTACGACTATCTATGGCAACATATGACTACCATCATGACCTACTACAACCTACCTATGAGTAAAAAGTATCAATTTTTTGCATGCCGACCTTTGTTTTTACTTGTGGACATTCTTTTATCAGGCTGGAAAAAACGCCGCGACCTACCGGAGGACACGAGTATGCGGATTTTCACGAGCATGAGGAAGAGTTACGAAGACCTCATACGACCTCGTGGCGACCATGCTGCGAGTAAGAGTCAAGGGCCAATTAGATCGTGAAAGTGGGACAGGGGCTTAAGGCAGCAACTGTACTGCTGCGTCACTGTGCCTCCTGCCTCCATAGTTTTTCGACTTCCAACTGGATGACAGATTCCATTATCAGCTCATGACTACATTGCAAGATGCCAGGACTAAAATCATTCAAGTTCACTGATCATAACTGGTGACCATTGCAAATACCCTGTCCACTATTGACTCAACAATGCACAATGTGAAAAACATTCCCAATTTGACTGACTCCATTGATATATATGCAGTGAGGAGCCCATAAACACGGTCCAAAATCAGTAACAATAATGAATTTAAAAGATCAGTTTTGGACTTACAGCAGAGAAATTATAGAAGAACAGGCACAAAACTGCACTACGAATTGAGATAACTTTAATAAATTTGGTAAAATCATACTTGAATTGTGTACCTCTGGTAGTGAATTATGATTGTAAAATATTATTTTCTTGTACATTGTGTACATATTAGTGGTGGAGTAAGAGTATTTCACTTTTGGATTATGTATTTCTAGGCCGCTGAGGGCGTTCCCCAGCCCCGGCCTCGGACTTACATCACCCCGGGGAGTGGGCCTGAACATCGGGCCGCCCGGAACGGCGACAGCGGAGGGCTCGGGGAGCCCCTAACCATGGGTGAACAGTGGGGAACATCAGGGGAAGAGACTGACGTTGGTGCCTTCCTTCACAGCGGGAAACTTTGATCCTGCTGTGTGGGGATGTTTTATGTTGAATTTCTATCTACTCTGTGTTGTGTTATTTATTTTTTTCCTGTATGGCTATATGGTGACTTCATTTCAATGTGCCAATTGGCACACGTGACAAATAAAATGTATCTGTATCTGTATCTGTATCTGTAATTATAATTTTAGATTATAATATTTGGGCAGCACAGTGGCGCGCAGCAGTAGAGTTCCAGAGACCGGGTTCCAATATGACTATGGGTGCTGCCTGTTTGAAGTTTGCACGTTCCCCCCTTTGTGGGTTTTCTCCGGGTGCTCCTGTTTCCCGATTTCCACATTTCAAAGACGTACAGGTTTGTAGGTTAATTGGCTTTGGTTAAATTGTAAATTGTCCCTTGTGTGTAATGTACGGGGATTGCTGGTCTGTGCAGACTTGGTGAACCAAAGGGCCAGTTTCAACACTGTATCTCTGAAGTCTAAAGTATGAATGCGTTTTCAAATGAAAAATTGTCTCTCACTATTCTACGTTAATGAATGCTCTATATAGCAATGGAATTCTACTTTAAGCCATCCCTAGTGTCCTCTTAGAATTAGGTCATGGTATATTTCAAGGATAGTTTAGAATTACTACAATTGTCCCCAGAGATTGCCTCGATAGAATGCAATTGTTTAATGTTCACCGATAAATAGTTTTATCCCATTCTTTTTACAAACATAGATGGAAGCAGCACCATTCTGTAGTTTCTTGTTTGTGGGTTATAGCACTTTTCACTATTAACATGTGAATCAGAGGTTAATACTCCGACTGCCTCCGAGAAATGCCAGTTTGACACATTCTATCAAAAAGCTTTTGCTACATCGTTGACATACTAGTTAACATATGTTCTGTTATATTTTGGATATTACCATGGTTAAAATTTTACTACATTATATGTCTTTCATTATTACAAGTTACAATTAGGCAACTGGCATGGAGGGTACAGGTGTCACCTACTTGATCATAAATCGAGCTTTGAGCATAATGTGTACTAAAATGATATGGAACTGGCGCGGCACTTCAGAGGGAATGGCACTATTTGCAGATACCTTTATTAAATCCTGCTTGTAAGGTTATCTGTCTATGTCATGGATCATCAATAAATCCGCATGGATGATTGTTATGTCTACGTGGAGATTACACCTTCCCTGTGACTGTGTTGGTTTCCTCAGGATGCTCTTGTTTCCTCCCCCATCCCAAAGACGTGAGGGTTTGCGGATTAATTGGCCTTTATAATTTGCCCTTAGTGTATAAGGACAGCATAGAACTAGTATGAAAGGGTGATTAATGGTTGGCATGGCCCCAAAAGGACATGTTTCTGTGTTGTAACTAAACTGAACAAAACCAATATCTGAATATTATCTGGAAATAATTTCTCTTCATCCAGTAGTCGATGTCTGAAAAAGGGTCTTGATTCAAAACATCACCTATTTCTTTTCTCCAGAGATGCTGCCTGACCCACTGAATTACTCCAGCATTTTGTGTCTATCTTTGTGGATGTCAGACATCCAGTCTGACTATCTGAAGTCAGTGGACACATCAAAAGAGATATTGATGAGGTAAATATAAGTATATTCAACATAGGTTTTATTGCTGAGTTTGTGTTTTTCACAAGTTAATGTGAGAGGGGTAGAATTAGGCCATTCGACCTACTGAATCCGTGATTGAATGGCGGTGTGCCATTCAATCATGGCTGATGTTTACCTCCTAATTCTATTTTCCTGCCTTCTCCCCATAACCCTTGACACCCATTCTAATCAAGAATGTGTCTATCTCTGCCTTACAAATATCCACTTTGTGGCAATGAGTTCCACAGATTAACTACCATCTGACTAAAAAGGTTCCTCCTCACCTCCTTCCTAAAAGAGCGCCCTTTAACGCTGAGATAACCTCTGTCCCTTTTATATGCCTATCTATGCCTTTCATTATTCTGTAAGCTTCAATTAGGTCCCCCCTCAACCTTCTAAACTCCAGTGAGTAGAGGCCCAGCGCTGTCATACGATCATCATATGCTAACCCACTCATTCCTGGAATAATTCTTGTAAGTGACTGATATGATGTAGGTGAGAAGGAGGGGAGAAGGTTAGATACTTGGGGGACACCAGAGTTACAGGTGCAGTTGGGAGAAGAAAGTAATGCTGATAAATGTTCAGCTATGACTGAGGTTAGAATTAAAACGAGCAGGCGTGACCAACTAAATGGGGAGAACATTTGTTAGAAGATGATGCATTTAATTGCAAAAAGAACTATGGGTGATGGTTTACCACTGCCACAATCACATGGATATTATTCGTGGCTGTTTCATTATTGCAGCGGGGATAGATGTTTATTAGATAATTTCAAGCAAGTGTATCTATGAATGATACACACAATATTTTGTGACTATATTTCTTTCACGGGATTTGGAGAGTGAAGGGATGTATATTACGAGACTGTGCATCATGTGCATCATGTGAAGTTTACCACCGCAGGGGTCTCATGTTCAACAGAGTTAAGGCAGCCCTACCCATGAATTACTGAGATTGGTTAGAAATAATCTACTGATGAGTTTTGAAATCTTTTAAGAGCAGAGAAACGGGGGGGAAAAAAAACCTATCTTCTCTGAAGGAAGGACAAGAGGGAATGCTCTTAAAATTAGACCTGGGCTATTTGGGCAAAAACAAAATCACATCAGCGCTTTTTCAAAGTGTGGCGTAAATCTAGAACTCCCTTCCCCAAAGGTTTAATTGATTCTTTTAAAAATTGAGGTTAATTGATTTTTATTGCGGAACGATATCAAGAGATTTGAAGGAAAAAAGATACATTTAAGACGTGAATCCACTGCGAACTGGTACAGTGGCGAAAGGGAAGGCGAAGCTCTACCCCATGGTGACTGAGCCCCATTAGCAGCCAGAACGCCACCATTAACTTCAACTTAACTGAAGGCAAGTAATCTTTCTGCAAGAACAACTCAGTGCTAATAAGCTTAGTGGTGGAGTGGCTCCTTTCCAACATCAACAGAGCACAAACCAATGTGATGGAATATTCCCTATTAGACAGGATTTTTGCAACACCATACACACAGGTGCAACTTAACAGCAGTCAAAATAAAAAAAGCAACCTGCACAATTCACACCTCATCCACCACCTTAAACATTGACTACCTCCAATGTTGCAAGACTAATATAATGTCAAGGAATGCACAAGGAACTGCAGATGCTGGTTTACAAAGAAAAAGACACAACATGCTGGAGGAAATCAACGGGTCAGGCAGCATTTCTGGAGAACATGGATAGGCAACACTTCTTCAGACTAATTGAGGTGACGGATACCCAGTTGGAAGAGAGGTGGGGCAGAATAAAGCCTGGCAAGTGCTAGGTGGACACAGGTGAGGGGGGTTTGATACATGGAAAACCATATAACCTTATAACAATTACAGCACGGAAACAGGCCGACCATTTATTTTCCCCTAGTCCCATCTACCTGCACTCAGACCATACCCCTCAATTCCCTTCCCGTCCATATACCTATCCACTTTACTTTTAAATGTTACAATCGATCCTGCCTCCACCACTTCTGATGGTTGGTCAAAGGAAACACAGGTGGCTGAGGTAGGGAGTCCAGGTCAGAGCACAGCCGAAGGGCAGGAGAGCAGCAGCAATCACAGAGGGGAGCAGTGAGAGAGGGTCTCACAAAACTTCTGTTGGGGAGAGGAGGAGAACTTTTTCAAAGTAGGCATACCTTGCAGAGATTTTACATAGGAGCAATAACATGAAGGCACGAAGAACTACAGATGGTACTTTGCAAAAAAGATTCAAGTCTTTTTAAATAGGTCTTTCCATCCAAACTTCATATGAAATGCTAGATCACCTCTGCACAGATGATGCTGTTCAAACTACGCTGAGGTTTTGCAAAAGGTCAGGAGGCTGAAATTTCACAGTTGTAGAATAGACCTCATGATATGATGCACAGCTTTCAAAGCAGTCTCATATTTTGGGGGCTTTACTGCATGCACACAGCTCCGATAAAATGGATGGGGCCAATACCAGCCATCATATGTCCTTCACTGCCCTTATTTTGCATTAAGCGTTATTCACGTCCTTGATTATTGCTGAGGCAGTGCGATGTATAAATGGAGTAAATGTAATGGATGTTGGTTTGTGTGATGGTCTGGGCTACGTCCACAATTCTCTGCAATTTCTTGCGGTCTTGGATGGAGCTGTTCCCAAACCATGCTGTGATGCATCCTGATAGAATGCTTTCTGTGGCACATCTGTAGAAGTTGGTGAGAGGTGTTGGGGACATACTAAACTTCCTAAGCCTTCTCAGGAAGTGGGTGTGCTTTCTTGGCCATTGCTTTAATTGGGGAGTTGGGGTTGCTGAACATCCCGCCATCTAGGCATAAACTCAGGGACGACCGCGCCTTTGCGGTTGCAGCTCCTAGACTGTGGAACAGCATCCCTCTTCCCATCAGAACTGCCCCCTCCATCGACTCCTTTAAGTCGAGACTAAAAACTCATCTCTACTCCCAAGCCTTTCTTGAGGTCCTATGACCGAGGGCTATATGTATGTAGTGATGTTTGTATTTAATCTATGAACCACTGTTGTTTGTTATACTATTCTTATACCAATGTAAATCACGAGAGTTGTTTTTTAAATGTGCTATATAAATAAAAGTGACTTGACTTGACTTAACATGGGTGGTCCAGGAGAAGGTGCTTTCAGGATGACATGGTGAACCTCAAGAAACACACAAAAGCCTGGGATTTGATAAAAACCATAACATATTTCAAAAGACTATTTCTAGGAGACTGTCGCATACTTGGTTTCAGTTCCTAACGTGGACCATGAATCATAAATGAGCTTCGGGTGATTCCTTACTCAATTACTCCATACTGCTGCATCAATAGTGCCACAGCAGTTAGACATGGGTTCAATCTTGAACGAGGGTGCTGTCTATGTGGAGTGTGTATGCTCTCCCTGTAACTGCATCCGCTTCTGTCTGGTTTCCTCCCACATCTCAAACTTGTCCTATCAACTTAATTATCTCTTACTGTAGATAAGTGCAAAAAGAATCAAAGGTGAGTTTGATTGCGTGCGAGAGAAAATAAGTCGCAGATTAAAACAAAATAAGGAGTAGGGAATAAAAAATAAACACTGAGTCTGTAAATGTAACAGAGTATGTGTAGGAAAAAGAGTATTATGGAACACCTATGGGACAAAATAACTATTTTGTTATTTGAGTTGAAGTCTGCCTATTAAGGGGCTTGATAGTATCCTTGCACCAAAACTATTGGTCTGAGTTAATCCTGTGTCTAGATTGACAGCACAGGGCAGTACATCACGTAGGGCTCCTGCCTCATAGCACTGGAGTCCTGGGTTCGATCTTGACCTCAAGTGCTGTCTGTGTGGAGCTTGCACATTCTCCGTGTGACTGCATCCGTTTCCTCTGGCTACTCCTAAAGATGTGTGGATCTGTGGGTTAATTGGCCGTCTGTAAATTGGCCCTGGTATGTAGGTAATTAATACAAAAGTGGGATAACCAAATTAGTGTGAATAGGTGATCGATGGTCAGTGTGCACCTGATGAGCCAAAGGATCTGGTCCATACGCAATAAAATATTTAGCTCAACTGCTTAGCTCTTCATAAGATCATGTGATTGGAGCAGAATTAGGCCATTCAGGCAATCAAGTCTACTACGTCATTCAATCATGGCTGATTTATCTCTCCCTCCTAAACACATTCTCCTGCCTTCTCCCCATAACTTCTGACGCCCTTACTAATCAAGAATCTATCTATCTCTGTCTTAAATATATCCACTGACTTGGCCTCCACGACCTTCTGTAGCAAAGAATTTGACTGAAGAAATTCCACCTTAGCTCCTTGCTAAAAGAACGTCCTTTAATTCTGAGGCTATGACTAGTCCTAGACTCTCCCACTAGTGGAAACATCCTCTCCACATCCACTCTATCCAAGCCTTTCACTATGCTGTACATTTCAATTCGGTTCCCCCTCATTCTTCTAAACTCCAATGAGTACCATGCCGTCAAACGCTCATCATATGTTCATCTTCTTCTTCATGGGAACAATAAGACAGTAGCTGTTTTATTTAGGAGAGCACTGTGTATTTTCATGTGAATGAATAAGTCAAAGCCTTCTGTTTATATTTACAAATGTAAAAGTGGGGAAGGGGGGGGGGGGATGTTGGCATTTACAAAACATTAGAACTGTATGGGGTGGGGGGAGGGGGGGAGAATTAGGAAGGTGAGAGCAATGTTGCCCTCTGTCCTCCAGGAGTCCCTCTGATAGTTCAACATAAGCAGATTGCAGGATCAGATCAAAGTAGAGTGTAAGGGCAGCATTGTGGTGCAGTGGTAGAGTTGCTACTTTGCAGCACCGGACACCCGGGTGCAATCTTGACTACAGCTGCTATCTCTATGGAGTTTGTACATTCTCCTTGTGACCACGTGGGTTTTCTCCAGGTGCTTGGGTTTCCTCCTGCACTCCAAAGGTGTGCAGGGTTGTCAGTTAATTGGCTTTGGTAAAAAGAAAAAAATTTGTAATTTGTCCCTAGTGTGTAGGATAGTGCTAGTGTATGGGGATGTTCACTGGCCGGCACAGACTTGCCAAAGGGCCTGTTTCCACGGTGTATCTCCATTGCCTAAAAGAGTTTAGTCGAGGGCTGGAGTCTCCTGCTGACACACTGGATGAGTCTAGTTTACAGTGGCTGTGTGTGTACTATTGACAGAATATCCCATTTATGCACCACACAGTCCCTGCTGAATATCTTCCAGGTAAATATCACCTCTTAGACACCTTGGCTGCCGTATCGGCCAACAATGCGCAGTCAAATACATTCACACCAACCTTGCATATACAGAGCCACATCCAATGGATGTTGACCCATGTTTCCAAGAGTTTGATGCTTTTTCAAAGACACAGTGCGATGCTAAGACTTTAAACGTGATCACACACGTTAGGATCGCCATGTGGGGTCTTGATTCTGTCACCTACAAATAAAATTACTGCAGGCATCATGCTCTGTTAACTAGTCAAGCGACTCAAGGTGGATTTTAATCTGACCACGGAACATCCAAAAGCTTTTACAAACTTCAGAACCCACCCAGAGGGACTTACCGAAGTTCATTCTGAAATTATTGGACCCAAGTCCAGATTTAAAATGTCAAATATAACGTTGATGGAAAACATTAAGTTCACTCCACCAACAGAAATTAGGCAATGCAAATTTCCTCAAAGAGTAAATTGAATGTGACTGGGAATAACATAATGAGAAGATGCTAAAATAATTATTTTACAATAACTGGAAAGTACAATAGCCTCCACCTTGCTGAATAACTGTACGTGCAATGAGGGAATGTCAAGTTTTATAGCAAGGGAAGATAGACACAAAATGCTAAAGTAACTCAGTGGTTCAGGTGACATCTCTGGAGAAAAGGAAGAGGTGATGTTTCTGGTCTGAGGCTATAACCTTTGGTCCTCGACTCTCCCACTAGTGGAAACATCCTCTCCACATTCACCAGGCCTGTTGCTATGCAAGGAATATTACTGTACCATGTTCCACAAATATCATTTATTGTAGGCATCTTTATACACTAGTGGCACTGATAGTGTGTCCCAGCTCTTTTAAAACAATATCCTAATAACAAGATTTATTTTTGTCCTAGCTGAGTCAGGTACTAATCTTCAGTAACATTGTAATATAGGAGGGAAGAGATACTGTTACTGCTCTATTTTTAAATAGATCACAAAAGATAAGTATTTTCTTCCAACTGGAGTGAGATAATTACAGTCAGAACATGGTTTCCTTCACGCAAGGAACAAAAAGCAACACTCACTGAGTGCTTTGCAAGAATATGATGAAAATTGTTGGGCCTATAACACTCACAACATTGATTCAGATTATTCCCCTTGAAGAGAATATATAATTCTTGCTATTCTCCCTGCCATTGATGTTGAATGATGTTTGCACCTCAAATGATCAGAAAGGTAGAGTGATAAATGGATGATAAAGTCACTATTAAAACTGAACATCTGTCCAATGATCTATTTCAATTAACATTAAAATTTCAGAACACAGAGAGAACACAGCAAATAGCAGATGCAAATGGGGTGAATGCCGCCAAATCATCTGTAGGAATCAAAACATGGAGAAAGAAAGAAAAGAGGCTTAAGAGAGAGAGCAAAAGACAGAGAGGTGAGAAAAATATTGAATGAGGTGCACAGAAAATGCTGCCTGACCTCGTGAATGTTTCCAGCACTTGTGGAAAGAGAAACAGATTTGATATTTCAGTTCAAGGACCTTTTGTCAAAAGTTTGTTTTTTTGGCAAAAGACCTTAAACCTGAGACGTTAACTTTTTTAGACCCTGACACCCTGTACTGCCACTTATTTCTCCCCTCCATCCCCCTCTCCTTTTCCAACTTTCTTTACCCCACTTTGCAATCAGACTGAAGAAGGGTCCCAACCAGAAAGGTCATCTACCCATGTTCTCCAGAGACACTGTTTGACCTGCTGAGTTACTCCAGCACTTTGTGCCCTTTGGCACATTAGTCCTCTTTTTTCCCCACAGATGGTCCCTGTCCCTTCCTGATCTTTCTCTTTATGCAATGTCCAGCATCTATTGTTTTTAAATTTTAAATTCTCTTTCCCAGACATATCTTTTCTTAAATCTAAGAACAAGTTACTACCTGCAGGAGTGACACTTTGTAGTTTTAATCTTTCAATTTCTGGCTACTTGGACGTTGAATGGGAATATCAGGGCTACTAGTCCTACATATATTCCGTTCTATTGCTGGGGTGAATCTCGTAGTTCCATGCCACACCATCAAGCAAAGAAGATGCACATTGGCATGAACATTCAAAGCATCCTGCAAATTATTGTATATTGAAACTCATTTTCGTTGCAGAGTGTTAAATGCTGCTAATGACGGAGTGCATCATTAACTGTATATTTCTGGTGTTTTATGAATTCTTTCTGTATATTGGACCAATCTGCTCATTTGAAAGCATTCTTGTCCCTTCACACCCTACTAGGCTTCAGATTGGTTTTCAATGTCTTCTCCGCTGCACGATTTCGAGGGTCAGGTTGTTCGGGGGTGGGTGGTGATAAAAATCATCCAGAAATTGTGCCATTTCAATTTACGTAAAGTACATAAAAGGGCAATGAATCGGCGTGGCATCTTTTATTAATAAATCCATTCATTGGGCAAATCCAGCCCCCACATGCAAACGCTCACATTTTTATATAGGCATTAATCAAATCACTTATATTAACAACTGGAAAGCGACCGTTGGAAATATTGCACCAGATGTTGCCTTCACTGGAGGTTCGGCCACTTTGGATCGATGCCAGTTTGATTAAAAAATGCATGGCTGTCACTGTGGACGAGATTTCCATGCACCGTGGTCTAACGTTAAGTACCAATGGTCGCCTCTTGTTTTTACGAGCGGTGCAGGGGATTTGGGGGCGAGGAAGACACGTATCCCTGAAATGACAAGCTGGGAATTTCATCGCTTGCAAGTTCATTCTGTTGGTATCCACCGTATCTTACCTGCGGCTCGCCTAGCCCGGCGTTGACTTACCTCCACGAAATAAAAGCAGGGCAGCAGGGTAACGCTCTCCTTGGTCAGCCTAGCCCTCTGTCTTTCTTTGGAAGAAGACATGTTCCGTTCTCAGGTCCGTGCCGCACGCCACCGCCGATTAGTGCAATCGATTGGTCCGACTTCCGATTCTCCCGGCTGCACGGAATCTCGACCGGCTGCTCACAATCCTCAGCGGCGCCCGTGGCTCGCCAAACCCCGCCGTTTCTCCGCAAACCAAGTGCCCGTATATTTAGGCTGTGCGGAAAGAAGCGCAAAGAACACAATGCAATGAACTGTAGCTGGCCACACAGTTAAAGGAGGTTGTCTACACAACGCTACGTTTCTATGGCTTGTCCCATGTCTGCCTTATTGGTGTGTCTCGTTGTATGTGTGTGTGTGTGTGTCTTTCTTCCCGACAGCGTTAATCTGCTCCAGTTATTTAAACGTGCATATGAAATCCCAGTGTTTGGCGCACACTGGCGGCTCGTCACTAGACGTTTCCATAATAATGGCATGGAACCACCCAGTTAGATTTTAAAGACACACACGTTACACGCTGGATGTGGATGACACGGGGCTGCTATCAGCCGCCTCCCCGATGCCAAAAGGTCTCGGTTCATATAAAACAATCTGCAGCTATAGTATCCAGAGACCAGCTTCCCCAAACAAGGTGTAAACATGCCCACTCGCCCTTACACCTCGGCGCATCGAGCGCTCATTTAAATGCGAGACACCATTCGGGTTTAGCAAACCAGTAGCATAACCCTGCAAATAATTCACTCCGTCGTGATATCAGATATCCTTTACACCCGTTGTAGTAACTATTCTCGCTGTACGCTCCAAACACTATCAAATCGAGCCTTTTACAAAGCTTCGTGTGTGTTATCTGGACTGCCGGCGTAATTTCATCGTTCAATTCCTATCGCCGTATTTATTTGACTCGCGGGCTCCGGACAGTTCAATTATTTCAGCGAGTGAGGACAAATCATGGAGACGTTTTTAAAAATAAATAGAATTAGGCTGTTTTGCCCGTCGATCCGATACTAGATGTATTCCGATCTAATTCAGCTTCCCCATCCTTCCTCTTAGCCCCGCAAGTCAATTGATATTATTTTAAGGCAGATATAGATACATTCTTGATCAGCACGGGTGTCAATGGTTATGGGACAAGGCAGGACAATGGGGTTGAAGGGGAAAGATAAATCTGCCATGATTGGATGGCGTAGAAGACTTAATGGGCTGAATGGCCTAGTTCTGGTCCTTTCATTTATGAACTTGTGAAGTTATTTCTTTCTTAAAACATTCAACTACCCTTCACCTCTGCTGACGCTGACTGGGAATCCCGGACCCCATCATTCGCTGATTTTACAATCAGGTATTAATACGTTTAACGCCATTGATGTTGGCATGTATCTATCCCACTGATTGGACTGGACTCCACACTGAGTTAGCGTTGTGAGGTCGCCACTTAAGCCAAACTACTTAAAACTCGAAACTTAAATCATTTCCACTGCTTATTCGGGAAATATTTTAAAACATCCCTCATATCACTTATGCATAGTGATACTTGTACTGAACTGTATACACACATGAATTTCGCTGTACCTCGATACTTGTGACAAATCAAGTGCCATACCATAAAGTGCTACGCGTCTGTTAGAAGGTTCACCATGTAGAAGCCAAGATCATGTTTATTGCTGGTTAGTTAACAGGGGTAGTCACAGCCATGAAAAACGACTCCCTATTGCTGTGTCTTTTCTAAGGTCTCATAATGTTTCTCCACCGAAATGATAAAGGACTGTTTTTTTTCCCCCACTGGAACATTGAATGATTCCTTGCCCAAGTTGACCATGCACCCACAATACGAACAAACGTAATGAAACCAACTTGCCCTTATTTATTCGTAGCTGGTAGGGCACATTGAACAGTTCTGCCTTGCAAACGAAGGCACTTCATAAAATACAAGTAGCTCAAAATGTATAGGAACTCGTTGATAAAAATGACTTACGTGTGCTGGAGCAAAGCAGGACACCCCTTACGTCTGTGTATCATAAATCTTCATAGACTCGACTGCCAGTTATTATGAGTCGTTTTAGTATTGGGAGATTGTCTTTTAAAGTCCCAACACACACGCTTTAAAAAAAAACCCACATGCCCCCCCATTATTCACGTGTCAAAGTCTGCAAATAGAACTTGTACTATTTTTGAAGCACCTCAAATACTAGGTTGTACGATTGGTTCCGGCTGGCTAGACCTGAAAGATTATTAAAGGTTAGTTTCTGCGAAGCTTTATCCTCCTCACACGTTGACAGTACACCTTCCAGAACTAAGCCAAGTAGACGCGCTTGATGTCTGAATGAATCCCGTTTGCTCTAGCTTGGTCTTTAAACTATTCACTCGAGCTACAAATTGTCCGAAGCGTTAAGATATCGTAGTTACATGTAATAATTGAATATATAAAACACTAGAAAAGTCTTCTGGAAGAGGAAATCAGCAGTAAAAAGATTAACATAATTCATTAAAAAAAAATATCTATGTCTGGGCGTTTATGGCTGGTTCATGTTGGGTGAACATTGTTAAGACTTTCTATAACACTTTCTTGTGGTACCATTCTGCGAAAAATTGTGTTTCTCTCTCCACTGGGTTAATGAGGTCCATAGAGATTTAGTTTTTTTTCACGCGAGAGATATCATATCGCTTTAACGAGAGCGTCATTTTCCCCCTTCTGAGAGTGAACCTCTACAAATTTGAGATGGATTAGGTCGGTGTTGTTTCTAAAGTGCTGTTATATATGAATTATTCTGAGGATGCACTTCGCTGTGAAGCGGTGATAAGGCGTTGTTGTAACGTTTTACATATTCTTACTGTTGCTACCCTACCCACAGTACCAGCTGGTGTTTATGTCCCTTAACTTCACACCTTCTCTATTTACTTCCGTATTTCTAGCGCTGGTCGTCATTGCCAAAAGAAGCTAATCGAAACTTCCAAGTATTACATCTTTTAAAGTTGCGTTCTACTTTCCAGCAAAGTTGCCTGCTATGTATTCCCTTCAAGGAAACTTGCAGAACACTTGGTTTTTTTTGCGAAAGTGCGTCAGAAACTCTGCATCCTCGCGGCTTGCACAAACTCTGAATTTACAACAAGGGGCTTCTATCGTTCCCATTTTATTGTTTCTCATTTCAATGCTATCAATTGCATCTTTACTGTTAAAATATTTTTTTTTTGCAAGGGGAGGGCTGGAGTGTTGTTGCCATACCCCAAATATTATCCATTCCTGGTTGCTCTTGAGGAAATGGGAGTTGACCACCCCCTTGAACCACTGCACATCTTCTGGAGAAGGTGCTATTGAGCAACTGTGTGTAATAGCTGTTTGCATGCTTTTTTTCTGAGGTTAGAGTGCTGTGCAATGATGTGCATTGTGTCCCTTAATGGGGGGAAACCATATTGCATCTCTGAGAAAAAAAATTCAGCTGTTGGGAGGAGATGTTGAGGAGGATTCTTGAGATGATCTTCCTTGTGGAAGATAGCAGAACACCTTCTCTGTTATTACCACATCAATGGTGTCTCAGTTTTTGATGAAGATAATTATAATCACAGTAACGTCCCCCTTCAAGCTCTCCTTTCCCCACATGTGGGAGGTAAAGTGTTGAGTTTGAAACAGAATTATTTCTAACCATTAGTACTTTAGTAGGGTAGGGTACTAAAGGACTGTGCTGTACAGCTGGCGGAGGTATTTACGAGGATCTTCAACCTGTCTCTATCTCTGGCAAAGGTCCCCAAGTGCCCGAAGACAGCTACCATAGTGCCGGTGCCGAAAAAGTCTATAGTCACCAACCTGAATGACTACCGCCCGATTGCCCTAACTCCAATACCAATGAACTGCTTTGAAAGGCTGGTCCTCTCCCACATCAAATCTAGCATCCCTACATCATTGGACTATCATCAATTTGCATACAGGGCAAATAGATCTACAGAGGATGCCATCTCTGTGGCTCTTCACACTGTCCTGACCCACCTGGAAAGACAGGGCACCTACGTAAGGATGCTCTTCATTGACTATAGCTCTGCCTTCAATACGGTCATCCCCACCAAGCTCACCACCAAACTCCACCAGCTAGGCCTCAGCTCACTGATATGCGATTGGATCCTGAATTTTCTGACGGAGCGACCACAGGCAGTGAGACTGGGGCCGCACCTGTCCTCCACTATCACCCTGAGCACCGGCACACCACAGGGCTGTGTACTGAGCCCCATGCTCTACTCCCTCTTCACCCACGACTGTGTCCCTGCATTTGACAACAACACCATTGTCAAGTTTGCAGACGACACAACGGTGATCGGGCTGATCACCAATGGTGATGAAACAAACTATAGAGCGGAGCTGCAGAACCTGGCGGACTGGTGCTCACGGAACAACTTGTCGCTAAACACCTCCAAGACCAAGGAGCTGATTATCGACTTCAGGAGGTCACAGAATGGGGAATACACCCCAATCTCCATCTACGGAGACAGTGTGGAGAGAGTGTCCAGCTTCAAGTTTCTGGGCACTCACATCTCAGAGGACCTCACATGGTCCACCAACACCGCTGCGCTGGTCAAAAAAGCACAGCAACGACTGTTCTTCCTGAGAACATTGAAACGGACTGGTCTGGCCCAACAGCTGCTGACGACCTTCTACTGCTGCACCACAGAGAGCATACTAATGTATGGCATCTGTGTGGTATCTCAGCTGCACGGAGGCGGAGAGGAGAGCTCTTCAGCGCGTTGTCCACAGAGTGCAACAGATTATTGGGACACCGCTACCAGCCTTGGAGGGTATCTACCACACACGGTGCCTCAGGAAGGCCGTCAGCATCCATAAAGACTCCTCTCACCCTTGTAATGGACTGTTCGAACTACTCCCTTCCGGCAGACGTTACAAGGCCTTCTACACCCGCACTACCAGACTCAGGAACAGCTTCATTCCCAGAGCTATAGCGGCTCTGAACCGGCCCTGCTGAGTCCCCCCCCCCCCCCCCCCACTCCCATGGACTGTCTCCCCCAGCCTCGCACTTTAGTCTGTGTTGATGTTACTGGTCTGATGTTCGTTTTTACAAACCTTGTTCTCGGGGGTTGCAAACCGAAATCTCAAAGTTGCAAACCAAATCTTGTTGCACTTATGTGTAATGACAATAAAAGTTATTATTATTATTATTATTATTATTATTACTTTAGAGAGGTTCTGATCTGCACTCAAAGTCATGCTCTTTTATAGTTGTTGGATTGCTTTCTTCAACCTCTTGTCAGACCAGGGTGAGGGCTTAGTTTAAGGCACAGAGTATGTCGTGGAGAGTAGACAAAGACATTCACGTTAATGACAAAGTCTAATTGGGGACATCTTTGAAATATTCCCTCTAGTGGGCACTGAGCAGTGCAGCTCACTTCCTTAGTGAGCTCTTTCCCATTCTTGGCTCTTAGAAGATAGGTCCCTGGGAGTTCGTATTGCAGATGGTCAGGACCAAATTGAAGAATCCCTATATAATGCAGCTCTCCATGAGTTGCTGCATCTCCTGCTCCCTTTCCATCCACCACCACCACCTCTGCATTCAGATGCACGTAAATTGATTTTATTTCTAAGCATTTTGATCATTATTATTACTGTAAAATGCCCTTTCAAGCTCTTTTCCCCCACATGAAGGAGATTAGGTGATGAGTTTAAAACAGAACCCATTGTAGTATTTTGACAGTACTTCCAATCTAATAATAATGGCCTGTATTCATGATTCATGAGCTTCGGGATATCCTAGTGTTTCTCTTCAATCTTGCTGATTTCTGGTTGAGAAACTGAGAGTTTCTTCATGAGTGTTACTTTTAGGGCAATTGAGATGAAATGGTCATTCCAATGCTCTTGCTGATTGGCAGTAATAAGGTTGGCTGTAAGGATTAGGCTAAAGGGGGCTTTCTTTGAGTAGTGTTACTGTCCTTTGTCTTTAATTTTCTTGTGACATTGTTGTTGCTGTTGGTGTTTTGACGGAGATAACAAAGCAGATGTCCATGCAGCAGTCATTAGCTCCAGCGAGGCTCATGTGAAGTGGACACCCTTGATGTTCTTTGCTCAGGTAAAAAACATAATTTAATGATTAGGTTTAGGTTTATTGTTGTAACATGTCCTGAAAAGCGTTGTTTGCATGCTCTCCAATCATATCAGATAATACCATACAAGAATATATTCAACCCAAACTCAAGCACAATAGGTGGTGTGAAGATGTGTACTAGAGCCTGGATTGAGTGTTCACCTGAAGGCCTTGTACTTGTGTCCCCTTGTGCTTGACTCTCTATTGAAACCATCAAGATGCTGCTTATAAACATTTCACCAGATAGAGGAAACATCTCACGATTTGCTCATAAGTGACACCTTGGTTTTCCCTTCTCCTTCGTTCCCAATAACACTTTTCCAGAGCTCATGTCTTGTACATCTCTGTTATTGCAATTGCCAAGGATGAGCAACTCGTGAATCAGATCAAAGACTGCTCAGATTTAGAGTAGAATCCTCTTTGGGGGGGGCCTCATCTGTTGTTGTTAAGCGTGGGTGCAGTGAAGATAGACTGGGCCAAAGAGTGATGGGGCATTCATTTATCACCTAAGAGTAGTTAATAACCAAAGACAAAAACTAGTCAAAACTAGACTGAATAAAATATTCTCAAATGTTTCCCCCATCTGTGACAAATGTCTAACTCAAAATGCCACTATAGCACATTCCTTTGTCTCTTGTATAAAACTGTATAAATTTTGGAATGAAATTTTTGGAATTTTTACAAAACTATTTAACACAAAATTGAACCCCAATACAGAAATGAATATCTTTGGATCAATGGAAGAGGGAAGTAAACTAACTATATTCCAAGAAGCTTTTCTTAATTACGGTCTAATAACAGCAAAAAAACGTATACTCAAATTTTGGAAAAACGCAACCACGCCAACATTCAAAACGTGGATGTCAAATATGTCTGAAACGCTTCATCTTGAAGAAATGAGATTTCTCCTACTAGGCAAAGTAGACCAATTCTCAAAGACTTGGTCTCCTTTTATCAACTTTGTACAAGCATATGGTGCAACATAACATAACCTTAGAAATTAAATGGTTTAGAACCGGGTGACGGATGGGCAAAAATACGAAATAGGTAGATCTCTCCTAATCTCTCTTTTCTTTACTTTCTCCTTCTATTTCAATCTTTTCAACTTCTCTTCTATGTCCTTTATTTCTTTTGCTATCTGTTTCTACTCGCTTGTCTATCTATTCCGACACTCTTTATTTCTTTTTTCTCTCACTGTTCTTTTATTATTAAATCAAAAATATGAAGTTGTACAAGAATGGAAATATGTATGTATGTATTAGGTACTCAAGTACCATACTATTGTACTTACTTCTAACAAAAAAAAGAGTAGTCAATAAAACTGGTTCAATCCTGATGGTGGAACCAATGCCACAGAGACAATGTACTGCTTCCAATTTTCCTTCCAGACAGGCAAAAGGTACAGAAGCTTGAAAGCGTGCACCAGAAGGCTCAGGAACAACTGCTTCCCTCTGCTATCAGGCTTCCGAACAATCCTTTCATAGCTACAGTACTATCTGGTTCACTTCTACCCCACTGTAAACATTGAACTTTGCCCATGGAACTGTTGTGCTGATAAATATATTTTGAACTACCCTTGTCTCCTTTTCCTCTGCCTTTTGTACTTTTGGATTTGATTGTATTTATGTATGGTATAATCTGATCTGATTGGATAGCATGCAAAGCAAAGCTTTTCACTGTACCTCGGCACATGTGACAATAATCAACCTAAACATCGATCTACTCATATTTGACGATTGATTGATTGATTGATTGGTACTTTATTGTCACGTGTACTTGGTACAGTGAAATTCTTTGTTTTGTAAACAGTGCTCAGGTATGCAAAGAGTCACCATGGAAAGGACACTGACAAAGTTACAAAAGTATTCAATATATTCCCGATTGTCCCCCTGCCTTGTACAAGGCCATCTGTAATGCGATTCTGTTTATTGTTCAATGCATTTTTTTTTACCTTTAATGCAAACCAATGTCGTTATAAACTATATAAAATGCAGGATTGGCTTGGTGCCCAAATGATTGTTTAACAGATAGGGTTGGATGAATTTAATTTGCACAGCATTCCCTATTAGTCAATTATCACAGATGCTGATGAATGAGACTAACATGAAAATAGAAACACACACTGCTGGGAATGCTTAGTTTGCCAGGCAGCATCTGTGAAGTGCGAAATTATAAGTTATATTACAATTAAAACACAAAGTACATGCTATAACACCAGGTTAAGCGTTCAACCTAGAAAACCAAGCCTACACCAAAAGTACTATCTCAAGTGAATATACCAACTTATGTTAAGGACAATAACCAACTCTTTATGCAATAAACAGCTACCTACATGTTAACAACCTCATTAAAAGAAAATTGATTGCGTAGATTCAAGTATATCATCGGGGTTATCAAGTGGGCACCTCACTTTACCGGTGTTTCGCTGAGTTAGACCCACAACACCTTGGGCAGGAACAACAGTTAGTTCTGGCATCAAGAATCACCCCCCCCCCCCCCCCCCCCGCCTCCCCACACCCCCCGACTTAGCGGGTCCTTGTGGAGGCAATGGACAGTATTCATCATATATTTTGGGAAGTCTAACATGGGCAGGACCTACACAGTGAATTGTAGGGTGCTGGGGAGGGTTGTAAAGTAGGGAGATCAAGGAGTGAAGGTGTATGGTTCCTTGAAGATGGAGTCACTGGTAGACGGGGTGGTCAAAAAGGCATTTGGCACATTGGCCTTTATCAGTCAGAGTATAGAAGTTTGGAGGTCATGTTGCAGTTCTATAAGATGTTGGTGAGTCCGCAGTTAGAGTATTGTGTCCAGCTCTGGGCACTAGGAAAAATGTACCCAGGCAGGAAAGGGCACAGAGAAGATTTACAAGGATGTTGCCAGGACTAGAGGGTCTGAGCTATAGGGATAGATTGAGTAGACTGGGACCCTATTCCTTGGAGCACAGGAGGATGAGGGTGATCTTACAGAGGTGTATAAAATTTAATAGGAATATGAGAGGTGACTTTTTCACACAAAGGGTAGTGGGTGTATAGAACAAGCTGCCAGAGGAGGTAGTTGAGGCAGGGGCTATCCCAACATTTAAGAAACAGATAGAATGGTACATGGGTAGGACAGGTTTGGAGGGATATGGACCAAATGCAGGCAGGTGGGACTCGTGTATCTGGGACATGTTGGTCAGTGTGGGCAAGTTGAGCCAAAGGGCGTGTTTCCCCACTGTATCACTATTTGCGTGGATTTTATTGGTACTGTAGTTCATAAGTTCATAAGTTATAGGAGGAGAATTAGTCCATTGAGCGCATCAAGTCAACTCCGCCATTCAATCATGGCTGATCTACCTTTCCCTCTCAACCCCATTCTCCTGCCTTGTCACCATAAACCCATGATACCCATACAATCAAGAACCTTAAAAATATCCATTGACTCCATCTTAAAAATATGCATTGACTTGGCCTCCAATGTAGTCCACAGATTCACCACCCCCTAAAGCAGGGGTGGAAATCGCTATCAAAACATGGGGGGGGGGGGGGGGGGACACACAATTCCTTGTTGGCTCCCTGCATGCACACACATGCGCACGCATGAGCACACACATACACACACACATACACACAAGCACGAGGCTTTGGAGGCTTCAGTCATGGGCCCTGTGGACGGTAACATCGGCAGCTGACCTGTTTAAGACAGAACTGCAGATGCTGGAAAAATCGAAGGTAGACGAAAATGCTGGAGAAACTCAGCGGGTGAGGCAGCATCTATGGAGCAAAGGAATAGGTGATGTTTCGGGTCGAGACCCTTTCTCATACCCCTCCTCAGCCCAGATCTGAAGAAGGGTCTCAACCCGAAACATTACCCATTCCTTCACTCCATAGATGCTGCCTCACCCACTGAGTTTCTCCAGCATTTTTGTCTACCTCCGGGAGTTGACCTGGTTGGTGACTGACTCCGAACTCCAGCAACAGCAGCTTCATCCGCCCCGAAACGTGGGGCTTGAATCGGCCCATTCGCGGGGTCTTTCATCGCCAGCACGGCTTAAAATCGGCCGGTGGGGGCTCCAACATCGGGAGCCTCGATTGCCTCAATGCAGCAAAGTTATTTTAAGCCGCGCTAGGCAATGAAAGGCCTTGTGAACATGCTGATTCAGCCCTTAGAAAGCATCTGATACCCGCTTGAATCTTTCAAAAGCTACAATGTGATAAGTAACACTTAGACAAATAAAACTGAAGCAAATACAGGCAAACAGAAGAACCAACCTTGTAGGGGAGAGAGATGGAAAAACATACTGAATAACCTAAATGATGGACTTACCTGCAAACCAGCCAAGAAACCCATTCGACCGGAGCCTAATCACCTGACCCGTTTAGACCCCTGATCTTTCCCATCCACCAATACATCCAGTTAGCTCAAATGGTAATTGTACCCGCATCAGACAGATTACGAAATTCTCCGTGAATACCTTCAGTAATACTTGGTCAAAACACAATTGGTGACACATCATGTTAATACGATGTTAATAGAGACATTTAACAAGCGCTTAACAGTGACACTCCCACTGTCTCGCGGAAAGCGAAGACTTTAATTGATTTTTTTCACCAAATTTCAAAATCTGGCTTACAAAACTTGGGGGGGGGGGGGGGGGTGATTATCCCCCACCTCTCAAAACAGGAGGGGTGCCCCCCCCCCCCCCACGGGATTTCTGCCCATGCCCTAAAGTCATTAATCCGCATTTCTGTTCTAAGGTATGACCTTTTACCGTTACAATGCAATGCTGTTATAATACAGTATCATAATGTAATACCGTATAATTACTGTTATAATACAAATTATTGAGGAACAGAGCAACCTCTGGATTATGTATTACTCTTTTCTTCAGGATTCAGGTTGATGTCCAAATTACAGTATCATACCATGGCATCAGATTTCACTTTGATGTCTGAAGAAGGGTCCTGACCCAAATAGCATCTGAAGAAGAGTCCCAACCCAAAATGTCATCTGTCCATTAGCTCTACAGCTGCTAATGAACCTGCTGAGTTCCTTCAGTACTTTGTGTTTTGTTCAAGATTCTAGCATCTGTGGGTTTAGTCTCTCTCTCTCTCTCTCTCTCTCTTCTCTTTATATCACCAGGGCCCCAGTTATCGGCTCCCAGTAATCTTGTAAACATGTATAATCTTGTAACTCATCTTGTTCTGATTCCCACTCTCCCTTGAAACTTCCGAGGGTCTGTTTCACATAAATCCCTTGAAATTTAGCACTGCCTTGCTCCTGCACTCTCTTTAAACTTTATTATTCAACATTATCGTAACGTCTAGAAATAAATGGATTAAAAGTGTATTTGAGTATAACATCCAATAACCCAGCACCACCGAAGTCTTGAGAGTGCCAAATTTATAGTATTTTATTGTATTACATTTTCTCAAAATTCCTGCCTTCTTTCTTTCTTCCCCGCCCGCGGTCCTATCCCCAGCCTCCCATTTAATTCTGGTCCATTGTCATCACTCAAATCTATGTAGCAATGTTACAACATTTTGAGATTGTAAAAATCAAGTCTGCAATTTATCCCATCAGATAAAGCATTAAAAAAAGTTTAATTTGACACCTAATTCACTTTCATATCTTCAGTATTAAAAAGGTTATGGCCATTTTCATACTCGGAAATTAGCATCTTGTTCCCTATTACTTTTCCATTGATTTAACACAAAAGTTGTGATCAAGGACAGTCAAAAGCGCATAACTTTCTTAAAAATTAAGAGAACTGAAAGACATTTTCTGTTATTATAGAATGAAGCATTCTGAAACAAATATGAAACAATCTTACTTGGATGACTTGAAATTAAAGCATATAATTAGTTAGTTACCCAATTGTAGCTAATTACAAAATTCAATTACTAGATCTAAACATCTATCCATTTCTTAAGAAAATATTAACATTTAAAAAAAAGCCTAAGTGTCCAAATAACACTTACACAAGAATTCACAATATAATATGATTTTTAAATCTCATTGTTATGAATTTATAGGCCAAATTGAAGGAATTTAGTGTTTAATGCCCGTAAATTAATGGCCATTTAAATCAGCTTGCGAGTGGGATTTTCTGGAACGCGATGGATTGGAACGTTGCGGTTGCGGTGAATTTAAACCCCATATCGGCAGGAAAAATACTGCCGGTTCGTATGGGGAATAAATCACTGTTTCGCAACATGAAATGTTGATTAAGGTTATCTAAACAAGCAAGTTTATATGAAAAAATATACAGCTTTCCTTTACCTGTCCCCTACGTTGTCGGCGTTCACGGCATTAGAAGCTAATTTTTATTTTACTCCAGCGTTGAAATAGTCGGGCAATTAAAAAAATGTCACATACCGGCAGTCAGGACGAATCTGCAGAAAAAGCTCGCACTCCGAGAAAATATAATTCCGGAAGGTAGGGGAAAACCGCATTTTAACCCCGCTCCCCCCCCCTCAAAGGCGCCAAAGTCGTGCACACGGCCAGTGACAGAACTGCAGCGGCGTTGAAGGTAAGTTTTGTAACATACCTAATCTATGGCCATCTTTTACACAAATTCATGTTTAAAATTCTCACCTATGTTTTACATCTCTATCCCAACATTGAAGCAGCTCTAACTAGTCATAAATGACAGTAATTTATTTGGACAATAACAGAATAGACAATTCACATTCACTACTATGATACGGTAAATTAGCATCAATTTCTGTGTCCTGAATCTAACAGTTAAACATAATCCAGAGGTTGCTCTGCTCCTCAATAATCTGTCGAAGGGATCTATCGTAGTTGCTGCCTCAAAAAGGCAGCCAAAATCATCAAGAACCCACACCATCCTGGCCATGCACTCATCTCACCATTGCCATCAGCAAGAAGTTTCAGGAGCCCGAAAATTGTAACAACCAGGTTCAAGAACAGCTTTTTCCCTACAGCCATCAGGCTATTAAACACAACAATGAATAAGCTCTGAGCTCTGAGCTGCAAAAGACTATATTATTATTGCACTATATTTGTTATTTATTGAACTTTTTCTTTTTTTTCTGTTCCCCCGTTATGTACTATGCTTACATATTCGCATATTCTGTAGTGCTGCCGCAAGTAAGAATCTCATTGTTCTATCAGGGACATATGACAATAAAACACTCTTGACTCTTTTGACTCTTGGATTTAAAATAGTTCTGGGGTTTGAATTACTCCATTTCTTAATTTCCCTTTTCTCTCCTTATCCGCTTCTCAGCACCATTCATGAACTGGCAATATTCTGGGAATGAACAGTCCAAAGATTGATCTGTGAAGATATCTTCAGAACTCATCAGAATTAATCTGGAAAATTCCAGGAACCAAATAAGTGCTGAATCCCAACTGTTGAGCATTTCAAAATATTGCCCACACATTTTTACTTCGCAAATTCCATTTAAAACACACGTACTTTAGCATGTGGATCTGAAATGTAAAAGTTTAATTTCAGTATAAATTGTGTTAAAAAAAATGAACCCCATCAACCATGCTGATTGAGCCCAAACTACTGACTGCTAAATTTGTTCTTGTTGCTTTGATTTGGGCTATTCTAACAGATGCAAGTATAGAGGTATTTTAATTGAGTTGAGAGGCACACATTTTTACTGCAGTTGCTTGTGGAAAATGTATTGGATGCAAGTAATATTTTTATTTATTTTATTCATGCAATACAGGCAGCACTAGAATTAGCAGTATTTATTGCCAATTCTTAACTGTCCTTGAAAAAGAGTCAATAGTCAAGAGAATCGAGACTGCTTTATTGTCAGATATAACAGAACAATGAAATTCTTATTTGTAGCTGCCTAGCAGGCCTGTAAACACAACACACAGATAATATACAATAAACAAAAAAAATCAATAAATGAATAACAAATATAAAAAGATTGGCACAAAAAGCTGGAGTAATTTTGGGTCAGGCAGCATCTCTGGAGGAAAGGAATAGGTGACGCTTCAGATTGAAAAAGTGGTCTCGACCCAAAACATCACCTATTTCTTTTGTCCAGAGATGCTGCCTGACCCGTTGAGGTACTCCAGCTTTTTGTGTCTATCTTCGGTGTAAACCAACATCTGCAGTTCTTTCCTACAAAACATAAATAAAGAGTTGTACACTCTTTGTTGTTCTTGAGTTGACGTTCCTTCCACAATAAAAGGGACTGCTTCCTGTGCTGATTGTAGGAGATTACACGGTCTCCCCGAGATCACGTGCATTTTCCCAGATCCTCCATTTTCCTTCCATATCCCATGTAGCTGGATAGGTTAATTTGCTAATATAAATTGCCCTCATGTGCGGGTGAGTGGAAGAATTTAGGGAGATATGATGGGGTTGTGGAAAGAATAAAAAATGGGGTCACCATCTTTTATTTGTCTAACTGGGTGCTTCTTAGCATGGACCATTGGGTTGAAGGGTTTGTATCAGTGCTGCATAACTCCATGACGCTATGATTAATTTCGTATAGAAACATGGAAACATAGAAAATAGGTGCAGGAGTAGGCCATTCGGCCCTTCGAGTCTGCACCACCATTCAATATGATCATAGCTGATCATCCAACTCAGTATCCTGTACCTGCCTTCTCTCCATACCCCCTGATCCCTTTAGCCACAACGGCCACATCTAACTCCCTCTTAAATATAGCCAATGAACTGGCCTCAACCACCTTCTGTGGCAGATAATAGTAAGATTGAACGAGAACTTACCAGTTCGAAGGTTGATCGTTATTTCATGAGGAGTCGCGGTGAGGGATTTCGTGAAGAGCCCGCCGGCACGCATGCTCGACATTCTTCAAAGTAGCGGTGTGGAATCACAGAAACCAGTAACAGAAATGACTTGGCATAGTAAGATGAAAGAGACTCAAATTACCAGGTGAAGGTGATTGAGGGTTGGGCGTGGAGGGCACAAAATCCCTCACCGCGACTCCTCATGAAATAACGATTAACCTTCGAACTGGTAAGTTCTCGTTCAATCTTACTATTTCATTTCGGAGTCACATGAGTGACTTAGTGAAGACTTCAAAGCTTCTGTGATTACACGCCCTGCACAACGTCCATGCTGACACACCACTAGCAGGGATGGATGGGAGGAACAAACTTGCTCAAATAGTTCATACTGCAAAACAAGAGCATATTTATTAACAACAAATCAAAAACCCCTCATGCGGGGACACCTCCACGTTCTTGACCTGCATTCAGCACGGCTTCCGCGAACTGTAGAGGAGTAGCAACAGGCTTGTTATAAAATCGCTGAAACACAGCTTCATTAGCCCATCCTGCTGTGGCGAGAATATGGTCCATGGGCACCTCCATGACCCTCGCCGCCGACGTCGATGCAGCCCTAGTGGAATGAGACTTGAACACATTAGTGTCGATACCTGACTTAACCAAGACGACCCGGAGCCACCTGGATATCGTCTGGACTGTCACTCGATGATGAGGTCTCTTATGAGTGACAAGCAGGTATCTCTCCATTCCTCTGATGCATGCCGTCACCTTGACATAGTGACGGATATGTGAGGCTAAACACAGCCTAGCATCTGCGGGGTATGCCGGGAACTTCAGCTGCAGCCCTGTGCACCCAGGTGTATGCTGCTTTAGTAGCTCATCAACGAAGAAGACTACTTCTGTAGGGGTAGACATCATTCTGTCGACACGTAGTTTATGCAGTGTCGGTACCCTCTGTGCTGAAGTCAGCGCTAGTAACATCACCAGCTTCATGGTGAGTTTGTCCTTCTATGGGGGACCACGTCCTGAGCAGGGTTAAAACGTCCCTGACATCCCAGGTGATATTGTAGCGTGGTGTAGGCGGATTCATATTGAATATACCCCGCATGAGTCTGGACACTAGCCTGTTGGATCCCACCTCAATCTTGAGGTAGAATGACAGCGCGCTCCTGGCGCTGTTGATGGCACTGTAACTTAAGTGTTCATCATGGTCCAACCCCGCGAGGAATTCCAGGACGTCGGTTATAGTCACGGCATCGTACGTGATGCGAGAGCGGCTGCAGTAGGCTTCCCACTTCTTGATATGTGAGCGGTATCTTCGCCTTGTTGACTCTCGACACGACGCCGCAATGGTATCCATGGTCCGAGTTGAGAGGCCGTATTGGGCTAACGGCCTGTTCAAAACCTGCAAGCCAACAAATTTAAAGAGCCATGGCAGGGATGTGGCTCCCCTGAGACAGGGTGAGTAACCAATTCTGGGCAACCCTTCAAAAGGACCCAAGGCTCACTGAGCATGTCAAAGACCACCGGATACCACGGCTGTGTAGGCCAGTCGGGTATAATAAGGATGCCCTTGGCTGCATCCATCTGAATCTTTCGTAACACCCGACTGATGAGGCAAAACGGGGGGAATGCATAGAAAAACCAATTCCCCCAGTCCAGCGAGAATGCATCTAGCGCCATAGCCCCAGGATCTGGTTCCCACGAGACGTATGTTGGTACCTGATGGTTCAACCGTGACGCAAAAAGGTCAATATCCGGTTTCCCAAATTTGGCTGTGACTTTGGCAAAAATTTCAGGATGCAACATCCATTCAATATTGTCATTAAACTTGCGTGACCTGGTATCCGCCACAGTATTAAGCTCACCTGGCAAATAGGTAGCTGAAATCCAAATGTCTCTTTGAACACACCAGAGCCAAATTGAGTTAGCCAATTTATCACACGAAACTGACCTGGTACCGCCCATATGGTTTAAATATGCCACCGCTGTGGTGTTGTCTATTTGGAGACGGACATGTGCCCCAAAAACCTTGGAACAATAAGCACGAAGTCCGTGTAATGCTGCAAGGAGCTCCAAATAGTTGATCCCTTGTGACAACAACATAGTAGCCTCAAGGGTATCCCATCTGCCCCCGCAACTAGAGTAATGATCCGTAGCTCCCCAGCCATAAGAGCTCGCATCAGTTTGCAAGTATACCACCGGATTAGCCTCAATAATAGGCTTAAATGAGTTACTAATGTGGCGCACCCACCATCGTAACTCATCCCTCGCTTCAGGCGGCAGCTGCATTGGTCGATCATAATGACCAGCGTGCTGTCTTAACGCAGCGATCTTGGCCCTTTGCAAATTCTGATAATGCAAAGGCCCATATCGGGCTGCCGGAAACAATGCTACAAGTTTGCCAATTACTGTAGCTGTATGGCGAATTGATGGTATACCAGCGCTGATTAAACCTTGACACACCTGGGTGACCTCCTCAACCTTATTAGTTGGTATGGTGACCCTCATGCGAATAGAGTCCACCGTAAACCCCAGATAATGAATTACCTGGGAGGGGCAGAACTTTGATTTGGCTGGATGGACAATGAACCCTAGCTGCTGAAATAAATTGACAGCAGCTGCAACACCCTGTTGAGCCAATTCCAGGGTGTGGCCCACAATTAAGATATCATCTAAATAGGCCATTACTATATGATGTCGTTGACGTAAATAAGCCCTATATTGCCAGAGTTGACCCATCCAGATAAATTTCAGAAACCTCCTATAATATTTTTGAATAGATACAGTATAGTACGCATCTTGTAAATCAATGCATGCCATAAAGCAACCATGTGAAATCAATGATTTGGCTGTTTCAAAAGTGTCCATTTTGAAATGAGTATATGTTACAAAAGTATTTAAACTAGTCAGGTCAATGATGACTCGACAGCCTCCATCCTTCTTGGGTCGAGTGAATATATTGGAAACAAATTCAACGGGCTCATGAACCGTTTTCTCTATCACTCCCTTCTGTTCTAGCCTCAAAATTTCCTTATAGCCTGCTGCCTGTTCTGCAGCAGACAATTTAAATGTTCGACCAGGCCTGTGCTGGGATGGAGGAATGTCCCCATTAAGAAACTCAATGCTATAACCCTGAACATTTTGTAACACATACTCTTCACCAGTAATATCACCCCATGCACCCAAAAAGAACCGAAGGCGCCCACCAACATGTGAGGTTAGACAAAGAGAAAAGAGAGAACCAGACCGCCTCACCTCCGTGGTTACCGGCGGTCCTTGACACGTGTGGGTGGACGTGCAGGTGCTGGGTTGGCTCGAGGGCGCGGCGTCCTCATCTTCCACCAGGGTTTCTGCCGACCTTGTCCTAAAAAAGCCCCCTGGTGCTGGGGCTGTTGGTAACGGGGTGGAGCTGGAGGGTAGGTCCTTGTAGAGGTGCTGGCAGACCCTCGTGGCCGAACAAGCGGAGCTTTCGAGCCCGACGGCGTGGGGGCACTGTGAGAGCGCATGAGTCCCACCGTTTTGGCTTGTTCGTCAAGCTCTTTGACCCTCTTAGAGAGATCTTCGCCAAAGAGCTGACGGGGCGGCGGCGGCGGCGGTGGTTTGCACAACCCTGCAAATTTAGGGTTGAGCGCCGGGCGGATGCTGCTTTTGCGGAACCCATTGATCTCATGTTGAGTTGCACAAAATAGAGCCAGAGCATCCTCCTGGTCCAAATTTAATTCATCCCCATCAACCGACCGCACAAAGGACGTAATACCGGCCGTGAGGAGCTTCAGGATCCGCTGAATTTTCAGGTCCTGTTGACGGATAGCCGCACTGATGTTGCCCCATATCGGCGTATTGACCACAGGCACGTTGAGGGAGTTGCAGTTGGATGGAGCCTTGTGACGGCTCATGGCCTGAATGAGAACTTCTTCCTGGAGCTGATGGTTGTTGAGGAAGTCCACCGTGGCTGCCAATTTCGAGTTCAGGGGAAGCCCAGACGAGTGTGGGGCCGCGAACTTAGTGGCCACATCGAGAAGGCCCTCTGCTGGTAAATCGGACGGAGGTGGGATGGGATCGACCAAAACCTCCTCATCCTGCTGCTCCAGGCTGATGGTGGAAGTTGGTGAAACAGCCCTGTGCCTGTCGCTGCTGGACGCTTGCTGCTGTTGACCGTGAAGCAGGAGCTCCAGCAGCCGCTCCATACGGTCAATACGCCCATCACCCTGAACACTCAGGTGGTCGGAGTCCTCCGGCTCTGAAAATTGGCCGGGGCCCCTATCATCGGCCCGCACCTCATCGAGGCCCACCCGGTGCCGGTAGTCGTCGCTAACAGCCGCCGAAGCGAAACTGCGCGATTCCCGCGCGGCCGTGTTCAACCGCCTCCGTTTAGCGGGAGCTGAAGCCGCTGCCACTAAGGGCACTTGCGGCGTAGTGTCGGCACCAGCCGCAGCCTGGATACCTGATGCCCGCGCGGGCTTGCCGGCTGCCCACATCGTGGACCTCGCCGACGCATGGTCTCGCCCACCCATCCATGGGGGGCTCGGCGACCGTGACGAGACCCGACCCAACCGACCTGTCCCGGCGTCGAGAGTTGGGGGGCGTCGACTGGACCTCACAGCCGCCCTGGGTCCCGCCCTGGAACCTGACCGCTCCTCGGCGGCAGGCAAAGCCTTAGCCCCTACAGGGTTAGACTTCCGGGCTCCTGCCCTTCCCCTGCTCGGAGGGCTGGGTGAAAAGGGCCGTGCAGCTGTATGCACCTTTCTGATCGAGGTCGCCAGCAAGCCTGCTGACGACCTGACTGCCATGGCAGGGTCCTCCTGCTCTGGCGGCACACCACACTCCTCCTCGTCGAACTCCTCCGAACTGTGGTGTGCTGGCGGATCCGGACCTATAAACACAGGGCTTACCGACATTCCCGCCCGAGTCCCGGCCTGCGCTGCAGGCACCGCCGATATCAATGGCTCCGGGACTGCTGACCGGCGACCTCTTCCAGACGTTCTCCGGCCCTTGGAGCTCCCATCCATGTCCTTGCTGCGAAAACAAAGCAACACAACAAGGACCACCAACTTAAGGTAGGATACTTACCTCAGTGGTTCCCTTAGGAAGGGCTGGCGAGGAGCGCGCTCCACCGCCAGCCGTCGCAGCAACGCGATGCGACGATATGTCGAGCATGCGCGCCGGCGGGCTCTTCACGAAGTCACTCACGTGACTCCGAAATGAAATTCCACAGATTCACCACTCTCAAAATGCTTTTCTCATCTCGGTCCTAAAAGACATTCCCCCTTATCCTTAAAGACCTTCCCCCTTATCCTTAGTATAACTCTAGGATGCTTTTATGAGATAACAGTTGGCTCATCTGAAAAGCTTGCATGACCATTCCAGAGAGAAATGCAACAAACTCATTGTTGTAAGAAGGTGTCTCGACCCAAAACATCACCTATTCCTTTTCTCCAGAGATGCTGCTTGACCCGCTGAGTTACTCCAGCATTTAGTGTTTATCTTCGGTTTAAACCAGTATCTGTAGTTCCTTCCTACACGTTGTGTATTTGAAGTCACATTTAGAACAAATAAATATATTCCACATATATTGGTGGAGTTTGAATCAAACACAGCCTCTGGTGCTGTGAGGCAGCAGCTCTACCAGCTGCGCCACCATGCAATACTTTGTCCTCAGTACAGCCTCTAAGCAGCGTGAGCTCTATCCCCTTGGTTATTCAATACAGCACCGGGCGCATCTGGTATTTCCAATCATTCCTAAGTCCTTCGTTTAATCTCTCCCTCCTGCTGAAGCCTAAACAAGGCAAAGTCCCTCAAGGGAAAACAGTTGCTATGAAATAATATGCAGTTGTGTCTGTCTTCAAATGGCTTTTTTAAAGTCTAAAGCCCAGAGATTTCCTTGCTCATGTATACCAGCTTTGTGTTGTTCTTCAGTTTGATTTAAAATAATATGCTATCTACATGATTAGTAAACCAACACTCCTGTGTTGTGGGTCTGTCCCACTTAGGCGATTGTTTTCGGCGACTGTCATAGTCGTAGCAGGTCACCGAAAAACCGGCAACTGGACCCCCCCCTACGACAATGTCTACGACAACCTACCACCTAGTCGACGTCAATTTACGGCAAGCTACCGACAACCGGGGACCCATTAGGACGTCCATCTACGACCACACCTATGACAACCTACGTCCACCCACACCAAGCTATGACAAAGTACCACCCTGTCGGCGACAACGGAAGACAAGTTAAGTCAATTCAGTCACCGGTACCTGTCATCAGTTGACGTAGGTTGACGTAGGTAGTCGCCAATGGAATTCACCGAAGTCAGCACCGGCGACAACCTACGTCACCTGGCGCCAACCTACGACAACACCTACATCAGGAGAAGTCAAGCTACGCTCAATGGCGTCAAGCCAACTGTTGCCAACTGTTGCCAAAAAGTTTTGAACATTTCAAAATCCAGCGGCGACCAGAAAAACGCTGCAATTCTTTGGGTGGCTGAGGAGACTACTCACGACCATACAGGCGACACCCCAGCGACGACCATGTGTCGACAGCCTAGTCGCCCACAATCGCGTAAAAAATCACCTAAGTGGGACAGGCCCATCACTGATTTTTTTCCAACACGTTCCTGGGGTTTATATAAGAAATTTATGAGACCATTTACGTTGTCTTTTGTCTCTGAAATAATACCTTTTCTTTTCTAACATAGCCAGAGGTGCGCAATAATTCCTTGCTATTTTGTTCAGTTTAATTATCCTCACTTTTCGAACCTATGCATTATCTATAAAGAGAAGCTTTAGTAAGATTGGTTGGTGGTTGGAGAAGAGAAGGTATAATTTATTTATTACAGGGTATATTCCACAATCATTAAATATTGATTTATGTAGGTGGTTTTCTTTTCAGATTTTCACTGTAATTTATTGGGTCTCCAAGGTTTTCACAGATAGACCAGCACAGCACTAACCTATTCAAAAGAAGGCAGTGGCATTTCCTCAAAACTGTTCAAATAATAAACCCTCACTAGTATTATTTCATGGGAAATTATAATTTTGAACAGGAGTAGGCCACTCGGCCTCTCAAACCTGCCTCCTATTCATAGCGGCCGTTCCAGAGACTCCAAGTCGCTGACAGGGTTCTGCCAACGCCGGAGTTCCATCATCCGGCAAGAGGGCCTGAACCATCGGGCTACCGTAGTGGCGACTGCGGAGGACTCAATAGGCCCGACCATGGGTGAACAGGGGATAGGGCTGGACTTTACTGCCTTCCCTCACAGTGGGAACGCTTTTATGTTTATTGTTAAATTCTTTAATGTTGTGTCTTATTTTTATTAGTGTGCTGCAAATGGCAAGTCAAATTTCACTACACCAATTGGTGTATGTGATAATAAATGTCCTTTGCATCCTTGTATCCTTGTATATGTTCATTTCTGCACTGTTTAGTTTAGTTTGGAGATACAGCGCGGAAACAGGCCCTTCGGCTCACCGGGTCCGCCCCGACCAGCGATCCCCGCATACTAACACTACCGCACACACATTAAGGACAATTTTACATTTATACCAAGCCAATTGACCTACAAATCTGTACATCTTTGGAGTGTGGCAGGAAACCAAAGATTTTGGAAAAAACCTACGCAGGTCACGGGTTAAACGTACAAACCCTATACAGACAAACACCCATAGTCAGGATCGAACCCGGCTCTCTGGCGCTGTAAGGCAGTAGCTCTACCGCTACGTCACCGTGCCACCCTGTTCCAGCCATTAATTTGCGCTTCAATATTTCCATGCTTCCATATTTGATCAGGAAACTTTGGTGTTTAGAGGAATGAGGGGTGATTTTATTGAAACATCTCACCCTTAAGGGGCCTGATAGGGTCCAGATCAATCTGTAGATAAGTGCCGGTAGACAAAAATGCTGGAGAAACTCAGCGGGTGAGGCAGCATCTATGGAGCAAAGGAAATAGGCGACGTTTCGGGTCGAGGCCCTTCTTCATGCTGATGTGAGGGTGGGGGGGGTGGG
This sequence comes from Raja brachyura, assembly GCA_963514005.1. Next base: position 59,042,486 of record OY740790.1, read on the forward strand.
AAGAAGAAGGGAAGAAGCGGAGACAGTGGGCTGAGGGAGAGCTAGGAAGAGGAGGCACTGTAGATAAGTGCCGATGTGCGTTCCATCAAGAAAGATGGGCATGTGTTGAGGGCATGGATGCGGTGCAGATGAGTAGGCAACTTGGAAAATTAATCACCTGTGACTAAGTAAAACATTTTTGAAATTATTTACCAGTTGAAACACAGTTTTAAGGATATCTCTGGAGTAATAGTAAGATTAAACCAGAACTTACCTGTTTGAAGTTTGATCTTTATTTTATGAGGAGTTACGATGAGGGATTACGTGAAGAAGCCCCGCCTGGCGCATAAGAAAACATAGAAAATAGGTGCAGGAGTAGGCCATTCGGCCCTTCGAGCCTGCACCGCCATTCAATGTGATCATGGCTGATCATCCAACTCAGTATCCCGTACCTGCCTTCTCTCCATACCCCCTGATCCCTTTAGCCACAAGTGCCACATCTAACGCCCTCTTAAATATAGCCAATGAACTGGCCTCAACTACCTTCTGTGGCAGAGAATTCCAGAGACTCACCACTCTCTGTGTAAAGAATGTTTTCCTCATTTCAGTCCTAAAGGAATTCCCCCTTATCCTTAGACTGTGACCCCTTGTTCTGGACTCCCCCAACATCGGGAACAATCTTCCAGCATCTAGCTTGTCCAACCCCTTAAGAATTTTGTAGGTTTCTATAAGATCCCCCCTCAATCTTCTAAATTCCATCGAGTACAAACCGAGTCTATCCAATCTTTCCTCATATGAAAGTCCTGACATCCCAGGAATCAGTCTGGCATGATTGACATACTTCAAAGCAGCGGCATGAAAAACACAGAACCAATAGCTGGAGTAAGATAGTAAGGCTCACATAGACTAGAACTACCAGATGATAATTTATATTATGAGGGCTGGGAGCGGAGGGCTCGTTTAGGTAAGTTCTCGTTTAATCTTACTATTTTACTTCGGAGTCACATGAGTGACTACGTGAAGATTTTAAAGCTCTGTGTTTTTTATGTCGTAGATTCATTCCATACGACACTCTGTTGCAGCCAACACAGTAGTGAGTAAATAATATGTTTAAAACATTGTTTCAGTTTTTGTAATAAGTCTTTTAATCATAAAAGAACAAAAATAATAACCCCTCTATCCCAGGGGAAAGTTTACAACAAAAGTGATGATGATATAAAGTGATAACATAAATCGATAATATAAATCGATAATATAAAACAAAGCAAACGTTCAAAGAGAACCCAACGCTGCGAGTCCAAACCCTGGCACCGTGAGAACAGGTTTATCGTAGAACTTTGAAACAGTTTCTTCTTTACACCACCCTGCGGCCTCTAAAATTTGGTCGCATGGCACGTCCTGTGCCTTCGCCGCTGCTGCTCTGGTGCAGTGAGATTTAAACACATCAGTGTCTACTCCTGCTAAATCCAAAACCTGTTTTAACCATCTAGAAATGGTTTGAACTGAAACTTTTTTATGCATAATCAGTAATGCTGTTGTACCACCCCGGAGATTCTTGGTTACTTCAATATATTGAGTCAAATGCTTAACTACACACAATGTTTGATCGACAGGGTATGCTTTAAACATTACCTTGGTTCCTGTTTCCCTGGTCTGCTTTATTTGATTAGATCATAAACATAAAAAACAATGTTATCTGAAGCCACGTGCATACAATCTAAACGTAACATTTGCAATGTTTGTACTCTTTGTGCTGACACTAATGCCATTAGCATTACTACTTTAAATGTTAACTTCTGCAAAGACATTGACGTAATTGGAGCCCATTGCCTAAGCAAAGTAAGAACAATGCTAACATCCCAAATTTCTGTTTATCTGCGTTTGGGAGGATTTTTATAAAAAAATTCCTTTCATAAACCGGGATATTAATGGATGAGACCCGATTGATTCCCGGTCAGAAATTTGTCCTAAATAGGATGACAAAGCACTACGAGCACTATTAGTGGCACTATAACTTAAGTGCTGATCAAAATATAACCCAGCAAGGAACTCCAATACATTTGATATGTTTGCAGTATGATAAGATATCTTTGATTGTCTGCAGAAGACTTCCCATTTCCTTATATGCAACATATATTGTTTTTTAGTGCTATTTCTCAAAGCTGCAGCTATAACATCCATGGTCCTATCCGACAGTCCAAGTCCTTGTAATGGTCTGGTCAGAACCTGCAGATGAACAAATTCATATGATCATGCAATGGATGAATTTATTTTGTTACTGGTTGTACCAACAAATCACTGCAACTAGGAATTGTCATAAATGGTTCAATAATCATTCTAAGCATCAATGGGAACCATGACTGTGTAGGCCAATTTGGAACCACCAAAATGCCCGTGGCAGAGTCTTGCGCTATTTTCATGAGACATTGCCCAATCAGGCAGAATGGGGGAAAAGCATAAAAGAACATATTCCCCCAATGTAGCGAGAATGCATCCACCGTTACTGCTCCTGGGTCGGGCTCCCAAGACACGTATTTGGGCAATTGGTGATTTAATCTAGACACAAACAGATCAATGTCCGGTACTCCATACCGACTGACATTATTTTTGAAAACTTGTGGATTTAACATCCATTCTGTACTGTCTTTAAATTTTCGTGATCTGTTGTCTGTCACAATATTGTCTCTCCCTGGGAGATAAATAGCTGAAAGCCAAATATTCTTACCAATACACCAATGCCACATCTGGTTAACCAGATAATCACATGATAATGATCTTACTCCACCCATGTGATTGATATATGCCACAGCTGTGGTATTGTCTACTTGTAGTTGGACATGCAAATCCTTCATAGTAGAACAATAAGCTTTTCATCCATAAAATGCCCCCAATAACTCCAAATAATTTATACCATATGTTTGGAGAAACAAGTCCTCTTGGACAGTCCATCTGCCACCACAGCTGGTGTTATTGTCCCTAGCACCCCATCAGAGAGCACTTGCATCAGTTTGTACAATCACTACTGGCTCCTGAAGTAATATGTTTTTAGCAGCATGTGCAACATTCTCAATCCACCACTGTAATTCTGATAAAGCTTCCTTTGGCAATTGCATGAGCCTATGAAAATGGCCTGCTCGCTCTATAAGTGCTTGTGTTTTTGCCCTTTGGAGATTTTGGTAATGCAGTGGACCAAATTCTACTGCAGGAAATGCTGCTATTAACTTGCCAATAACCTTAGCTACTTCTGGGATGGAGGGATAAGGTTTGTGAATAAGGCAACGACATACATTTGTAATATCAAAAACATTGTCTATTGGTAAAGTTACTAACATGGTAACTGAATTAATCACAAACCCCAAATATTCAATTGTTTGGGATGGATGTCGCTTAGATTTTGTTGGATGGATCAGGAAACCTAGCCTTTCAAACAGGCTTGTAGTTGCTGAAACTGATTTTTCAGCTGACTCCTGATTAGCATTGACAATTAAAATGTCATCAAGATAAACCATAACAATGTGTTTTTGTGCCCTTAGCAGTGCAAGTGCTGGTTTCAACAATTTTGTGAACAACCTAGGCTGAGATTAATCCATTAGGTAATGCTTTATATTGCCATAGCTGTCCCATCCAATTCAATTTCAAGTACCTGCGAAAATGACAATGAATTGGTACTGAATAATACGCATCCTTCAAGTCTATAATAGCCATGTAGCAACCTGTTGATTACAACTGCCTTGCAGTGTTGAAGGTATCCATTTTGAAATGTTTATACTGGACAAATGTATTAAAATGTGCGAGGTCCAGAATGATTCTACAACTCCCATCTTTCTTAGGTCTGGGAAAAATATTTGATACAAATTGTTGTGGATGCTCAACTGATTTTTTAAACAATATTTTTGTTTTTTTCCCTTTTTTTTTTCTTTTTTCCTCTTCTTTAATTTGAGATTTTTCAGATGCAGAAAACATCAAAATACAATTAGGTTTATTCTGTCCGGGTGGATCAATACCTTCTACAAATTCTATTGTAGATCCTGACACAGTTTCTAATATAAACCGGTCAGATGTTATACAGTCCCATTCATCATAAAACAAGTGTAATCTACCACCAATCTGAGGTTCATCCAAAGATTCCTCTGTGATAGAATAAAGTTTTTATACCTCTCCAAATGCATGTGATCGTCTCCTTTTCCCAACATATGGGTAAACATTCAGCTGTGCTGGATGATAATACTTCCTCACCATACTCCTGCCTCTGCTTGTTCCAGCTCCAAAATCAAATCCCCTTCTCACAGGACCAGACCTTTTTTGGCCACAAATGAAGGGTTTCATGAGGCTGATAGCCTTTGCCTCTTCATCAATATCTTTAATTTGTTTAGGCAGGTTTTCTCTGAACAAATAACCAGGAGCTTGAACATTGCTTGATCCGCACAGACCTGCAAATCTAGGGTGCAAAATGGGCCGAATGGCAATTTTCCTCATACAATTGAGCTCAAAAATTGAATTACAGAACAATGCCAACATATCTTTTTGAACTTTGGTCATTGCACAACCTTCCACTTGCCTCCCAAAAGCAGTGATGCCAGCCGAAATCTGTTTGAGGACTTCCTGCGCCCGCATAATTGAAGACATGGGCATCCAAATAGTCGGATTCACCATAGGTACCCTCAGTGAGGCACAATTTACAGGTGTTTTATATAATTCTGCTGTTTCAACCACAACAGCTTCCTGAAGCTGGTGAGAAACCAAATAATTAATGTTGGCCGCCAGGTTTTCTTCCATGGCCTCACCGCTTCCTTCAGGTATAGCAAAACATTGTGCCACATCAGGCACACCTGGAATAACATTGTGTATTGTGGTGGGCACTCATGACCAAAATCACCACCTTCAGGATCAGTCTCATGCTGCCCTGGTACTCCTGAGACTTGCTCAAAGGAGACTTCCTCCAGCCCAATCCCAGGCTCTGGAGTCCCAATTTTCCCAATTTGATATGGCACCATATTCATGATATGGAAACCCCTCAGGGCCTGCCTGGGAATATTCTGTGTTCTTAGACCCTTGGTTGATGATTGTTTGGAGCATCTTCTCCATTTGATCCATTATAAGCCATAAGGCTTTTCTACCTGGAGGACTTTCACTATCAGAGTCATCAGAAACCACGGGCCTCTCAGATTTCCTTTTACTTTTCTTTGTCACTGGAAATTTCCTCCGTGACTTCTGCTTGTGGAGCAACCAAAGGCTCACTATCGGGTATATCAACGGCCACCGGCATCGGAGCCGGCTCCGCACTAATCTGCCGTCCCGATTGTTTTTCTTCACTCCGGGACGCCCGTTTTACCCGCGTTGACTTTTTCGGAACTTTCTCCATTTTTATTTTTAACTCCAGCACGCCAGCATCATAGAGTTTAATTTGCCGTTGAAGTAAAATAAATTCACTTACCTGCGGGCCTGTTCCTTACCACTGGTGGAGCTGTGCTCTGCAGCTCTTTCCCTACTGACAGCGTCGACGTAATGCCGATCATGCGCCAGGCGGGGCTTCTTCACGTAGTCACTCACGTGACTCTGAAGTAAAATCCTTCTTGGTTCATGTTTTCAAGCACTAAAAAGAAAAGAAGGTGGCACAGCGGTAGACCTGCTGTCTTACAGCTCCAGAGACCCAGGTTTGATCCTGGCTACTGGTGCTGTCTATACGGAGTTTGTATGTTCTCCCCGTGCCCCTGGTGGTTTTCTCCGAGAACTTTGGTTTCCTTCCACACTCCTAAGACGTACAGGTGTGTAGGTTAATTGGCTTGGTATAAATTAAAATTGTCCCTAGTGTAGGACTAGTGTTAGTGTGTGGCGACTCGTTGCAGACTCGGTGGGCCGAAGGGCCTGTTTCTAAACTAAACTAAAACTAAAAATTAAAAAAGCTGAAGGATTATTGATGCCGCTATGGTTGCAACTTCTTTCACCTGCTGACTTGCAACAAACCCAGAAAATAAACTTTTCGTAGGTACGTTAGTTTAATTTGTGTTTTCTCGTGGTTAAAGTCACAGAGCAGTGGAAGGAGGTGTTTAGTTTCAGACTTTGTCTTCTTGCGTGTGGCGTGCACAGCCTAAAGTTGTAGGACAACTTGTTCTATTTGATCTTACTTGATTGTGCACGCCGGGTTGATTGCATTTGTCGAAACAGGACGGACCACGTGAAGGTTGCAATCTCCCACCCCAGTTTCAGACTGAGCATCTGAAACTGCTTGGAGACAACATCACCTGATATTTCTCTGACAATCAACAATTAATGATGTACTCACAATCTTTTTGCTTTAATTGAATGGCAGTTATTTTAAGTTGGCAGGCAGACCCCTCTGTCAAAGGGTGGGTAGTAAGATTTAACTAAAAGCTGGCAATAGAATCAGGTCTTATATTAATATAAAGGATGCAGCAGCATTCAGGCACCAGGGAGCTATGGAGCAAGAAACTAGAGAGTGGTTATTCTGTTTAAATCAAGTAAAATAATCCATTAGAGTTGCAGCAGGATCACAGATTTGTTAATTAGTGTCATTACACCATGTTTGTTTTGCTGACGGAACTAAGTTACTCTTTGCATAGCATTCACATTATCAATCAAATAATCTATTTTTATAATTGTCGATCAAGCTAGTTCCATTTAAATGACTTTCTCTTTGGCAGTAGGATTAATGATGCTTAGTTACTGAGGATTTTGTGGAATGTGTTCACCTGTTCCAACCTCTCGACATCAATTCATTAATTCTGAGATCTGTATTACCTTTGCCCCTTTGCTTCAAGTCCAATCTTATTCTGCAGATAAACAGCCCATTCACTTCAAGGCCTATCTATTTTGCTGACATTTAATCGGGGGACATCCGGCATCTACTCCCATGCATATTTTGGCTCCCAATCCCGAGCTGGGACCTTAGCTTAATTTACTTTACTTTAGAGATACAGCGCGGAAACAGCCCACCGAGTCCGTGCAGACCAGCAATCCCCACACACTAACACTATACCACACACACTGGGGACAATCCATAATTTCACCAAAGCCAATTAACCTACCAACCTGTACGTCTTTGGAGTGTAGCAGAAAACCCATGCAGGTGACGGGGAGAATGTACAAATTCCATACAGACAAATGTAACCCAAATCTCTGGCGCTGTAAGGCAGCAACCCTAGCCCTGCACCACCATGCCACTCAACTCCTAGTTCCTTGTTTCGTGTTCTTTTCTCTTCCCTTGTTTTTCTCCCTTGATTTAAAAGTGGAGCGATTGTATCGGGTGTTAATAGATCTTCTTCTGGGACTAGCACGCGAAGAGTCGCCACGCTCCAGTGCCATTTAGTAAATAACGGAGGGGTTACTATCAGCTAAGATCAAAGGCACTGTGTTCCACTGAAAAGAACTGGCTGGGATAACTGTGAGTTTAAAATACAGCAGTGCTCTGGTAATAATTTCAGCAGCAAAGTAATTAAATACAGAATAAAGGAGAACCAGCTTGATTTGCTAAAGGCGATTTCTTTTGTTAAATTAATTTAATTGAACTTTTCATGGGGTGCAAGAGATGGTTGATGAAAGAGATGCAGCATGGAAACAGGCCCTTCAGGCAACCCACAGAGAGTACCAATCAACCTTTCACACTAATTCAATGCTATCCCACATAGAAGGCTCACACAAAAGATTGGTTAGCAAAGCTGAAGTCAACAGAATTAATGGGTCAATAGTAGGATAGATAAGAAATTAGGTCAAAGGCACAAAGCTGTGATTTATGGTGCATGATTGTACTGACATGCTTGTCCGACAGGAAAATAGTATTTCATGGTTTCCCCGAGGTTCACGGTGGGGCCACTGCATTTTTGACATTAATGATTTGGACAAGCATGTGCAAGGTAGATGTTACAAATTTGCAGATGATCCATAGTTTGGAAAAGATAAGAAGAAGGAAACAACAAGGAGAATAATTGATTGCAAGTCCACATGGATAGGTGTGCTGAATCAGCAGATGTACCAGTTGAAATATACTGTAGTACAGAAAAGTGAGAAGTGAAACACATTGGCAGAATGAGCAACCAGAGGCAATATAGCTGAATACGATCAAAAAGAGGCATGTAGGACCTGGCTATAGTTGTGCACAGATCTTTGAAAGCGACAGGGTATGTTGAGAGAGTGGTTAGAATAAGATCATGGGGTTTATAAATAGAAGTGTGGAGTATCATGGCCAAAGGTACAAAGATTTTGTGGCACGGTGGTGCAAGGGTAGAGTTGCTGCCTCACAGCACCAGAGAATTGGGTTCCATCATGACTATGGGTGTAGTCTGTACGGAGTTTGTACGTTCTCCCCATGATCTATGTGGGTTTTGTCTGGGTGCTTCGGTTTTCTCCCACATTCCAAATACGTACAGGTTTGTAGGCTAATTGGCTTGGTAACATTGCAAATTGTTCCTAGTGCGTGTAGGATAGTGTTAGTGTACAGGGATTGCTGGTCGGTGAGGACTCGGTGGGGTGAAGGGCCTGTTTCCGTGCTGTATCTCTAAACTGAACTGTACTAATTATGTTGAACCTGTGCAAATAAGTAATTAGGCCACACTAGAGTATTCGATTGAAAACTGGTCACCAATTTCTACAAACTAAGATGGCGCTGATGATGGCTGCCAAGGTGTACTGTTCCTTGCTGTTTTGTCTGTGTTTGTTCATTTGTGTCATCTATGGAAATCCCACAAAGATTACTTTCATGAGAGAGGAACTCATTAACATCCGACATTCGGTTCCTCCAAACATCCTTCCGGGTTTCCCTCACTCGCTGGATTATTTGGATATACTCGTCAGTGGGGCTGTGGTTATGTCCAAGGCTGTGAGACATAGGAGGACCCGGGGGAAGCTCTCTGGAACACTCGTCCAACTCCGGCAACGTGGATTACGCACACCGCCCCCGAGTATATTCCTTGCAATTCTACGTTCTGTCAACAACAAAGTGGACAAACTACAACTCGTGTGCCAAACAAACAAGGATTTCTCTTGATCTGCTGCTCTGTGCTTCACTGAGACCTGGTTGTGTGAGTCGACCCAGGACAATGCACTGCAACTGGCTGGCTTTCAACCACACAGAGTTGAAATCAAGGGGAAATCAAGAGGCGGTGGAATATGCACCGCCAAATTTCATTTCGGAGTCACGTGAGTGACTTCGTGAAGAGCCCGCCGGCGCGCATGCTCGACATATCGTCGTAACGCGTTGCTGCGACGGCTGGCGGTGGAGCGCGCTCCTCGCCAGCCCTTCATAAGGGGCCACGGAGGTAAGTATTCTACCTTTAGTTGGTGGTCCTTGTTGTCTGATTATGTCTTGCAGCAAGGACATGGATGGGAGTTCGAAGGGCCGGAGGACGTCAGGACGAGTTCGCCGGTCAACAGTTCCGGGGCCTTTACCATCGGCAGTACCTGCAGCGCAGGCCGGGACTCAGGCGGAGATGTGGGTAAGCCCGGTGATTACAGGTCCAGATCCGCCAGCACACCACAGCTCGGAGGAGTTCGACGAGGAGGAGTGTGGTGTGCCGCCAGAGCAGGGGGACCCTGCCATGGCAGTCAGGTCGTCAGCGGGCTCGCTGGCGACCTCGAGCAGGGCACGTGCCGTTGCACGGCCTGTTCCACTCAGCCCTCCGAGAAGGGGGAGGGCAGGAGCCCAGAAGCCTAACCCTGTTAGGGCTAAGGCATTGCCTATCGCGGAGGAGCGGTCAGGTTCCAGAGCGAGACCCGGGGCGGCTGTGAGGTCCAGCCGGCACACCCCGACTCTCGACGCCGGGACGGGTCGGTCGAGTCGGGTCTCGTCACGGTCGCCGAGCCCCCCATGGATGGGTGGGCGAGACCATGCGTCGGCAACGTCCACGATGTGGGCAGCCGGCAAGACTGCGCGGGCCCCAGGCAGCCATGCTTCGGCTGGTGCCGACACCTCGCCGCAAGTGCCCTTAGTGGCAGCGGCTTCAGCTCCCGCTAAACGGAGGCGGTTGAACACGCCCGCGCAGGAATCGCGCAGTTTCGCCTCGGCGGCTGTTAGCGACAATTACCGGCACCGGCAGGGCCTCGACGAGGTGCGGGCCGATGACAGGAGCCCGGTTTTCTTTTCAGAGCCGGAGGACTCCGACCACCTGAGTGTTCAGGGTGAAGGGCGTATTGACCGTATGGAGCGGCTGCTGGAGCTCCTGCTTCAACGTCAACAACAGCAGGGCAGCAACAGGCACAGGGCGTCTTCACCAACATCTACTATCAGCCTGGAGCAGCAGGAGGAGGAGGTTCTGGTGGATCCCGTACCAACTCCGTTGGAGGTGCCAGCGGAGGAACTCTTGGATGTGGCGACCAAATTCGCGGCCCCACATACGGCTGGTCTTCCTCTAAATACGAAGCTGGCAGCCACAGTGGACTTTCTTAATAATCAGGTGCTGCAGGAAGAAGTCCTCATCCAGGCTATGAGCTGTCACAAGGCTCCATCAAACTGCAACTCCCTCAACGTGCCTGTGGTCAATACGCCAATATGGGGCAACATCAGTGCGGCTATCCGTCAACAGGAGCTAAAATTGCAGCGGATCCTGAAACTCCTCACGGCCGGTATTACCGCCTTTGCGCGGTCGGTGGACGGGGACGAACTGAATTTGGACCAGGAAGATGCTCTGGCCTTATTGTGCGCGACCCAGCACAAAATCAACGGGTTTCGCAAAAACAGCATCCGCCCAGCACTCAACCCGAAGTTTGCAGGATTGTGCAAACCACCGCCGCCGCCGCCACCCCGTCAGCTCTTTGGTGAGGACCTCTCGAAGAGAGTCAAAGAGCTTGATGAACAAGCCAAAACGGTGGGGATCATGCGCTCTCAGAGTGCCCCCACACCGTCAGGCTCAAAAGCTCCATACATTCGCTCACGAAGGTCGGCCAGTGCCTCGACGAGGACTCGCCCTCTAGCTCCACAACGACAACAGCACCAGAACCAGCACCAAGGGTCTTTTTTAGGACAGGGTCGGCAGAGACCTTTGTGGAAATCGAAGACGCCGCGCCCTCAAGCCAACCCAGCACCTCCACGGCCACCCACACGTGTGAAGGACCGCCGGTAACCACGGAGGTGAGGGGGTCTGGTTCTCTTTTTTCTCTCTGTTTAACTTCCCATGTTGGTGGTCGTTTACGGTTGTTTTTGGATGCATGGGGTAATTTTACTGGTGATGAGTATGTGTTGCGGAATATTCAGGGGCATAAAATTGAGTTTATTAATGGCGACATTCCTCCATCCCAGCACATGCTTGGTCGTACGTTCAAATTGTCTGCTGCAGAACAGGCAGCAGGTTATAAGGAAATTTTAAGTCTGGAACAGAAGGGTGTGATTGAGAAAACGGTGCATGAGCCAATTGAATTTGTTTCGAACATATTTACTAGACCTAAGAAGGATGGAGGCTGTCGTGTCATTATTGATCTAACCCGTTTGAATACGTTTGTAACATATACTCATTTTAAAATGGATACGTTTGAAACAGCCAAATCATTGATTTCTCATGGCTGCTTTATGGCATGCATTGATTTGAGGGATGCATATTATTCAGTATCCATCCAGAAATATGATAGAAGGTTTTTGAAATTTATCTGGATGGGGCAAATTTGGCAGTATAAGGCTTTGCCTAATGGGCTCACTACAGCCCCTAGATTGTTCACTAAATTGGTGAAGCCAATCATGGCTTATTTGAGACAACGACATCATATAGTTATGGCCTATTTAGATGATGTCTTTATTGTGGGCCACACCCTGCAATTGGCTGAACAGGGTGTTGCAGCTGCTGTCAATATATTTCAACAATTAGGATTCATTGTCCATCCAGAGAAATCGAAGTTCTGCCCTGCCCAGGTAATTAATTACCTAGGGTTCACGGTGAACTCAATGAACATGAGGATAACTATACCAATTAACAAAATTGAGGAAGTCACTAAGGTGTGCAGAGATTTAATTGGCACCAATATACCATCGATTCGGCATACAGCCACAGTAATTGGCAAGCTAGTGGCTTTGTTTCCGGCAGCACGATATGGACCTTTGCATTATCAGAATTTGCAAAGAGCTAAAATTACTGCGTTAAAACGGAACGCTGGTCATTACGATTGATCAATGCAGCTGCCGTCCGAAGCGATAACTGAGTTGCAATGGTGGGTGTGTCACATTAGCAACTCATTTAAGCCTGTCAGGGAGGCTAATCCGGTGGTATATTTACAGACTGATGCAAGCTCCAATGGCTGGGGAGCTACTGATAATTGCTCTAGTTGTGGGGGCAGATGGGACACCCTTGAGGCATCGATGTTGTTGACTCAAGGGATTAACTATTTGGAGTTGCTGGCAGCATTCCACGGACTTCGTGCATATTGTTCCAAGCTTGTTGGAGCACACGTCCGTCTCCAAATAGACAACACCACAGCTGTGGCATATTTAAACCATATGGGTGGTACCAGGTCAGTTTCGTGTGACAAATTGGCTAACTCAATTTGGCTCTGGTGTGTTCAAAGAGACATTTGGATTTCAGCTACCTATTTGCCAGGTGAGCTTAATACTGTGGCGGACACCAGGTCACGCAAATTTAATGACAACATTGAATGGATGTTGCATCCTGAGATTTTTTCTAAAGTCACAGCCAAATTTGGTAAACCGGACATTGACCTTTTTGCGTCACGGTTGAACCATCAGGTACCAGCCTACGTTTCATGGGAACCAGATCCTGGGGCAATAGCGCTAGATGCATTCTCGCTGGACTGGGGGAATTGGTTTTTCTATGCCTTCCCTCCGTTTTGCCTCATCAGTCGGGTATTGCGAAAGATTCAGGCAGATGCTGCCAAGGGCATCCTTATTATACCCGACTGGCCCACACAGCCTTGGTATCCGGTGGTCTTTGACATGCTCAACGAACCTTGGGTCCTTTTGAAGGGTTGCCCACAATTGGTTACTCACCCTGTCTCAGGGGAGCCACATCCCTGCCATGGCTATTTAAATTTGTTGGCTTGCAGGTTCTGAACAGGCCGTTAGTCCAATACGGCCTCTCGGCTCGGACCATGGATACCATCGGGGCGTCGTGTCGAGAGTCCACAAGGCGAAGATACCGCTCGCATATTAAGAAGTGGGAAGCCTACTGCAGCCGCTCTCGCATCACGTACGATGACGTGACAATAACCGACGTCCTGGAATTCCTCGCGGGGTTGCACCATGATGAACACTTAAGTTACAGTGCCATCAACAGCGCCAGAAGTGCGCTATCATTCTACCTCAAGATTGGGGTAGGATCCAACAGGCTAGTGTCCAGACTCATGCGGGGTATATTCAATATGAATCCGCCTACACCACGCTATAATATCACCTGGGATGTCAGGGACGTATTAACCCTGCTCAGGACGTGGTCTCCCATGGAAGGGCTCCAACTGGACCAACTCACCATGAAGCTGGTGATGTTACTAGCGCTGACTTCAGCTCAGAGGGTACAGACACTACACAAACTTCGTGTCGACAGAATGACATCTACCCCTACAGAAGTAGTCTTTTTCATTGACGAGCTACTAAAGCAGCATAGACCTGGGTGCACAGGGTTGCAGCTGAAGTTCCCGGCATACCCCGCAGATGCTAGGCTATGTTTAGCCTCACATATCCGCCACTATGTCAAGGTGACAGCACGCATCAGAGGAATGGAGAGATACCTGCTTGTCACTCATAAGAGACCTCATCATCGAGTGACAGTCCAGACGATATCCAGGTGGCTTCGAGTCATCTTGGGTAAGTCAGGTATCGACATTAATGTGTTCAAGTCTCATTCCACCAGGGCTGCATCGACATCAGCGGCGAGGGTCATGGAGGTGCCCATGGACCAAATTCTCGCCACAGCAGGATGGGCGAATGAAGCTGTGTTCCAGCGTTTTTATAACAAGCCTGTTGCTGCTCCTCTACAGTTCACAGAAGCCGTGCTGAATGCAGGTCAAGAACGTGGAGATGTCCCCGCATGAGGGGTTTTTGATTTGTTATTAATAAATATGCTCTTGTTTTGCAGTATGAACTATTGAGCAAGTTTGTTCCTCCCATCCATTCCTGGTAGTGGTGTGTCAGCATGGACGTGGTCCAGGGCGTGTAATCACAGAAGCTTTGAAGTCTTCACGAAGTCACTCACGTGACTCCGAAATGAAATAGTAAGATTGAACGAGAACTTACCAGTTCGAAGGTTGATCTTTATTTTATGAGGAGTCGAAGTGAGGGATTTCGTGCCCTCCTCGCCCAACCCTCAATCACCTTCATCTGGTAATCTTAGTCAATTCAATCATACTATGCAAAGTCATTTCTATTGTTGGTTCTGTGATTCCACGCCGCTACTTTGAAGTATGTCGAGCATGCGCGCCGGCGGGCTCTTCACGAAATCCCTCACTTCGACTCCTCATAAAATAAAGATCAACCTTCGAACTGGTAAGTTCTCGTTCAATCTTACTATTCCTTGTATGTGTACACATTGGTTAATAAATTCATTTTGATTCTGAATTTTGGATTGATGAACGCCCACAAGGGGGTGCAGGAAGGTTGAACAGAATGTTGACAGTCATGAAGGATTTAAATTACAAAAGTTAGCCTGACAATGTTGGAGTTGTTTCCTTGGGAATAACGGAGATTTGATGGAGGTATAAAAGATGAGGGTAAGTAAAGTTTACTTAATCAAGTGGTTTGTTCGCAATGTATGGTTCTGATCTGGAATTCTGGTAGCGTGATGGCAAGAGAGGCACGTTCATGGGTTTCAATGGAAAATTTGATCTGGGAACTTGAAGAGAACTATGACAAATTTGATGATGTAGGTAGTCGAATCCAGATTTTTTTTTTTCACCATTCCCATAATCATGGACACAGAACACAGAAATGTAATATACTGCAGCGTTTATTTTAGAGATACCACAAGGGAAGTCCTATGTCATTCCACTTCCACATCCTACACAGTCGAGGACATTTACAGAAACCAATTAATTACAAACCTAATGTGTGGTAAGTAGCAATGTTACAAAATTTTGAGATTTTAAAAATCAAGTCGGTAATTTATCCCATCAGATAAAGCATAAAAAGAAGTTTAATTTGACACCTAATTCACATTCATATCTTCAGTATTAAAAATGTTATGGCCATTTGCATACTCAGAAATTAACATCTTGTTCCCCATTGCTTTTCCATTGACTTAACTCAAAAGAGAGTGGTGAGTCTCTGGAATTCTCTGCCACAGAAGGTAGTTGAGGCCAGTTCATTGGCTATATTTAAGAGGGCGTTAGATGTGGCACTTGTGGCTAAAGGGATCAGGGGGTATGGAGAGAAGGCAGGTACGGGATACTGAGTTGGATGATCAGCCATGATCACATTGAATGGCGGTGCAGGCTCGAAGGGCCGAATGGCCTACTCCTGCACCTATTTTCTATGTTTCTATGTTTCTAAGCTGTGATCGAGGACAGTCAAAAGCCCATAACTTTCTTAAAACTCAATGAAATTTTCAGTTATTATAGATTGAAGCATTCTGAAACAAATATGAAACAATCTTACTTGGATGACCTTAAATTAAAGCATATAATTAGTTAGTTACATAATTGTAGCTAATTACAAAATTCAATTACACGATCTAAACTTCTATCCATTTCTTAAGAAAAGATAAACATTTTTTAAATGCCTAAGTGTCCAAATAACATTCACACAATAATTAACAATATAACATGATTTTAAAATCTCATTTTTATAAGTTTATATGCCAAATTGAAGGAATTTAGTGTAAATTAATGGCTATTTAAATCAACTTGCGAGTGGGTTTTTGTGGAACGCGATGATTGGAATGTTGCGGTTTGCAGTGAATTTAACCCCCAGTCGGCAGGAAAAATACTGCCAGTTCGTATATATTTTTTGTCCCCTTTTCGTAACATGAAATTTTGATTAAAGGCTTCCTAAGAAGCACGTTTTTATGTAAAAATAAACTGTGTACCTTCTGTTGTCCCCTACGTAAGGACCGTCCCGTTGTCGGCGTTCGCGGCTTTAGAAGACGATTTTTAATTCACTCTTCCTAATAAATGATCCAGCGTAGTTTAAAAATAGCTTCATAAAACAAATGTCAGAGTGAGGGTTACACAAAAAGCTGGAGAAACTCAGCGGGTGCAGCAGCATCTAAGGAGCGAAGGAGGTAGGCAACGTTTCGGGTCGAGACCCTTATTCAGACTCGATTTCTCTTTAGCAATTAAATCCCCTGAGATTGATCGATTTGAATTGTCGGGAGAAAACCGGCATTTTAAACCCGCCCCCCTTTCAAAGGCGCCAAAGTCGCACACACGGGCAGCGGCAGAACTGCAGTGCCACTAAAGGTAAGTTTTGTAACATTCTTATGGTAAGGAACTGGTTTAAGCCGAAGATAGACACAAAAAGCTGCAGTAACTCAGTGGGACAGGCAGCAGCTCTGGAGAGATGGAATGACCCATTCCTTCTCTCCAGAGATGATGCCTGTCCCACTTAACTACAAACCTACACGTCTTTTGAATGTTGGAGGAAACCGGAACATCCAGAGAAAACCCACGCAGTCAGAGGGAAAATGTACAAACTCCGCACAGAGGGCACCCCTAGTCAGGATCGAACCTGGGTCTCTGGCGCTGTGAAGCAGCAGGTCTATTGTGCCAATGTCCCCCCCTCCGTCCACCCCCTTAAGTGTTGAGCTGCATGATAGAATTCTTCAGCTCATGAGTTTAGACTCCAGAAATTCATGATATACACCATATTGTCCGCTGCTCCGTTTTGGACATCTAAGTAAACTTTTATCCTAAACATCTACAGCATGTCCATTTTTCTGGAGTAGCCTTCAAGCCATAGCAGAATTTTACTCAATCTTTTAAGATTGTACTTCAATAAAACAATGGGTCTCTAGTTATCATATATGATTCACATTGATGTGTTCAATGACAAAATATAAACATGAAGTTCTCAGATAAATAATTTACATTATTTATGTTATCAGTGCAGTAGCTCTCATGGGAACAGATAATATTTCACTTAATTATCTAATTTATAGAACGTCAGGTTCCAGTTACTACCTTCAATACATTTAAAGCTATCTTTGGAAAGAGGGGGGAGTGAGTGTTGTTGAGAACCACTTCCTGAATAAATCTGATTGAAGAAGTTTGAATCAACTATTCTACATTTTGAGAAAAAAACCTAATGGTTGCGTCAATATTTCTAGCTGACAATTTTAGAATTAATTGCTTCTTAGAAAATAAACCCATCTTTGACAATCTAACATTTATTATAGATGAAAAATCTACTCAGCTAAATAAATGATGCAACAGTTTTCCGAGTGACCTGTGAAATCAAATGAGTTTGACCCAAAACAATATAATTTGAAGAGCAGTTATTTATAGCAATATAAGAAACTTTTAGGCCATTTTATGGATATTACAAAGTGCTTTATGGATATCACGAAGTGCTTTAAATCCAACACATCAATTTTCATTGTAATTTTGCATGTACTGTTGATAGAGGCATAGGATTTGAACAATTTTTAATGCATTGTTATTGATAACAACAATATATTGGTAGGGACAGCACAACAGCGCAGAGGTAAAGGGCGGTAGAGACCCGGGTTTGATTCTGCCAACTGATGCTGTCCGTATGGAGTTTGTACGTTCTCCCCGTTACCGATTGGGTTTCCCCTGGGTACTCCGGCTTCCTCCCATGCTCCAAAGGTTTGTAGGTTACTTTGGCTTCGGTAAAATGGTAAATTGTCCCTAGTGTGTGCAGGGCAGTGCTAGTGTACAGGGATCGTTGGTTGGCATGGACTCGGTGCACTAAAGAGCCTGTTTCTGCACTGTATCTCAAAACTAAATGAAACTAAACTAAGCCAAACATTGTAACAGATTGCCTAGAGAGGTGAAGAATGATAAATCTTTATAGAGAAACAGCAATCATAATGGAGCCCATCAAAAGTAAATAGATTGAAAGCAGATAGTGTAGAAAGTCTGAAGAAGGGTCTCGACCCGAAACGTCACCTATCTCCTTCGCTCCTTAGATGCTGCTGCACCCGCTGAGTTTCTACAGCTTTTTGTGTACCCTCGATTCTCCAGCATCTGCAGTTCCTTCTTTAACACAGTGGAGAAAGTCAGTCTGTTTCTGTCTGTCTCCCTGTCTGCCTGTCTGTCTCCCTCTATGTCTCGCTGTCTATCTCTCCCTGTCCGATTCTCCCTGTCTGTTTCTCCGTCTCCGTCTCTGTCTCTGTCCCCGTCTCTATCCAGGGGATATCTGAGCAAGAGGATGAACTTTTCACAGGGAAGATGCTGAGTATCTGGAACGAGCTGCTAGAAGTGATGATGGAGGCAGAGACAATGATAATGTTTAATAGGTGTTTGAACAGGTCTTTGCATGAGAAATGCAGAGGGGGATACTGGCATAATGCGGGCAAATTGTATTAGCGCAGATAGGCATTTGTGGCCCATTCCACTGCTTGCTTGAGTGAGATTTTTGTCACAATCATCATGATTCTTCCTGCCTACAGTTTAGCAAGTTTATTGACCAGACTGCTTGCAATTATGTCCATGTCCTTAAAAAATCAATTTAATCCATCTAATTCCTTCCATTTCTAACCTATCCATTCTCTCATTTGATCATACTTCCCAGGCCCTTGTGCATATTTTATCTCCTCTTATAGCTCGGTCCATAACTATTATGGAATAACTACTGAGGAACTATTACCTAAGCCAAAATTATACTAATATAAGTTTGAAACAACAGTGGTTGTATTCCTAGAATAGGGCGGCATAGTATCACAGTTACTAGAGCAGCTGCCTTACAGCTCCAGTGATCCAGGTTCAATCCAAACCTTGGGCATGGTCTTTGTGGAGTTTGAATGTTTTCTCTGTCATCCCGTAGCTTTCTTCTGGATGCTCTGGGTCCCTCTCCTACACTGCTAGATAACTATGACAGAAAGACGGTCTAGTCTTGGAGACATGAATTAACATTCCACAGGGGCGGAAATTAATTTAATAGAATAAGCCTAGATTACAAAGAGGTATCTATATAATACAATGAAATCCATTTGGTCCAGGGAAGGAAATCTGCTGTCCATATATATTTATATCACCAGACCCATTACAATAATGTTAATTCTTAATCTCCTCTGAAATTATCTGCTCAGTTCAAAGACAATTAAGGAATCACAATAAATATTTGTCCTGGCTGAAACAATCCGATTATGAAATAATGGAAAAAAATGGAAGATAGACACAAAATGCTCAAGTAACTCAGCGGGGCAATCTCTGGAGAGAATGAATAGGTGACGTTTTGGGCTAGGACCCTTCTTCAGACAGATTGCAGGGGACTGGAAGAGAAAAGAGAGAAGACAAATCACGAACTGCAATGTTATTTGTTTGCTTTCTTTTGAGTGAGGACCCTTATAGGAAGCATTTATTAAACTAAAGTAAATACATTTCATTTTCTGCAAATTAGTGTGAGATTTATCTGAAAGAGGAAGCTAGAGTGTAAATTCTCCTTAGAAATGGTCAGGACCTTCTGGCAACAGGGCACAGTTTAATATATAAAAATCTTGTGGCAGAGTTATTATGCTCAGCAAGGCTTGAAACGACAGGGTTACTGTGGTGGGAATGAAAACAAAGTGCAAGAGAGCTTTAGAATGTATTGTTTCACTTCTCCAGTTGCATACAGTCATGAAGCTTGACTGAATACAATTTTAGTCTCTGCTGCCCTTGCTTTGTCCAGTGATCCATTCTATTCTCTGCAATGTCAGCGGCAATCATAGCCAGGGCAAGTGGTGTCGAGCAAATATAACAAACTCATAACAAATGTAAATGTATACACCTGCATGTTCAATGAGGTTTAATACACAAGTATTGCTTTTCATGTTTTTTTTAATATAAAAATATACTTCCCCTGGTAAATATTAATGCTTCAATGCACTTAGACTATTATTCACAAGACATGCCCCAATACTAATGAGACTGGGCTGCTTCCAACATTACAGCATGATTTTTTCCAGACTCCATAATGGTTAATGCAGCATGTTTGTTCTGCCAGTTATTGTAATATTCTAAACTTGTACTTAGGACAATTGGACGGAGGCACCGTGACACAGCTGGTAGAGCTGCTCTTGCGCAGTGCCAGAGACCTAGGTTGGATCCTGACCTTTGGTTCGGTCTGCGTCGAGTTTGCACACTCTCCGTGTGACCGTGTGGCTTTCCTCCGCGTGCTCCAGTTACCAAAGACGTGTGGGACTGTTGGTCAATTGGCTACTGTAAATTGCCCCTCATGTGTCAGAAGTAGATGAAAAAGTGGGATAACATACTGTAGAATGTGTGAACAGGTGATCAGTGGCTGGCATGGAGTTGATGGGCCAAAGGACCTGTTTCCATGCTGTACCTCTAAACCAAACTCTATTCACTGGACCATTATATTTTCGGGTCTCTATCAGTGCAGTGCAACTGCTCTGCAGAATATTAGTTTAGAGATATAGCATGGAAGCAGGCCCTTCAGCCCATCGAGTCCATGCCTACCGACGACCACCCGTACACTAGTACTATACTACAGCCGAGGGAACATTTACATTTAGAAGCCAATTAACCTACAAACCTGCGTCTGGAATGTGGGAGCCAACCAGAGCACTCGGAGTAAACCCACACTGTCACAGGGAGAACGTACAAACTCCATACAGATAGCACTTGTAGTCAGGGTCTCTGTAAATAACTAAGGAAGTAAGTATGTTTATTGTCCAAGTATTCACATACAAGGAATTTGCCTTGATGCTCCACCCACAAGTAACAACATGACATACAGTGACAGTTACGAATGACTCAGAAAACACTAAACATTAATAATAATAAAACATTAATGATAAAACACCATTGATCAAGCATGTGAACAAACAAAATACCAGATCAAAGGGAGGCTACAGATTTGTGGCTGTTGGGTAGAGCAACTACTCGTGGATAAAATCTGTTTTTATGTCTGGCTGTGGCAGTTTTGACAGTCCGGAGTCGCCTTCAAGAGGGAAGTGATTCAAAGAGTTTGTGGCCAGGGTGAGAGGGGTCAGAGATAATCTTGCCCGCTCGCTCTGGCACTACAAGACAGAAACTCTACCTATGTGACACTGTGCCACCCTCTGTTTTTTACTTCTGTATTGCATCCTTCATATGAGGGATATTTAATTGATATTTTGTCAGCCAAATCACTGATAAATTACTGGGTTTTTTCTTAAGAAGTTGCATGAGGATTCACATTGTCAATTATTAATTTGACTTGCCCTTGCCCACTTAATCCACTGGGTAGTTATTTTAACTAATCATACTGAAGGATTGCAAAAACAAATCATATAAATATAAACGTTATTTAATTTTAAATCATGAATTCAACATCACATGGATGTCTCACTGGAACAAAACAATATTCTGAGAAAGGACCTCTTCACCAACTGGGGAACCACTTCCACAGAATGTAAATATTTGTTTCATCGTTAGTCATGGATGAGGGACTGGAAGACTGGAGGGTAGCTAATTTTGTGATTTTAATTAAAAAGAGCTGCAAGGACAAGCTAGGGAACTACTAGCTGTTTAATTGAACATCAGTGGTGGGAAAATTACCATCACTGGATCTGAGGATCTGAGAGATAGGATCCACCAGCATTTGGAAATGCAAGGTATAGGATTCCCATGACTTTGTGCATGGTTTGATAGACCATGTGAGATCCGGGATGAGCTACCCATCGGACCCAGAGTTGACTTGGTGGCAAGAATGAGAGGATGGTAATAGTGGCAAGAGCACAATATGCTGGAGTAACTCAGCAGATCAGACAGCATCACTGGAGAACGTGGATAGATGACATTTCACACCTGGTTTCGGGGTGGGGGGGGGGGGGGGGTGGGGAGGGGGAGGCTGGGGTGGGGAGGGGGAGGCTGGGAGGGAGGGGGAGTGGGGGGGGGGAAGAAGAAAGCTGGAAGAAAGGAGAGGCAGGACAAAACATGGCAGGTAATAGATGGACAATTGGTGGAACAGTGTGGGGAGACCACCGTGAGGGAGGGGGAAGAACAAGGGAGGACCTAGCGCGGGATGCTTTGTAACTTTGTCAGCACCCTCTACGTGGCGACTATTGCATACCTCGGGTATGCAGGCAAGGGATTTCGCTGTGACTTGTTACAAGTGATAATTAATTCATTCATTTGCCGCATCCAAAGATGTCTGATGTTGCAGCTGGAACTGCAAAGTAAAGCACGCTGTATGCATTGCAGATGAACGATTAGTACATACTGAAGTAAGCCTGAGAAAAGGAAACACAAAATATCACTGCTTCAATAAGCAGGAATTCCCTGGGCTTCAAGAATAGATCGAATAATAAATTAGGTGGAATGTCCAGTCACTGGAGATGATATCAGCTGATTATTTGGAATCTTTTGCCATCTGGTGGAAAGTTTCTGCTATCACATGCAAAGTTTAATATGTCTTTTTTTAACTTCAGTGAAATTATGTGTTTAATTAATGAATAAAATTGGTCAAAGAATTAGTTATTTCTTTTGCACTTAGTTTTAGCACAACCTGAAATATCGCCTCAGAATAAAATAATACATCATTAGACAAAAAGTCATTAAAATATATTGGATAAACCATTTTGTCTTACAGGAAGTTGTGGGTGGATTTGAGTGCAGTGCCATTTTATTATGTAGACTTACATTTGAAGCTTAATATCAAAACTTGTCTCTGGCATAAAGCAAAACATTTGGTACATGTCGGTGAAAAGACTTTCTAAGGATGAAAGTGGTCCACAAGATACTGATTTAGCAATTCAATATGAAAGAATGTGATAGATTTTCAACTTAACCAACTTAAGTGTAAAATTTGGTTACCTGGAGTTGCTTCAATAATTTTATAAAAGTGGACGTGCAGGTTTTAATGCCTAAGTGGCCTTTAGGGTTTAGTATTGAGCTGTTGTGTGCTAGATTAAAGATATATGGACACACTGATCTGTTCCGTATTTATTTATGCCCACAATATTCTGTTGTGCTGAAGCAAAGCAAGAATTTCATTGTCCTATCTGGGACATGTGACAATAAACTCTCTTGAATCTTTTTAATCTTGAATCTTTGGATGTTTACAGCGTATTCATGAGTCTATTCTAAGGTCCATTGAACACAAAGTGTTGGAGTACCTTAGTGGGTCCAGCAGCTTTGCTGAAGGACTTGGGGCACGTGATGGTTTGGCTCAGGACCCTTCTTCAAAGGGACTGACGAAGGGTCCAGAGCCTAAACATCGCCCATCCATCTCTTCCACAGATGCTGCCTGGCCCACTTGTGTTCTTCCCAGGATTCCTGCATCTGCTGTCCTTGTGTATCTGAGATTCAAAGATATAGGTACAAAAAGACTATCAAAATACAATGATGGCACAATGTGGATTCGGTAGGGTTTTCCCATGAATGTAAAAATATATACATTCGCAAATAGAGTTTTAAAGAATACACCCAAGATTTGAAATGGAGGAAGGGTTGATGGAGCGATTTTCCTTTGCAATGAGTTTAGTTAATGTTGTTGTTATGTGTACTTGCTCTTGTTCTTGGTTTCTTGGTCCTCCAAAATTTTCCAAATGAAATTTAAACTGGAGGTGGTGGAGGGAGGACTTAAGCCAGAAAGGGTGTTTGGGAAGAAAGAGCTACCTTAAATTTAGTTGCATCTGGATGGGTAACTATGGTAGGGTGAAGACTAACTGAGGTACAGTGAAAAGCTTTTGTTGCGTGCTAATCAGTCAGCGGAAGGACTATACATGATTCCAATCGAGCCATCCACAGTGAACAAGTACAGGTACATGTTAGACATAGTTATGATGAGTAGATGATCAACCTGAATTTAATTTAATTGAATTTTGTCATTCAAAAAGAAATTTTGAACGAAATGTCGTTACCATACAGTCATAACAATAAAAAGCAAACAAAACAGACAATTACATAAATTTAACATAAACATCCATCACAGTGTCTCGCCTCCAGGCACATCCTCACTGTGATGGAAGGTAAAAAAAGTCTTATCTCTTCCTTGCTTCTTCTCCCGCAGTCAGGCAGTCAAACTGCTGCGTCGAGGCAATCGAGGCTCCCGATATTAAAGCCCCCGCCGGGCGATAGAAGATCCCGCGGCTGAGCCGCACTGGGCTGAAAGGTCCTGTGAATGGGCCAACTCAAGCCTTGCTGTAATTCAAAGCAGACAAAGCTGCTGTGGCTGGCGTTCCCGTAAAGTCAGTCGCCAACCAGGGACCTGCGAGCTCCAGATGTTACAGGCATCCGTAAGTAGAGTTGCAGCCGCAATTGCAGCGCCACCACGGCCTCCGCCACTCCACAGGCTCTGCGACCGGAGCCCTCAAGGTCGATCCCAGCCAGAGGTCACCTAGCTTCTCGATGTTAGGCCGCAGAGCGAACGGATATACGACACAGAAAAAAAGTTCCAAATCCGTTGAAGAAAATGATTTTTAAATGGCAATAGGATAAGCTATTGCCATTTAACCCCCCCCCCCAACCACAACACCACCATAATACTCAACTAAAAATAGACTATTACATACATCTAACATTAACGATAAAACAAAGAAGGAAGAGGGACAGACAGACTGCAGGCGAGTCGCAGACGCAGCTCCACCTGATATAGGTTTAGAATCTTTGGCAAAATAGCTGGAGGGAGATAACATAATTTGTTTTAATTCACAATTGTTTGAATCTGAAAAAAGCTGGTTCCACGAAAAATCTGGAAAGGTAATTGGAAAGATTGCCCAGAATGTGACATGTATGAGTTTAGCGCCAGAAAGCAGAAGGGAAGGAATATGCATGACTACGTTTTCAAAGGGCTGATACAGTCATAACAGGCCAAATGGCCTATTGCTGAGCTGACACCACAATTTCAAGAGAGCAAGTGACAAAATTGACAGAGCAAGGTAAATAGCAGAGAGTATTAAGCGTTGGGGTTTAATATGTAAATTGTATACATGGAATGCTCATTAACTTAAAGGTTCAATGATGGGAGGTTCTCAATTCATAAATTCATAGAGTGATACAATGTGGAAACAGGCCCTTCGGCCCAACTTGCCCCCACTGGACAACATGTCCCTCCCAGCTACACTAGTCCCACTATCCCGCTTTTGGTCCGTATTCCTCCAATCCTGTCCTATCCATCTACCTGTCTAACTGTTTCTTAAATGTTGGGATAGTCCCTGCCTCAACTATCTCCTCTGGCAGCTTGTTCCATACACGCACCACCCACTGTACAAAAAAGTTACCCCTCAGATTCCTATTAAACCTTTTCCCCTTCACCTTACACCTATGTCCTCTGGTCCTTGATTCAACTACTCTGGGCAAGAGACTCTGTGCATTTAAATTGTTAGGAGAGATTTACATTATACACAGAGCTTATCCTATTGCCATTACCTCGTAGTGGTACTGCATCTCTCCTGTCTCTCTTAATAGAAAGGCAGATGAATAATAAAAGCAGAAAGCAGTGAAAAAACAATGATGTGGGAGCAAGCCAGCAGGTTTAGATTTAGACACTGCAGTACGAGCAAGATGATCTACAGTATCTACGCACTCCTCCCAGTTTTCATTTGGTAGACCTTGCCAACATGCAATATCATGTGGAAGTACTTTTGTCTTGAAATTGGATCTCTTATTGACCATTTTACACCGACAAATTGTGGTGCCAGTGTTATTAAATTAGAATTAGATCACAGCGGTGATTAATTTTGTGTGAAATTGTGGCAATGAACAAGAGTCAAGAGTATTTAATTGCCGTATGCACCGATAACTACACAATAAAATCTGTACTAGCAATAGTTTAACAGGCACGTAAATGCAATACACGCAGATAAATATCATAATCAATCCAATAAATTAATAGCTGTAATGATGAAATTGACTCAGGTATTTCTATGTCGTGCCGGAGTTACTCAGCGGGTTAGGACGCATCTGTAGAAGGAATGTATAGACGACGTTTTGGGTTGGAACCCTTCTTCAGGTTGATTACAGAAGGGAGGTGAAAGCTAATGAAGGGTGGTGGGGGCAGGACAAACCCTGGTGTGAACAGATGAGGGTGGTTTGACTGTTACATGGGTGCAGTTAGTGACAACGGCCAGAGATGAAAAGGAGACAAAAGAGACAATCTCTAGCCTTTTATCTTTCGCCTTTGTCATTTGCTGCACCTATCTGCCAAGCAAACCCCCTTCATCTGCACCCACTTGTCACTTGCCAGATTTTGTCCCACCCTCACCTCACTTTTCAAATGCCCCCCCCCCCCCCCTACTACAATCAGTTGAAATAACAGTCCGGAAACATAATATTGGCTATCCATTCCCTCCCCAGATGCTGCCTGACGTGCTGCGTTCCTCCAGCACGTCAGGCACGTCCGTTTTGCTGAAGATTCCAGCACCTACGGCATGGTGGCATAGTGGTAGAGCTACTGCCTTAGAGTGCCAGAGACCTGGCTTTGATCCTGATTATGAGTGCTTGTCTGTACAGAGTTTGTATGTTCTCCCCGTGACCTGCATGGGCTTTCCCCCGAGATTTCGGTTTCCTCCCACACTCCAAAGACGTACAGGTCTGTAGGTAAATTGACTTGGTATAAATGTATAAATGTAAAATTGTCCCGCGTGTGTAGGGCAGTGTTAATGTGCAGGGATCTCTGGTCAGTGATGACTCGGTGGGCCAAAGGGACTGCTTCCACATTGTATCTCTAAACTAACCTAAACCTGCAGTTTCTTGTGTGTCCATGTCTATGTGGCATTCACCTGACCACTGCTTATGTTCCCCCTGGCAAAGTTATGCACCTGAAGTCATCACAGGTCACCCAACACATGATTCCTCCACACCTGGCAGTAAATGGAACTTCTGAATGCAATCCACAACCACAGTACAATTGTGTGTGTAGGATAGGACTAGTGTACGGGTGGTCTCTGGTCATCACAGAGGGCCTATTTCCATGCAGTATTTCCAAAACTAAAACTGAAACTAATTAGGAATACATTGCCCAATGTTGATATGTTGTGTCTGTGCCTATTTGAAGATTTACTCTGCATAGTGGGAATACTGATTGTAAACTGCATGGTACCCAAAGACTTTCCAAAGTTCACCCAATGTGCTTAAGCTGACAGTGAGTGTTTTGTTCAGTATATACTTGCTGAGATGTCCATTCTGTGGATGCCTCAGTAGGAACACAGTTGATGGCAGGTCATTGGCATCCTTTCCCGCTGAGTCTTGGTAGGATTTGCAGAGATGCCACCTCAGTGTCAATCATCTCTTGTTATTTGCCCCAGGTGAGGATGGATTTTAAGCAGAGATGGGCCCAGAATTATATATCATAGACGGAAATAAAACAGTACGAACAATGAAAAATCATCACATGCCTTCTAGTGATAGAGGAAATGATATGATGGTTCACCTGATTGATTCCTAAGATTAGAGGATTGTCCTGTGAGGAGCATTGCCTGGAGCCTCAAATTGAGCAGAATGAGAGATGACTTAATTGAAACGCACAGAAAACGTACAGGTCTCACCAGGGCAGAAGCAGAGATGGTCTCTAGCTGGGGTTCCTAGAACCAGCAATTTGATCCTCAACCTATGTGACTGACCATTTAGACTTCATCTACAGTGCCATAAAGGTACTCGTATGAATTCTAAAACAATATACTTGCACTAAAAACTACTTATGATAGCTTCAACGTTTTTAATCGCTTACAGAGGTTGATGAATGTAGTCGTAAATCTCTTAACCGATTTAAATAATATATGCCTGTTTTTTCTTGAAAATGAAGCATGGGATTCATAAGGTGATTCTCTAGGGTGGATATAAGGATGTGGTTATTCAATAATAATTAAAATTAAACTTAATTAGAGCCTCCTTTCAGGTAAAGTAATGGTCGCTTTCAAACATCTTAAAGTAAAGTCGATATAATCAAAGACTTGTCCCATTCCTTCGTCTTCCTGCTCCTATCCAGCAGAAGTTACAGAAGCTTGAAAGCTCGCGCCAAGATACTTAGGAACAGCTTCTTCACCTCTGTTATCAGGCTTCTGAATGGTCCTTCCATAAGCTAGGGAACTGTCTGATTCACCTCTACTCTATCGAACTTTGTATGGATCTGATGTGCTAAAATGCTGCGAACTATGTATTTTTTTAGTTTAGTTTAGAAATACAGTGTGGAAACAGGCCCTTTGGCCCACTGAGTCTGTGCCAACCAGTGATCCCTGCACATTAACACTATCTTACACACATTAGGGACAATTTACATTTATACCAATCCAATTAACCTACAGTACATACCTGGACTTCTCTGGAGTATGGGAGGAAACTGAAGATCTCGGAGAAAACCCACACGGTCACAGAGAGAATGTACAAACTCCATACAGACAGCACCCGTAGTCGGGCTCGAACCCAAGTCTCCGGCGTGTATGCGTGTCAACTCTTTCGCTGCGCCACAGTGTTGCCCCGCTGCTAAAAAATATTCTCTCTTCTCTCTGTATCTCTCTTTTGTTCTATCTATTATATTTGAGTTTGACTTGATTGTTTTTATGTGTGGCATATCTGATCTGTTTGGATAGCATGCAAAACAAAGCTTTCCATTGCTTCTCAGTACACGTGACATTAATAAAACAAAAACTGAAGATTAAAAACATTGAATATAAGCAAGTTTCTTCCTTTTTGGTGTACTGGGCCATGATATAAGATGACTCAACGGGCCATGATTTGTGGCTGACAAGCTTTTCCAAGCTTTCTATATTGCTCAGTCAAAAATCACATATTTGTTTACATAATAAAATACACAGGTACACTCAATTTTATTCATCATATCTCCATTCTAATAAACCCATTTTTTAATGTACAAATTAATTCAATGTGGAGGAGTTATTCTTTGCACTATCCATTGTTGTATTTGTTTCTCAGGCATATGCTTGTTGACCTGTGGCACTAAATGTTGTATTTCTGTGAACAATGATTTTTAATTCACCTGTAATAATTCAGCCATTCAATCAAACTTGATTCTAATAAAGCCTTTGCTGCAATCAGGGATTTAATGTAATGATTATATATTGAAACTGCTCCATCCTGAACATAAATAGCACAATGGAGGCCCAGAATTGCAAATAATTATACATCAAGCTTGGAATTAAATAAAAATGAATGGTTCACATCTCCCTTTGAATGAGATTAACAAACTCACCAGCACAAATATTATTTGCTGAAATTTGCCATCTCTTTATATTTCCTGATAGTGCTGCTTATGCACACACACATGGTCAGGCAATTTGATAGCCCTTGCTTAACATTGACTTCTCTAACTTCAAATAACACTTGCTTCCCTTCTCTCTCCATCCTTTCCCGCTTCCCACTGTCTCCGACTACATTCTATCTCTGTTCCACCCACTCCCCTGACATCAGTCTGAAGAAGGGTCTCGACCCAAAACGTCACCCGTTCCTTCTCTCCAGAGATGCTGCCTGGCCCGCTGAGTTACTCCAGCATTTTGTGTCTACCTTTGATTTAAACACAGCATCTGCAGTTCTTTCCTACAGGCAATTTGATTGTTCAGTTCCCCGCAGGAAATTCATTGAAATGTTTTCAACTTGCCTCATTCTGCCAAATCCAGTTCTGACTTCAGAGAGCTAAATCTGCTGAGCACGAGCTTAAATACAAAATATAGGTTCTATCTCTGGACTCCTGCCTCAAGGCCCAATCACAAACCCGTCACAATCCATTTACAAGAGAGTTGGTGAAGCAGCCTGATTTTTTTGTGCATATATTTAGCTCTGCCAAGCAAGCATGCAAGAGGTTAGCTTTGCAGCATAAGAGCTGAGAAGACCAGCAAATAAATATTTTGGAGTAACTCAGCAGGGCAGGCAGCATCTCTGCAGAGAATGAATGGGTGACTTTTTGGGTCGAGACCCTTCTTCAGATTAAAATCAGGGGAAAGGGAAACAAGAGATATAGACAGTGATGTAGAAAGATATAGCACAGAGGGGGGCTGAGGAAGGGTCACAACCCAAAGTGCTTCCTTTACCTTGAATCTAGTCTGATGAAGAATCTTGAGCTGAAACGTCACCGATTCCTTCTCTACAGAGATGCTGCCTGTCCTGCTGAGTTACTCCAACATTTTGTGTCTGTCTTCTGTTTAAACCAGCATCTGCAGTTCCTTCCTACACAAATAAATATTTTAACCATAATGGACTTAAATGGAAAAAAAGCCTTTGGACGATTTGCAGCATTGTTCAATCATAATTTTTGGAAACTGTAATGTTGCAGCTTTCAGTGTCAGTCCTGCAGCTCTTTCTTTATATGCAGAGAAATGGCTGTGGACAGTGAGGGAATATATCCGAATAATCTGAAATCAACTAAATTATGTTCGTTAAATTTGCAGAACAAGTCAGTAATCCAATTGAGAGGATTAGACTACTACTGTGAGAATGTACACCCGAGAGATCTCCGAAAAGCTGCTGAAACTCATAATTATAAAACATTTATCTACATAATCATCTTTCTTTCTTGCCATCAAATTAGGACGGTACTTCAGTTAGAATAATCTTTGCTTTACAGAATTAGACAATTGAGTAGAAGGAGGTTTGGCCTATTGTGCCAATGTCGTTCCATTTTTCCACAGAGCATTGTAAATTTCTCCCGCAAAGCATTTATCTATTGTCATTTCAAAATTATTATTGAATCAGTTTTTTTAACCACTCTGTCAGGCTATGAATTCAAGATCATAACATTTAGTTTAAGTTTAGTTTAGAGATACAGTGCGGAAACAAGCCCTTCGGCCCACCGGGACCGCACAGACCAGCAATCCCCGCACATTAACACTGCCCAACACACACTGGGGACAATTTTACATTCATACCAAGCCAATTAACCTACAAACCTGTACGTCTGTGGAGTGTGGGAGGAAACCGAAGATTTTGGAGAAAACCTGCGCAGGTCATGGGGAGAACGTACAAACTCTGTACAGACACACACCCACAGTCAGGATCGAACCTGGATCTCTGGCACTGTAAGGCAGTAGCTCTACTGCTACGCCACCATGCCACCCTAAACATGTTCTGTAAATCTTGTCCAGTCCCAGTCCTTCACAATTGTCTTCAGGTTCCCAACTCTCCTGCTGCTGTTTCTCTTCACATACCCCTTCACAACCTTGTGGCCTCTCAATTAACTCTGTCCTGTGCCTCCTCTGCTTGTCAGAGATCATCCCCAGCTTCTCTATCTCCCTAAATTCACCACTTAAGTGCTGATCGATCAATACTTTCTGCCAAATCACAAAGCACTGGAGGTACTCAGCGGCTCAGGCAGCATCTGTGAAGGGATGGTCAGGCGATGATTTGGGTTGTGACTCAAATTTGTTTACTTACAAAATTCTTAAGGGGTTGGACAGGCTAGATGCAGGAAGATTGTTCCCGATGTTGGGGATGTCCAGGACAGGGGGTCACAGCTTAAGGATAAGGGGGAAATCCTTTAGGACCGAGATGAGAAGGACTTTTTTCACACAGAGAGTGGTGGGTCTCTGGAACTCTCTGCCACAGAGGGTAGTTGAGGCCAGTTCATTGGCTATATTTAAGAGGGAGTTAGATGTGGCCCTTGTGGCTAAGGGGATCAGAGGGTATGGAAAGAAGGCAGGTACGGGATACTGAGTTGGATGATCAGCCATGATCATATTGAATGGCGGTGCAGGCTCAAAGGGCCGAATGGCCTACTCCTGCACCTAATTTCTATGTTTCTATGTTTCTATGACTCTTCTTCAGTGTGACCCGAAACGGCACCTGTCCATTCCCTCCATAGATACTGCCTGACCCACTGAGTTCCTCCAGCACTTCGTGTTTTGCTCAAGATTGAAGCATCTGCAGTTTCTTATGTCTCCAATTATTTCAGTCATTTTAATAAAGCAGTTTTACATATATGAGAATTCTAGTTCAACTCAGTCTAAAACGCTGAAGTAAATGCAGAAAGTTCAGTAAATCCTCAACGATTCAGCCTGTACCTCTGATGCAATAAACACAATTATATATTACTCTGGCACAGACCATTCAATTCAAAGTAAACAGGCAATGATAAAATCACTGGTGCAGTGGTAACGCTGCTGCCTTACAGAGCCAGAGATCCAGGTTTGATCCTGACTACGGGCACTGTCTGTACAGAGTTTGTACATTCTCCCTGCGACCACGTAGATTTCCTGTCAGTGCTCAGGTTTCCTCCTTCATTCTAAAGACGTGCAGGTTTGTAGGTTAATTGGCTTCTGTAAATTGTCCCTAGTGTGTGTAGGATAGAACTAGTGTGCAGGTGATTGTTGGTCAGCACGGACTCGGTGGACCGAAAGACCTGTTTTCCAGGCTGTTTCTCTAAACAATTTCTCTAAAGATGTGTGTGAATCTTGTATGGGGAAGATAATTCCAAGCTGAGCAATGTATTGCAATTTATTATACTGCCTGAGAGTAACCTCACTCGGTGAGGCAGATTGTCCATTCATTACACTAACTGGTGTAATAACTGCACTTACACAGCTGGAGGCATAGCTGGTTCTGAAATGGACCTTTCAGTTCTACAGCCAACATGTCGTCTGGCCTCATTGCCTTTGCTTAGCTTGTGCTCTCAGCTATTTCTTGATATCACATGCAGAGAATTGGCTGGGCTGCAGACTGGCATCTGTAATGTTGGCAATCTCAGGAGGAAGCTGAGAGGGATCATTTCTTTGGCATACCTGACGGAACATGGTTGCAAAGATATAAGCCTCATCTTAAGCATTCACATGCTGGTCCCAGCCATCATTTAGCATGAGGACGTTCCTGGACCCTCATCCTCCTCTTTAATCATATCCAGTTTTGAGACGTGACAAGAGTGCAGTGCATTAACCTAGTGATGAGTAAATTGTAGCAATGTTACAAAATTTTGAGATTTAAAAAATCAAGTCTGCAATTTATCCCATCAGATAAAGCATAAAAAGAAGTTTAATTTGACACCTAATTCACTTTCATATCTTCAGTATTAAAGAAGTTATGGCCATTTTCATACTCGGAAATTAGCATCTTGTTCCCTATTGCTTTTCCATTGACTTAACACAGAGGTTGTCATCGAGGACAGTCAAAAGCCCATAACTTTCTTAAAAATTAAGAAAACTGAAAGAAATGTTCAGTTATTATAGATTGAAGCATTCGGAAACAAATATGAAACAATCTTACTTGGATGACCTGAAATTAAAACATATAATTAGTTAGTTACCCAATTGCAGCTAATTACAAAATTCAATTACTAGATCTAAACATCTATCCATTTCTTAAGAGAATATTAACATTTTTTTAAAAGTCTAAGTGTCCAAATAACATTCACACAAGAATTCACAATATAACATCATTTTTAAATCTAATTGTCATTAATTAATAGGCCAAATTGAAGGAATTTAGTTTTTAATGCCCGTAAATTAATGGCCATTTAAATCAGCTTGCGAGTGGGTTCTTCTGGAACGCGATGGATTGGAACTTTGCGGTTGCGGTGAATTTAAACCCCATATTGGCAGGAAAAATACTGCCGGTTCATATGGGGAATAAATCATCGTTTCGCAACATGAAATATTGATTAAGATCATCTAAACAAGCAAGTTTATATGAAAAAATAAACAGCTATCATTTACTTGTCCCCTATGTAAAATCCGTCCCCATTGTCGGCGTTCACGGCATTAGGACCTAATTTTTATTTTACTGCATGAATCGTGCGATTAAAAAAAAAAATTTCACTTACCGGCAGTCGGAACGAATCTTTAGCAAAAGCTCGGTAGATGGTATCTCAGGAGTGCTCTCTAGTTGTTGATAGGATGGTTCAGTTGCCTGATAACAGGGTGCCTCTCTCTCTCTCTCTCACTCTCTCTCTCTCTCTGCTGTTGTGACTGGGCTGGCAGTCAGTATCTTGTTACGTTGCTCATTCATTTCTCGATTTCCCTTTGCCAATGATTGCTCCAGTGAATCAGCATCAGCATTCAGCTGAGCAAAGCCTGGAGAAATTAGAAGCATAGAAACATAGAAAATAGGTGCAGGAGTAGACCATTTAGCCCTTCAAGCCAGCACCACCATTCAATATTATCATGACTGATAATCCAAAATCAGTACCCCGTTTCTGCTTTTTCCCCATATCCCTTGATTCCATCAGCCTTCAGAGCTATATCTAACTCTCTCTTGAAAACATCCAGTGAATTGGCCTCAACTGCTTCTGTGGCAGAGAATTCCTCAGATTCACAACTGTCTGGGTGAAAACATTTTTCCTCATCTCAGTCCTAAATGGCCTACCCCTTATTCTTAAACTGTGACCCCTGGTTCTGGACTCCCCCAACATCTGGAACATTTTTTCCTCTCATCCTTCTAAATTCCAGTGAATACAAGCCCAGGCAACCCAATCTTTAATTGTATGTTAATTCTAGCCCAATTCAAACCTCAGCCCAAGACTCCTGCCACTGTCAAAGACCATTCACAGCTTTACTTCACCATCATCCTCCACTCTTGTTTACTGCGCGTGTTCACAGGCAGAAACCCAATTATTCGACTGACTACTTTCACTGAAGAATGAGCAACTCCACAGTGCCTTGATGCGCCTCCTGCAACGATACATCTTCAGAAGGAATGAGGTCCTTTGAACTATGCACTTCCACTGACACTTACTGCATGTGAGAAAACCCTGGAAGACAAAAGAAGCAGACAGGAATTAGTCATGGTGAAGTCACAATCTTGCCAATCGTGCTACTCAGTTTCACATGGTTGAATCATTGATGAGATTAACATATAAGATTGTTAAGGGTTTGGGCACATGCTCCCGATGTTGGAGGAGTCCAGAACCAGGGCCCACCGTTTAAGAATAAGGGGTAAGCCATTTAAAACGGAGACGAGGAAACACTTTTTCTCACAGAGAGTTGTGAGTCTGTGGAATTCTCTGCCTCAGAGGGCGGTTGAGACAGATTCTCTGGATGCTTTCAACAGAGAGCTGGATAGGGCTCTTAAAGATAACAGAGTCAGGGGATATGGGGAAAAGGCAGGAACGGGGTACTGATTGGGGATGATCAGCCATGATCACATTGAATGGTGGTGCTGGTTCGAAGGGCCGAATAGCCTGCTCCTGCACCTATTGTCTATTGTCTATTGTTTATATTAATGTGCATATATATGTGAGGTTAAGTGTTGTCTTCCAATTCCTTGTCTTCCCACCCACAGTGAGGGAGGCATCTGTACCACAGGGACACAGCATTCTCCTCTGCATTCTATGAGCCAAACTATGTGTCCTCCCACCTTCAGTTCATTCCATGTTTATTGCTTTTATTCCCTCCTTCTGCAAGGATCAAGAAAACTAACCCTTGCACCCCCTCTCTCCGTCTCTCTCCCACCCTAGTCTTTGTACTAGTATTACTGCCACCCTGTTGAGATCTTCTGTCTGTATACTCGTTATCACCAACAATAGCCAACAATAGCTTACTGTGTGTCCCACATTTCCTTGATTATCGGTACTTTTTTGCATATCTTCTATATGATTGACTATGGGGTGCTGTACATTAAATGAAGAGGAACCACCTAGGGGTGGACAAATGGAAGTGAGGAAGGACTCAAAAAGTAAAGGCTGCCTAAGGTTGTGCGAGGGTGAGGATTAAGGTGATATTTAAACTACTGGATGTAGCAGCCATTTCGCTTAACTCAGTATGTTATAACTATAACCAGTTACCTTTAAATTTTATCTGTCCGTAATTATGTGGGTGGGATTTATTAGGTAGGAGGAAGCGTGTTTGTGGCTGGGATTCTCGCGCAGACATGCTAGTAATTAGTTTTTTAGTTTAGTTTGAAGATGCATGGGGGAGAGGTCACAGCTTTCGACCATGCACTGGTTCCACCATGCATGAGTTTGACTAGGAGTAAGATCAAAATAAAACAACTCAAATCAAACAAGAAGAAGCTTGGATGAATATTTTACTCTTTTTACTACGACAAACAAGACACTATTAATTAACATTGTGTTTTGAAGATTTATCTTTGGACGACATTGAATGTCTCCTGGAGAGCTCATGAATGCGTATTGAAATTATCTCCTTACCCCTGTCTTCAATCATAGTGGCTAGAGGAAAGATTCCTTGAACGATATAATAATCGGCCATTACACTGGATGCAGGAGAATAGCCACTGATTATGCAGAAGGATATATTCCACTGAAACAGACTATCTAGCCAAAGCAATTTATGCTGGTGTTTATACTACATGAGAGGAATAGATTGGGTAGATGTACAGAGTCTCTTGCCCATGGGACATGTTGGCCGGTGTGGGCAGGTTGAGCCAAAGGGCCTGTTTCCACACTGTATCACTCTATGACTCTAAGCTACACTTGAGCCTCTGAAAGTCAGCAGAGCAGGCAGCATTCAAAGACAGGCCGCTCGATTTGTTACTAACACCTACGAGAGAGAAGCGAGTGTCACCAAACTTCTGAATTCTCTGGGGTGGAACCCTCTCCAAGACAGACGCGAAGCTCACCGTTTGACCCGTTTTTACAAAATGTTAAATGGTCAGCTAGACATAGATCACAAGACCTACACCAACCCCAAACCAATTAGGAGCAGACGAGGGCATTTGATCCAATTTGTGGTCCCAGCCTCAAAGACAGATGTGTACAGCAATTCGCTCTTTCCACGCACTATTAAAGCATGGAATAATCTCCACCAAACCACGGTTGCCCAGCCAGATGCAACTACATTTAAAGTGGCACTTTCTTCCCAATAACCCTCTCTGGCTAAACCCATCCCTTCACCACCTCCAGTTTAAATTCCAGTTGGAATATTTTGGAGGACCAAGTAACCAAGAACCAAGAGCATTAATGGAAAAAGACAAAAAGATTTAATGCTTTGGGGTAAACCTTCGCCAACCAGGAATCTTTCTGTTGAAGAAGGTAATTTGGCGAGGTCACTGGAATGCTTAGGCATCGTATTATTATGCCATAAAGCCTTTGGAAAGCTCAAACTAGTAAATTTGGGGAAATTGTATGTTTGTAACTGGTAGTTTTCCATCTATTCTGCCATCTGAACATCTGAAATCACTTCCTTTGAGAAATATCACCTTAAACCATATCCCTGCATTGAGAGGCCTGTTTCCCCATGTTATGAAATCTGAGAGCTTCACCAGAATCTAAGGATCAAGAAAATGTGAAGACCATAATGCATAGGAGTAGAATTAGGTCATTCGGCCCATCGAGTCTAATCCGACATTCAATCATGGTTTTATTTCCCGTGTCTATCTTATTCTACTACCTTCTACCCATAACCTTTGATGCCTTTATTAATGAAGACCATAATACCATAAGACATAGGAGTAGAATTAGGCCATTCAGCCCACTGAGTCTGCTCTGCATTCAATCATGGCTAATCTATTTTTCTTTGTCAACCCCATTCCCCTGCCTTCTCCCCACAACGTTCGATGTCCTTGCTACTCAAGACCCTAAGACCGTAAGATATAGGAGTAGAATTAGGCCATTCAGCTAATCAAGTCTACACTGCCATTCAATAATGGTTGGTTTATTTTTTCCTTTCATCCCAATTCTCCTACCGTCTCCCTGTAACCTTTCACGCTCTTCCTAATCAAGAACCTATCAATCACTTTTAAAATACCCAATGTCTTGACCTCCACAAACATCTGTGGCAATGAATTCCACTGATTCACCACCGTCTGACTAAAGAGATTCATCCTCATCTCCATTCTAAAGGCTTCCTTCCT
This sequence comes from Raja brachyura, assembly GCA_963514005.1. The sequence continues at coordinate 59,080,205 of OY740790.1, forward strand.
TTTGACCGTCAGCCTTTCATCTATAGTGCTGAAGTGTAGCAAACTTTGAACTTGTGTCGTTGAGAGATGGCCAGTTAAGCGCCTGCCAGTCAATTGAAAGGCTTTATGGCATAATAATAGGATACTTAAATATTCTCTTTCTATAAAAGTTTCTGAAACACAAAATCACCTTTCACTTTTACTATTGCCTTGATACATCATAAATAACATAAAACAGTATTGGAGTATAATCCGGCAACTGCTTTCTTTCCAGTTTTTGCCCTGTAAAACCATACAAAGCTAGTTTTTTTTAAACAGTATTGACCATTTGCATTTAGATAGTACTTATACCATTGTATAATTCATTCAAGAGGATTCACCGATCAAAATAAGGAGCTGTTAAGATAGAAAGAGCTCATTTTTAAGACTTAAAAGAAGGGAGATAGAGCATAACATGGAATATAAGAAGGAAAATTCAGAGGCAGCACCTGGGTAACTGATTGGGGTGGGAGATTGCAACTTTCACGTGGTCCACCCTGTTTCAACGAATGCAATCAGCCTGGCGTGCACAAATGGAAGATCAAACAGAACAAGTTGTCTTACAACCTTAGGCTGTGCACGCCATACGCAAGAAGAAGGTAACTGATTAGCAACAGTGGATCAATAGGAATTGTACAATTGTGGCAAGAATTAGGGGAGCATAGAGATCTCATGTGTTCTTTTTTAATTACTGCAGGGAAGGGAATGCAGTGACAGTGAGACTTGGAAACAAGGATAAGAATTTTGAGAGGTTTTCCTTATTGTCAATGTGTAAGTGAGAACTAATGCGTGCACAGGGCCGCCAGCGGTGCCATTGTGCCAGCCTAAAACAGTTTGAAATTCAATTAGAATCACTCAGGTGAGGCAGTCACAGAGCATATCCACTAGAACCAATGGGATTATATTATTGAATACTGTGTTTAATATTACTCTATTATTGGCTGCTGTATATTTTTTTTAAAAGGCCAATTTGTCACCATGATAAATTAGTTTGGGGGAAATGGGAGTTTACATTGAATTACAATCCAATCCAATGAAATGTGATTATTAGACAATTTGCAAACATAAAATTAGGTGAAACCCGATTTTTTATGACGTTGAACAATTGGGGAGTTAAGTGCAATTACTCGGAATTAAGATATGGATACAAAATGCTGGTGTAGCTCGGCAGGACAGGCAGCATCTCTGGAGTGAAGGAATGGGTGATGTTTCCTTTTCTCCAGAGATGCTGCCTGTCCTGCTGAGTTACTCCAGCAAATTGTGTCTATCTTCAGTGCAAACTAGCATCTCCAGTTCCTCCCTACACATTAGGATATGGATCTCAGTTATCTGTGTAGTCACAAAATGCTGAAAAACTCAGCGGGTGAGGCAGCATCTATGGAGAGAAGGAATTGGCGACGTTTCGGGTCGAGACCCTTCTACAGACTGATGTCAGGGGAGGGGGTAGGAAAGAAAGAATGTAGGCGGAGACAGTGTGACTAGTGGGAGAACTGGGAAGGGGGGGGGGGAAATGAAGCGAGAGAGCAAAGGCTACCTGAAATTAGAGAAGTCAATGTTCATACCACTGGAGTGTAAACTGCCCAAGCGAAATATTAGGTGCTGTTCCTCCAATTTGCGCAGGGCCTCACTCTGACAATGGAAGAGGCCCACCACAGAAAGGTCACATTTGGAATGGGAGCGGAAGTTGAAATGCTGGGCCACCGGGAGATTAGCTTGGTTAAAACAGACTGAGCAGCGGTGTTCAGTGAAACGATCGCCGAGCCTGCGCTTGGTCTCGCCGATGTAGAGAAGTTGACATCTGGAACAGCGGATACAGTAGATGAGGCTGGAGGAAACTCTGCCTCACCTGGAAAGACTGTTTGGGTCCTTGGATGAAGTCGACGGGGGAGGTAAAGGAACAGATGTTACATCTTCTGCGGTTGCAGGGGAAAGTACCTGGGGAGGGGGTGGTTTGGGTGGAAGGGACGAGTTGACCAGGGAGTTACGGAGGGAATGGTCTCTGCGGAAAGCAGAAAGGGGCGGGGATGGGAAAATATTGCCAGTAGTGGGATCCCTTTGGAGGTGGCGAAAATGTTGGAGGATTATATGTTGCATACGACAGCTGATGGGGTGGAAGGTGAGGACAAGGGGTATCCTGTCCTTGTTACGAGAGGGGGGAGGGGGAGTGAGAGCGAAGCTGCGGGATATCGAGCATGATTTGTGCAGGCCATTGCTGAGGACCGGCAGCACCTGCTCTGTGTTGACAGACTCCTCACATCCTATGGTCTCACTCATCATCTGTTGGATATGACAGAAGCTCATGTTACCCACTCCCCTCTCCCCCCCCCCCCCCCCCATTCTTTTGGCTGCACAACTCACCCCAACCCAAAGCTTTCAGCATGGTAACAAGCTGAATGGCTAGGGTAACAAGCTTCGTTCAAAGGCGGCTGCCCAACTCAGTGTGAGTTCTGTTTAACCACAAGCTCACCGAACGTAATACTTGCATCACGCTAGCTCCAAGAAATCGCAGGAGCACAATCACCCTCTATGCATCATCATGATTGACCTGAAAAAGCATTTGATTGTCAATTGAGGGACCGTGGAGCAGACTCAAATTTAGCTGTCTGCAGAAATAACTCTCTACCGTATGCTTGCTAAATGAGGGCATACACGCCATGAGCTTAATCAATATGTCCACAACAGGTTAAATTTCAGTGCAGGCAATACCAAGCAAAGCTTCTATTAAGGGGCTCATTGCCCTTTTTCCTGATGTTCCTTGCCGCAAAGTTGCACCTCACTTCTCACAAGCTTCCCACTTGGATGAATTTAAACTATAGGGTTGACATAATGATGTTCAACCTATGTCTACTCCACAGCAGATACAAGGTCATCTGTCATCAGGGTATTTCGTTTTTTTTTAGTTTCATGATAAAGTGTGGAAATAGGCCCTTCAGCCCACCGAGTCCTCGCTGACCAATGTTCCTTACACACTAACACTTTCCTAAACACACACGAGTGACAATTTCCAATTATAGAAAGCCAATTAGCCTACAAACCTGTATGTTTTTGGAGTGGGAGGAAACCGAAGCACCCGGAGAAAACCCACGCAGGTCACGTGAAGAACGTTCAAACTTCGCACAGTACAGATCGAACCCAGGTATCTGGCGCTGTGAGGTAGCAACTCTATCGCCGCGCCAATATACCGCCCATGTGCAGTTGATAATTGCTGACCGAGCTCTAGGTTATAATTGAGCAGCCTGCCCCAATGAATATAGTTGCCCTCTAACAACTGAAAGCCTGGGAAAGGTGGACCAGTTCCCATTTCTCAGTTGCCACCTTTCAGTGAAGGCACTCATTGATAATGAAATGCACCAACAGCTTGAAGGTATTCGTGTATTTCATTATCAATACCTGCCTTCATTTGGCTATCTGAGAAAAAGAGTTTTGAAGCTTAAAGCCTTAAAGACAGCACAAAAAATCATGGTCTATCAGGCAACAGTATCCCTGCTCTTCTGTATACTTCAGAGATACGTTCCAACTGCAGCAAGAACATTAATAACTTGGAGAAGAACCAACAAGGCTGCCTCTGTACAGTCATCCCGATACACCGCCAGGATAAGCAAACCCATATCACTGTCCTCCCTTGGCCAATATGTTTAACTGTGGGGTTTTAATTACACTTAGTCATCAATTTGTAAGCCCATTACCAGTTTTCTGATGCACTATTCTGGGCCTTGTTACTAGCAAGAGATTACAAGGTGAAGAGAGGAAATAAGTGAACAATATTATCAAAATGTCCTTGAAAAAGTGACATATCCTTATGAATTCTTGGCCCATATTTACTCAAAATGGAGAGGGAATATTAGGCACCATGCCTCAGGGAGCAGACAAAACCCAGAATAAGCGGCTGAAGAAGTATGCCATCTTCCCAAATTGTCTCACCCTCTCTGTCCCACCTGCGATAGAGTCCAAAAGTCCCACATTGATCTCATCAACCACCAGAGGACTCAGAAAGCTGCAGTGGACACATCCATTACCAGTCCCAAGGGACTTACTTAAACATTAGGATATTTACTCAAACATTATAGTGTCAATGGGCATCAGAGGTTACGGGGAGAAGGCAGAAGAATGGGGTTGAGAGGGAAAAAGATATGTCATGATTGAACAGCGGAACAGACTCGATTTGCCGAATAGCTTAATTCTGCTCCTATGTCTTATGTCCTAGGTCTTATGGAGAGATAATTTGCATGAATTAAATTGACAGATATTGTATCACAATAAACATTTCTATGGAAATACTGCTAATCACAATAAAACTGTAGACAAATTAATCATTTGGAAGTATTGGTATCAATAACAGATATGTTTGTTATAGTCATGGCCATTTAAACAGCTGGATCCTGATACCAAAAATATGAAAGCAATACACCTTTAAATTGCCTCCCCCTCAACTGTTGATGACAAAGTAGATATAATAAAGTAAATAAGCCTCATTTAATTAAACAATTCTGCACTAGGATGTGGATTTCTGACATGCAGTAATATTAGGAGAGACAGCCTGTCAATCTGTCATGGTTAAAAGGATGCTGTCTTTCACATAAAAGCAAAGAGATTCCATTAAATCATCTGTAAGTTTCTTAAATGATGGTCCACTTTGAAATATTTATGGCATTAAATAAATACCATTGGGTAATAAATTATCAGTAGCATCAAAATTATGTTAAAAATCAACCTGAAGCACGCTTCTGCAGAAACCTGTCTTATTCTGAATTAGAAATTCTGAAGGATGACAGGCATAATATGAATTCTTTCATGTACTAGAACAGCCTCAAAGCACTGTCGATATTCTTACAAGCTCCTGTAGATCTAATCTTCCACTCTGTTTTCAGATATCTGAAAGGTCCTTCCATAAGCTTTCCGATTCATCACTAAGGGTCAGGCAGCATCTCTGGAGAAAATGGATACGTGACGTTTTGGGGTCCGGACCCTTCTCCAGACCAGAACCATTTTCTCCGGGGATGCTGTCTGACCCACTGAATTACTCCACCTTTTCATGTCTTTCTTTTCATCATTTTCAGTTCATTTTTATTCCATTATTAATAAAACTTGTTCAAATTTAAACTGTACAAAGTCATCATCCAAATGAAAAACAATGGGGCTATGTTAATTGGAAACAGAAACATTGAAAATAGGTGCAGGAGTATGCCAATCGGCCCTTCGAGCCAGTACAGCCAGTACAGCCATTCAGTATGATCATGGCTAATCATCCAAAATCTGTACCCCGTTCCTGCTTTCTCCCCATATCACTTGATTCCATTAGCAAGATAGAAACATAGAAACATAGAAATTAGGTGGAGGAGTAGGCCATTCGGCCCTTCGAGCCTGCACCGCCATTCAATATGATGATGGCTGATCATCCAACTCAGTATCCCGTACCTGCCTTCTCTCCATACCCTCTGATCCCCTTAGCCACAAGGGCCACATGTAACTCCCTCTTAAATATAGCCAATGAACTGGCCTCAACTACCCTCTGTGGCAGAGAGTTCCAGGGACCCACCACTCTCTGTGTGAAAAAATTCCTTCTCATCTCGGTCCTAAAGGATTTCCCCCTTATCCTTAAGCTGTGACCCCTTGTCCTGGACCTCCCCAACATCGAGAACAATCTTCCTGCATCTAGTCTGTCCAACCCCTTGAGAATTTTGTAAGTTTCTATAAGATCCCCTCACAATCTCCTAAATTCTAGAGAGTATAAACCGAGTCTATGCAGTCTTTGTTCATAAGACAGTCCTGACATCCCAGGATTCAGTCTGGTGAACCTTCTCTGCACTCCCTCTATGGCAATAATGTCCTTCCTCAGATTTGGAGACCAGAACTGTACGCAATACTCCAGGTGTGGTCTCACCAAGACCCTATATAACTGAAATAGAACCTCCCTGCTCCTATACTCAAATCCTTTCACTATGAATCCTATACTCAAATCCTTTCGTTAGCCCTAAGAGCTATATATAACTCTCTCTTGAATATATCCAGTGAATTGGCCTCCACTGCCTTCTGTGGCAGATAAATCCACAGATTCATAACTTTCTGGGTGAAAAGGTTTTTCTTATCTCAGTCCTAAATGGCCTACCCCTTATTCTTAAACTGTGACCCATGGCTCTGGACTCCCCCAACATTGGGAGCATTTTTCCCGATTGACCTACATCAAACTAGGCATCGGACACCATTAGCTAAATCATTTTGACAGAGATCAAGAAATCAAGGAAGGTTTGAGATGAGATTTATTTTGTCAGTAAACTACATCAAAAATGGTCATCTACATATTTTTCTGTCATTCAATATTGGGATATTTGAGTGCTCGGGGAATCAGCCCTCAACAGGGCTGAGGGGTAACTTTTTCACACAAAGGGTGTTGGGTGTCTGGAACAAGCTGCCAGAGGATGCAGTTGATGCAGCGATTATCTCAACATTTAAGAAACAGTTAGACAGGTACATGGATAGGACAGGTTTGGAGGGATATGGACTGAACGTGGGGCAGGTGGGACTAGTGTAGCTGGGACATGTTGGCCGGTGTGGGCAAGTTGACCTGAAGGGCCTGTTTCCACACTGCATCATTCTATGACTTCATGGCTCTATAACACTAATTTTGGGAGATAGACACAAAGTGCTAGAGTAACAACGGGTCAAGGCAACATCGTTAGAGGAAAAAGGATGGGTGACGATCTTGTCAACCGTCACTCATCTTTTTTCTCCAGAGATGCTGCCAGACCCGCTGAGTTACTACAGCACTTTGTGTTGATTTTAGGTATAAACCCACATCTGGAGTTCTTTGTTTCTACTAACTTTGGGGTGCTCAGGTTCTCTGATCTCAGAAGGTTTTAGACCATCCATGAGAAGTACTCTGTGCCGGCAAAGGCGTTTGATTGTTCAGAAATGTATTTTCAGTGATAGTGTGCTCATATGGTAAAAATGTAACTTAATAAAATCTTTAGTCGCACATTAAGGCTTGGAGTAAACAATGTCATTGGAGCTATTGAAAATGTATTGAATCACCAGCTATCATCTCTGCTCTTGAGAGTACAAAACTCAATGTACTTTGATTTTGGAGAGATTGCACTGAGAGTGTCTCCACAAGAATACCTACTTGTCATGATGAATAAAGACCTTTTACATCCACCAGTTTCAGTCATCGTGTGGCTTAGTCACACTCACAACATGACAGTACACAGCAAAATAACTCAAGAAAATAGCAGGTGAAATAAGCCACTTAGCATTTCAAACTTGCCATTCAGTATAGTCATGGCTGATCAGCCCCAGCCTTCAATTACTCCTTTGTGCAAGATCCCCAGAGTCTTCAGTGCCTCAATCTTTCCAATGCTTAGCTTAAATTTGGTTATGGTTATGGTTATGGTGAGAAGCTTTGTTTTGCATGCTATTCAAACAGATCAGATATACTATACATAAATACATCAGTGCAAACTCAAGTACCAAAGACAGAGCAAAGGAGAAGATACAAAGTGCAGAATATAGTTCTCAGCAACAGTCCATATGTTAATATTGGCTAAATTAAAGACATCATAAAATGGAGGATCCCTGCACTTGTCAGAATTGCTTAACCCTCCTCAACTGAAATTTACAGGCTTTGATTGGCGCCAACCAGTCTAGGTTCAGACTGATATGCAGGATGGTAAGGGGTCCAGGTGTTCTCCATGTTTCTCTCAAATTGATAACATGTATAGTGGTTTTGCAAACTAACCTTAAATGCATCATTTCTATTGGGCCGGTGCAAAAGCATTGTAAAACAGTATGCATAATGTTGCAAAACGTTCATCCTGTTAATTGATGATTGGGCAAACTGTTGAGCCTTGGAGAAATTGTTTAATTCCCAGGGCACATGTTTCAATGTTTGTTCTTGTTAGCTTCCTTCAAGAGCTTTCTTTCTTACACAATGTATGAGCTGTTGTATTATTGGGTTAGGGGAATGCATTCCTGTTATGTATTGGGTTAATCGATATCTGTAATTGGGTTATTGAGAGACCACCCCCATGTGGTTCAGCCTCTTGAGGTCCTGGGAAGTCTGCTACCATGAGGCTCAGCGTCGATCTTCTGGAAGAGCCATCGGGACTGCGTGAACTTCTGGAGTGTCTGAGCGAGGCCTAGAGGGCTTGAACAGACAACACAAGGATCGAACCCGCGGTGGGATAGGTACAGTGTTTGATCTGTGACGCGCTTTTGGTAAAATAAAATTTAGTTGTTTCAAGTGCTTGATTCAGCGGTTTTACTGAAACTAGACTGGGGGGAAGCTTAGAGATGAGCAATTATCATTGGGGGCTTGTCCAGCATCTCAAAAGACCCCCAAACACAAGTTTGCGATCAAGGGTGTTGTGCTGTTTCGATAGCGAGTGCAGAAATTGGGTCCAAGGTGCGGTTTTCTCATTGGTCTTCGGCACTTTGTAAGTCGTAGCGGATCGATCATTCGCGGGCTTGAGAAAGGGTCTAATCGTGATCATTAGAACAGAGTCTAGCAAGCACGGTTAGCATGCCTTTGGGCTGGATGCCCATAAAACCAGGCTTGGGTTAGAGGCCCTGGTGGGATTGGGTTAGAGGCCCTTTCTTGGGTTAGAGGCCCAAAACCGGTCATAGTTGGACAGACTGCAGTTGCCTATAATGAGAGCCATTCATCAGGCAAGGAGTGGCCCAGGGTTAGACTTGGTATCCGAATTGGTGGGGTATTAAAAGACAGGTCTTGCCTTTGATCGGATCACTGCTGGGAGCGCAAATTGTAAAGGTGCGTTTCAAAAAACGGCATTGATAATTCACAGTGCAAAGCGGCTAGGCGATGGATCCTCAGTACTTAGCAGAAGGGTGTGTCTGTGTGTAGGTATCTGAGTCTCTCCCTGAAGTGACAGATGAAGAGCCTCGTGAAGGTACCGAGCTTGGACAAACTGCGTATAGATTGGCCAGAATACTCCAGTTTATTCAAGAATTTAATCGGGCAATTTTAGCTGATTCGAGAGCCCGCGTAGTAAGAGAAATACGCACTAAAAATTAGAAGATCGAGTTCGGGTCTGAGTCTATATTTACAGCTACATTTTCAAACACTGTATTTCATATTGAAGTTCTGCATAAGGTGGGATCCGAATTCCTGTATAAAGAACTGCGAAGTTAGTGCATGTCCATGATCAATTCCGAATAGCGGCTGATCAACAGTGAATAGTAACCCTCTGGTCGATTGTTGACTAGTACCTGATAGCGAAGAGGACCTGAGAGTGGGGAGCCTCCCTACTTGATGAAAAGTAATCCGATTAGCGAAGGGTACCCCTATTTTGTCAAATTTAGAGAGGAGGGATAGAGGTCCCCCTATTGAAGTCCAGTCTTAGCAGAGGGATAGTAACATTCGGGAGGAAAAGTTATCATTTAAGGAATAGTACCCCTCAGCAAAGAGTAAACTAGGAAGGGGAAAATCTTCGGTATCAGAGGGAGAGATTCACTGCGAGATAACAGCGTGACGCGGTGTCGAGATTGAGCGTTCGTGAATTGTGCACGAGAGCTTTAAATCATTTTGTAAATTGTAAAAATCTAGCTTTCCCTATTGTTATAGGATCTGGATTATGTAAATATTCTCTGTATGTAAATAAATTTAGAGTATTTAAGAGTTAAGATTTACATCGTGTTAAGTCCGCGGACCGTCATTTGTGTTGCTGCTTGTGCGAGTCTTTACAGATTTAAAACCTGAAGAGAGAGTGTGTTTAAGTTAGATATTCGTATTTGTTTAAGATTGTTTTGTAAGAATCTGAATCGGAGTGGTTTGATCAGGGGTTGTACTCCTTCGATCGCTGCGCCAAGGGAGGAATCATCCCGCTGATTGATTGCACCACCAGGAGGTTTTCTTTCTGAGTGCACGATTTATAATAAGTGAATGTTTTTGATTTATGCAGGAGTGTGGTTAGGTATACTTCTGATAAGTGAACTAATTTAATTTTGTGTTTAATTTTGCTCACGTGTTTAGAGTTAATTTACATGCGTTCAGATTAAGATCGGGGTTAGGAGACGGGCTGCGAAAATTTATGTGAGTGTGATTGATTGTTTCCTGGAGCATTTTGATTTGAAAATTGTCTAAAACGACTTTGTTAATTTCAAAATTAAAAAGGAAAATTGTTAAGAGGTGCGAGTCGTTTAGAGTTACTTCCTTATCCAACAGAATGGGAAACAACGCAAATAAAGATACGACCGCTGACTCAGACAGTCCTATGCAAGAAATATGCAGTGAATTTCCACAAAAAGCTGATCGATTGCGAATACTTTCCGGATCGCTAAATAGAGAATTAGGGAACGAATTATGGCCCCGAGGGGGGCATAGATACAGTAAGGGGATTTAAATACATTCAGCAGATTAAATTGCAGTGCAGCGATAATACAGAGGCACAGGAATTAATTGTGGAGAAATTATTACGAGGAACAGAAAGCGAGTAGAGATGGCAAGTTGGAAGGAAGCAACTCCAAAACGGGGGATAATATTAGAAGATACTGAAGCATTTGAACCACTGCGTAGCCTAAGGGAAGAGCCAGAGAGTGTTAAAGATGATAGGAAAAATAAATCTTTCACAGAAAGATTATAATCCATAAATCTTAGGCGTGAGGATCCGATGGTTGGCACTGGTTACGAGGGAGATGACAATGACTATTTAGAAGACTTGGAGACCGTTAGAACTAGAAATTCAGGGCCACCACCTTATTCATCTATCGATCCCAACACCTCAAATTCACATCGCGGAGCTCGTAATAGGAATGGACAATCAAATCCCCGGGTACAAACTTCCTTAACCCCAACCACTCTGTCCATCACCGTACCAGAAGCCAAACTAAGAAAAAAACTAAATTAGTTATGGAAAAATAAGAGCATACCCCTAGACAAATTGAACGAGCAGTTAAGGAAGGAAGGAAATCCTTTAGAAAGTACCGTGAACCGCCTGGTGAAGGGGAAGATACATCATGGTGTGAGACCATAATTGAAGAGGCTGAGGTAGATACTGAAGCTAAACAAACCACCCTTAGACAGTTCCCTGTAAGGGAAATGCCTAATCCGTCTTTTGATCCAGCCAATACAGTAAATGCAAATAATTCCCGTACAATTAGAGTTTATTCCGCATGGAAGCCTAATTAGATGATGGCTATTTTGAGTCAAATATCCGATCGTAGAAAATCACCCGCTTCTTTTGTGGATCACTTAAGAACGACAATGCGCATCTATCATGCTGATTCCCAGGATTTATGGGGGTGATCCAGCAAAAAATTACCCCAAGTGAGCATGCCAGTTTCCTAACGAATTTAAAACATCCGTCGCATGAAGCTCTTGCAAATATAATAGTGGACAATGAGCAAGGGAGGAAGCTGTTTTAACAGCTCTTGCCAACACCCTTCAGAAACCAATCGATTTGGCCAGAATATTAAATGTAAGACCCAAAAGGGGAGAAGAAGCGGATGAGTTTTTAGAGCGATTCTCTGAATTATGTATGGACACTGGCTTACGATAAGAGTAGAAGGGACAGTGAGCTGGAAACCTTCTTTAAATCATACGAAGGACAGGAATGGGAAATAGAAGTATTGGCACTAGTGGACGGAAAAGAGGGACCTGCCTAATATGCTAAAATACCAGCACAATTATGGTAAAGAACTGACGAGGGTGCTCCTCATATCACTCGAAAGGTGAATTTCCCGGTGAGAGCTAAAGACCTAGGAACGATGGTAAGAAAGGCAATTACCTTGGCAAACCCAAATAATTATCAAAAGCAGAATTTGTTTAATCAATATGGTATTGAATTTTACCAGGCCCCAAGGAAAGTTGTTACCCACTTACGTCATCATCTGGAGAGTGAGGTTAAAGAATGCATGGACACCTTAAGAAAAGGAGGAAGACAGCAAAGGGAATGTAGCTATCCAAAAAGGGGTAATACTTCCTTGAATCCAACAATAACCATTGAAACTATAGGCCATCAGCAGCATAGACAAATTAATTTGGGGTTTGCTAGAACAAGCAATATTGGCGAAGTGCCACTCTATCTGTAACACCCCTAGTCTTGCCGTTCAGAAGCCGGGAAAGGAGGGTCAATATAGACTCGTACAAGACTTAAGGGAAATCAACTCTGTTGTAGAACCACTTCATGCCCTAGTGCCAAATCCTGCCCATATCCTAGCCCAAATACCAGCAGAAGCCAAAGTCTTTTCAATAGTCGACTTCCAACATGCATTCTTTTCTCTTCCTCTTCATGAAGACAGCCAATATTTGTTTGCCTTCACCTATAAGGGAAAACAATATACCTGGGCCAGGTTGTCTAAAGGAATTGTCAACTCGCCTATGTTGTTTTCCAGGTGCCTGCAGGATCAGCTAAGTATTTTAAAGTTTAAAATGAATTCAACCTTAGTGCAGTATGTTGATGACCTATTGGTGGCTTGTAAAGATGAATCCAGAGAACGGGAAGACATTGCACAATTACTAAATCATCTAGCCACTCTAGGATACGTGGTTTCCTCATCAAACGTACTGGTAGTTCAGGAGAAAGTAAAATCTTATATCGAAGTCTCGTGATGAGACTGCGTGAAGAACCCGTCAGCCCGCATGTCGTCGTCACATGGCGCGGGACTCGGAGGCATTCGAAAATGCTCCAGCAGGTAAGCTGTTTTTGTTTTCAGGAACAGCCCACTGGTTCTGAAAATAGATGCAGCGGGCTCGGAGAGGCTGACAGGCGCGACCTGTACAGCTACCGCCGTTGAGGCACCGGAAGGGAGCAGACGGCCGGCCTCGGAGTAACTTCCACCAAGGCTCCGTAGGAGCAGCCAGTCGCACCAGGCTCAGAGTAACTGGCAGGCGTGACCTGCACAGTAAGCTTCACCAAGGCTCCAATGGAGCAGCCTGTTTCTCCAGAGACGCTCAGAGACGCCGGCAGGCGCAACCTGCACAGCAACCTCCATTTAAAGCTCCGAAAGGGAGCAGTTTGGCAAGCATGGGGCCGAAGATGTGAACAGGCGCAGACTGCAAAAGGAACTACGCTGAAGTTCCGATAAGCAGGTCGACCCGGGCTCGGAGACGCTGGCAGGTAAGGTCTGCTTACTAACCTCCATGAAAGCTCTGAAATGGAGCAACATGTGACCCAGGCTCGGAAACACTGGCAGCATAGTCTGTCTAGTACCTTCCACTGGCTCTCAAAAAGAGCAGTTTGGCGACCAGGCTCAGAGACGCTGGCAGGGTGGCCTGCACAGCAACCTCTGAAAGTTCCCAAAATGGAGCAGCTTGTTGGAGCTGGGCTAAGAGACGTTGGCAGGGTGGCCTGCACAGCAACCTCTGTGAAAGCATCCAGAAGGAGCAGCTTGTCTACCCTGGTTGAGGGTAAACAACTTGAAATGGGCTGTCCAAATGGATCATATTGGCCAGGGAAGCACTGCCTCAACATCTATGACTGAGCTTATCAGGCTGCCCACAAGAGTGAGGAAGGTGCATTTCATTGATAGAGGCAGTAAAATTCAGATATTTCTTCTGACTGAAGAACAGTTTCGGCCCGAAACGTTGCCTATCTCCTTCGCTCCATAGATGCTGCTGCACCCGCTGAGTTTCTCCAGCATCTTATGTACCCTTCATTTTCCAGCATCTACAGTTCCTTCTTTAACGTTCTAGGATTTGGCTAGTCAGAAACATAGAAACATAGAAAATTGGTGCAGGAGTAGGCCATTCAGCCCTTCGAGCCTACACCGCCATTCAATATGATCATGGCTGATCATCCAGCTCAGTATACTGTACCTGCCTTCTCTCCATACCCCCTGATCGCTTTAGCCACAAGGGCCACATCTAACTCCCTCTTAAATATAGCCAATGAACTGGCCTCAACTACCTTCTGTGGCAGAGAATTCCAGAGACTTACCACTCACTGTGTGAAAAATGTTTTCCTCATCTCGGTCCTAAAGGAAGTCCCCCTTATCCTTAGACTGTGGTTCCTTGTTCTGGACCTCCCCAAATCGGGAACAATCTTCCTGCATCTAGCCTGCCCACCCCCTTAAGAATTTTGTAAGTTTCAATAAGATCCCCGCTCAGTCTTCTAAATTCTAGCGAGTACAAGCCGAGTCTATCCAGTCTTTCCTCATATGAAAGTCCTGACATCCCAGGAATCAGTCTGGTGAACCTTCTCTGTACCCCCTCTATGGCAAGAATGTCTTTCCTCAGATTTGGAGACCAAAACTGTACACAATACTCCAGGTGTGGTCTCACCAAAACCCTGTACAACTGCAGTAGAACGTCCCTGTTCCTATACTCAAATCCTTTTGCTATGAATGCTAACATACCATTTGCTTTCTTCACTGCCTGACGCACCTGCATGCCTACTTTCAATGACTAGTGTACCATGACACGCAGGTCTTGTTGCATCTCCCCATTTCCTAATCTGCCACCATTCAGATAATAGTCTACCCTCCTGTTTTTGCCACCAAAGTGGATAACCTCACATTTATCAACATTATACTGCATCTGCCATAATCAGCATTTGCCCACTCACCCAGCCTATCCAAGTCACCTTGCAGCCTCCTAGCATTCTCCTCACACCTAACACTACCCCCCCAGCTTAGTGTCTTCCGCAAACTTGGAGCTGTTGCATACAATTCCCTCGTCCAAATCATTAATATATATTGTAAATAGCTGGGGTCCCAGCACTGAGCCTTGCGGTACCCCATTAGTCACTGCCTGCCATTCTGAAAAGGACCCGTTTTCTCCTACTCTTTGCTTCCTGTCTGCCAGCCAGTTCTCTATCCACATCAATACTGAACCGCCTATACCGTGTGCTTTAAGTTTGTATACTAATCTCTTGTGTGGGACCTTGCCGAGAGCCTTCTGAAAGTCCAAATATAACACATCCACTGCTTCTCCCTTATCTACTCTACTAGTTACATCATCAAAATATTCAATAAGATTCGTCAGACATGATTTACCTTTCGTAAATCCATGCTGACTTCGTCCAATGATTTCACCACTTTCCAAATGTGCTGCTATCCCATCTTTAATAACTGACGCTAGCAGTTTCCCCACTACCGATGTTAGACTAACTGGTCTGTAATTCCCCCTTTTCTCTCTCCCTCCTTTTTTAAAAAGTGGGGTTACATTAGCATGAACATGTGCTTAGAATAACCATTTTAAGATGGATAATTTTCATTCAGCAAAACAGCTGATTAGAGTCTGAAGAAGAGTTTCGGCCCAAAAAACATAGCCTATTTCCTTCGCTCCATCGATGCTGCCGCACCCGCTGAGTTTCTCCAACACTTTTGCCTACCAGCTGATTACAGAGGATTGCTTTAGGGCCTCAATCGATCTCGAAGATGCATACCTTTCCACACCAATACACGAGAGTCACAGAATATATCTGAGGTTTATCTGGCAAGGCCAGTTATGGAAATTTTAAGCTCTACCTAAGAGGTTGACTTCAGCCCTAGGCTATTACAAAGGTTCTAAATTCAATGTTGCCCTACTCTGATCTAAAGGGCATTTTGTCATGGAGTTTATAGAGGACATGGTTATTGTAGGGAAGAGATCAGGTATCACAGAGTTAGCTGTTTCAGCAACCAAGGCACTCCTACAATATCTAGGGTTTGTTATTCATCCAGGAAAGTCCATACTGGAGCCGGCATTATCTATTACATATTTAGGTTTTGTCATAAACTCTGCAGATATGTCTCGGACCCTACCCACAGATAAGGCTCAGGGTATTTATCAGCAGATACCTCCTAACATAATTCAAGACAAGGCAACATAAATTATAGCAGTGCCAAATTGGCCTACTCCACCATGGCTTTCATTGTAAATAAGTCCCCTGAAAGAATCTCCTATATTTGCTCGAAGACACGAGCGGTGGCGAGTTCAACCTATCTCTCGTGCACCTATCACTGCATGGTCGTATGGAAAGTTTAGTGAAGAGACACATGTGAGCTACTTTTAAACAGAAGTAGCAGAGGTTTGTGCTTTGTTTTCAGTTTGGGTTTAAGAGAAGCGACTATGTTATAGCTCAATTAACACTGCTCGTACTACTTTGTCATCGTATCTAGTACTATAAATGGGACAATAAATGATTGGTTCTCACCCAATGTTGACTAAGGTTATGGAAGGTGTATTTTATATGAACACTCTAAAGCCTAGATACAAAGTAGTGTGGAATGTGCAATCAGTATAAATTATTATGCAGATTATCATCAGCTGTATCCCTAACGTTGGAGCAGTTACTCTTAAGTTAGTCATGCTTATGACACTGAATTCAGCACGGAGAGCAGTCTTTACACAATCTCCGTCTGGATCTCTCGGTCATATCTGACAAGAGGGTAGCATTTTATGTGAATTAACTCATAAGCAGAACAGGCATGTTTGAGTACAAGTTGGAGTTGACAGCATACCCACCAGATCGGAGATTGGGGGTGTTTATTATATGAAAAGGTACGCTGAGGTTACTATGAGATGAAGGAAAATTTTATTCATAGTTATATAATGGTTTCACAAGAGATTGTTGGTACAAACTATTTCAAGATAGACAGAGTGTAAGAAGCTGAAAGCGGGAGTGAATACAAATAATTTCAAGTCTCACTCTTCCAGGGAGGCTGGCTCGTCAGCAGCCAATAGAATCGATATTCCCCTTTGATCACTTTCTTGCAATAGCAGGAGGCTCAGATGAGCGCACTTTCAGAAGTTATAAAATATAATTGAAAATATCTGGACATTTGCAGATAGGATTCTGAACAGTGCTGCATGAGCTATTGTCTAACCCTAAGGCAATTGGGACTGTGGTCCAATTAAGGGTGATGTACATGTATGTAAAGTTAGCATCATGTTGTTAATGACCGATGTCTTTTCTACCCTTTATGGTTTATCTGTGTAGTGTTTTCACATACAGATTGGTTTACGGCATGAAACCATAGAGCTTCGAAGGCTTCACGTGCCCTCCACACCCAACCCTGAATCTCATAAAGATCTTTTGGTAAGTCAAGCATTATTAATCTTTCTATAGTTTAATTTGGTGCAAGTGGTCTGTGGTTTCATACAGTTGCTTTGAAGATTGACGCGCATGCGGGCTGGTGGATTCTTTCACGTAGGTTCTCACTCCAACTTCTCATAAAATAAAGACCTATTTGCAAATTTCCAGTCCCAAAAGAAGCCAAACAAATGAGGTAATGGCTTGGCATGGTCAATTATTGCACACCCTGGATTCCAAATATGGCTCTAGAAACAACAGGAGTTAACATCCTATACCAGCAAGGAGGGTGAATTTAAACTAACAAGAGAGGCACGGGGAGCATTTCAGAACTTGAAAAGATCTTTGATTCAAGCCCCAGCATTGGAAGGGCATTATACGATTGTCCCTTCCAGCTGTATTGTATAATTCTATCTGATTGTGCCACTTTGGTATTAATGCAAAAGCATGGGGATAGACATAGACCAGTTGTATATTACTCCAAATTAGATCCAGTAGCTAGGGGACATCCTCTTTGCACTCAAATCTTAACTGCAATTTACAATAGTTTACAATCAGCTGCTAATTTGACACTCCAGCAGGAAATTGGAGTTCTTTTTTAAGTTGGAGTTTCTTATTTAACCCCCAGAACTGTGAGTGGAAGCAGGACACGACTGTCTATTTGTTATAGAGGAGGAAACCTCAGTGAGAGAGGACTTGAGGGATGTACCCATGGAAGAAGCTGACATCACTTTATATGTGGACGGTAGTGCATCCATTGGACTGAGAGGTTGTCAGGGTATGCAATTGTTAATCTAAAGACGGAAATTGTAGAAGCAGCTGCTTTTGAATCACCCTATTCAGTGCAACAAGCTGAATTATTCATTTTAATTAGGGCTTGTATTATTGGGAAAGATATAAAAGTAAACATTTACACTGATTCTCGATATGCATTTGGGATGATGCATGATTTCAGACAATTATGGAAAATAGGGGATTTCTAACTTCTGCAGGAACCCAAATATCACACAAACAATTGGTAACAAATTTATTGAAGGCCTTAATGCTACCCAAACAAATCTCTGTAATAAAATGTAGCACCCATACTAAAGGACAGTCCCTATTGGTAATCGTAATGCCGATTTAGTAGCTAAGGAAGTATCATGGGAACACAAGGTGGTGGTACATAAAATTATGAGGTAGATTGAAAATTTAGATAATGAGTTCCCCTCGGAAGGTCAATGCTAACCATCTTGGAAATTATCTAACAGAAAAAGTACTAGTACCAGCGAGAACCCCTAGACAAAGAACGAAGCCAACATAGAAAAAAGCCAACATATTAAGAGCTAATAGGGTAAAGAACCAACATAGTGGAGTTACCACAGTGAGGAGTGCATACATAAATAAAACGAAATACTGGAGGAAAGACTTGGTTAATTGTACGGGGACACTTGAATTGTATTGGGAATAGCAGAGCCGATGTGTATTTGCCCGACGGATTTGAATTGTTTTACCCTTGATGGTAAAGCGGCCGATATTATCAAGGTGGATCTGCATATTTATGTGTATATTGAACTGAACTGTTCTGTATTTTTGTTTACAATACTCTGTTGTGCTGCAGCAAGCAAGAATGTCATTGTCCTATCTGGGACACATGACAATAAACTCTCTTGACTTGACTTGACTTTGAAATAAATTGTCCTTGGATTTGGCATTTTTGATTGGACTTAGGATAAAATTAATAGTAAAGGAAATTGATTGTTTAAATTCGAACAGCTGGGAATTCCACAGGAGTTAGACGGGAATTGTATTATCAGCTACCATGCTGTGGAATAAGAAGGAGGAAATGGGCATTGATATTAGAAACAGTAAATTGAAGGCTGAGACTGAATTTGGTTAAATTGTAACATTTATCATGGTTTGCTTCAAATCATGTCATGCCTGTAGGGGAATCTGGACTGAACCCAGCTGAAAATTATATGATTACCTGTCATTAGATATACATAGTATAACACTGTTTGAGTATGAAGAAGGCTAATTAGAGTCGATAACAGAATAGGAATAGGGAACAGTAATAGAGCACAATATAATAGGTTCAATAGATAATAGAATAGGAATAGGTTCAAGTGAAATAGGAATAGCAAATGTCTGGGAAAGCATGATGGTAACTTGCTTTGTCCCAAGCTTCTTAGGATTTTCTAGGGTTCAGGTTTGACTATGGAAGGTGATGGAAGACTGGGCAGCTTAACAGATGGAGGGAATTCGCGCCCACAAGAAACTCGGAAGGTGAAGACTCCCCAGACAGAACCTGTGAAATATGCCCATGAAAACTCGGGACGCTTGACAAAAATCTGAGAAGAAACATCATAATCTTGTGTTGCTGATGGGAATTAGATGGGAATTGTAAAGGACACACTTATGGATGTCCGATTGTTTAGTTATCATTTATGATGAGGGTTATCATGAATGATAAAATGGGGGGATGTTAATATTGGCTAAATTAAAGACACCATAAAATGGAGGATCCCATCACTTGTCAGAATACTTAACCCTTGTCAGCTGAACTTTACAGGCTTTGATTGGTGCCAGCCAGTCTAGGCTCAGACTGATATGCAGGATGGCAAGGGGTCCAGGTGTTTTCCATGATTCCCTTAAATTGATAATATGTATAGTGGTTTTACAAATTAACCTTTAATGCATCATTTCTATTGGGCCACTGCAAAAGCATTATAAAACAGTATACATAATGTTGCAAGATGGTCATCCTGTTAATTGATGATTGGTCAAACTGTTGAGCCTTGGAGAAATTGTTTGATTGCCAGGGCAAATGTTTCAATGTTTGTTCTTGTTAGCTTCCTTTGAGAGCTTTCTTTCTTATACAATGTATGACCTGTTGTATTATTGGGTTAGGGGAATGCCTGTTATATATGGGGTTAATCAATATCTGTAATTAGGTTATAGAGAGACCACCCCCATGTGATTTGGCCCCTCGAGGTCCCGGGACATATAAAAGTTCACTCCCACGAGGCTCAGCGAGGTCCCGGGACATATAAAAGTTCACTCCCACGAGGCTCAGCATCGATCTTCTGGAAGAGCACTCGGGACTGCATGAACTTCCAGACTGTCTCTGCCTGAGCGAGGCCTAAAGGGCTCAAACAGTATTTGATCTGTGACACGCTTTTGGTACAAAAAAATTTAGTTGTTTCAAGTGCTTGATTCAGTGTTTTTACTGAAACTAGACTGGGGGAAGCTTAGAAATGAGCAATTATCAGACAAAGTCTAATGTCTGCAACGAAGTAGAGGTGAGTAATGCCTCTGTCCCACTTAGGAAACCTGAACGGAAACCTCTGGAGACTTTGCGCCCCTCCCAAGGTTTCCGTGCGGTTCCCGGAGGTTCCCGGAGGTATTTGGCAGTCTCCCTAATGGTCAAAAGTGGTTTCCGCTTCTTCTATGTTCTGGTGATTATTTTACAAAATTGAAAAAACTTCCGGGAACCTGTCAGATAGGTTAAGACAGACTAAGCGGAGGTGTTCAGCGAAACAATCACCAAGCCTGTGCTTGCTCTCGCCAATGTAGAGAAGTTGACACCTGGAACAGTGGATTCAGTAGATCTTTCACTTGCACCTCCTCCAACCTCATCTACTGTATCCACTATTATTTTGTTTCTATCTTTGATTTTACCAGCATCTGCAGTTTTTCTTACACATGTTGGGAGGTTTTATCTGTCTGATGGACTGGGCTATATTTACAACTCATGTTAAATACATATAATGTGCTAACTCCACAACTCTTTAATGAGATCATGGTTGACCTCTATCGAAGTACCACTTTCCAACAGTAACAATACATTCCCTGATACTTTTAATGTCCAATAACCTATCAATCTCTTTTTTGGGTTGTGCTTCTGGCATTTTGTAATTGCAATTAAGCAAATATTCCCAAGATTTGCACTGAGCAAGGTGAATGAGCACAAAGCTGCCGGCCCCGATGGCATCCCCGGGCGGGTGCTCAGGGCATGTGTTGGACAGCTATCCCTGGTCCTCACTGACATTTTCAATCTGTCACTGGCCCAGGGGGTCGTCCCCACTTGCCTCAAGACATCTACCATTGTGCCAGTGCCCAAAGAATCAGCAACAGGGAGTCTCAACGACTTCCGGCCAGTGGCATCACCCCTGTCATCGCCAAGTGCTTTGAGCGGCTGATCTTGGCTCACCTCAAAGCCAGCCTCCCCCCCACACTGGACCCCCATCAGTTTGCCTACCGGACAAACAGGTCTACAGATCGGCGGCCCTACACTCTGCCCTGACCCACCTGGACAGCAATAACAGCTACTACAGGTTGCTGTTCAATGACTTCAGCTCTGCCTTTAACACTGTCATATCCGCTAGCTTGATCACCAAACTCAGCGGTCTTGGCATCTCCACCTCCCTCTGCAATTGGACACTGGATTTCCTCACTAACAGACCACAGTCTGTTAGGGTCAACAACCTCACCTCCTCCACTATAACACTGAACACCGGCGTGCCACAGGGCTGTGTGCTCAGCCCTCTCCTCTACTCCCTCTTCACCCATGACTGCATCCGTAAGTATGGCTCCAACACCATCATAAAATTTGCCGACAACACCACGGTGGTAGGACTGATCAGTGACAATGACTAGTCAGCCTACAGGGAGGAGGTCCAGCACCTGACAACCTGGTGTGCCAACAATAACCTTGTCCTCAACTCCCAGAAGACGAAGGAAATCATTGTTGACTTTAGAAAGAACAGAGGGGGCAGACACACCCCCATCTATATAAACGGGACTGAGGTGGAGCGGGTCTCCAACTACAAATTCCTCGGGGTACACATCTCGGAGGATCTGTCCTGGTCCCTCAACACCTCCAAGCTGATCAAAAAGGCGCAGCAGCGCCTTTACTTCCTGAGGAGGCTCAATAAAGCCCACCTATCCCCCCAGATCATGACCAACTTTGGCAGGTGGTCGAAAGCATCCTGACCAACTGCTTTACGGTATGGTACAGCAATTGCACCGTAGCAGATAGGAAGGCACTACAACGGGCGGTGAAAACCGCCCAGTACATGAACGGTGCCCCGCTCCCTGCCATGGATGCCCTCCACTGAAAACGGCGTCTGAGGCGGGCCGGGAAGACCATCAAAGACCCCTCCCACCCTAACCATGGACTGTTTGCCCTCCTACCATCAGGGAGGCGGTACAGGAGCCTCAGGTCCCGCACTAGTAGGATGAGGAACAGCTTCTACAACAACATCATCACACTGCTGAACTCGGAGTCCCGCCGATAGATTTCTCCAGTCTCTCCATCCACATTGTCTGCATTCTGTATTTATTTCTATATTGCTATTACTACGAACAGATGCTAAACTGCATTTCGTTGTACCCATACTTGTATCTATGCAATGACATTAAAGTTGAATTGAATTGAATTGAATTGATTTCCCTGATACCCAGTTAGTGCATGATTAAATAATGTGTTGCTATTCCATCATCAGTAAGTGACATGTGACAACCAAAAGAGGTAAAAGAGCCAAATGACCAACTGTTGGCCTACCTGTTAAAAAAAATACTAATACCTGCAATCAGAAAGATAAAACACACATGCCAGAACTGCACAGCAAATCACTCGGTGCCTGAGAGAGAAATATTTCAAAAGTTATTCAAAACAAAAGGCTATCAAGCAGCAGAAGGATGCATTGTGTTCAACATGAATTCATGAAGTAGGCATAATTGCAAGGAATTCATTTACAGACAATGTTTTCATAGCTCAGTCAAATTGGGATATAATCCTGCCACATCCTGATACCTAATCAAAGAAGTCAGATGATTGAGTGTTCAAAATTTGCCCTAGGAGATCCCTTGTTCTTTTCTCTTTTTGTCTCAATGGCCATAAATCCTGTAATGGTGGAAACTGAAGTAGTTTCATCGGGATTCGGATCTCATATCTTAATTCCCCAGCAGAACCTTTGCAGCAATAATATCACTCTTCGATGGGCATTTTGTAATACAACTGGTAGGGAAATGGCCATCGATTCCAGGTTGAAGCAATGAATCTCTCAACACTGAAGGTTAGTTTAAATTGATTTTGTTAAGCGAATAAGCCTTCAATACACAGTCTTTCTCACTTGCCTTTATTAATCTTATTGCATTGGAATGACTGTGAGGCCACAATACTCACAACAAGCCTGAAAACATCACATCTATATATATTATCTGTCATGTTTTAGTAAATTATAGCTCTCATCAACTATATGTGAAAACTACTTAAAATCCCCATGTACTCCTCAATTATAGAATTGGTGCAATGCTCCATGTTCAGCAAAGGCTTTATTAATCGCTAAGATATAGTCTAAAGAGTTGGAAGACAAACTAACAACAGTATGATTTCTGAAAGGGGCTTAGCATTGATCACAGTTCACTATGATGCCTATCGAGCTAACGAGATTAACGTTTGTGAAGATAATTATTAAATGCAATTAAAGGATACGTAATGTAACTTTTTAGTAGCTGCAAAATGAAATGATAATGATAATGTGATGTTCAGAGATAAATAATGACAAATCAAATGGGAAGAAATCTTCAGTAAGATAATGCTGTTTGGTATAGAACACAGTACATAGAAGAGTGCAGCACAGGAACAGGACCTACAGCCCACAATGTCTGTGCCAAACATAATGCCAAGATGAACTTATCTCACCCGCCTGCACATGATCCATGTCCGTCCATTATCTGCATATTTATGTGCTTATCTAACAGCCTCTTAAACACCATCATATGTCAATTTGAAGCAATGTTTAAAGCCTTATTCAAATTTGCAAGCCCCCAGCTCTGCAGTCCTTCCTCCAACAGTACAGATTAGGTCAGAAGAAGGGTCTCGGCCTAAAACCTATTCCTTTTCTGCAGAGATGCTGCCTGAGCCGATGAGTTATTCCAGCATTTTGTGTCAATCTTCGGTGTAGACCAGCACCTGCAGTTCCTTCCTACACATTTTGTCTGCTCCACTGTGAAACCTCCTCAAGGTATGCCAACTTTGAAGAAGTTCTCTTCTCTCCAACAAGATTTCTGTAACACTCTCTCTCACTGCTCCCCCTCTGTGATTCATCGTGCCATCTGGCTCTTCAGGTTTTAACCCTGAAGAAGGGTTTCACCCAAAACGTCACCTATTCCTTTTCTCCAGAGATGCTGCCTGAGTTTAGTCAGAGGGTGGTGAATCTGTGTAATTATTTGCCACAGAAGGCTGTGGAGGCAAAGTCAGTTCCTTCCTACACCGCACAGAATACTTCCTTAATATTCTTGGACTGCAACCTCAGCCTTCTGACTCAGGCATGAGTCTGCTAACACTCGACTACAGCTTTGACAAAGAAAACAATGCATGGAAAGCATGTGCAATAAAGGTCAATAAAGGTCAATGTGCAATAACTTGCAACAATAAAGTTCTGCCTAAGGGGACAATGTTACTGAGCACCTGGTGAAGTTGTGAACACAAAAGGCAGAGAGGATGAGAAACGGCAATGAATTTGAAATTCCAGGCCCTGTGGTGAAGTTGTTGGTGAAATTCCATTTATGCTGTCAGAAGACGCAAGATACTTTCCCTACTTGAAAGAGTGCCTGACAGAGCTGCTGTTGCACAATGTAACTCAGAACCAGCAATCACTCAATTTAAGAACATCACCAGAATGATCTGTCCCCACAAAGTGCAAATGAAGGCCCTTCCTTCCCCAAGCGAAGGCTTAATCGGCTCTCCTCCACCAACATACTCATTCATTCGGTGAAACTTGTCCATCCGATCAATAGACAATAGACAATAGACAACAGGTGCAGGAGTAGGCTTTTCGGCCCTTTGAGCCATTCAATGTGATCATGGCTGATCATCCCCAATCAGTACCCCATTCCTGCCTTCTCCCCATATCCCCTGACTCCGCTATTCTAGCTCTCTCATGAAAGCATCGAGAGAACCTGCCTCCACCGCCCTCTGAGGCAGAGAATTCCACAGACTCACCACTATCTGTGAGAAAAAGTGTTTCCTCATCTACGTTCTAAATGGCTTACTCCTTATTCTTAAACTGTGGCCACTGGTTCTAGACTCCCGCAACATCAGGAACATGTTTCCTGCCTCTAGCGTGTCCAAACCCTTAACAATCTTATATGTTTCAATGAGATATACTCTCATCCTTCTAAACTCCAGAGTGTACAAGCCCAGCTGCTCCATTCTCTGAGCATATGACAGTCCCGCCATCCCGGGAATTAACCTTATAAACCTACGATGCACTCTCTCAATAGCAAGAATGTCCTTCCTCAAATTAGGGGACCAAAACTGCACACAATACTCCAAGTGTGGTCTCACTAGGGCTCTGTACAACTGCAGAAGGACCTTTTTGCACCTATATTCGATTCCTCTTGTTATAAAGGCCAACATGCCATTCGCTTTCTTCACTGCCTGCTGTACCTACATGCTTACTCTCATAGACTGATGTACAAGTATCCCCAGATCCCATTGTAGTTCCCCTTTTCCCAACTTGACGCCATTTAGATAGTAATCTGTCTTCCTGTTTTTGCTACCAAAGTGGATCTCACATTTATCCGCAATAAACTTCATCTGCCATTCATCTGCCCACTCCCCCAACCTGTCCAAGTCACCCTGCATTCTCATAGTATCCTCCTCACAGTTCACACTGCCACCCAGCTTTGTGTCATCTGCAAATTTGCTAATGTTACTTTGAATCCCTTCATCCAAATCATTGATGTATATTGTAAATAGCTGCAGCCCCAGCACCGAGCCTTGCGGTACCCCACTAGTCACTTTCTGCCATTCTGAAAGGGACCCGTTAATCCCTACTCTTTGTTTCCTGTCTGCTAACCACTTCTCTATCCATGTCAGCACTCTACCCCCAATACCATGTGCCCTAATTTTGCCTACTAATCCCCGATGTGGGACCATATCAAATGCTTTCTGAAAGTCCATGTACACTACATCCACTGGCCCTCCCTTGTCCATTTTCCTAGTTACATCTTCAAAAAATTCCAGAAGATTAGTCAAGCATGATTTCCCCTTCGTAAATCCATGCTGACTTGGCCAGCTCCTCCCTAATGGTCCCATAGTTCCCTTTATTCAACTGCAACACTGACACCTCCGATCTACTCTTCACCCCCTCCAATTGTAGATTAAGCCTGACCATGTTATGGTCACTGCCTCCTCATGGCTCATTAACACTCGAGTTCCTTTATCAAATCCGGTTCATTACATAACATTAAATCCAGAATTGCCTTCTCCCTGGTAGGCTCCAATACAAGCTGTTCTAAGAATCCATCACAAAGGCACTCTACAAAGTCCCTTTCTTGGGGTCCAGTACCAACCTGATTTTCCCAGTCTACCTGCCTGCTGTAAGCTCCCAGGCTACTGTTTGGGGGCCTGTAGATAGTCCCATTAGGGTATTTTTACCCTTACAATACCTTAGTTCTATCCATACTGACTCCACATCTCCTATTTCAATGTCACCCCTTGCAAGGGACTGAATTTCATTCCTCACCAACAGGGCAACCCCACCCCCTCTGCCCACCTGTCTGTCTTTTTGATAGGAAGTATACCCTTGAATATTCAGTTCCCAGCCCTGGCCCTCTTGCAGCCATGTCTCAGTAATTCCCACAACATCATACTTGCCAGTTTCTAACTGAGCCTCAAGCTCGTCCACTTTATTAGGTGTACTTCGCGCATTCATATACAGCACTTTGACCTCCGTATTAACTTCCCCCCTCGCACCGCTCGCAATTGGCCCTGACCTTACTCTGTTGTCCATTCTCGAGCTTTCCTTCCCATTAATTCGAGAATCTTTGGTCATTTTTCCTGTAGCCACTTCCCCTTCAACTCCATCTTTATACTCCCAATTTGTCAATCCCTCCCCCCCCACCATTTAGTTTAAACCCACACGTGGATCCCTAGCAAACCTGCCTGCCAGAATGTCGGGACCCCTCCAGTTAAGGCGTAGCCCGTCCCTTTTCTACAGGTCACCCCTACCCCAGAAGAGATCCCAGTTGGTCCCAGTGATCAACAATGTCTCCTTTGATTCCACTCAGGTTCTCCAGTTTCAATGATTCAATGGTTCAATTGTGCTTTATTGTCACATGTGCAAATCACAGTGACGTTATTTTTCGAGTAGCCAGATTTGGTGCCATTTCCAAAGTCCGCGTGCTATGGAGTTATGGAGTGGCGCCTCATCCAGGCGGACTCCAGACTGCTGCAGGGCCTCCAGCCTTCGTCTTTGTCTGGATCGTCCAGCGAACCCACATCCTTCTCCTCGTGTGGCCATCTTTGTGCCCTGGGGGTGCCTCCTGCGGCCAACGTTTAGGGCACAGAAGACAAGACCACAGTTGACTTTCCGACCGGTATTGCTCTTCACGATCATAGCTACACCCTTAATCTCCCATCGTGGCCTGCTCCCTCCTCTCCAGTCTCTGGTATTCAGGGATGATCAGGGTCCGGACTCAACGGCTTCTCCCCCCCCCCCACCCCCCCTACTGGCCGCAGTCCACCGGGTCACTCAGCATCTGGCCATATGGTCCGCTGGGTCATTGCAGGCCAGTTCCCGGTCCCGCGGTGGGCGTGCCAGGCCTGCTGTCGAGTATGGCCATGGCTTGCCGGGATCCTACCGTGCGGCTTGCCGGGAGATTAAGGGTGTGGCTGTGGGATGTTACACTGACACCAGCTATGCCCCTTTGTTTTGTTGGACACGTGTTGGAGCGATTTTTATTCCAGGCTTATTTGAGACAACTGTTTCTCCAATGCATCGATGACTACTTTGGGGCCACATCCTGCACTCATTCAGAACATGACAATTTCATCACTACTTTTGCTGCCAATTTCCACCCTGTTCTCACATTATCCCAGATTCAATTCTCTTCCCTTTTTGGATCACCCTATCTCCATCTGAGGAAATAGACATCGTCACAAACATGCTTTACAAGCCTTCAGGTTCCCACTTCTACCTTGACTATATATCTATTCACCTTCTTTAGTTTAATTTAGTTTAGAGATACAGTGCGGAAACAGGCCCTTTGGCCCACCGGGTCCGCGCTGACCAGTAATCCCCACACATTAACACTATCCTATACCCACTGGGGACAATTTTTACATTTACCAAGCCAATAAACCTACAAACCTGTACGTCTTTGGAGTGTGGGAGGAAACCGAAGATCTCGGAGAAAACCCACACAGGTCACGGGGAGAACATACAAACTCCGCACAGACAGCACCCGCACTCATAGTCGGGATCAAACCCGGGTCTGCGGCGCTGCATTCACTGTAAGGCAGCAACTCTACCGCTGCGACACTATTCTTTTTTGCCAGGTTCTTCAGCTCTGTCATATTCTTTCCAGTGAAGTATCCTTCCACTCTTGTTCCTTTCAAATGTCCTTCTTCCTGAAACATGGCTTCGCTTTGACATAGCGGATGGAGTTCTCAACTGCTTCTCCTCTATTTGCCTTCTCTGATCTCAACCCTCCGCTGGTACAGAACAAAGATGGAGTTTCCCTCGTCCCCACCTTCCACCACACCAGCCCTCACATTCTATGCACTCTCCTTCACTGCTTCATCAGCTCCACTATATCCCCACTGCCAGTCATACATTCACCTTTCCTCTCCTGTTGCTCCTCTTCATAGGAGAAACCCATCGGGAACAATCTTCCTGCATCTAGCCTGTCCAACCCCTTAAGAATCTATAAGATCCCCCCTCAATCTCCTAAATTCCAGCGAATGTCCTACTCCTGCACCTATTTTCTATGTTTCTATGTTTAACATATATCTCCATGGCAGCTTTTGTCTTACATCTCACTCCGACCGCCAATTTTGCTTTGAAAACTGTAAACCTACCACAGTTCAGAGGAAGGGTCAAGGACCCGAAAAGTTGACAGGTGTCTCTTTCCGCAGATGCTGCTTCACTGGCAGAGTTCTTCCAGTATTTCTGTTCTTGTTTGGTCTTAAGGCTAAATGTGGAAGAGACTGACAACACATGATCTGCAGAGGAACCTTCTAAGACCTCACTAGTTGGGACATCGCCACTTAGATTCAAGCAGCTCTGCCAACTTCAGCACAGTGGGGCAGTTGGTAGAACTGCTGTCTCACAGCGCCAGAGACCAGGGTTCGATCCTGACCTCTGGTGCTGTCTGTGAGGTGTTTGCATGTTCTCCTTGTGACCGCTTGGGTTTCCTCCGGTGCTCCGGTTTCCTCCCACATACCAAAGACATGCAGGTTCGTAGGTCAATTGACCTCTGTAAATTGTCCTTAGTGTGTAATGAGCAGATGAGGAACTGGGATAACATAGAACTAGTGTGAGCGGGAGATCGATGGTTGTTGTGGACTCGGTGGGCCGAAGGGCCTGTTTCCATGCTGCATTTCTAAACTAAAATGACAGAAATAGGCCACATGCACACATTTCCTCTTGGCTAAAATGATAGGCTCCTGTTCCCAGGCAGGCTCTTCTAAAATAAACTCCAGGAAGAGATTAAATTAAAAATATATCATCGAGTCTGCCACCCACATCAACCTCTCTCCTGATTTTAATTTGTTCTACTGATTAACTTGTGAAAATTGATCTGTGAAAATCATTGACTTACTTGTAACCGCCACTTAAGATTCAGTCCCTGCTTGTGAAGAGGGACTGACCTCACAGCAACGAGTGAAATGCTCCCAGCTCACTTCTGTCTAGTCCCATAACGTAGGACTGGCAAGTAATTGTCAAACCCGGGCAATCCTCAGGAATCTTCTTCTGTTCTGAGAAAATACAAAATATTCTATGTAGCATCTCCAAAATAGAGATAATCTCTGTATTGACTAGTTAATTTGAAAAAAAAAACACTCCACTGTCACAGCTAAAAATAGCACAGGCCAGCTGGTTGGAAACACATTTTTGTTGCTAGCTGACATTTTCCAGCCCTGATTTTTTTTTAACCATCATATGGTAACCATGCAGGGTTTAATGACACCGATATTGCAGCCTTCCCTAACAAAGAGTGTTGTAACCCGCCTTCCATCTGTAACAGTATCGGTCAATTCAGCTGGATTTTCCCGAGGAGAATGTATTCAAGTAGCTGTGCAAATTACATGTGCAAACTGCGATTTGTTAGGATGAGAGAAAGACTGCTATAGTATTTTGAAGACAGCCCCAGCAGTAAAAGCAACCTGAGGAACAACAAATCCTACATTATGTAACTAGTGCCGTTTTTAACTGGGCAGTTAGCTGCAAAGAATAGAACATAATCTGCAAGTCACTTGTGGATATATTTTTCTATCAGTAAATAAATAAATTAAGCCAATCTAAGCAAAAATGATAATAGTCCTCCAAATAAGGATTCTAAAGATAAGGGGGAACTCCTTTAGGACCGAGATGAGGAAAACATTTTTCACACAGAGAGTGGTGAGTCTGTGGAATTCTCTGCCACAGAAGGTAGTTGAGACCAGTTCAATGGCTATATTTAAGAGGGAGTTAGATGTGGCCCTTGTGGCTAAAGGGATCAGGGGGTATGGAGAGAAGGCAGGTACAGGATACTGAGTTGGATGATCAGCCATGATCATATTGAATGGCGGTGCTGGCTCGAAGGGCCGAATGGCCTACTCCTGCACCTATTTTCTATGTTTCTATGTTAAATCTTTTTAAAAAAAACATGCAATAACAAGGCCCATTTGAAAGAGATTTCCATTTCATCACGTTCACCAATCCACAAATATTCCAATTTTTGCTCCACCTTTATCCAGTCTCGCATGAGAATTCACATTGAATCTACATCCACCAGCCATTCTTGTACCATGCAACAAATCACAGCAGGTTTTAGGAAGAAAGTCTTATCTTCCCCCTCCTTTGTAGGTGATTTACCTGGAACCTGGGCTTACCTGAGGCTAGCAATGTTCCTGCTGGTGGAAACAGATTCATTCTATTTCCTCTGTCAAATCCTTCCTTATTTTAAACACCTCCCCTTAACCTTCACTGTTGCAAGCATAAGTGTCAAACTTCCTGTCAAGGCACAGCAAGCATCACATTTCTTTCTGACTCATTTTCAACAAACTTAGAGCAAAGTAGTAGGGATTCCAGCTAGGTTTATTGCACTTCAAATATCAAACATACGAGAAAGAAAGGCCGTTGATTTCCTCTGAGTTTTGTTTTTAGTCACCAATGACTTCATCATAAGTTATAGGAGCAGAAGTAGGCGATATTTGTGCCCATCAAAATGGGGGAGATTATTGCTTAGGGAAAGTGAGTTTATCTTTCTCCAAGTGAGACATTTAAAGCACAGTTAATCGGAGAGCAAGATAGACATAAAGTGCTAGAGTAACTCAGTGGGTTAGGCAGCATCTCACAAGAAGGGTCCCGACCCAAAACATCACCCATCCTTTTTCTCCCAAGATGCTGCCTGACCCGTTGAGTTACTCTGGCACTTTATGCCTATTGTTGGTCCAAACCAGCATCTGCAGTGTCTAAATCACACAGCAAAACTCCATTTGCTTTTCGTTTCAAACCCATCTACCAATGGTTCCCATTTTTCAATCCGAGACAAGCATACCATCACCATTCTATCAATACAAAAAGCAGTTATAGTATAGAAACTTCTATCTATAAGGGCTATTGTACTTTCTGATGGCATCCAGCCACAAGAGGGAGTGGATAAGGATACACGCATCAAATAAAGGATTTCCACATCTCTCCATCATCTTTGTGGGTGAAGAAACATACATACATAAGACACAGCAAAAAAAATAAAAGTAAACCTATAAACCTAACATTCCATATTTACGGTAGACAAAAATGCTGGAGAAACTCAGCGGGTGAGGCAGCATCCATGGAGCGAAGGAATAGGCGACGTTTCGGTTCGTGACCCTTCTTCAGACCCTATTACTTTGCTCCATAGTTGCTGCCTCACCCACTGAGTTTCTCCAGCATTATTGACTACCTTTGATTTTTCCAGCATCTGCAGTTCTTTCTTAAATATTCCATATTTACGGATACAATCTATCTGAATTTCCTTATTTTGAACAACGTAGTTCGCTTTGAGCTGGATCATCAACTGCAACCAACAATAACTCTTTTCGCATTGAATCAGGATTTTGGGTTAATTGGCTTTGGTAAAAATTGTAAATTGTCCCTGGTATGTAGGACAGTGTTAGTGTGCGGGGATCGCTGATCGGCACAGACTCGGTGGGCCGAAGGGCCTTTTTCCCGTGCTGTGTCTCTAAATTAAACAAAACCCAGAAGCAAATACACACTGTACGAATAGGACAGAAGGAACAGATATCTGTATACAATGGAGATTAATTGACTGGAGCTGAACACGACTAATGCTTTGTGGCAGATTTGATCGCCTATTCCTAAAACAGGTCTGTAATAACCCAAGAGGCTGGTGACTGGCCAGCCAGAATAATCAGCCCATAGTTATCCTAGTTTTTAGCATTACCCGCACATATCACCATCTCATCACTCAGCCTGGAATATAAGCAGGGAAGCTTTAAGACAGGGATCAATGGAGCATTCCCCTAATCAGGCTTCAGGATGGAGGACAGAGAACAAAGTTAACCTGGAGAAGTCAAATGCTGTGACCTCGTCCAGTATCACTTACATTTCTTTGATTATTCATCGTAATATTTTGTTCTGTTAACACATTAGTACTGTTATCTGATTAACTCATCTCCTTATTGCATAATCCGACGTAATTCTTCTCTTTATTCATTGAACACAGGGGGTCCAGGTTTGCCAGTATCTCAATTTAAAATTTGTCTCCAATTCCCCTATCAGGTGTCTAAATCTTCTGATCTTTCGCCTTTACTTTAGACTTTAGAGTTACAGTGTGGCAACAAGCACTTCGGTCCACCGAGTCCGCGCCGACCAGCGACCACCCCGTAAACTAGCACCACCCTGTACGCTAGGGACAATTTACAATTTTTACCAAAGCCAATTCACCTACATACCAGCACTACTTTGGAGTGTGGGAGGAAATCGGAGCAACCAGGGGAAACTCATGGGGTCTCAGGGAGAACGTACAAACTCTATGCAGACAGCACCCGTATTCAGGATCGACCCGGGTCTCCGGCGCTGTAAGGCAGCAATCCCACCGCTGTGCCACCGTGCCACCACTCAACAACTTCCTCCTGAAATACTATAACTTCCAGTAATAGCCTTTTGTGAGTCCCCGATTTTTACTATTTCATCACTGCTGTAAATCATCTCAGTTCTAATCTCTGAAGCCAGCTTAAGACTCTTTTTGTTCTCCCTCTCCTGCCCTAAGGATAATATTAAATACTGCCTCCACACCAGTTTTGATATCTCCATTTCGGGACCCGTGTCTAATTGCGCTTGATAGTTCTTCGCAGAAATGAATCAATGGCACTGCGTACATGCAAATTATTGTTGTTTAGTTGATGCGTTATCCCATTGTGATGTTGCAGGAAACCGTTCTGGTGATATATTTCTACACACACATAAGCCATCACGGTTGAAGTGAGTAAGATTGATTTGGAAGAGGTCTCAATAAATGCGTGAAAGGTGAGTGTAACTGTCGTCATCTCTGACATTGAGAAAATGCTTCTACTGTTGCCTGGTACTTAAAATCATGTTTGGCTTATCACTATTACCAAATCATATTCCATCTGCGAATTTCAGTAGCAGTAGTGGTCGAATCAATTAATAAGCCAATTCCCGTCCTTCTGAGTTATAGTAACATCACCAGTTATCTATTCTGAATATAATAATAATAATAATAATAATAATAATATATTGTGTAGGAAGGAACTGCAATTGCTGGTTTACACCAAAGATAGAAACAAAATAATGAAGTAACTCAGCGGATCAGGCAGCATCTCTGGAGAAAAGGAATATGTAACGTTTCAGGTCGAGACTGAAAGTTAGAGGAGAGGGAAACTAGGGATATGAAAAGGTACAAAGAACTAATGAATGAATGATATCCAAAGAACAAATTAAAGCCAGCCTGATGATCAAGGAAAGGTGGAGTCCACAATGGTCCATTGTTGGCTGTGGAGAAGGTGATAACGAGTGGATAAAAACACTGCACCGATTAGGGCGGGGGAAGGCATGGGCGGAAATTGCTTTTAAAACATGGGGGGGACACAATTGCCTGGCGGCCCGCTGACAAGTGCATGACAACTAACAATGTTATCTCCTCCCATCAAAAGTTTCTATATATATGTTTCTGTTGGTTTGTGAAAAGTTTCTCTCTCTTTTTTTTTTCTTTTTCAAAAACTTTATTCGACACAATCATATAATTCAACACATCAAAACATAATCAAAAATAACACTATAACAAACAAATAATTGTAGTACGACAGTACATTCATTGTTTACAATACTCTCAACCCCACGCGGTGACCAGCGTTACTCTCTCTCTCTCTCTCTTTTTTTTTTTTTTTTTCCATTTCAAAAACTTTATTCAACACAAATCATAAAATACAACACATCAAAACACAATCAAAAATCACACTATAATGAACAGATCATTGTAGTACAACAGTACATTCATTTATAATCGCCTCAACCCCACGCGGCGACCAGCGCTGACGGAAGGCCCCCAGAGTCCCCGTGAACACCGCGTGTTCCCTCTCCAGGGACACACGTGCACGGACGTAGGCCCGAAAGAGGGGCAGGCAGCCGACTCTCGCCTGACCGTCGACCGCCCGCTGCCTGGACCCACGAATGGCCATCTTGGCCAGGCCGAGGAGCAAACCGACAGGTAAGTCCCCCCCCCCACACTCGGCTCTCCCCACTCCCTGCCTTGTGTCCAAACACCAGGATTGTGGGGCTAAAATGCAGCCAGAACTTGAGGAACAACCCCTTCAGATATTGGTACAGGGGCAGTAACCTCACACACTCCATATACACATGGAACACGGTCTCCTCCTCTCCGCAGAAACTACATGCGGCAGACGAGCCCGTGAACCGACTCAAAAGTTTATTACAAACCACCGCTCCATGCAGCACTCTCCACCCCAGGTCCCCAATATAAAGGGGTACAACTCCCTTATAGAAGGACCCCCACTGGGGCCCCCCGCCGCCTTCGGATGGTAACACCGTCCTCCATGGTGAGTCAGGACGGGAGACGAAGGCACGGTGGTTCAGAATGTGCAGGAGCATCCTGTACAGTGCGCGTCTCCTTGCATCACAAAATGGCATGCTGGTCATCTCAGAAAGGCAGCTCAGATTATGCGGAGCCGGAGGCCGAGAAATATCCCGAAGCCTAGGCCCGATGAGCAGATCTGACGGAGCGGGGGTAAGCTCTATCTGAACCACTCTAGGCTCGCGCCTCTCCTCGACAACCACCATGACAGGATGAGGACCAGCCACACCCGCAGCCACAACATCCCCCTCTCCTCGTGGAACAACACTCTGGCTGAACACCACCAAATTCCTCACTCTTAACACATCCCTATAGAAAACAGGCAAGCCCCTTAGAGCGGGTCGACTGACACCCGCCACCGGGAGCCGCGAGACCCCCCTTAGGCAACGACCCTGACGAAAAAAATACGTGGCCAGAGCGTGCCATCTGGGAAGGTTCTCTACATACATGTATCTCCGCAGAGTCCTGAGACGGAGAGCCGCCACCTGGGTGCGCACGCACACCAAGGACTGGCCGCCCTCCTCTAACGGAAGACTCAAGACCGCCGCGGAAATCCAATGCTTCCTATTTCCCCAAAAGAAATCCACCAGCTTCTTCTGTATAGCAGTTACAAATATAGAGGGCGGGACAAGAGTAGCCAGCCGGTACCATAACATAGAGGCCACCAGCTGGTTTATGACCAGCACCCTCCCCCGAAAGGAGAGAACTCCAAGCAGGCCTGACCAGCGCCCCAGCCGAGCAACCACCTTCGTCTCCAACTCTTGCCAGTTTGCCGGCCAAACATCCTCAGTGGGACTCAGGTACACCCCCAGATAGAGGAGGTGCGTGGTACTCCACGCATACAATGCCATCTCCTCCGGCAGGGAGTCTACCCTCCACTGACCCACCAAAAGTCCAGAGCACTTACTCCAGTTAATCCTAGCAGAAGATGCAGCCGAGAAAATCTCCTGGCAGTCACGCATCCTCCGCAGGTCACCAGGATCAGTGAACATAAGAAGTACGTCATCGGCATACGCCGATAGAATCACCTCAACCCGCGGGCCAGGTAGGGCCAGGCCTGTCAACCTCCTCCGAAGAAGACACAGGAACGGCTCCACACAGACCGAATACAACTGGCCCGACATAGGGCACCCCTGGCGGACCCCCCTCCCAAAATGAAAAGGAGCTAGCACCGCGCCATTAACCTTTACAAGGCACTCCGCAGCAGCGTACAAAAGCCGGACCCGGGCCACGAAGTGTGGTCCAAACCCAAACGCTTGCAACGACCCAAATAGGTATTCATGCTCCACCCTATCAAAAGCCTTCTCCTGATCAAGAGACAGAAAAGCAGCTGACTCACCAGTACCCTGGACTAAATGAATCAGGTCCCTAACCAGGTGGATGTTATCCTGGATGGACCGGCCAGGGACTGTATAAGATTGATCAGGATGAATCAATTGATGCAGCACGGAGCCCAGGCGATTTGCCATTGCCCGTGCAAAAATTTTATATTCTGTGCAAAGGAGAGAGACTGGACGCCAGTTCTTCAACAAACGGAGTTCGCCCTTCTTAGGCAGCAAGACAACAACCGTCCTACGCCACGAGAGAGGCATCACTCCAGTCGCCAGGCTCTCCCCCAGAACCAACATATAGTCACCCCCTAGGACGTCCCAGAATGCTCTAACAAACTCCACCGTCAACCCATCCAGCCCGGGGGACTTACCCCTCCTGAGCTGATGCAAGGCGCGAGTCAACTCCTCCAAAGATAAGGGGCCATCAAGAAGATCAGTCTCCCCCCTATCTACCCTCCCACAGATCTTGCTGAGCCTCCACACTGAATCCTTCCGCAGAGAACAGGGACCCATAAAAGGACCTAACCAAGGCATTAATCCTCTCTGGATCAGTGACAGAGGAGCCGTCATCTGCAAGCAACTCCACGAGCTGTTTTCGAGCTCCCCGCCCCTTCTCCAAAGAGAAAAAGAAAGGCGACGCTCGGTCCAGCTCGTGCAGCATCTGGACCCGAGACCTCACATAAGCGCCTCGAGATCGCTCAAGCAGCAGACTCCTCAAAACCTCCTTCTTCCTCTGAAACTCTCCCCATGCGCTGGAGTCTTCACCAAACTGACCAAGGCGAGACTCAGCGTCCTGTATCTCCCTCTCCAGCTTCTCGACCGCTGAGTCCCGCCTCCCAGTCGACCCCCATGTATATTCCTTACAAAAGAGACGGATGTGAGCTTTACCCACATCCCACCACTGCCTAATGGAAGAGAAGCACCTCTGCCTCTCTCTCCACTTCACCCAAAACCGAGTGAATGACTCCCGGAAACACCGATCCTCCAGCAGCCTATTGTTAAAGTGCCAGTACGCGGACCCAGCCCGAGCGCACGCTGGATTAAAATCCACACGCACCAGACAATCCGAGCACGGCACCAGCCGCATTGAGGCCGCTGAGACACGGGAAACAAACGCTCGGGAAATATAAAACCGATCAATGCGGGAACCACCGCCCTCAGACCTCCGCGAAAAAGCAGTGGAATCAGGGTGAAGGTCCCTCCAAACATCAACCAACTCAAAGGAGTCAATCAAGCCTCTCAGCTTCTTCGCTACAGCAGGCGCACACTGAGTACCAGAACGGTCCCGCACCTCAAGTGTGCAATTAAAGTCCCCACCAAGGAAGACACACTCTCCCCTATCAATAGTGCCCAACAGAGCATTCACCTCCCGAAGTAGGCCAGCCTGCATCGTGCCGGAGCTAGGGGCATACACGTTAATGAAATGCAACGGCATGCCATCCAGGCTCACGGCCAGATGGAGCAAACGTCCTGGCACCACTTCCTGCACTTTTAAAATGCTTGGCAGAAAATTTGGGGCCAACAGAAAAGCCACCCCACTCGAATTTAAGCTGAGATGGCTCATATAAACCCTCCCTTCCCACTCCAGTTGCCAGGTAGGTTCATCACTAGCAACGGTATGTGTCTCTTGCAGATAACAAACTGCAAATCTCCCCTCCCTTAGGGCTGATAAGAGCTGAACTCTTCGAAAACTCGCTCTACTCCCATTTAAATTTAATGTAGCTACTGTGAATGTGTAGGCACATTAGATTGAGACCCTCACACTCCCTGTAGTCACAGGAGCTCCTTTTCTGAGGACCTTCAACAAACCCCGAAACTGCCCCAAATCCGAGTCAGAAAGACCACTATCCTTGTTACTAAGGATAACCTCGAGACTCGCCTGCAAATCTAGACAGTCCCCCCACCGCCTTTCAGCAGCAAACCATAATGTTTTGGAAGTGCGGCTCGTTTTTAGGAACTCTCGCACCTCAACAATAAGCTTCGCCTCAGACACGGCCTTGGAGTCTGGGCTCACAGCCAACCCGCTCGCACCTGAATCAACAACCCCAGAAAGACCAGAACTCTCTGACAAATCACTCTCTGTGCCACACCCACTGGCCGC
This sequence comes from Raja brachyura, assembly GCA_963514005.1. Next base: position 59,118,718 of record OY740790.1, read on the forward strand.
ATCGCTGTCCCCCTCCTCAGCCATGACACGACCCCCCGGATCAATGCTGGGGGTGGGTCCCGACACCCCTGCCTGACACTCGCAGCCCTCTGAAAGGCTGGGCTCCTGCACGCTACCATCACCCTCCTCTTCTGGGCCTGGGGAAGCAACAACAAGAGGCATCCCCAGGGCCTGTGGAACACTGACACCCTCGGAGTCTGAAAGAGGATCACGACCCATAACAGCCCTGACCTCCACATCATCCAGAGTGCCCTCTCCACAGGCATCACCCAGAGAATCACCACCTGCTATTAACCTCACCCCAGACAGCTCATCCGGTGAGGCATCCCGCCCCCCAGCACCTCCACTGGCACTGATATGGAGCACAGACTTGAACGACAACACCCCCGAAACTCCCCCCTCGGCCTGACTCTGCACATCCCCCGTCACAGAGGGCTCACTACCAGGGGAGCCAACCACGTCACCTAGCGTGCCAGCACCCTCAGTAGGCCTCTGAAACGAGGGGACCTCGTCTGACCCAGAGGGTACACACCCAAAAGAGCTAACCCCAACACCCGCCGAGATAACTCCCTCAGAGGGCCCCTGAGATGAAGGGACAGACTCCCGCCCATTGGACACAACTCCACCGGAATCAACTTCAGCACCCAGTCCTGTGACACCCGCTGTAGATCCATGAAGAGAAGGCCCAACCACCGACCCAGAAGACACCGGGTCAAGACCACTTTCAGCCACCTCAGTGGTGGAAAGCCCGGAGAAAGACATCCCCTTCGCTCTGGACCCACGCCCTTCCTCCTCTTCACCAGGCAGATGCCTCCTTTTAGTCCCACTCGCATGCGGAGGTGCGGTAACCTCCATAAGGGAAGGGTCATCCACCTCCACATTACCCCCATCCACTTTGCCACCCACACGTTTAGGCTTCTTTACCCCCTTCCGAACCACCACAACTCCCCCCTGGGCCCCAGCAGGTGCAGTCTGCACCACACTGGAGCTAAACTCACCCGATTGCACTTTCTTCGCTCGGGCGGCCCTATCCCTCTCCTTCTTCTTGTTGTGCTTCCCCTGCTTCTCCCAAAACCCCCCCTCAACACTCCCCTCCTCCTGCGCCCCACCTCCATCCGCCGCCACAGGCGCAAGACGTGGGGGACGTGGGGGGCGTGGGCTCTCACCGCCCGGGGTCCCCAAAGCGGAACCTACGGACCCAGAAGGCTTCGCACTGCCGCTCCGGGTCACCAAGGCAGAACTGACAACCTTAGCCGGGTCAGCAGTACCACCCCGCGCCGCTGAGGTTTGACAAGCCACCCCAGATGAGCCAGCAGCGCTTTCCTGGGCCACTGCACTAGAACCTCTAGCAGTGCCCCCGCGAAAAAGACACTCCCTACGGAGATGTCCAAATTCGCCGCACGCATGACACCGTGCCTTTCCCCAACTCCAACGCACGGTTCTGGGGACACCCTTATGCACCACCTCAAAACTCCCCTCGGCACCATCCCCCTCACCCACCTTCATGAACACCCTCCTCTTGAAACTGAAGACCCCTTTTTCCTCCGGGTCCCCCCCAGGATGCAAGAGACGAAAACATTTAGACCGCACCTCCCCGAACTTGGACAGGTGTGGAAAAAGTACTGCATCTGAAAAATAAGTGGGGCAGCTCCGCAGGAGAACCGGTCTCACCCTTGATACCCACGGATCCACCTGTATGTGGACCCCCCCCACTGAGATCCCCTCCTCCAACGCTCGGGCCACACACTCCCGGGTCTTAAGTATCATCTCAACCTTTCCTCTTTCGAGCTCAGAAGAGACAATAGCCCCCCTCCCAAGAAGTTCATTCATGGCCCTCGTAATTCCCCCCTCGACCTCATAGGCCCAGTTTGAACAGAAATACCAAAACTGTCCCCATCCAAGTCAACATGAGGCTCAAGCTCAGATGGCCTCGCACCCGCCACTGATGCCATCGCTGCGTAGGTCCGGACCTTCGGCCGCGCCCCCTCCATCGCCATCCTCACAGAGGCACAAACCAGCTCCAGGCACCTCAGCAGCACAGCTCCAAGTTAAGTCCCAAAGACAGTCACAGTCAAAGACAGGCAGCAGAAAACAGAAACCTCCAGCAGAAGCAGGAAAGTCCCCAGGATCGTCCACAGCCAAGAGCAGCTTTTGGAAAGCTCTATCGCAGTCACGCCGGAAGCACAAGTACCTTCTTCACATTAAGCCAGGCAGCCGCACTGAGCAAAATGACTTTAGGGCAGAGAAACGGCGCTAAAAACAACAAAGACACCGCCAATATTCCAAACCCACGATCACAGGCACTATTGGCAATCCGCCAGCGACAACCGCACCCTCGACAATGTGGAGAAACTCAGGAATCTTCACACAGATGGAGGCTTCCCAGACCAGAGAAAAGCTTCAACAGCCCAACAATAAGTTGAACTATGAAGCCCCCCTGGGTCTATGCCCTCTCCAACGGCAAAATCCTTGAAAGGCTGCTTCAATCCTTCTCAACTGCAGAGCTGAGAAGAAAACACGACCTCTCTCTCTCTCTCTCTCTCAGTTCTTCTGTTTACCTTTATTTGCTTCGGTTTTATTCAGTGTTATTTATCACATTATGGCTTTTGAAAGATTTAAGCAGGTATCGGACGGTCGTTAAGCGTCCGGACCGCGAGCATGGCCTTCCTGGCGCGCGGGTACAGTCCCTCATTCACCCACAATATTTTACAGTCCCTCATTCACCCACAATAGTAATTTTTACCCATCATTTTCCCTAAACGATGGGTAGAAATGGCTAAATAATGTGGGTGAATGAGGGGCTGTACCTGCACACCAGGAAGCCTGTGCTTGCGATCCAGACCCCTTAATGACCATCCGAACGGTCCAATACCCATTTAAATCTTTCAAAAGGATGGATGACGTTTCGGGTCACGACCCTTCTTTGATCTGAAAGTGGTGGGTGTGTGGAGCTAGGAAAAGGCCAAAACAAATCGGGGCCGGCTATAGATGACCAAGGATTTGTGGAGCCTATAATGATGATTGTAGGCCTCCACCAATGCTTCCATATCCATGCTTCCAACATGACTTCTAGTCTTTCGATATTTAATTCAGAGACTGTTGGATTCCTTCTTAAATAATTAAAATTAGACTTTCCTGTATTTAAGGGACAGGTACACGGAATGGTTAATAACTCCGCCAAAATTACAGCTGAATCAAAATAGACCAGATCAGGAATACGTTCCCTCGGCTTTCAACTGAACATTTTCCATCCGTTAGCAGTTTGTTTTCCAGTATCTCTTGGTGACACCATGGCAACAACGCTGACATCCCTGTTTCATGTTGCACTTTTACATCACACTCTTTCATATCATGTTGAATATGCAATGGGGAATCTCGGATCAACAACATGCTTCTTCAGAGCCAGTTTTAACTTGTGGATGTAAAGACAGAAGCGGGTTTTGGCCCATAGGGCATCTGAATCATTAGACCTGAGAGATTTTCACTTCCGTGCCTCATTTGTGTGCTCCGACTCCCAAGTCTGCTGTTCTGACATCATTGTCACCTTATGAGAATTGTGTTGGTAGGAGGAATCAGACTTGTGCCAGGGATCTGATTATGGTTAATAAAAGGACTTGGACATGGTGTAGAGGGCATCAAAGTGGCAGTGATAGAGTGGGCAGTAAGTAGGAGAGGTGGCAATCCCAGGGCAAGTGAAGTTCAAGGAGCCACCAATATTTTTTTTTTAATTACAAATATAGAATAATTGAGAGATACAGTGCGGAAACAGGCCCTTCAGCCCAAATTGTACACACTGACTGACATGCCCCATCTACACTTGTCTCATCTGCCTGCATTTGGCCCATATCACTCTACGCCTAGCCTATCCATATACCTGCATAAATGTTTCCTAAACATTGTGATAATACCCTGCCTCATACTCCCCATCTGACAGTTAGTTCCATATACCTGCCACGCTTTATGTAAAGAAGTTGCCCCTCAGGTCTTATTTAATATCCCCCCCCGCCCCCCCCCCCCCCCACATTAAGTAGTCATAAAGAATTACAGCATGGAAACAGGCCCTTCAGCCCACTTCAACCATTATCTATCCATTTGTACTAACCCTACATGTTTTGCTATTCCCCTTGCGTGCTCATTAGCTTTGCCCAGATTCTACCTGTTATCTACCCACTGGGGCCGATGTACAGGGATATGGGAGCATCCACTGTACACCAGGAGGAAACCCACATAGTCACAGGGAGAATGTGCAAGCTCCATACAAACATAACACAAAGGCAGTATTGGGGCCCAGCTGCACAATAATATTTAAAACTTGTAGGGAATCCATCAGATTGACCTTCTTTTGACAATATACTCTCTGATGACAATGGGTCTTACTTTTTGCAGCTCTTCCTCAGACCCACAGTTAATATGGAATCCATACACTGAAGGCATTGTTGGACATGGTGTGGGCAAACTTGTTTTTTACTCTATAAGCATAGAACACGGCGGCGCAGTGGTAGAATTGTTGCCTTACAGCGCCAGAGACCCGGGTTCGGCTCTGACCATGGGTGCTTGTCCGTACGGAGTTTGCACGGCACGTTCTCCCCGTGACCTACGTGGGTTTTCTCCAGGATCTCCACTTTCCTCCCACACTCCAAAGACGTATAGGTCTGGAGGCTAATTGGCTTGATATAATTGCAAGTTGTCCATGGTGTAGGATGGTGTAAGTGTGCGGCGATCACTAGTCGGCACAGACAATGTGGGCTGAAGGGCCTGAATCCGCGCCGTACAATTAACTAACACTAAACAGTGCAGCACACCAACAGGCCCTTCGGCCCACAATGTTTGTGCCGAACATGATGCCTATTTAAACTGATCTCATCTGCCTGTACATGATCCATATCCCTCTGTTCCTTGCACTTCCATGTGTCTATAGACAAGCCTCTTAAACACCACTATGGTATCTGCCTCCACCACTGGCAATGCATTCCAGGCCCCCACCACTCTCTGTATAAAAAACCTGCCCCACACATATTAAACATTCCCCGTCTCCCCTTATAACAATCTCATGCCCTCCAGTGTTGGACATTTCAACCCTGGGATAAAGGGTCCTGACTGGCCACCCTATCTATCTGTGCCTCTCATAATTTAATATATTTATTTCAAGTCTCCCCTCAATATCTGATGTTCCAGAGAAAACAATCCCTGATTTGTTCAACCTCTCCCTATCTGTTGATCCCTATTCAACGTCTCCCTGAGGCTGACACTCTCTAACCCAGGCAGGATTCTGATAAACCTCCTCTACATCCATGCTTAAATGCATGCTTGGAATTTCATCCCTCTCGGTGTATTTGGTGCCCAAGTTGTGGTTTGCAGAGGTTGGATGGGTGATGGTGCAGGAATCATAAAGAGAGAACCCGCATTTGGATACCACCTTGTCACACTCACAGGATGTCCCAGCCAAGTTCAAAGTCAATGGAGTGAGTATTTTTGAACACCATCCAAGCAGAAACAGTGGCAGATGTTAAGAATTTGAAATGCCGTTCTTGTTGTTATGAAGGCAAATGTGGGCATAAAAAAAGGCATTATTTTCATCCCACTCATAGTATGACATAACATGCTCAGTCTCACAGTGGCTGGCAGGATAAATTAAAATACATAGGAGAGCATTTATCGCACTGATTGCAATATTTCATCTCCAGTTAGTACAAGGAGCAAAAGGCAGTATACCAAGAAATGGACTGCATTTATAGCACTGCATCTGAGGAACTGCAGATGCTGGTTTACACCGAATATGTACACAAAAAGCTGGAGTTACTCAGCGAGTCAGGAAGCATCTCTGGAGAAAAGGAATAGGTGACGTTTTGGGTCAAGAGGGGTCTGCAGAAGGATCTCAACCCGAAATGTCACCTATTCCTTTTCTCCAGAGATGCTGCTAGACCCACTGAGTAACTCGAGCATTTTGTGTTCATTTGGACATATATGCTATCTCCTGCAAGGATTTATTTGTGAAATATGGCCATTCATTTTACTCATTCACAGGATATAGGAAAAACCAACATTTCATATCCTATCCTTTCATTTCCTTTCAGACCCTTTCAGAAATATGCATATACATTCTAGTATCCCAACTATGAATTTTGCTAAGGCTTGGACACAGTTATGGCAGTGCCATGATAGATCACTAACTGATTCTACCTTTCTGTTTCCAACTTCTTTCCTAAATATCATCTGCTAAACAGAAACACAAAGGCATGGTAGCACAGCAGTAGAGTGGCCTTTGCCCTTATGCAACAAGTCGTTTATTTCATTTTTGACACAGTCTGCCTCTAACATCGCATTGTATAACATCACATTGTACTAGAGAGGGTGCAAAGGAGATTTACAGTGCATTCAGAAAGTATTCAGACCCCTTCACTTTTTCCACATTTTGTTATGTTACAGTCTTACTTTAAAATTGATTAAAATTGGTATTTTTATCATCAATCAACACACAATACCCCAGAATGAAGAACCGAAAACAGGTGTTTAAAAATGTTTGCAAAGTAATTAAAAGTAAATAACTGAAATATCACCTCTGCATAAGTATTCAGACCCTTTGCTCTGACACTCAAAATTGAGCTCCTGTTTTCATTGATTATCCTTGAGGTGTTTCTACAACTTGATTGGAGTCCACCAGTGGCAAATTAAATTGATTACTAAATCGGTTACTAAACATTATGCTAGCAGCTAAGAAGAAGTTGGAACATATTGATGATACTTTCCTTCTGCCAATTAAATATGTCCTGGACCTTTCTAGCCAGAAGACTGCAGAAGGTGGTAGCTCGATGCATACACTCACTACAAAGAGACCACCTGGCTGTATGTGTAGACCCAGAGTTGAACACTGCCCCCAGAGGTGTAATACTAAATACAAAAACCATCAGGAGATTTGGGGAGAGAAAGGTATTGAGATAATAGATCAACCATGATTCCTTTAAATAGTTGGACAGGCTCAAAGGGCTGAATGAACTACTCTGCCTAGTGTTCTTTCAATGCTTCCATGTTTGCATATTTCTCTAGAAAAGTAGTCAAAGAGAAATGTCAATCCTTCAACCAGTTGCATAGTTCCATGTGTATGGGAAGAGACAACCTGCAAATTTCTCTCCAAACAGTAGTTCATGTAGACTTGGAAATAATGGATCAGTCCTAATATACTAAAAATTGCTCGGTATTACTGGGGGAACATCTTTATGCAATTGCTGCCATCATTCAAAGAGCCATTTCTCCATCACATTCTCATGTACACCAAATCTGACCTTGTTAGTGACATCCACATCCCAAGCACGTATTAAAGAAAGTCCAGGAACTGCTAATTACTCCCAGGCAACCCATGTTCACCCTTCAGTGTCTTACATTCAAACTCACAAATTATTATTATTTTTTTAGCAGAATCAGTCAGGCTCCTTCTGCATGAAGAGACCCAACAACGTCCACCAAACGAAACCATGGTAAAATCCTGGACCGATTATAAATAATGCTATTAACTGGAAACATTTGGTATAAATCTTCATCAATGTAATAACATGGCTGGTTCAGTGCATGGAGCATATTAACATTAAATATGTTGTACACCATGAAAAGTTCATCACAGCTAATGAATAGCAGTTGTAGGTAATTATGTTTTACTTGAATGTTGAGTATGGAGGCAAGAGTTTCAATCTTTACTTAAAATGGAAGGACTTTTGAAGGTAATGTTCAAAAGGCCAGAATAACTATGAAGTCATCCTACCCTCTCAGTTTCTTTTCTCACATCTCACTGCTATGTAGTTTAATTTGCACCGAACATTGAGTTCTCGGGTCATTTTTTTTTTAGTTAATAACATCTTCTTTTAGAAAATGGTTTAAAATGATATTTACCCTTGAAAGCTAAGGGTTAGACATTCTACTTTGCCCAGCTAATGTTTAGCAGGTTAATCATGGACAAAGACACATTATGCTTGAGGATTTGTTTGTCCAGATTCCCATATCATTTAATTTATTGACATAAGTAGCAAAGCAGGGGAATATATTCTCCAACATAATTTATAGACTTTAAACTCGGAGGATGGTGTACGTCACCACTGGGCCAGCAATCTTTTGATATCTGGAGATCCGTGGACAGTAATGGACAGAAATGTCCCAGTGTCGGCTCTGATTTGGTCTGTGCCTTTTCACATCTTTAGTTTCCCCCTCCCCTGATTCTCACTTGGAAGAAGGGTCTCGACCTGAAACGTCACCTCTTCCTTTTCTCCAGAGATGCTGCCTGACCTGCTGAGTTACTCTAGCATTTTGTGTCTATCTTCATTGGAGAAAGGAATTGACCAAAAGAGATGACAGTCACCTTCTGCATCCCTGCATCCAGGTATGAATTAAAAAGAAATGGGAATCTCTACTCCCACATATGAATTTCATACACGCCTCTTGTTTATCTATAATATTTTCTGATGGAAAGAGGGGCTAACCAAAGTCAAAACGTAAGTAAATGTTCCATTTATTTTAAAGGTTGAATTGAAATGTTGCAATGTAATTTCAGAACATCTTAGATGCACACTCTAATCAGGAGGTCTGTGACTAGTGGTGTTTCATAGGGAACATTCCTGGGATCTCTGTTGCATATGAAATATAAATAATTTGGAAGAAGATATAGGTGTGCTGATCAGTAAGATTGCAGATGACCCAAATGTCAATAGAGTTGTGGATATTGAGGAAGGTTGTCAAAATATACAGCAGGAAATAGACAATGATGGAAATATGGGCAGATAAATAGCAGGTGTAGTCTAAACTGGACAGGTATGAGGTTTTGGATGTCAAATGTAAGAGTAAAATGCAAAGTAAATGGTAGGGCCCTAAGGTGCATTGATGTGCCAAACGATCTTAGGGTGCAACCCCATTGCTCACTGAAAATGGAAACACAAGTAGATAGGGGATTGTATAGGAGGCATACAATATACTTGCATTCAACATCTGAGGCATTCAGTGTGGAAGTTGGGAACTTATATTGCAGCTGTGTAGAATTTTGGGTTGGGCCACATTTGGAGTATTGTGCGCAGTTCAGGTCACTGCATTACAGGAAGGATGTGAACATTTTTGAGAGGGTGAAGAAGTGGTTCACCAAAGTGTTTCCTGAATTAAAGAGGATTAGTTATCAGGAGAGTTTGGACAAATTTGGTTGTTTTTTTCTGGAACATCAGAGACTGAGGAGAGACCTGATGGAAGTATGTAAAGTTATGAAATGCATAGATATGGTACATAGTGGCTTTGTCCCAGGGTGTAATATCAAACCCGACAGGAAATAGCCTTAAGGCCAGATGGGGAAAGTTTAAAAGAGAGTTATGAGGCAAGTTGTTTTTCACACTGAAAGTGATAGTTGCATGGAACCCACTGCCAGATGAAGTGATGGAAGCAGACACAATAGCAAAGTTTAGTTTAGTTTAGATTAGAGATACAGTGTGGAAATAGGCCCTTCGGCCCACCGAGTCCATGCCAACCAGCGATCCCAGCACACACTAGGGACAATTTACATTTATACCAAGCCAATTCACCTACAAACCTGTATGTCTTTGGAGTGTGGGAGGAAACCGAAAATCTTGGAGAAAACCCATGCGGTCACGGGGAGAACGTACAAACTCCATACAGACAGCACCCGCAGTTCGGATCAAAGTAGGTCTTTGGCGCTGTAAGCACTGTAAGGCAGCAACTCTACTGTTGCGCCACCATGCTGCCACCATGCCGCTAAACTAAGCTAAGCTAAACTAAACTAAAATTTAAAATGCGTTTAGACAGTGACATGACCAGACAGGGAATGGAAGAGTACAGACCATGTGCAGGCGGATGTGCAGTTTAATTTGGCATGAGTTATAAGTTTATTGTCACATGCACCGAGGTACAATGAAAAGCTTTTGTTGCGTGCTAACTAGTCAGCAGAAAGACAATACATGATTACATTAGAGCCATCCACAGCACAGTACTTGATTAGTACAGGTGTCAGAGGTTATGGGGAGAAGGCAGGAGAATATGGTTAGGAGGGAGAGATAGATCAGCCATGATTGAATGGCAAAGTAGACTTGATGGGCTGAAATGCCTAATTCTACTCCTGTCACTTATGACCTTATGCCCTTATGTCAGATACATGATAAAGTGAATAATGTTTAGTGCAAGATAAAGTCAGTAAAGTCTGATCAAAGATAATTCAAGGCTCTCTAGTTGTACAATACAATACAATAGCACTTTATTTATCCCAGGAGGGAGAAGATTGAGGAGGTGGTGGGGGGGGGGGGGGGGGGGGGGGCAGTCTTTGTATCAGTCTACCCCACGACAGAGGGGGGAGGAGTTGTAAGGTTTGATAGCCACTGGGAAGAAGGATCTCCTGTGGTGTTCTGTCCTGCATCTTGGTGGAACCAGTCTATTGCTGAAGGTGCTCCTCAGGTTGACCAGTGTGACATGGAGGGGGTGAGCTGTATTGTCCAGGATGCACCGCAGTTTGAGGAGCATCCTCCCCTCCAAGACCACCTCCCATGGATCCAACTCCGCCCTCAAGACAGAGCCAGCCTTCCTGATGAGTTTATTGATCCTAAGTGGCGTCTGCAGACTTCGTTCAGCTGCCCCAGCACACGGCAGCGAAGAAAATGGCACTGGCTACCAACGATCGGTAGGACAAGGTGTCAAGGTCAGCATAAATATCATGGGCCAAAGGGTTGAACCTGAACTGTTCGATGTAATCAACATGTAATGAGTTTGTAAATGGTGGTGGAAGAAAAGATTGCTATTTGTGTCCTGGAGCACGTGCGGAATTTATTTTATATTTTGGAGTTAATTTCTCCACAACATTTGTATTGGGTAGAGTGCGAAGCAAATTAACAAAATGAACATGAGGAATATGTGGACAAGGAACTTTAAATGTATATTTCTTGCTCTCAACCAAGCGCAGCGAAAATTAAAAATGAAAATCCTTCTACTTGAATTAAATGATTTGGGTTTGCTAGGGTAATCTTGGGCCTAGATTATCTACTTTGGCAGAATGTGTACTCTCTATCATCAGCCCTGATTTGCTCATCACACCAACATATTCATACATTCGATACCATAACTGAATGCAGTAGCAATCACACATACACATGTAATTAAAGACGTGATTACTTTTCTCTATTGAAATTATACAGTGGTTGTAAATTATTCAAGAATTATTGTACTGTACATTCTTCTATTTATAATCAGTCATTTGCTTTTTTTGTTGAAAATGCGGTGGCCACCTTCTTACATGCAAGAATACACATAATGTGGTGATTGTTGAACAATGAACAGGCCACTTTCTGTCACTATCACCATAACTTCATTGCATTTCACATTGGAACAATTTGGAATCTAGTAGACAACAGTACAAACATTATTCCCTTTAAACTATGAAGTAAAGGAAAATCCAGAGTAAGGATTGAGAAGGATAAATGTCACTCTTTTTCACAAATTTCTGCATCACAAGACTATCTTCCATTATAAGTAATGTGATGGACAGTGCCATTGCGAGGGTTATGAGGCAATAACCCGCTCACTGGTTATCAACACTGAATTCATCAGGAGATGCTATGGATCATTATATTCTTGGCCCAAACACCATGACTGAGCAGATGGATGTACTCAATCCAAATGTTGTAGTGAGAGTCACTGTATTTGATATCCAGACATTTGTCTACCTCAGCCTTTACTCAAGTTGAGCATCAAGAAGCTTTATAAAATTGAAGGCAATGGAAATTAATGGGAAAAAACTCCAGCAGATGAATTCTAGCAAAGAAATGGATATGTAAATCATGCATGATTTTTTAATAGTTTAGTTTAGTCTGATCTTTTATTGTCATATGTACCTAGGTGCAGTGAAAAGCTTTCGTCCACAGTGGAAGGACAAAGGGCACAACATTTACTGCAAGATAAAAGTTCAATAAAGTGTGATGGCGCAAAGGTCTCCAAAGTGGTATATGGAAGATCAGGATTGCATGCTAGTTGGTGAGAGGATGGTTCGGTTGCCTGATAACAGGTGTGAAGAGATTGTCCATGAATCTGGAGGTGTACGTTTTCAAACTTCTATACTCCTTGCCTACTGGGAGAGGGGAAAAGAGGAATGACCAGGGTGAAACTGATCTTTGATTATTTATGAACATTAAGTAATTGCAGGGACAATATTTAGGAAGATATGGGCCAAATGCAGGCAAATGAGACTAGCATGGATGGGCAATTTAGTCAGTGTAAACAGGTTTTGTTGAATGGCCTATTTTCATTCTGTATAACTCTATCAATCTATGACGTAATCTCTAAAATTCTCTGCACCCTTCAGGCAAATATGCCTCATCACTACGAGTCTGAACCTCAGCGGAAAAATGCCCCAGTAAGTTTATTTGACGGATAACTTAACATCTTGGCATTAAATGTCCTAGGTTTGAACCCTTGTCTGCTCTGAGTTACATAATTTCAGCCCAACCAATAAATCTCACATGATAACACAAGATAACCTTGTGGGAGGAAATATAAAACAGAAATAAAAACCTTGCATCTTATTCCTTGACAGGTATGTTAGATTAGTGTCATTTAGAGATACAGCATGGAAACAGGCCCTTTGGTCAACAGAGTTCACGTCAACTATCCAGCACCCGTTCACTCGAGTTCTATGTTATCCCACTTTCTTATCCGCTCCCGACACATTAGGGGCAACGTTACAGAGGCCAATTAGCCTACAAACCCACACGTCTTTGTGATGTGGAAGGGAACGGGAGCACCCGGAGGAATGTGCAAACTTCATACAGACAGCATTTGAAGTTAGGTTAGAACCCGGGTCTCTGGCGCTGTGGGGCAGTAGGTGTACTGACTGCAACTAAATTTGACATTTTTTGGAGGGACACATTCAAGACATATTAACACTGTTGTCAGCACCAATGCCACCTACAAAAAAGGACAGAACAGTCTCTTTTTCCTCAGAAGGCTCAGATCCTTCAATGTGTGCAATGAAATACTGTACTTGTTTTATCATACCGTTGTCGCAAGTGTCATCTTCTCTGCTGTTGGCTGCTGGGGTAACAACATCACTGATAAAAACAGCAAGAAGCTGGACACGCTGGTGAAAAGAGTGCTGGGGGGGAGAGTGGACTCTGTGGTGGATGTGCTTGAGAGGTGTATGAGGAGCAAGGTGCAGGTCATCCTCAACAACTCCGGGCACCCCGTCCATGAAACTCTGGAGGGTCAGAGCAGCACACGGAACAACAACTGGCTCCTCTCCCTGCACTGTAGAACAGAGCAGTTCAGGAGATCCTTCACCCCTGCAGCCATTAGATTTTATAATACTGACCGTTAAGCTGTATGGGGATGCTTTGCACTTTTAATAGTTATTTATTGGGTTATTTTAAAGTATTTATTGCTTTTATGTATTGTCCGTATTTTATGTATTGTCTGCTTTACGTTCTGACTGTGTTGGCTACTGGACATCTGAATTTCCCTAAGGGGATTAATAAAGTATCTATCTATCACTCTCTTTCTCTCGCTCTCTCTCTCTTATCAAGTTCAATGCTTGTTGGGGAGAAAACCCCTTGCTGGCCCTTCACCTCTTTGTTGTATTTATGTTACACATGTTCCAACTCTGCAGTGTGGAGATAGATGCAAATACTAAACAGGACTTGACTGCGTTTTCTCAAAGTATGCCATGTGTCAGAGGTGGTGAGGGAATGCAGGAAAATGTGGTTAGGAGAGAGAGATAGATCAGCCATGATTAAATGGGGGAGACTTGATGGGCCGAATGGCCTAATTCTACCCCTATTACTTATGACCTTATGAACTTATGAAACCATTTGAGATAGCACATGCCTTCTTCAAGTCATAAACTGTCAGGTGCAATTTCTTCCCACCTGTTATCAGGAAACTGAATCATCCTACCACAACCAGAGAGCAGTGCTAAACTACTAGCTACCTCTTTGGTGACCCTTGGACTATACATTTATCTCATTACATTGGGCTTTCCTCGGCATTAATAGAGTTTAATAGGTTTGGCTTGTGTTGCAATGCAAAGGTTATTTTTTGACAAGCATATCTCCTATCGCGGTAGATATCTGATGAGGTAATTATATTTGTGACATATTTAACCGTAATTATATGTGACGGGGTGGTGTTTCACCAATTGATTACAAGGCTCCACACTTTGTCAATAGTCTGTAATGAGAAGTGACGTGCTAATTGTTTTTGAGGGCTGGGGAAAAAAAAAATACTGCAAATTGAGAATAAAATGTCCCTTATTGGAAGCAGTCCAGCTTTTATGCAATCGATGAAGCCCTGCCGAGGATCAGCGGGATGAACGGGTTGTGGGAGGATGACTTTTGCCATTCAGAGGCCGATGTGTAATGAATTGGAGTTAACTTGCGATGATCAGAACTGTTGCAGCAGCGGAGGAAACGATGGTTCTCAGTGAATGAGGAAAACGCAGCGAACTCTCGCTGCACAGTGTGTGGTCCCTGCACCTACACATCCCCTCCCTCGGGCAGACGGGGAGGGCGGGGGGGTGTTTGGTGTCGGGGAACCTCAATTAGCTGATCAATTGCATCCATTCAAACAGCTCGGTCTAAAAATATGCCCGGGCGCATGAACTTTTTGGGACATGCTGTTCGGGGCGGCGTGTCGATTCGAGGCTGCTTGTGTCTGCTGCGTTCACCTAGATGTTGAAAGCACTGGGAGATATCAGTCCAGTGCACTGAAGCCCCGGTGTGCTGGCGGAGAGACAGAGTGGGGAGGAGGGACATTCGCTGGTCTCCCAGCCAAGGACAGGAGCGGAACGTGTTACATACATACATTCATTTATTTTAATCATTTGGTTCGGCGGCGGGGGCAGTGTTTAAACCGGCGAGGCGGCGGCTCGACAATGTGCGGGCAAGTCGGTCCTTTTAGATGGATGAGCCGCTTTAACGAGGCGCTGGATGCGGAGAACCCTGCAAGTGTGTTGGAGCCATAGTCGCCGTGCCTTCTGAAGTGTGGAATATACGGAAATTACACAACATCTAGAAATAAGGGGTTGTATTTTTTATTTTTTCTAATTTGTCAACCCGAAGACCCATCAGTCAGATTCTATCCTGCAGGATCATGCTGTACTTCCAGATGGTAATTATGGCTGGGACCGTCATGTTGGCTTATTACTTCGAATATACTGATACTTTCAACGTGCACGTCCAGGGATTTTTCTGCCATGACGGCACTTACACTAAGCCCTACCCGGGACCCGACGAGACCAGTGCCATCCCGCCAGTTCTCCTCTATTCTCTGGTCGCCGGGGTTCCCCCCGTGATGGTGAGTTTGCAAACGTGAATTGGAATTGAAAGAGCGAGGTCACAGTCGAACATCGGTCTGTCTGCCTCCACTGCCCCTCCGATGTATCTGCTCGGTGTGTGCCGCTCCCGTCATGTGCAATCGTGTAATGTGTGCTCGAGTCTATTACATGCAGGTTAATTACAGTTGGACTACAATCGCTGGGCAGCGAATGCAATCGCCAGGAAATTAACAAAAATGTCCCAGTAATTTGCCCAATCCCTTGGAAACTATCCCACCATTTGTGTGTGTTTGTATATGTATGTGTGTGTTTGTATATGTGTGTTTATTTGTATGTATGTACATGTATGTGTGTATTTGTGTGTAGTTGTATATGGGTACGTGGTATGTATGTATGCTTGTGTGTATTTGTATATGTGCATTTGTGTGTATTATATATATGTGTGTTTGTATATGTGTGTGTGTCTGTATTTGTAAATGTGTGTGTGTGTGCATGTCTGTCTGCACACACGGGTTTCTAAAACGCTTAACAGCGATGTATATGCGGTCCCGAAGGTTGACAACTCGCGATGCCTTCAAGAAGAGTGATCTCCATTTGTGGAGATTGATTGCGTTCAGTGAAGCGGGTCTTCCCCGGGACTTGTGAATGGATGGGGACTGACACGGGAATTAAAAGGCTGGGTGCTGACATGAATTGTACCAACATACGTCGCATACCTGGGCCATTCAATAACGCGGGCATTTGGACAGAGAAATGGCAGTGGGGCTGATCTGAACGCGTGAACCCGGCGCAGTTGCACATGCATTGGTGCTGATCGGGGTGGGGTAGTTTTGGGGATGCATTTCGACCTGTCACTTTCAAAGAGCGAGCGGCCGAGGGACTAATTATTGCAGGTCGAGTCGGGGATTGCCAGGTTCCGAGGCGTTCGTATTCCCCTCGCTGGTCGATTGCCCGCAGGGACCGGCTAACGAAGCCCTTTCGCTGCCGCTCACGCAAACCGTAAACCTCGGGGGACGGAGTCATATGGGGTAATGTTTGGGTTACTGTCGGTGGCGAGAGAGTGTGTGTGTGTGTGGGGGGGAGAGGAGATGGTTGAGCGTGGAAAGTGTTCCCCATTACATCTTGCAAGATGAGTATTTATTACAAATACACAAAATGCCACAACTATCCACCCAGCCGACAGTAAATCAACTTCCTAGTTAGCTATTTGGATGAGCAATTTCAACGGGTAGATGATAAGAGGGGGGTGGGGGTAGAGGAGGAAGGAATGGCAACGCGATAAGCAATCGACAGGTCTCATATCCAATTGTATACACTGACCGAGCTGCTTTGAGAACATGTGGCATAATATATTCATGCAGCACCTACTTTTACTAGTGAGAGGAGGCGATTTGTGTTCATTATCTGAATTGTTAGCGTATATCTCGTTTGCAAATCATAATACATCCTTTTTACAACCACTTTTATTTAGAGAGACAAAGATATAGCAGAACTATTCACGTCACATGTTATAGCTAAATTGCAGGATTATATTTGGTGGAAATATATAAGAAATGTAAGATTGAAGGGACCACTTTATTGTGATAATGTTAGGAAAAAGGGAGTGAAATGTAGCTGAGATTTTTTTTAAAGGAGGACATCAACCATATCCTTATTTAGTGTGCAAGAAGGAACTGCAGATGCTGGTTTAAACCCGAAGATAGAAACAAAAAGCTGGAGTAACTCTGAGTTAATCTAGCTTTTTGCGTCTATCTATCCTTATTTGGTGGCTGGTTTTGGCTACGAAGATTTCAATGGAGTTAACTTTTTAGGGAATGCAAAAAACTCAATCGACTTGGTGATTTGAGAACCTAGGCTTTTTTTTAATGCCAAGAATCCACAAGGAATGGAATAAAAATAATCGATTTTCTAGATTCAAAATTGAGCCTGCAAGGCACTTATAGGGAAGAAATTAGGTAGGCACAAAATGCTAAAGTAAAACTGAGCAAGCCAGGCAGCATCTCTGGAGAAAAGGAATGGGTGACGTTTCGGGTCGAGACCCTTCTTCAGAAAACGAAGAAATTAGAATGCATTCTGTGTTCAGGCAAAAGGTAGATAGTAAAATGACACATTTAACAGTGGACTTGACCTTTCTATCAGCGAGTATGTTTTTGGTAAATTTGACAAGCATTGTTTTTAAATATATTCATCAAGGATGGTGGTTTGAAACAACTACCCGTCTATCGCATTTGGAAATGAGGGGCCTGATCATGAAAGGAAGCCATTAAAGGCCCTTGGGCACATTCCACCATTCTAACAGATAATGGAGCTGTTCCTCAACTCGCTTTATGGCTTGAATTCACATTGCTTGCCATTTTTTAATTAACAGCAATTACTCATTGTCTTGAAAATTCCTGTTCAATTTGCCCCAAGAGTCCTTTTGGGAGAGAGCTCCAGATCCCTCCAACCATTTGTGAGTATGATCATGGACTATTTTAAGATAAAGGCCTCTCCTCTGGAATGTAGTCACAAGAGGATATCTGTTCCTCTGTATGTGTTTAATTAATCCCTTTTATCATTTTACATGTTTCCATTGGATCACCCCTCAAACTTCCAAAGGCAAACTGATGCAAATTTCTCTCAGTTTAATAGTTTAATCTCTTTTACAATTATGATAATGCTACATCATGCATATTCACAGTGCAATATGTATTTTTTGCCAGTTTCAATGTCCAAACCAAAACAGATGGAGCTAGGTGAAATACATTATGTATAAAATAGAGTCCAAAGAGTCATACAGCGTAGAAACTGGTCCCTTGGCCCAACATGTCCACTCTGATCAACATGCACCATCTACACTAGTCCCACCTGCCTGTGTTTGGCACATATCCCTCTGAACCTATCCTATCCATGTACCTATCTAAATGCTTCTTCAACTTTGTAATTGTACCTGCTTCAACTACAGTGGCTTGCAAAAGTTTTCATACCCCTTGAACTTTTCCACATTTTGTCACGTTACAACCACGAACATAAATGTATTTTATTGGGATTTTATGTGATAGACCAACACAAAGTGGTGCATAATTGTGAAGTAGAAGGAAAATGATACATGGTTTCCAAATGTTATTACAAATAAAAAAACAGAAAAGTGTGGCATGCAAAAGTATTCTGCCCCCCGGAGTCAATACTTCATAGAACCACCTTTCGCTGCAATTACAGCTGCAAGTCTTTTGGGGTATGTCTCTACCCGCTTTGCACATCTAGAGACTGACATTGTTGCCCATTCTTCTTTGCAAAATAGCTCAAGCTCAGTCAGATTTGATGGAGAGCGATTTAGGTCTGGACTTTGACTGGGCCATACTAACACATGAATATGCTTTGATCTAAACCATTCCATTGTAGCTCTGACTGTATGTTTAGGGTCGCTGGCCTGCTGGAAGGTGAACCTCCGCCCCAGTCTCAAGTCTTTTGCAGACTCTAACAGATTTTCTTCCAAGATTGCCCTGTATTTGGCTCCATTCATCTTCCCATCAACTCTGACCAGCTTCCCTGTCCCTGCTGAAGAAAACCATCCCCACAGCATGATGCTGCCACCACCATGTTTCACAGTGGGGATGGTGTGTTCAGGGTGATGTGCAGTGTTAGTTTTCCGCCACACATAGCTTTTTGCATTTAGGCCAAAAACTTCCATTTTGGTCTCATCATACCAAAGCACCTTCCTCCACATGTTTGCTGTGTCCCCCACATGGCTTGTGGCAAACTGCAAATGGGACTTCTTATGGCTTTGTTTCAACAATGGCTTTCTTCTTGCCACTCTTCCATAAGGGCCCGATTTGTGGAGTGCACGACTAATAGTTGTCCTGTGGACAGGTTCTCCCACCTGAGCTGTGGATCTCTGCAGCTCCTCCAGAGTTACCATGGGCCTCTTGGCTGCTTCTCTGATCAATGCTCTCCTTGCCCGGCCTCTCAGTTTAGGTGGAAGGCCATGTCTCGGTAGGTTTGTAGTTGTGCCATACTCTTTCCATTTTCGGATGATGGATTGAACAGTGCTCCATCAAATGTTCAAAGCTTGGGATATTTTTTTTATAACCTAACCCTGCTTTAAACTTCTCCACAACTTTATCCCTGACCTCTCTGGTGTGTTCCTTCGGCTTCATGGTGCTGTTTGTTCACGAATGTTCTCTAACAAACCTCTGAAGCCTTCACAGAACAGCTGTATTTATACTGAGATTAGATTACACACAAGTGGACTCTATTTACTAATTAGGTGACTTCTGAAGGCAATCGGTTGAACTGGATTTTATTTAGGGGTATCAGAGTAAAGGGGGCTGAATACTTTTGCACGCCACACTTTTCCGTTTTTTAGTTGTAAAAACATTTCTCATTTTCCCACATGTTTAAACAAAGTGAACTTTTCGAGATTCTCTTTGATTTTTCTTTGTTCCTTTGCAATTACAGATCCTCACTAGAACAACTTCAGTTTATTTAGAAATACAGCGTGAAAACAGGTCCTTCAGCCCACCGAATCCACACCGACCAGTGATCCCCGCACACTAACACTACCCCACACTCACTAGGGACAATTTACAATTTTACTAAGCCAATTAGCTTACACGCCTGTGCGTCCTTTTAAGTGTGGAAGGAAACCAGAGCACCCGAAGAAAACCCACGCAGGTCATGAGGAGAGCGTACAAACTCCGTACAGATAACGCGGATAGTCAGGATTGAACCTGGGTCTCTGGCGCTGTAAGGCAGCAACTCTACCGATGCACCACCGTGCCTCTAAATGTTAATTAGAAAATTGAAGAAAACAAATCTAATTTCCTTCATCCATGTCATTAAAATATATGGTGAGAAATTAAGATAGTAACATGGAATCAATGGGAACATTACTTGTCATGTCAATTCAATAACTGTATATCTAGTGGTATAGTCCCTCTATCTTATCAAAAAGGTGTGCACCATCACGCAGAGTTACGGTGTTGAAGAAGATTACAGTGATATATCCCATTAGTTTTGATATTCAATAGACAATAGGTGCAGGAGTAGGCCATTTGGCCCTTTGAGCCAGCACCGCCATTCAATGTGATCATGGCTGATCATCCCCAATCAGAACCCCATTCCTGCCTTCTCCCCATATCCTCTAACTCCGCTATTTTTAAGAGCCCTATCTAGCTCTCTCATGAAAGCATCCAGAGAACCTGCCTCCCCCGCCCTCTGAGGCAGAGAATTCCACAGATTCACCATTCTCTGTGAGGAAAAAGTGTTTCCTTGTCACTGTTCTAAATCATAGTCAAAAAAGAGTCAAAAGAGTTTATTGACATGTGTCCCTGACGGGACAATGAAATTCTTTCTTTGCTTAGCACAACAGAACATAGTAGGCATTGACTACAATTATATACGTAAATACACACATGAATTAATAAATTAATAAAGTGCAAACAACAGATGGAGGGATATTAATGTTCAGAGTTTTGTCCGAGCCAAGTTTAATAGCCTGATGGCTGTGGGGAAGTAGCTATTCCTGAACCGGGTTGTTGCAGTCCTCGGGCTCCTGTACCTTCTACCTGAAGGTAGCAGGGAGATAAGTGTGTGGCCAGGGTGGTGTGGGTCCTTGATGATGATGCCATCTTTTTTGAGGCAGCGACTGTGGGAGATCCCCTTGATGGAAGGAAGGTCAGAGCTGATGATGGACTGGGCAGTGTTTACTTTTTGTAGTCTTTTCCTCTCCAGGGCACAGAAGTTGCCGAACCAAGCCACGATGCAATCGGTCAGCAAGCTCTCTACTGTGCACCTGTAGAAGTTAGAGAGAGTCCTCCTTGACAGACCAACTCTCCGTAATCTTCTCAGGAAGTAGAGGCGCTGATGAGCTTTCTTAATAATTGCATCTGTGTTCTCGGACCGGGAAAGATCTTCAGATATGTGCACGCCCAGGAATTTGAAGCTCTTGACCCTTTCAACCATCGACCCGTTGATATAAACAGGACTGTGGGTCCCCATCCTACTTCTTCCAAAGTCTACAATCAGTTTCTTGGTTTTGCTGGTGTTGAGGGTCAGGTTGTTGTGCTGGCACCATATAGACAGTTGCTCGATCTCTCTTCTATACTCTGATTCATCCCCATCACTTACTCCTTATTCTTAAACTGTGGCCCCTGGTTCTGGACTCCCCCAACATCGGGAACATGTTTCTTGCCTTTAGTGTGTCCAAGCCCTTAACAATCTTATATGTTTCCTTGCTATTGTTCTCATGCTCCCTTTTATCCCTGGCTTACAACTTTTTTTGTATCAATCTGTTTAAAGCTCGACAATCATATTCCCTTTACACTTCCTTGTATTTCAGTAAGATGTTGCTTTTGTATAGGAACTTTGGGGAGCTAGGTTTCTTCCAGAATTCCACAACCTTCGTGGCTGCACCCACCACCACCCTACCATTAGCACTCCAGCCACCATTCTGTTATGTTGAGTTACTGTTAACAAGTTAATTGGCTGAAGACCTACAACCTTGTAATCACACACTGCTTATAGATGATCAATAGAGAGTAACATGTAAATAATGCTCAAGGCAGATTTTCTGGCCAGGGTGTGGAGTGAAGTACATGGTCCTGTATATATTAATGGTGCTGAAGGGGAGCTCTGAGTTCCTATGTGCAAGTATTGGCAACAGTTTGTCCTGGTCCAACCATATTGACAGTATGGCCAAGAAAACATAATCAACACCTCTACTTCATCAGCAGACCCAGGGAATTCAGTGTGTTTCCAATGACCCTTGCCTATTTCTACAAATGCACCATTGAAACGTTCTATCCGGATGCATCACAGTGTAGCATTGCAACTGCTCTGCCAAAACTGCAAGAAGGGTTCCAACCCGAAATGTCACCTATTCCTTTTCTCCAGAGATGCTGCCCGAGCCGCTGAGTTACTCCAGCATTTTGTGTCTATCCACAATTGTAGGGTGGTGTGGATGGAACCCAGTCCATCAAGCAACCTGCCACCTCCCCCACACCCCTTCTCTGTAACCAGCCTGTAGAAGGGTCCCAACCTGAAACTTCACCTATCCATGTTGACTCCAGCATTTTGTATTTTCCTTTCTCCTTTCTCACTGTATCTCAGAACAAATGACATTAATAAACCAACAGCTCTTTCAGGCTGCCTGGCCCGGTGTATGTATCATGTCAGTGGGAAAGTGTTTTAAGAACCTTTTCCCACTATTTGTGTTTGTTTAGTCTGTCATTTGGTAAAAAGGAAAACTTTCTTCTAATATACCTAAATTACGAATTTACTAGTGGTTGTAATTAACTAGAAAATCAGTTGAGGCAGGTATTAAATACCTCAGCATCGTGTAGATTGGAGAAAGGCCATTCTACATAGTGTGGCTACTTAAAGCCTTCATTACTATTGAGCTTATCAACTGTTAAATGGTATACTTTCTGATGGACATTGTTCTTAGGGCCACCTATGAGTTTCTAAAGAAGGGTTCGACACTGCAGGCAAGTCAGTTTTTAAGAATCACTAATGGTATTTGGTAGAGTACCAATAAAGTCAAGAACTTTGCCAATCCAGGCTAGTTAGTCAAAATATTGATTAGTACAGGTGTCAGAGGTTATGTGGAGAAGACAGGAGAAATGGTTTAGGAGGGAGAGATAGATCAGCCATGATTGAATGGCAGAGTAATGGGCGGAATGGCCTAATTCTACTATCACAATAATACTTTATAAGCCAAGTATGTTTTGCAACATACAAGGAAGTTACTCCTATCCCTTATGACCTTATGAAATAACCGAATCCAAGGAATAAAATGCAGACTGTTTACACCTTTCCTCATATTGCTCACTTTTAATCATTAATATATATAATTTTGTACCTGTTATCTGCAGAATATAATTCAATCAGAGTTATCCAGCCTTTGTATTGCTATAGTACTGGGCTAATCTCTACTATAAGCAATGAAATAAGATATCATATCTCTCTTCACATTGTCATATTTCATTTTCTCAATTATATTTTTACTTTCTACTTTGACTATCTATGCCATGGTAACCCTATCTCATTGACCCTTTTCACTAGTATTCCACTGAAACTGTTCTGCCTGTTTGTGTTCAGATTCCTATTCTGTAAATCCAAGAGTGCTGTTAACTACATCTACATCTACTGCATTGAATTCTACTATTTGGCTTGATCTTCCTCATGGTGTCTGGCGTCATAGAGATACCCTGGGTTTGAAAATTGGCCTCCACCACTTATGTATACTTAGAGGTGTCCCTTTCACAATTCCGGCACGGTGGTGCAGTGGTAGAGTTGTTACCTTACAGCGCCAGAGACCTGGCTTTAATCCTGACCATAAGTGCTGTTTGTATGGAGCTTGTACGTTCTCTCCAAGACCTGCATGGGTTTTCTCCGGGAGCTCCGGTTTTCTCCCACACTCCAAAGACGTACACATTTGTAGGTTAATTGGTTTGCTAAAATTGTAAATTGTCCCTAGTGTGTGTAGGATAGTGTTAGTGTGCAGGGATCGCAAGTCGGCGTGGATTGAAGGGCCTGTTTCCACACTGTATCTTTAATCTAGACTAAACTAAACATCCTGTACACTTTAATTCATGATGCTTGTTACTCAAATTGTTGAGCTGCAGCAGAGCACTATTCTATACAGAACATTTATCTCACTGGGTGTAGATGAAACACCTCTTAAGCACCTTCATACCATCATTGGCAAAGTAGTCCACTTAATGAGTACTTTATCCGTCATTGTGGGAGCACATTCACCAGATGGTCTGCAGAGACGCAAGCAGGATGTCCATTTCCATATTCTCAAGGGCGACTAGTGATGGATATTTTTTGACAGCTTTGGTAGGGTTGTCTACAATTAGAAGACTGTCAAATTCATCAAACGTGGTATGACTTTGTTTGGAAATTTCGGTTGACAATCAAAAGATTAAGTAATAGGTGACAATATTAGTAAATTAAAATAGTCTTTATGAGAATCCAATGAGCATTTTGTTACTCAAGTAATATTCTGTTTATTCTATATTTGCCGATCACATTCAGACATGCATCACCTGAAATGAGCTCGGATGCATTGTATTGTTTCTGACATATGAATAATATGGGAGATGCTTCATATATTTCCCACATACATGAAGCATTAGTCATTTCAATACTCCCATTAAATTCTCCCAGTTGGGTAAATAAAGTAATATTTTTATCATTTGGATAAGAGTTTAGAATGTACATCAAATTGATTATTATTTGAATATTTAGATTATGTTGAGTAACAAGATTCTAATTTATATAAAGTTGAAAAGCTTTTACAAATGATAATTTTTTTCAAAAAATAAGTGAAATTGCCAGAATCCCATATGTCACCGCTGACATAATCCATTTTCCACATGAGTTTGTTGATTACCAAAGATCTTCAGCCATGTTCCTAAAATGATTTAGTTCTCAGTATTTTTGGTTGTGATTACATTTAAATATTTAGCATGTAAAGGCTTCAGTCAATTCCATTTAAAAATACTTATTAAACATTTTTTTGGATTATATCATAGAACATACACCCCAAGAACAGACCCTCAGGCCCACAATGTCTGTGCCGAACATGATGAGAAGACCATCTCTTATCTATCTGCGCATAATCCATGTCCCTCAATTCCCTGCATATCCAAATGCTATTATTGCATCTGCCTCAACCCACCAACCTTGGCTGCACGTTCCAGGCACTCACCACCCTCTCTGTAAAAACGTTGTCCTGCACATCGCCTTTAAACTTTGCCCCTCTCACTTTAAAGCTATGGCCTCTAGTATTTGTTTTTTTCCATCCTGGGAAAAGAAAACTTCTGTTTTTGCATCCTATCTTTCCCTCTCATAATTTAATATACTTTAATCTGGTTTAATTTAGTTTGGTAGACACAAAATGCTGGGGTAACTCAGCGGGACAGGCAGCATCTCTGGAGAGAAGGAATGGGTGACATTTCGGGTCGAGAGCCTTCTTCAGACTGAAGTTTAGTTTGGATTAGTTTAGTAATAAAGTGCAGAAACAGGCCCTTTGGCCCACCGAGTCAGTGCAGACCAAAGATCCCCATACATTAACACTATCCTACAAACACACTGGGGACAATTTACAATTTTTACCAAAGCCAATTAACCTACCAACCTGTACATCTTTGGACTGTGGGAGGAAACCGGAGTTTCCCAGAGAAAACCCTTGCAGTCACGGGGAGAATCTACAAACTCCATACAGACAACATCCATAGTCAGCATTGAATCCGGGTTTCCTACGCTAAAAGGCAGCAACTCTAGCTCCACATCACCTCCGGCATTCATGTTGCAGAAATAATGTTTCTGTCTAACTGTTTAAGAAAGAGCATGTTTTTATTTTCCTGGGTAACAAACAATTCTGAGAACTTTCTACATTGACAACACTTGCTTTGAATTAGATAAAGAAACGGGGCAAAGTGAAGATCAATTATTTGGGGAAATGCCAGAACAGGGTCCCTCTGTTAGTTTCCTGTGGCAATCAATTTCTTGTTACTAGCCAACCAGTTTTGCTTTCTTTGTCAAATGTTCTGCTCCCTTTTCAATAGTAGCTGGTTCCAAAATGCTGCTTAATTACTTAATTGCACATAGATAATAAAAAATGAAGGTTTTACAATACAACATGGAAAGAATATTTATCTAAAACCCCCTTAAAGAAAAGTTGCTGCAATTAACAATATCATGTCCATTCAGTTAAAATAGACAGTGTTTCCCCATCAGCAAAATAACACATTCTGTTGTTGCCAGAAGTTGCAATTCTTCAAATTTAACACCTTAAGTACCCAGATATGTTACTTGCCAGACCCAAGATGTGTTTGAACGCAAATAAGCAAATAACTACTTGGACAAAGTTGGATTTATGATATTGCATTTTAGTAAACACTAGATCAAGTGGGACCCATTTGGCCCTGTCCCCCAACGTGGGGGAGGCGCAGTGTCACACGGGGCTGATCCCCGAATGCGGTGTCGGCGCTCATGCTGGAGACAGGCGCTCCCCCCCAGGAGCCAACCACCCCCGTCACCCACTCCCCCAAACGCAATATTCCACACTCACCCATAGCCCCCCACTGTATAAAGACAGCTGTAATTTGTACATTGAAAAACCAAAATGTATAAATATGGCCTTTAATAAAATCTGACAATGTGCATTTTAACCACATGTGATTTATTTTCTATTACAAATCTCAAATTGTGGAGTAGAGGTACAGAGTACAGAAGCAAATAAATAAATGATGGGTCTTTGTGGAGGGCACTGTAAATAGCCCAATGTACTTAAGGAAGAATAATCGGTCAATATTTACCAAGCTCTCATGCATCCTTCTTCCTTGCCCAGGGATTTTATGTGGATCACTGGTATGATTATTGTCTGCCTGTCTGCCTCAAAAAAGCTCACAATGCGGTGCATTTTTGGTTAAATTCTTCTAATGAAAATGTGCATATCCATATAATAAAATAAATGGCTTTCTGAACAGCAAGGCAACAGGAATTTATGAGAGTCAAAACTGGGAAGAGGCTTTATACCAGAGGTAAACCACTAAATATTTAAATAATTAATCTCATTAATTAGGTGTAAAGAGGTTTTATTAAATCAAAAGATGGGACAGCATAGACTCAGTTGATACTATTTCTTAGCATGGAGAAAGTTCCATATGTTGCATGACTCTGGGATTACTGGGCGACACAGTGGCACAACTGGTAGAGCTGTTGCCTCACAGTACCAGAGGCTCTGATTCGATCCTAACCTCGGGTGCTGTCGGAGTGGAATTTGCATGTTCTCCCTGTGACTGCGTGGATTTCCTCCAGGTGTTCCGGTTTCCTCCCACATTCCAAAGGCGTGTGGGTTTGCAAGTTAATTGCCCTCTGTAAATTTGCTCCAGTATGTAGAGAGTGGATGAGAATGTGGGACAAAGGCAAAGAGCCTTGGTACTGTGGAACTGGCCATATGTCGATCACAAGCGTGGTAAGTGCAATGCAGTGACATAATGCCATAGGCAGTAGAAGAAATTGGACTAAAAAATATTCAGAGTTTAATATTCCAGGCTATATTGAACAAAGAAATAAATTGCGACGTGTAAATATTGATCCAAGTAACTGCTAAAACGCAGAACACTGTAGGAATCTATCCCTTTTAGTATAATGCGATTGCCTGAATTACTCCAAAATGGACAAAGGTTGTGGATAATACAAAAGCTGTAGTGGGGGAAGAATTCTTGAAATGTGTACAAAGGTCATAAATTCATATGTTCACAAATTATAGTAGAATTAGGTCATTCAGCCCATTGAGTCTACGCCACCATTCAATCATGCCTGATCTCTGCCTCCTAATCCCATTTTCCTGCCTTCTCCCCATAACCCTTGACACCTGTTCTAATCAAGGATTTGTCTGTCACTGCCTTAAAAATATCCACTGACTTGGCCTCCACAACCCGCTGTGTCAATGAATTCCACAGATTAATTATCCTCTGACTAAAGACATTTCTCCTCACCTCCTTTCTAAAAGAGTGCCCTTTAATTTTGAGGCTTTGACCTCTGGTCCTAGACTTCCAGTGGAAACATCCTTTCCACATCCCACCAGTGGAAACATCCTTTTCACATCCACTCTATGCCTTTCATTATTCTGTACGTTTCAATGAGGTTCTCCCTCAACCGTCATAATTGGTGGACGTGGATCATCCAAAACTGTGAGCAGTTTTGTGCCCCGTTACCCGAGGAAGGATGTGCTGGTGTTGGAGAGGATCCAGAGGAGGTTTACAAGCATGATCCCAGGGCAGGGGTGGGGAACCCATTCATGTTGGAATGCTGCATCAGGTTAGCTGTAATCTAATAAGGCCGCAACGGCCTATTTCCTTCGCTCCATAGATATTGCCTCACCCACTGAATTTCTCCAGAATTTTCATCTACCTTCGATTTACCAGCATCTGCAGTTCCTTCTTAAATAAAAATAAAAATATTTGTTCTACAAAATTTGGATTCATTCAAAAGGCCGCACTTAATGGCCGCAGGTTCCCCACCCCTGTCCCAGGGGATGATTTGGTTAATGTATGAGGAGTGTTTGAAGGGTGAGCGGGGAATCTCAATGAAACCCACTGAATAATGATAGAGTGGATGTAAAGAGGATGTTTCCGGTAATGGGAAAGTTTATGACCAGAGGGCAGAGTCTCAGAATACAAGGACATAACTTTTGAATGGAGATGTTGAGGTATGTCTTTAGCCAGAGGATGGTGAATTTGTGGAATTCATTGCCACAGAGGCCAAGTCACTGCATATTTTTAAAGTGGCGATTGATAGGTTCTTGATTAGTAAAGGTCATTGGGAGAAGGCAGGAGACCGGGGTTGAGAAGGAAAACATCAGGCATGATCAAGTGGGCCAAATGACCTAATTGTGCAATATTTGGTCCTGGAGAATGAAATGGGGCAAGTTGAGAATGTTTCTTTTGAAAGAGCATTTAGTGATAGAATCACATAACATCAAGGTTAGATTCCTTGCCGAAGGGATGTCCACCCCAAACCCCACCTATCCCCCACTCTCCGACATCAGTCTGAAGAAGTGTCTCGACCCGAAACATTGCCTACTCCTTTTCTCCACAGATGCTGCCTCACCCGCTTAGTTTCTCCTGCATTTTTGTCTACCTTCATGTATTTTTAAAAATCTGGCCAGGTTTATTGGATTTCTTGAATCTTGATTTGACACATCTACTGTTTTATAGGTGAAATTCAATAACTCGGCAATAGATTGATTTTGAAAGCACTGACCCAGGAGGCACATGGAAGAATAAAATGGACAATTATGCTAACATTTTATGGGTATCACAACTTTGATACAGACGTGCTAGATGGTGTGATTAATCACAGTAAATTATATTGATTATCTGTGCAGATTATGCACATTAACATTTCAAAAGTTGATGATTTGTTTTCCTTATTCATCTAAAGATGATTCTTCTATATAATTCTGGTTTCTGATTTTTTTTTTTTTTTAACTTTGTCTACCATTTGAGATCAATGACTTTTAGAATGGTTCTGATGCAATATCATTCCTTTGAACATTAATTTCTATATAATAGAAACTGCAGGGAAAACCAAGCATTAAAAAAAAAATTAGATTTCCAATATAGTCAAAGAGTGATACTGTGTGGAAACGGGCCCTTTGACCAACTTGCCCACACCAGCCAACATGTTCCAGCTACACTAGTCAAACCTCCCCACTTTTGGTCCATATTCCTCCAAACCTGTCCTATCCATGTACCTGTCTGACTGTTTCTTAAATGTTGGGATAGTCCCAGCCTCAACTACCTCCTCTGGCAGCTTGCTCCATACACCCACCACCCTTTGTGTGAAAAGATACCCCTCAGATTCTAAGTAATTCCATTCCCCTTCACCTTAAACCTATGTCCTCTGGTCCTTGATTCCTACTCTGGCCAAGAGATACTGCGCATCATATTTGCATGTCTTTGTTTCATTTATTTTTATCAGTGCTTGCTATTTTGTCTGATACTTCCTGAAACCTCAGATCTTGAAGATTCCATCATTCATTTCATTTAAGAATGTATTAGATCAACTTATTCTGGCTAGACACAAAATGCTGGAGTAACTAAGTCAGTGAGGCAGCATCTCTGGAGAGAAGGAATGGGCGACGTTTTGCGTCGAGACCCTTCTTCAGACTGCAGTTCTTTCTTACACAAACTCATTCTGGCTGACAGCCAATGACTCAACCTATGAGCCATTCAAGCTTTCACATCTCAGAACATATGTGAAATAGATGTTTGAGGCAAGCTGCAGGTCAGATACTCATGCATCTCACTGTCACTCTGTTTCGTTTAGTTTAGAGATACAGCGTAGAATCTGACCTATCACCCCTACACTGATTCCATCTTACACCCTAGAGACAATTTACAGAAGCCAATTAACCTACAAACCCACACACCTTTGGAGAAAACTGCAGCACCCCTGAAAACCCACGCGGTCACAGGGAGAACATACTAACTCCAGAGAGGCAGCACCGATAGTCAGGATCAAACCCAGGTCTCTGGCAATGTGAGGCAGCAACTCTACTGCTGTGCCACTGTGCCACCTTTTGAGACGTCATTGAGCACAGCAGTGACATGCTAAGGGGAGGATCAGGGTTCATTTTGATTCCTGCCTGTCCCAATCTTCACTTCAGGTGGGTAAATAACAACCCCATTTATTTAAATAAGGTCATCAATTAGAAAGTTTGAGTTGCCGTGTTATCTTACACTTCATATAAATGTTATTTTTATTAGTTGCGTTTTATTTTAATAAAACTTATGGGACTGATCTTCCATTGCTCCTCGTGTAATGGAACAGGACAGCACAATCTTGCACCGAATCCTAGCTCCTGGGCTTAAAAACCTGTCGACGGAACCTTATTTAAAATGGTACCAGTAATTTAAATTGATGTTAGCGTATTTTGGTGCCTTGGTAAATGTTAGGAACTGCTCAAAAGGAAAAAATAATATATTGAATGCATTCTGATTACTACTGAATATGTGTGAACATTAAAGATCTTCTCAAACATTTAAAGGTCTTGAGCACAGTGCTATATTTGATAGGGAGGGAGCTAAGGAGCAG
Organism: Raja brachyura; assembly: GCA_963514005.1. The sequence goes on from OY740790.1 coordinate 59,149,604, forward strand.
GGTCACGCTGGTTCTCAAAGCAGTTCTGGACACTTCTAAATGCAAAGTGCTGGAGGTCAGCTGGCATCTAGGGAGGGAATAGGCAGGCGATGTTTCGGGTCGGGACCCGTCTTCAGACTGATTGAAGGGTTCCCTCTGCATATATCTGAAGCTCTCCATCCAGCTCTAGCTCCTTATACACATATTTTAACTGCACTATTGTTTTATTCCTCGCTGCACTAGCATGCGACATTGATCGTAATCCTGAGATCACAATCCTGGAAGTCCTGTTTTTCTATTACCCAATCCCCTAATTTCTTCTTGCAAAATTTTATTTCTCTTCTAAACACTGTCTTGGTTTCAATATTGGACCGCAACCTTTGGTTGCTCAACCTCCCCCCTCAGGATGTACTCTGCTCACACCGACTCATCTTTGACTCCTTGGACTACTGTGAACAAATCACGCTGCGCTTCCTCCCATTTTAAACCCCCAAACAGCTGATTTTATTTGGTCTTGCAGACAGATGCAAAGTGGAATAGCTCAGTAAGGCCAGGCAGTATCTCTGCAGAAAAGGGATGGGTGAAGTTTTGGGTGATAGAAACATAGAAAATAGGTGCACGAATAGGCCATTTGGCCCTTCGAGCCAGCATTGCTGTTCAATATCATCATGGCTGATCATCAAGATCTGTACCCCATATGGAAATAATCAAAGCAGTGTAGGAGAGACCAAGCACAGGTTCGGCAATTGTTTAGCTCAATCCGTCTAAACCTACCTGATATCCCGGTTGCAAAACATTTTAACTCCCCCTCCCAGTCCCACACTGACCTTTTTGTTCTGGGCCCCCTCCATTGTCAGAGTGAGGCCCAGCGCAAATTGGTGGAACAGCTCCTCATATTTCGCTTGGGCATCTTACACCTCATGAATATTGACTTCTCTAACTTCAAGTAACCCTTGCTTACCCTCTCTCCACCCCTCCCCCTTACCAGTTCTCCAACCAGTCTGACTGTCCCCAATTACATTTTATCTCTGTTTAAGAAGGAACTGCAGATGCTGGAAAATCGAAGATAGACAAAAGTGCTGGAGAAACTCAGCGGGTGCAGTAACAACTAAGGAGCGAAGGAAATAGGCAACGTTTCGCACCAAAACCCTTCTTCAGTTTGAAGAAGGGTTTTGGCCTGAAACATTGCCTATTTCCTTCGCTCCTTAGATGCTGCTGCACCCGCTGAGTTTCTCCAGCACTTTTGTCTACCTTACATTTTATCTCTGTTTTGTTGATACTTTATCCTCGCTAACAATGATCAATTCTACATTTGCCTTGATCTTCATCCCCTTTGATGTCTTTCTCTCACACCTTACACTTCCTTTTCTCTGTATCTCCCTCTCCCTTGACTTTCATTCTGAAGGAGGGTCTCGACCCGAAACGTCACCCATTCCTTCTATCCAGAGATGGTGCCTGTCCCGCTGATTTACTCCAGCATTTTGAGTCTATCGTAGGTTGTTCATGTAGAGAATTAAGTGTCAATTCAGATCTGTTGGGTAAAGCAACTGCTGTGAGTTCTATATCACTTTATGTAATGTTGAGTTCCATTCATCTAGTTTTACCCAAAGGTAAACTAACTCAATGTGCTATACTTTACTATTTTCATATTGCACATGAATGAAGTGCTTTAGACCATAAACTATGATTTCTAATGGCAAACACATTTCCAAATTAACTGGAAACAATATTCGATGCTTCAGGAAATGTATATACAAACGTAATCAGTGATCCTGCTCAAAGCAAGCAAAATAATTTGTGCATTTATGTAATATGATCTGACATTTGGTGATTGTCTGAAATGTTATGAATATAAAAATAAAAGGTTTAAGAGGAGCAACCAAAGCAAAGCCACAGCCTAGACATTGAACCCCAGGCCATGGCAATGGAAATTGGCAATGTTAAAGCTCAGCACAGGGAGAGTTGTAGAGGTCAGGATCGAACAGCTTTACAAAACCAACGTCAATTATGAATCAAATAGAGTCATAGAGTTATACACCGTGGAAACAGGCCCCTGGCCCAACTTGTCCACACTGGACCAACATATCCCATCTACAGTACACCTAGGTGTGTGTGTTCCACTTCAAAGCTGTTCACTTAACTGAGGAGATGTTTCCAACTCCCGAGCACAGGTCTTCTGCTACAGATAATTCTCATTCCCCGGATACCGTGCTATGCTGATGCACTCCCATTCGGGACCAGCTGGGCAGCCAGTTCCATGGCGTTCCCTGCTTTCACACTTGGAGGAAAGAACTGCATCCCCTTTAAATGGAGTCACAAAGAGATACATCACAGAAACAGGCCCTTCAACCCTGCAAGTTATTTATTAGTAAGGGCTCCAAGGGTTATGGGGAGAAGGCAGGAGAATGGGGTTGAGAGGGAAAATTAGATCAGCCATGTTTCAATGGAGGAGCAATCTGAATGGCCTAATTGCCACTCACCGTAAGCAAGAGGCAATTTACAGTGGCCAATTGACCAACTAATCTGCACTTCTTTGGGATGTGGGAGGAAGCCAGTGTCTGAGGCCCAAACATCTTCAGCTGCTTCATCAATGGGCCTTCTGTCAAATGTAAGATCAGGAATAGGGAAGTTTATGCAGTACTGTTCAGCACCACTCATCACCCCTCCTCAAATAATGAAGCAGTCCACATCCAAATGCAGCAACATCTGAACATCTGTACAGACTAGACAATGTGCTGCCCAATCATACCTCTCAAGTATCTGGCAATGAAAATGTCCTAAAGAAAATCTAGCTTTCACTCATTCTCCCCCCACCCTCCCCTCCCAGCATTTAATGATGGTGAAATGCATTACCATCAGTGAAACCCCATTGTCAATATCATGAAGGTTACCATTGACCTGAATCTGAACTGAAGCATGTGTAGGAAATAACTGCAGATGCAGGTTTAAACTGAAAATAGACACAAAAAGCTGGAATAACTTCCAGAAGAGTCTGGACCCGAAAACATCACCCATTCCTTCTCTCTAGAGATGCTGCCTGTCCCGCTGAGTTACTGCAGCTGTTTGTGTCTATCTTCTGAACTGGAGCAGCCTTATACACAATGTGGCTGCATGAGTAGGTCACAGAATCGGTTAATGGACAGAAGCAAAGCAAGGAACTAAATGTGATTATCTCAATTTGTCAGGCTATGACTAGTCGAGTAAGCAACAATTTTGTTGATGGGATGTAATTGTCATAATTCCAAGTTTGCTGATGACACAAAACCTGAATGGGTTTGTGAGTAGGGGAAGGGAGGAGGTGAAGAGGCTAAGTGAGTGGGTGAGAATGTGGCAAATGAGATGTAATGCAGAAAACAAATGGCAGGTCATCCACTTTGGTGCACAAAACAGAAAAGCAGAGTATATTTAACACTGAGAGATCGGGAAATGATGTTGCTGTTGATAGGGCCCACACAGCCTTGGATAGAAGTTACTGAAAGATACAGCAAACAATTAACAAGGCAAAGTGGTGTTGGTCTTTATCAGAAAAGGAGTGCAGGAGTAAAGATGTCCTTCTGCAATCATTTATGGCCCTGGGGAGACCACACCTGGGGTATTGTGAATAGTTTATATCACCTTTCCCAAAAATTTTAAGGCAAAGATTGACAGATTCTTCATTAGTAGAGGGGGGAGGGGGGCAAAGGTTATGGGGAGTAGGCAGGAGAATAGTAAGATTGAACGAGAACTTACCAGTTCGAAGGTTGATCTTTATTTCATGAGGAGTCGAAGTGAGGGATTTCGTGAAGAGCCCGCCGGCGCGCATGCTCGACATACTTCAAAGTAGCGGCGTGGAATCACAGAACCAACAATAGAAATGACTTCGCATAGTATGATTGAATTGACTAAGATTACCAGATGAAGGTGATTGAGGGTTGGGCGAGGAGGGCACGAAATCCCTCACTTCGACTCCTCATGAAATAAAGATCAACCTTCGAACTGGTAAGTTCTCGTTCAATCTTACTATTTCATTTCGGAGTCACGTGAGTGACTTCGTGAAGACTTCAAAGCTTCTGTGATTACACGCCCTGGACCACGTCCATGCTGACACACCACTACCAGGGATGGATGGGAGGAACAAACTGGCTCAATAGCTCATACTGCAAAACAAAAGCATATTTATTAATAACAAATCAAAAACCCCTCATGCGGGGACATCTCCACGTTCTTGACCTGCATTCAGCACGGCTTCTGCGAACTGTAGAGGAGCAGCAACAGGCTTGTTATAAAAACGCTGGAACACAGCTTCATTCGCCCATCCTGCTGTGGCGAGAATTTGGTCCATGGGCACCTCCATGACCCTCGCCGCTGACGTCGATGCAGCCCTGGTGGAATGAGACTTGAACACATTAGTGTCGATACCTGACTTACCCAAGACGACTCGAAGCCACCTGGATATCGTCTGGACTGTCACTCGATGATGAGGTCTCTTATGAGTGACAAGCAGGTATCTCTCCATTCCTCTGATGCGTGCCGTCACCTTGACATAGTGGCGGATATGTGAGGCTAAACATAGCCTAGCATCTGCGGGGTATGCCGGGAACTTCAGCTGCAGCCCTGTGCACCCAGGTCTATGCTGCTTTAGTAGCTCGTCAACGAAAAAGACTACTTCTGTAGGGGTAGATGTCATTCTGTCGACACGCAGTTTGTGTAGTGTCTGTACCCTCTGAGCTGAAGTCAGCGCTAGTAACATCACCAGCTTCATGGTGAGTTGGTCCAGTTGGAGCCCTTCCATGGGAGACCACGTCCTGAGCAGGGTTAATACGTCCCTGACATCCCAGGTGATATTATAGCGTGGTGTAGGCGGATTCATATTGAATATACCCCGCATGAGTCTGGACACTAGCCTGTTGGATCCTACCCCAATCTTGAGGTAGAATGATAGCGCACTTCTGGCGCTGTTGATGGCACTGTAACTTAAGTGTTCATCATGGTGCAACCCCGCGAGGAATTCCAGGACGTCGGTTATTGTCACGTCATCGTACGTGATGCGAGAGCGGCTGCAGTAGGCTTCCCACTTCTTAATATGCGAGCGGTATCTTCGCCTTGTGGACTCTCGACACGACGCCCCGATGGTATCCATGGTCCGAGCCGAGAGGCCGTATTGGACTAACGGCCTGTTCAGAACCTGCAAGCCAACAAATTTAAATAGCCATGGCAGGGATGTGGCTCCCCTGACACAGGGTGAGTAACCAATTGTGGGCAACCCTTCAAAAGGACCCAAGGTTCGTTAAGCATGTCAAAGACCACCGGATACCAAGGCTGTGTGGGCCAGTCGGGTATAATAAGGATGCCCTTGGCAGCATCTGCCTGAATCTTTCGCAATACCCGACTGATGAGGCAAAACGGAGGGAAGGCATAGAAAACCCAATTCCCCCAGTCCAGCGAGAATGCATCTAGCGCTATTGCCCCAGGATCTGGTTCCCATGAAACGTAGGCTGGTACCTGATGGTTCAACCGTGACGCAAAAAGGTCAATGTCCGGTTTACCAAATTTGGCTGTGACTTTAGCAAAAATCTCAGGATGCAACATCCATTCAATGTTGTCATTAAATTTGCGTGACCTGGTGTCCGCCACAGTATTAAGCTCACCTGGCAAATAGGTAGCTGAAATCCAAATGTCTCTTTGAATACACCAGAGCCAAATTGAGTTAGCCAATTTGTCACACGAAACTGACCTGGTACCACCCATATGGTTTAAATATGCCACAGCTGTGGTGTTGTCTGTTTGGAGACGGACGTGTGCTCCAACAAGCTTGGAACAATACGCACGAAGTCCGTGGAATGCTGCCAGCAACTCCAAATAGTTAATCCCTTGAGTCAACAACATCGATGCCTCAAGGGTGTCCCATCTACCCCCACAACTAGAGCAATTATCAGTAGCTCCCCAGCCATTGGAGCTTGCATCAGTCTGTAAATATACCACCGGATTAGCCTCCCTGACAGGCTTAAATGAGTTGCTAATGTGACACACCCACCATTGCAACTCAGTTATCGCTTCGGACGGCAGCTGCATAGATCGATCGTAATGACCAGCGTTCCATTTTAACTCAGTAATTTTAGCTCTTTGCAAATTCTGATAATGCAAAGGTCCATATCGTGCTGCCGGAAACAAAGCCACTAACTTGCCAATTACTGTGGCTGTATGCCGAATCGATGGTATATTGGTGCCAATTAAATCTCTGCACACCTTAGTGACTTCCTCAATTTTGTTAATTGGTATAGTTATCCTCATGCTCATTGAGTTCACCGTGAACCCTAGGTAATTAATTACCTGGGCAGGGCAGAACTTTGATTTCTCTGGATGGACAATGAATCCTAATTGTTGAAATATATTGACAGCAGCTGCAACACCCTGTTCAGCCAATTGCAGGGTGTGGCCCACAATAAAGACATCATCTAAATAGGCCATAACTATATGATGTCGTTGTCTCAAATAAGCCATGATTGGCTTCACCAATTTAGTGAACAATCTAGGGGCTGTAGTAAGCCCATTAGGCAAAGCCTTATACTGCCAAAGTTGCCCCATCCAGATAAATTTCAAAAACCTTCTATCATCTTTCTGGATGGATACTGAATAATATGCATCCCTCAAATCAATGCATGCCATAAAGCAGCCATGAGAAATCAATGATTTGGCTGTTTCAAACGTATCCATTTTAAAATGAGTATATGTTACAAACGTATTCAAACGGGTTAGATCAATAATGACACGACAGCCTCCATCCTTCTTAGGTCTAGTAAATATGTTCGAAACAAATTCAATTGGCTCATGCACTGTTTTCTCAATCACACCCTTCTGTTCCAAACTTAAAATTTCCTTGTAACCTGCTGCCTGTTCTGTAGCAGACAATTTGAACGTACGACCAGGCATGTGCTGGGATGGAGGAATGTCGCCATTAATAAACTCAATTTTATGCCCCTGAATATTCCGCAACACATACTCATCACCAGTAAAATTACCCCATGCATCCAAAAACAACCGTAAACGACCACCAACATGGGAAGTTAAACAGAGAGAAAAGAGAGAACCAGACCCCCTCACCTCCGTGGTTACCGGCGGTCCTTGACACGTGTGGGTGGCCGTGGAGGTGCTGGGTTGGCTTGAGGGCGCGGCGTCTTCGATTTCCAAAAAGGTCTCTGTCGACCCTGTCCTAAAAAAGACCCTTGGTGCTGGTTCTGGTGTTGTTGTCGTTGTGGAGCTAGAGGGTGAGTCCTCGTCGAGGCACTGGCCGACCCTCGTGAGCGAATGTATGGAGCTTTTGAGCCGGACGGTGTGGGGGCACTCTTAGAGCGCATGATCCCCACCGTTTTGGCTTGTTCGTCAAGCTCTTTGACTCTCTTCGAGAGGTCCTCACCAAAGAGCTGACGGGGCGGCGGCGGCGGCGGTGGTTTGCACAATCCTGCAAACTTCGGGTTGAGTGCTGGGCGGATGCTGTTTTTGCGAAACCCGTTGATTTCGTGCTGGGTCGCGCACAATAAGGCCAGAGCATCTTCCTGGTCCAAATTCAGCTCGTCCTCGTCCACCGACCGCGCAAAGGCGGTAATACCGGCCGTGAGGAGTTTCAGGATCCGCTGCAATTGTAGCTCTTGTTGACGGATAGCCGCACTGATGTTGCCCCATATTGGCGTATTGACCACAGGCACGTTGAGGGAGTTGCAGTTTGATGGAGCCTTGTGACGGCTCATAGCCTGGATGAGGACTTCTTCCTGCAGCACCTGATTATTAAGAAAGTCCACTGTGGCTGCCAGCTTTGAATTGAGAGGAAGACCAGCCGTATGTGGGGCCGCGAATTTGGTCGCCACATCCAAAAGTTCCTCCGCTGGCACCTCCACCGGAGGTGGTACGGGATCCACCAGAACCTCCTCCTCGTGCTGCTCCAGGCTGATAGTAGATGTTGGTGAAGACGCCCTGTGCCTGTTGCTGCCCTGCTGTTGTTGACGTTGAAGCAGGAGCTCCAGCAGCCGCTCCATACGGTCAATACGCCCTTCACCCTGAACACTCAGGTGGTCGGAGTCCTCCGGCTCTGAAAAGAAAACCGGGCTCCTGTCATCGGCCCGCACCTCGTCGAGGCCCTGCCGGTGCCGGTAGTTGTCGCTAACAGCCGCCGAGGCGAAACTGCGCGATTCCTGCGCGGGCGTGTTCAATCGCCTCCGTTTAGCGAGAGCTGAAGCCGCTGCCACTAAGGGCACATGCGGCGAGGTGTCGGCACCAGCCGAAGCATGGCTGCCTGGGGCCCGCGCAGTCTTGCCGGCTGCCCACATCGTGGACGTTGCCAACGCATGGTGCCGCCCACCCATCCATGGGGGGCTCGGCGACCGCGACGAGACCCGACTCAACCGACCCGTCCCGGCGTCGAGAGTCGGGGTGTGCCGGCTGGACCTCACAGCCGCCCCGGGTCTCGCCCTGGAACCTGACCGCTCCTCCGCGACAGGCAATGCCTTAGCCCTAACAGGGTTAGGCTTCTGGGCTCCTCCCCTCCCCCTTCTCGGAGGGCTGAGTGGAACAGGCCGTGCAACGGCACGCGCCCTGCTCGAGGTCGCCAGCGAGCCCGCTGACAACCTGACTGCCATGGCAGGGTCCCCCTGCTCTGGCGGCACACCACACTCCTCCTCGTCGAACTCCTCCGAGCTGTGGTGTGCTGGCGGATCTGGACCTGTGAACACAGGGCTTACCCACATCTCCGCCTGAGTCCCGGCCTGCGCTGCAGGTACTGCCGATGGTAAAGGCCCCGGAACTGTTGACCGGCGAACTCGTCCTGACGTCCTCCGGCCCTTCGAACTCCCATCCATGTCCTTGCTGCAAGACATAATCAGACAACAAGGACCACCAACTAAAGGTGGAATACTCACCTCCGTGGCCCCTTATGAAGGGCTGGCGAGGAGCGCGCTCCACCGCCAGCCGTCGCAGCAACGCGTTACGACGATATGTCGAGCATGCGCGCCGGCGGGCTCTTCACGAAGTCACTCACGTGACTCCGAAATGAAATAGGGTGGAGAGGGAAAGATAGATCAGCTATGATTGAATGGCGGTGTAGACTCTATGAGCCAAATGGACTACTTCTGTTCCTATAGCTTATGAAATAAATATGCTTGCCGTACAGTGAGTGCTACAAAGACTTCGAACCATGGTTCTTAAAATGGCATGTTTGGTGTATCAGAGAAGATTCGGTAAACTAGTTTTGTATCCTCCTGAGTTAAGAAGAGTGCAAGATGATCTCATTCAAACTTACAAAATACTTATAGGATTCAGCAGACTGGATGCAGGGAGGATTTATCCCAAGAAGAGAATGAAAGGATATAGACCATGTGTCAGCATATGCAGTTCAAATTGTCATCATGGTCAACATTGACATTGTGCACTGAATTGCATGTTTATGTGCTGCACTGTTCTATGTAACAACATTTTGTTATTGTTGGTAATATTTTTCTGGTTTTGGTATATTTTGCAGTTTAAATTCTCAATTGAGTTCACTGGTGTCTATTATAGTGACAGTGAGGGAAGAAAATGTTATCACTGGGAAAAACAACAGATTTACAAATGGCCCTCATCTAAATAAAAATATCCGCCAATTCTAATTGAACAGCAGTCTGATAGTAAATCTGAATACTCATAATGGGCAATAGCGCTCCTAATAAAATCATTCAGTTGTTTAAAACAAGTCCATAAATATAACATGGCAATAAACTCTATGTATAACAAGTTAGGTGGGATGTTTTTGAATGCAAAGTATTAAATCTGATCTGCTGCTGTCCAAGATCACTTAATGTTTTGTAAGCTGCCTTTTTGGAATTGATTGCAGGGGAAATGGTTGTTAACTTGTTCCCAATACAGACGCTGTATCAGATAAGAGATAGCAGCTGTAAATATGATGGATTACAATAGGTTAAAGCAAATATACTGTTCAACGGGTCTTGCACTTTGTGGTCTGTTGTGAGGAGCATTGTCCTTCATTAAGCCACTTGAAAGGTTTGAATAACCTTCATGGTATGGACTTCCTCATTGTCAATGTCAGGAGTTCGTGCATCAGGTTTTCTTTTTGAAAAGCACCTTTTGCCCCTGTCCCATCAGGCAAAAGGTATAGAAGTGTGAAAACACACACCTCCAGATTCAGGGACAGTTTCTTCCCAGCTGTTATCAGGCAATTGAATCATCCTAACACAATCGGAGAGCAGTGCTGAACTACTTTCTACGTTATTGGTAACCCTCGGACTACCCTTGATCGGACTTTGTTGGCTTTACCCTGTACTAAACGTTATTCCCTTATCATGTATCTATACACTGGCACGTAAATGGCTCGATTGTAATCATGCATTGTCTTTCCACTGACTGGATAGCATGAATGTGTTGAAAAATATATTTTTCACCCAAAGAGTTGTGAATCTGTGGAATTCTCTGCCACAGTAGGCAGTGGGTTTGGCAATTCATTGGATGTATTCACAGAGAAACATAGAAAATTAGGTGCAGGAGTAGGTCATTCAGCCCTTTGAGCCATTCAATATGATCATGGCTGATCATCCAGAATCAGTACCCTGTTCCTGCTTTCTCCCCATATCCCTTGATTCTGTTAGCTCTAAGAGCTATATCAAACTCACTCTGGAATGCATCCAGTGATTTGGCCTCCACTGCCTTCGGTGGCAGAGAATTCCACAGATTTACAACTCTCTGGGTGAAAATGTTTTTCCTCATTTCAGTCCTAAATGGCCTACCACTTATTCTTAAACTGTGGCCCCTGGTTCTGGACTTCCCCAACATCAGGAACATTTTTCCTGCATCTAACCTGTCCAATCACTTAATAATTTTATATGTTTCTATAAGATAAACTCTCATCCTTCTAAATTCCAGTGAATATAAGCCCAGTCGATCCATTCTTTCATCATATGTCAGTCCAGCCATCCGGGGAATTAACCCGGTGAACATACGCTGAGCGAATAGCAAGAATGTCCTTCCTCAAATTAGGAGACCAAAACAGCACACAACACTCCAGGTGTGGTCTCACCAGGGCCCGCTACAACTGTAGTAGGACATCCTTGCTCCTATACTCAAATACTCTTGCTATGAATGCCAGCAAGCCATTTGCTTTCTTCACTGCCTGCTGTACTTGCATTAAATTGAATGGAAATTTTATTTTAAATGCATCTTGATGGAATGGTAAACTAATTTTTTAATGCAAACTATGAATCAAATGAAGAGATGATGAGCAAAGGAAGATTGTGGGGTTGGTTGTGCCCAGGGATCTGATTGGGAGTCTTCTCTAACACAAAATGATGTAGTGAGTTAATTTGTCCTTGGGTTTTCAGCAAACAAAATTGAATGAAGCAAGTTTGAATTGACGCCAGTTATTCTAATCCCCATTAGGATTCTGGAGATGCCGTTATTACAATATTAGATTACTTTTCTTGGTCCTCACGGTCCTCTAATTGCTTCTCTGAAGTCCAGCTTTCTTGCATTGATATCTCCAGGCACCTGTTAATCGCTGTTATTATTATTACTCCTTCAGTTATATGTTCTGCATGGCGCTGTCAAATAATATTGGATTATCTGAATAATAATCAAAGGATAATTTGTAATCTAATGTGCTGGTATCCCGGAGTACTGATGTTAGTGTTTTGTTAATAATTAGTACTAGGCATATAAACACAGCCTAACACACAGAAACAAATTGCACATAAATCACACATAAAATTTCTAAAAGAAATGTTTGTGCAAAAACTAAAGACGTTAGTCCAAAAAACAATTAAAAGGCCTGTGCTGGTGCAAGATGTGGACCATAGTTTATAGGAAGGAACGGAAGATGCTGGTTTAAACTGAAGATGGACACAAAATGCTGGAGTAACTCAGCGGGTAAGGCAGCATCTCTGGAGAAAAGGAGTGTGTGACGTTTTGGGTCGAGACCCTTCTTCAGACTGAGAGTCAGGGGAGAGGGAAACCGGAGGTATGAATAGGTACAGAACAAATCAGAGCCAACACTGATTGCCAAGGAGCCAACAATGGTCAATTGTTGGCTGTGGAAGTGTGATAACGAAGGGGTGTGAACAGAGAAGCTAGCAGGATGACGAGGGTGGGGAGGAATGGAGAGATAGGGAAATCAATATTTATACCACTGGGTGTTCTGCTGTCTGAACTGCTGAGTTACTCCAGCTTGTTGTGTCCATCTTCAGTTTAAACCAGCATTTGCAGTTCCTTCGTAAACAGGTTCATGGGGATACTGCTTGCAGGTTCCCCTGGAAGACGTGCCCAGCACTGGCCTATGAGTATACGTCACAAGTTCACAAGTTACAGGAGTAGAATTAGGCCATTCGGCCCATCAAGTCCACTTTGCCATTCAATAATGGCTGATTTCTCACTCCCAATCCCATTTTCCTGCCTTTGAACCCTTGACACTCATTCTAATCAAGAATTTGTCTATCTCTACCTTAAAAATATCCACTGACCTGGCCCCCACAGCCCTCTGCGGCAATGAGCTCCACAGATACACCACCCTCTGACTTCATTCTCACTTCATCAGCACTATAGAACTCTGTCCCATACAGCATCATGATAATACCTTCACCACACGGCTCACTGTGAGACTAGGAGGTTCACCATAACCTTTACAAGGGCAATTAGGAATATATGACAAATGTTGCTCCTGTTAGCAATGTGTATAACAGTAAACAAATCAATAAAGAAACTCTAGGGTCCTGCAACTAAGCCAAGCCTGGCACTCGATAGAATATTTATTGTATTGCTAATGTTTTCATATGCCAAACTAAAATAGTAGCATTAAATCAACAGTCCAACATACAGCGGGGGTTACACAAAAAGCTGGAGAAACTCAGCGGGTGCAGCAGCATCTAAGGAGCGAAGGAGATGGGCGACATTTCGGGTCGAGACCCTTCTTCAGACTGGTCAGGGATCAGGGAAAGATACAGCATCCAACATACAGCATTGTCTTCGTAAATGTATAGTTATACAGCAACTGTGAATATTTTTCTGACTAGGATCCAAATGGTTTGAGTGAATTTGTTCGTATTTTTTCTGGATGACAGCGGCAGTTTGAAATCTTAAGATTTATGTTAGTGAAGTTGAGTAGTATATTTTGCTGTTTCCGAAGGTTTATATTGAGAATACAGAGAGCCATTCAGCTTAACAAGTGCACGCCAACATCTTTCCCACATTGAACTCTTCCGATCCTCGCCTATCCATTGTGAATTAACTCTTTATTCCCTTCTTCCTCATCTTAACCAATTCACTTTTAATTAACTAATTATTTGCTTCAATTACGGTGGGAAATTCTACACTCACGAAACTGCCTTGGACAAAGAAATTTCTTCCAACTTTCCTCGTTGATTTCTAGCTGACTATCACCAAAGGAAGCACTCAAAGTTTCAATATCCTCTCTGTGTACAATTCGCAAATGCTTCCGTAATTTTATTAGCTTATTGGGTCATATCACATCCTTTTTCTTTCAAGCAAAAAGAGATCTGGGGTTGTCTTCCTTTACTGATGCCAAAGCTCACCGCTCTAGACCAGTTCTTGTATATTTTTACAATCTCTCTAGTAGTTCGACATCCTTGCGTCCTTTTCATAACATAGTGACTCCCACACGCAGACCAGACCTTTCACCACTGACCATCACACAGACCAGACTTCCCAACATTGATTCCATCTACACTTTACGCTGTCTCGAAAAAACAGTCAACATAATCACAGAATTGTCCCACCCCGGTCATTCCCTCTTCTCCCTGCTTCCACTTGGTGCAGGGTAAAGAAGCTTGAAAGCGTGCACGACCAGCCTCAAGAACAGTTTCTTCTCCTCTGTTATCAGGATTTAGAACAGTCCTTCTATAAGGTAGACTACTGTCCAATTCACCTCTACTCATTGAAGACATTGGACATCGTTCATATAACTCATGCGCTACAATCCTGAGAATTATATTCTGTATTTTGGATCTTCCTCTTTTCTTTATCTATTGTATTTGAGTTTAACTTGATTGTATTTATATATAGTATATCTGGGGGTGGCACAATGGTGCAGCGGTAGATTTGCTGCCTTACTGCGCCAAAAACCCTGGTTTAATCCTGACTACGGGTGCTGTTTGTACAGAGTTTGTACGTTCTCCCTGTGACTGTATGTGGTTCCTCCGAGTGTTCCGGTTTCATCCCATGTTCCAAAGATGTGCAGGTTCGGGGATTAATTGGCTTGTGGAAATTGTCCCTAGTGAGTAAAATGTGAAATTGGGATTGCATAGATCTAGAGCAAGGGTGATCGTTGGTCAATGGAGACTCAGTGGGCCAAGGGGCCTGTTTCATCACTGTATTTCTAAACTAAATCTCATCTATTTGGACAGGATGCAAAACAAGCTTTCCCTGTACCTCAGTAAAGGTGACAATAATAATAAACCTAAACCCTTAACACATAAGTATTCTAGGTGCAGTGTAACCAAGAATCTAGGAACATAGCAGAATTTTTCCAATCTCTTTGCAAATGATTCCAATTGCTTGGTTTGCTTTGACTGTGGCCTTGTTGGTTCTGCAACAATTTTAGTGACTCCTGCATTTGTGTTTCCAGATTACCTCTCTCCCACCCCATCCCATTTAGATCCTACTTTCTGATATGTGGTCTACTCGGTTGTTCACACTTACTGACTAATTTCCTAGTAATTTCCCAAGCATGCACTGTTATTCTGATTAATTATCCGATCGTGCCGATTCACAAGTTTAGAAATGATTTATTTGATTCCTAAATCTATGTTGTGGAACAGCGATCCTTAAGGGCCTGTCCTACAAGCATGCAACTCTATGCGATTAGCGCGACCTAACGTGGTCGCTTGAGCCGTCCGGCGTCGCGGGGCCGGTCCCACTTCGATCGCCAGAGCCGTGCGGAATTGTGCGGAGTTCGTCCCGACATCGCGCGGGGCTCCGAAAAACTGACTATGTTAAAAAAAATTCGCGCGGCAACGGCTTGTCGGCTCGCAGTCGCCTCGACGCATTACACACCGCCTCGACATCGTGCCTCCGTGAACCTATCTGTAGGTGCCTCCATGACCCTCTATGTGTGTGGCTCCGTGGCCCTCTGTGTGTATGCCTCTGTGCCCTTCTCTGTGTGCCCCTCTCTGTCCTGGCGAACTTACCTTAAGACTTCGCTCCAAGTTCGCCTCACTTTGCGCCGTGTTGCGCCACTCACCCGACCTCCGCGCGGCCCCTGCTGCCAGTTTGGTCACGCTTGCCGCATGCAGGTGCATGCTGGTGGGAACGGCCCTATACAGGGGATCACCCGACCTCCGCGCGGCCCCCGCTTCTAGTTTGATCGCGTTCATCGCATGGAGTCGGATTGTGGTAGGACAGGCCCTTTATGGGTTGCACTTCCCACATTTGAGTTGGTGACTGATGGATTTTTACATATTATTGAGGAATGTGGGTTTGATGCATGGAGATGACGCTGGATAATAGAGCAGGCATCGGGAGCCCAGTGTTCTGTTCCTGCTTGTATTTGTTATGTGCTTAAGTTCTGGATAGCATCCCTAATTCTCTGCTTTCTGTCACACAGCCAGCCAGCTTTACTTACATCAGTAAGAGATGGGTTTTGGCACAGTGACCGCAGAGAATGTCTCTGTGGGATTTATGATAAGCCAACTGTGAACAAACATAAGACAGGTACACACCTTAATAGCAAAACAGTTGTACAGTCATCCAATAGGTATAATACTGTGTTTTAAAAATGCAATTAAATGATTCGAATTAATCATTACTGCATTGTCACTGTCGACATGACTAGTCTTGTTTTAGATGAGACATAAACTCTTTGATCCTTGGATTTTCCTTTGTGTATTTCATGCTTCATTAGCTGCGCTCATGAAAGGCTTGTATTTAAACTGCATTTTCTACACGAAGTTGCAGTTCCTTTTCCAGCTGCGATTTCTGCTTTTGATTATGCCAAATGAGAATTAGATTTTGGAAACATGCACTGGGAACGGGAAAAAGGCGGTGCAGCGGTAGAGTTGTTGCCTTACAGCACCAGAAACCCCGGTTCAATCCTGACTACGGGTGCTGAGTGTATGGAGTTTGTACGTTCTACCTGTGACCGTGTGGGTTTTCTCCGGGTGCTCCGGTTCCCTCCCACATTCCAAGGATGTGCAGGTTTGTAGGTTAATTGGCTTTGGTAAAAATTGTAAATTGTCCCTTGTCTGTAGGATACTGCTAATGTACGGGGATCACACAGCAAAGGAATAGGCATTTCTGCCCACATCTATACCCAACCTGATACTAAAGCTGAACTAATTGCATCTGCCTGCACATGATCCATATTCCTCCATTCCTTGCATATCCCTGCGCCTACCTAAAAGCCTCTTAAATGCCGATATTGTATCTCCCTTCCACCACCCCTGGCAGTGCGTTCCATGCACCCACTGACCTTTATATTTAAAAAAAATCCTTGCTTCACACATCTCCTTTAACCTTTCCCCTTTTACCTTAAAGCTATGTCCTGTTACTAAATCAGTCGGCGTAATACTCTTAATAAAGCAAGTAGCTTCTCGGCATCCTCCACAATAAGCATTCTCAGAATTTGCGGTGCCTTAATGAAATTGGTCCTTTTTCAAAACCTTTTATAAATGGACAACCCGAATACCCCAGGAATCAATCTAGTGAATCAGCCTGCTACCGACACCAAGACAAATATAAAACTGAATTAACCTTGTTAACTTTGGTAACGTGAAGAAATCAGTCTTTTCACTCGTCCATTACGGTTTTGAACTTGGCCCTCAGCTTCTGGCAAACAGCACATAAAGTAAATTATTGTGATCATCAATCCGCCATAATTCTTAGTCCCAGGTCATCCAGCACTAGCTAGTCTTGGCTATGCATGTTTTGGGAATTCAAAAAAAAACTGAACATCCCATGTTGCTGAGAGTGCAAGTTGAAAACATCACAGTGAAGGAAGTGGAACCCTTAAGAATTAAGTGAGAAGAACAAGAGATTTGGGTCCACCAGATCTTTAACTAATCAGATTGAAGTCGTGTGCAACCTCCATTCTAAGTTAAAATATCAAAGTCAACGGACAATTAAGCAGTGGGTTGGGGAGATCAGGAGATGAATGAAGATCACAGAATATTCTGGAAGATTGGTTAATTCAGTCATGACAACTTGAGGGAAGTGAAAGATAAAGTGAGGCAGCAAAGTAAAGATAGTGCAGGAACATCAGGATAGTAATTCGGAGTGATTAGTCAATTGTGGAAGGGGGAGAGATGAAATGTGTTGGGAAGTACCTATAGCAAGGGAGATTGTCCTATGTCCCTTCTATATCTCTCATAGAAACATAGAAAAATAGGTGCAGGAGTAGGCCATTCGGCTCTTCGAGCCTGCACCGCCATTCAATATGATCATGGCTGATCATCCAACTGAGTATCCCGTACCTGCTTTCTCTCCATACCCACTGATCCCTTTAGCCACATCCAACTCCCTCTTGAATATAGCCAATGAACTGGCCTCAACGACCTTCTGTGGCAGAGAATTCCAGAGACTCACCACTCTCTGTGTAAAGAATGTTTTCCTCAGTGCTAAAGGAATTCCCCCTTATCCTTAGACTGTGACCCCTTGTTCTGGACTCCCCCAACATCGGGAACAATCTTCCTGCATCTAGCTTATCCAACCCCTTAAGAATTTTGTAAGTTTCTATAAGATCCCCCCTCAATCTTCTAAATTCCAGTGAGTACAAGCCGAGTCTATCCAGTCTTTCTTCATATGAAAGTTCCGACATCCCAGGAATCAGTCTGGTGAACCTTCTCTGAACCTCCTCTATGGCAAGAATGTCTTTCCTCAGATTTGGAGACCAAAACTGTACACAATACTCCAGGTGTGGTCTCACCAAAACCCTGTACAACTACAGTAGAACCTCCCTGCTCCTATACTCAAATCCTTTTGCTATGAATGCTAACATACCATTTGCTTTTTTCACTGCCTGCTGCACCTGCATACCTCTCATTTCCCTTTCCCCTGACTCTCAGTCTGAAGAAGGGTGTCTACCTGAAACATCGCCTAATTGTTTTCTCCAGAGATGCTGCCTGACCCGCTGAGTCACTCCAGCTTTTCGTGTCAATCTTTGGTGGTAATTATGCATGCTTACGGGTGATAAGCAGATGTGGTGAGTTTGTGGGAGTATTTAAATGTAGCGTATTGATCCTAGAAAAAAATATTTTGCTCCTGGTACACATGCAGAACTGTTAAAGTGCTCGCCGAGTGCATCCAGATATTTCCTCTTTTAATTGTTAGGTCTTTTGATGATCAGGAAAATTGGGGCTAAGATGGGTTAAGGATAGAAATTCCATAGATATATGCAGCCTCCTTAAAGGGTCCGAACAACAGACTCCACTCCTGAGAGTGGATCCGTAAAACACCACACTTCCCGTCTCCATTGAAAACCAAAGCAATGAGTTTCAAATGGATGGATTTCCTGTTTCATATTTCCAGTATTTTTAAATTTCTAACCGTCCCTAATATTCCTGTTTTTTTAAAAAACAATTTTCCATGAAAAGGTCCATGAGGAAATGAGGAGTGGTTTTTAATGCAAAAAGTAAATGCATTCAAGTACAGAGAGTGACTTGCCTAAGCCATTTCAAAATACTGGAAATAAATTCTCTTGATGCTTTACAAGAGCATAAGAATACATATAAAGATAAAAATTCAACTTCCATATCAATTATATGCTTGATGTGTTAACATAAGCCTTGACCAGGGCTCCTGAAATTCAATTCTGTTGTCAATGGAGAGCACATTTCTGAAGCAGAGTTCATTGAACCAAATAAATATGAATTCAGTGCATATAACTGAGAATGAATTTGTATCCAAGTTACACTGTAGAATTATAACCTTGAAATATTTAACAGGCTGAAATTCCTGCCTCCATTATTTTTTAGCAAGATGTTAACGTGACTGTAATAAGTGAGTTGTAATGGCCAAATCCTTCATTCAATGCACAAAGTGGCTCCAGTTCCTGATAGCACATATTCACTGATTTTGATATTCATCCCATCTCAACCACGGGTTTAACAGCCTTTTATTCCTGCTTGGCTTCCGCCTTTGCAATGGTTCTAGCCCCAGGCATTGGCATCATATGACTAGATGAAGCCAAATGTGTGTAGAAATGTAGGACAAGATGGCTTGTTTTGCTCAAGTATGACTGAGAAATATTTAACTGGATATTTAACTCTGTCAAATTTAATAACCTTAATTGTAATTGATTTTCTTAGCCAAGTATGAAAACAAAACAAGTATGTAAATCATACGAGGAATTTGATTTGCCATAGTCATACTAAAAATGCAACAAAACACACAACCACATAATAATTTAACGTAAAAGTCCAACACAGCAGCTCCTCCACATTCCTCACTGTGATGGAAGGCAATAAAGTGTTATCTTCTTTCCTCCTTTTACTCTCGCGATCGGGGAGTCGAACCATTCACAGTCGGAGCGATTGAAGCTCCCGCGGCCGGCGGTCGAAGCTCCCGTGATCCGGGCGGTCAAAGCTCCTGCGACTTGGAGCTCTCGAAGCCGGTCCCTAACTGAGGGACCGGGAGCTCCACGATGTTAAATCCGCAGGCTCCCGCAGTTGGAGCTCCCAAGGTCGATCCCCAGCAAGAGGCTGCCAGCTCCACGATGTTAGGCCGCAGTGCAGACGGAGATACGATAAGGAAAACGTTGCATCTCCGTCGAGGAAAGAGATTAAAAAAGTTTCCACCAGATAAAAAATGTTTCCCCAAGTTCACATAATTCAGTTATATAAAAGTTTATATATTTAAACATTGCTCTCACAACATGGCGAGGAAGTGGTTTAAAAAAAAAGTTGTCAACTGTTTGAAATTATTCTTGAAACTATTGAAATTTAATGATTTTACTTTAATTATTGACGTTTTGACTGATTTCTAACAAAAAGCACTTTGGATAGTCATAAAATTCTGCAATAACTCAGCAGGTTAGACAGCATCTCTGGAGAAAATGGTAGGTGATGTTTTGGGTCAGAACCTTCTTGAGAGAAAAAAATGCTTTTTGGCCCTCACACTCTTTTTTTCCCCACCACTCTCCCTGCCACAATCAGTCAGAAGAAGGGTCCTGACCCGAAACATCACCTATCCATTTTCTCCATAGATGCTATTTAATAAGAAGGAATTGCAGATGGGCACAAGATGCTGCAGTAACTCAGTGAAACAGGCAGCATTTCTGGAGAGAAGGAATGGGTGACATTTTGGGTTGAACGGGTTTATACCAAAGATAGACACAAAATGCTGGTGTAAACCAATAGGTAAATCAATAGGTTAAGCAACATCTCTGGAGAAAATTGATAGGTGGCCCGAAATGTCACCTATTCATTTTCTCCAGATATGCTGCCTGACCCGCTGAGTTACTCCATCAATTTGTGTCTATCGTTCGACAGAGAGGCTGCCTGATGCACTGGGGTTACTCCAGCATTTTGCCTATAGTTCCTTCTTATTATATTAAAAGCACCTTGGCGTTTGATGTATCTATATTTGATAGCTTACTGTTCAGCCTCTCTAAAGTGTTACATGTTTCTGCACCCTCTCCAAAGTGTCCACCTATCACCTACTACGCTTTGTGCTACATCTCCTCTATCCCTGCTTTCATCCTGAACCATGATTTTCAGCTTTCAACCTAAAAAAATGAATAGGTAATGTTTTCGACCGTCTCGAGATTTCCGATCCAAAATGTAACTGAATAATTTTCTCCAGTGATGCTGCCTGACCCGCTAAGTTACTCCAGCATTTTGTGCCTAGATTTAGTATAGACCAGTGTCTGCCATACCTTTCTATCAGAAATGTAACAACATTGATGCACAGAGGGATCTTGTGCTCTGTCAGTAGCTCCTGGAAAGAATTAACATGAGTAGACAAAGATGGCGTATGGTACACCTGCCTTCGTCAATTGGAGCATATATGGAGTGTGCAGTTCTCATTGCATCATCGCAGTAAGAGTGTGGGGGTTTTGGAGAGGGTGCAGAAACGATTTAACAGGATACTGCCTGGATTAGATGGTTTTAGCTATAATGGTTAGACAAACTTAGATTGTTTTCTCTCAGTCACCAGAGGCTGAGGGGAGATCTGCTAAAACTATGAGAGGAAATGATGGAGCAGGCAGTCCAAACCATGCTCCCAGGATGGAAACGTCATGTTCGAGAGGGTATAGCAAAATGTTTAAAGGAGATGTGCAGGGCAATTCTCTTTAGATGGAGAGTGGTAAATGCCTGGAACAGTCTGCCCAGGGATGTGTTGGAAACAGATACAATAGTGATCTCTAAGATGTTTTTAAAGAGGTACATGAACGGGCAGGGAGTGGAGGGTCATGAATCATGTGCAGGCATCAGGGTTCAGTTTAATTTGGCATCGGGTTCAACACACACGTCGTGGATTTAAGGGCCTGTTCCTTTGCTGTACTATCTGCTCAAACCTTGCATGGCAATAGGCCAATTCATCTTGGTTCAACACCATATAATTAACTTGCCTGTCTTACTCATTTTAACAGTGGAATTAGGAATTCTGCAGCCACTCTGATGGTACATTAAAAATGTAGTTTAGTTTAGAGATACTGAGAGGAAACAGGCCCTTCGGCCCACCGAGTTCACGCCGACCAGCGATCCCTGCACACTAACATTATTCCACACATACTAGGGACAATTTACAATTATACCAAACCAATTTACCTACAAACCTGTTTGTGTGTGGGAGGAAACCAGAGAAAACTCATGCAGGTCATGGGGAGAAAGTACAAAGTCCGTACAGACAAACACCCATAGTCAGGATCGAACCTGTGTCCCGAGCTGTGTTAAACAGCAAATCTACCGCTCCTCCACCGTGCCGCCCAGTAAGCAGTGACCGATGAATGTTTCTTGTGAGGACATACACAGGATACTGTTCAATAGAAACTCTGTAACTCTGATCAGTAGTTTCAGAACTCCACACAGTAGCACATATAATTGTACTTGAACCATCTCTCTTTGAAGGCCTCCTATTGTTCCAATATTGTTTGCCTGCTAATTATAGTTTTCAATCCACCTAGGCCGGATCTCTTGTGAGGATGTTGAATTTGCCTTCCTTCAATTAAGTATTTTCAAGCTTGATTGCGTCTATACTGTGCCACATCTATTTTAAGTCTGCTGTTATTATGATCACACTTTCCCAAATTCCCTCCCGTTAGAATCTATTTCACTTTCCCCCACCTTGTTCCAGAGTGCCACACCTCCTTTGACAGCCCTGGGTGAAGCATTCAGGCAGGAAATCTTTCCTCCACATGAATTTACACAGACGCTATTAGTGTCTATATTAAGATTTTTCCCTTTGCAAGAGCTGCATATCATTTCATGGGGCTGCCTGCATTGTGCAAATATAAAAAAGAATGCAGCTGGCAGCTACTGAACACGCTGCATCTTAAGTGGCTGTTCAGGGATGTGATCCGAAGATCAATGCAATGTTTTGGCACCAAGCGGGAGGAGAGCAGGCTTTATATTCTGTAACCTCAACTCTTAACTACCAGTTCATATTCAAGATAAGTGCTCAGGCTTGATAACCGGAGGGCAGCACTTAAATAAAAAGAACAAGAAGAGGAGGAATTGGTAAAGCATGCTGCCTACCTTCGGAAATGGAAAAGCATTTTAGTGGCCGCGATTTAGTGAGAGCTTTTTCTGTCATTTGGCCCATTATGATGGTCATATCCTGAGGGGACGGTAACAAAGTGAAAGGACGTGCTTGGTGCATGAAGCTGAGAGGATGGAGGTGTGTAACCCACTGGAGATATGCAGTAATCCATCGATTAGAATCGTTCACTTGGGCATGGCAAGAGTCATAGAGTGACACAGTGTGGAAGCAGGCCCTTCAGCCCAACTCGCCCACACCGGCCAACAATGTCCCAACTATACTAATCCCACCTGCCTGCGCTTGGTCCATATCAGTCCAAACTGTTGTATCCATATACCTGTCTAACTGTTTTTTAAACAATGGGATAGTCCCAGCCTGAACTACCTCATTTGTGTTCCATACACCCATAACCCTTTGTGTGAAAAAGTTACCCCTCAGATTCCTATTAAATATTTTCACCTTCACCTTGAACCTACTGTATGTCCTCTGGACCTCGATTCCCCTACTCTGGGCAAATGATTCTGTGCATCGACCCGATCTATTCCTCTCATGATCTTATACACGTCTATAAGATCACCCCTTATCCTCCTGCGTTCGATGGAATAGAGACCCAGCCTACTCAACCTCTCCCTATAGCTCACACCCTCTAGCCCTGACAACATCCTCGTAAATATTCTTAGCAACTAATCACCCCAACAGTGTGCATTATTTCATCCAGTTGCTTAGGGTTTGTGGAAAGTAGCATCTCAATCTGGGAAATAACTTTTATTTAGTTGCTTAACTTTTTTTTAAAAAGTTATCTCAAGCTGGTAATTTCACAGCAGAGACCTGATGGGCTGAAAGGCATGTTTGCATGCTGTCTGCCTCTGAATAAGTATACCAATGGCAGAGTAGCTTAGAAGACTCAAAGTGCTGAAGGAAGTCTGCAGATCAGGCAGCATTTCTCGAGATAAAGGATAGGTGATGTTTAGAATCGGGGCCCTTCTTGGATGTGCAGTCTACCAGGGAGTACAAATACCTGGGAGTGTACCTGGACAGTAAACTGGACTGGTCCAGGAACGCTGAGGCCTGGTACAAGAAGGAACAGAGCTGCCTGTACCTTTTGAGAGTAGGCAGCTCTGTCAACATCTGCAGTGAGATGCTGCAGATGTTCTACCAATCAGTGGTAGCCAGTGCCATCTTCTTCGCTGCCGTGTGCTGGGGCAGCAGGGCGAAGGCTGCGGATGCCAATGGGATCAACAAACTCATCAGGAAGGCTGGCTCCAGTCCTGGGGTGGTGTTGGATTCATGGGAGGTGGTCTTGGAGGGGAGGACGCTCCTCAAACTGCTGGAAAAAACAGCTCACCCCCTCCATGACACACTGGTCAACCTGAGGAGCACCTTCAGCAACAGACTGGTTCCCACCAAGATGCAGGACAGAACACCACAGGAGATCCTTCTTCCCTGTGGCTATAAAACTGTACAACTCCTCCCCCTGCTGTCGTGGGGTAGACTGAGACTGGCTCCCCTCCCCCACCGCCTCAATCTTTGCACATCCCCCAAAGCCTTTCCACTCGTCACTTTAATTTCATGTTTCATGTATTTTGTGTTTTTTATAACTGTTGGCAAATTAATTTCCCTCCTAAAATTGTATCGTATCGTTCTTCAGATTGAATGCTGATGCCCCACAACACAAGTGGTTGAGGTTCAATCCTCGGGTGCTGTCTGTGTAGAGTTTTCACATTCTTTCGCTAATCCTATACTACAATCTCCTCACAAGCACTGAAGACCTTCCGGTTAATCACTCAACATAAATTATCCCAGATGTGGATTAGTACCAGTAAAATCAATGCGGGGAATGTGAGTGATGGACTGAATGACGTCCTATGTTATAAGGAGTACGAATTGTTCAAACTGTTATATGTGTGTTATATGAGTTCAGGTTTGGTCACCATGTTACGGAAAAGATGTTGTCAAGCTTGAAGGGGGACAGAGAAGATTTACCAGGATGTTGCCAGGAGGTGAGAGACTGAGCTATAGGGAGAGGTTGAGCAGGCTCGGGCTTTAGGAGCACAGGAGGATAATGGGTGATCTTATAGAGGTGTGCAAAATCATGAGAGGAATAGATCGGGTATTGTCTTTTGCACAGTGTAGGGGAATCGAGAACCAGTGGTTTAAGGTGAGGGGGGAATATTTAAAGAGAACCTGAGGGGTAATTTTTTTTTAAAACAAGCATGGTGTGTGTATAGAACAAGATGCTGGCAGAGGTAGTTGAGGCAGGTACAATTGCGAATAGTTAAGAAACATTTACACAGGTACATGGATAGGACAGGTTTAGAGGGATATGGGCCAAGGTGGGATAGTGTGGATGTGCCATGTTGGTCGGCCTGGGCAAGTTGGGCCGAAGGGCCTGTTTCCACACTGTATGACTCCATGACTCTAAAACATGAATTAAGTGGTGGATGGGACTGTACAATCCCATTGTTGGATATGTCCTCTGACATAAACCGTATTGTGTACCTGATTGTCTGGCTGTGGAGAAGATTTGTCAATGCTGCTGCTGTGACATTCGGAGCATGGATAAGGAAATCCCCTCCTGTTCCAGTCTTTCCATGGGGTGAATAACTATCGCCAATGTGTGAGAACAC
Organism: Raja brachyura; assembly: GCA_963514005.1. The sequence continues at coordinate 59,174,869 of OY740790.1, forward strand.
GCGATTATAGTGCAAATCGCATGTCGGTGAAATACTGACAGTCTTCCAGGTTTTTGCTGATACCTTTACCAAACATTTAAGTAAACTCATTCTAAATGAGCATAAATGACTGCTGCATGTTCTGACGCGATTAGGAATGCTGAAGCAACAAAGAATCGGCTGGAGGAACTCAGCGGGTGGAGCAGCATCTGTTTGGGGAAGGGAAATATTGACATTTCAGGTTAATACCCTGCATTGTGACTGAGAGTGAAGAAGGATGATAGTCAATACAAAGTGGAGGGTATCAAATCATGAGATGAATAGATCGGGTAGATGCACAGATTCTCTTTGCAAGAATAGGTGAATTGAGGACCAGAGGACATAGGTTCAAGGTGGAGGGGAAAAGATTTAATAGGAATCTGAGGGCTAACGTTTTCACACAAAGGGTGGTGGATGTATGGGACAAGCTGCCAGAGCAGGTAGTTGAGGCTGGGACTATCCAAACGTTTAAGAAGCACTTAGACAGGTACATGGATAGTATAGGTCTGGAGCAATATGGACCAAACGCAGGCAGGTGGGACTAGTGTAGCTGGGACATGTTTGCCGGTGTCAGCAAGTTGGGCCGAAGGGCCTGTTTCCACACTGTATCACTCTATGCATCTATGACAATGAGAGGACGAGTGTTGAAAGAGGGGCATTTGGTAGATGAAGGAGGGGTGATGCATAGACCTTTGTGAAAATGGAGGATGACAGGGAGGAATTGATGCCATGGATTTTGAAACCGGCAAATTAAGGATTGGCAGTTTTGTTTAATACAATCAGTACCACAAGGATAGACCATCGCTGGCAGTCTTCCATCATTGACTGTACCTTCAGTTTCTTCCTGGCTACTTTATTGAATCACCTGCCTATAGACTACTGAATCAATATCTACCTCTCCAATTACTCCAATTCTGAAAATGATGTGATATTTGGTAACAGCGCACTGATTCATCCACATCACCCAGCACTATGCATCATATCAGGCCACCATCTCACAAACCATTACTGATTTCGTCATCTTGATGAATAGATAGATTCTTTATTAGAACAGAGGAAGAGGACCAGCAGAGGAGGACAAAGGGCTTAATTAGGAAAGGGAAAATAGATTACGAAAGGAAACTGGCAGGGAACATAAAAACTGACTGCAAAAGTTTTTATATGTATGTGAAGAGAAAGAAACTAGTTAGAACAAATGTTGGTCCCTTGCAATCAGAAGCAGGAGAATTGATCATCAGGAACAAGGACATGGCAGACCAATTGAATAACTACTTTGGTTCTGTCTTCACTAATGAAGAAATAAATAATCTGCCGGAAATAGCAGTGGACCGGAGGTCAAATAAGATGGCAGTACTGAGTGAAATCCAGGTTAGCCGGGAAGTGGTGTTGGGTAAATTGAATGGATTAAAGGCCAATAAATCCCCAGGGCCAGATGGTCTGCATCCCAGAGTGCTCAAGGAGGTAGCAACGGAAATAGTGGACGCATTAATGATAATTTTTCAAAAATCCTTAGATTCTGGAGTAGTTCCTGAGGATTGGAGGATAGCTAATGTAACCCCACTTTTTAAGAAAGGAGGGAGAGAGAAAGCCGGGAATTACAGACTAGTTAGTCTAACATTGGTAGTGGGGAAACTGCTAGAGTCAGTTATTAAAGATGGGATAGCAGCGCATTTGGAAAGTGGTGAAATCATTGGACAAAGTCAGCATGGATTTACAAAAGATAAATCATGCCTGACGAATCTTATAGAATTTTTCGAGGATGTAACTAGTAGAGTGGATAAGGGAGAACCAGTGGATGTGTTATATCTGGACGTTCAGAAGGCTTTCGACAAGGTCCCACATAAGAGATTAGTATATAAACTTAAAACACATGGTATTGGGGGTTCAATATTGATGTGGATAGAGAACTGGCTGGCAGACAGGAGGCAAAGAGTAAGAGTGAATGAGTCATTTTCAGAATGGCAGGCAGTGACTAGTGGGGTACCGCAAGGCTCAGTGCTGGGACCCCAGCTATTTACAATATACATTATGATTTGGTCGAGGGCATTGAATGCAACATCTCCAAATTTGCAGATGACACCAAGCTGGGGGTATAGTTAGGTGTGAGGAGGATGCTAGGAGGCTGCAGGGTGATTTGGATAGGCTGAGTGAATGGGCAGATGCATGGCAGATGCAGTATAATGTGGATAAATGTGAGGTTATCCACTTTGGTGGCAAAAACATGAGGGTAGACTATTATCTGAATGGTGGCAGATTAGGAAAAGGGGAGATAAAACGAGATCTGGGTGTCATGGTACACCAGTCATTGAAAGTAGGCATGCAGGTGCAGCAGGCAGTGAAGAAAGCAAATGATATGTTAGCATTCATAGCAAAAGGATTTGAGCATAGGAGCAGGGAGGTTCTACTGCAGTTGTACAGGGTTTTGGTGAGACCACACCTGGAGTATTACGTACAGTTTTGGTCTCCAAATCTGAGGAAAGACATTCTTGCCATAGAGGGGGTTCAGAGGCTCACCAGACTGATTCCTGGGATGTCGGGACTTTCATATGAAGAAAGACTGGATAGACTCGGCTTGTACTCACTGGAATTTAGAAGATTGAGGGGGGATCTTATAGAAACTTACAAAATTCTTAAGGGATTGGATAGGCTAGATGCAGGAAGATTGTTCCCGATGTTGGGGGAGTCCAGAACAAGGGGTCACAGTCTAAGGATAAGGGTGATTTCCTTTAGGACCAAGATGAGGAAAACATTCTTTACACAGAGAGTGGTGAGTCTCTGGAATTCTCTGCCACAGAAGGTCGTTGAGGCCAGTTCATTGGCTATATTCAAGAGGGAGTTGGATGTGGCTCTTGTGGCTAAAGGGATCAGGGGGTATGGAGAGAAGGCAGGTACGGGATACTGAGTTGGATGATCTGCCATGATCATATTGAATGGCGGTGCAGGCTCGAATGGCCGAATGGCCTACTCCTGCACTTATTTTCTATGTCTCTATGTTTCTATATAGTTAGAACTCTGTGTATTTTTTTGTAAAACCGGCATCTGCAGTTTCTTGTGCCTACTATGCATCATTAACTGAAGTGCCATCCTGGTAAGCTGGAGGAATTACCATTAACTTTTCTGAAATACAGAAAATATAAATCTAAACTGCTATCCCATCATTGCGCTGTACTGTTGTTTGATGATGCATGATAGGTGTTGAAAGGACTGTAAACTTGTATGATAGCCTTTAAAGTGCAAAAAGAACATTGCAATCTTTGCACTTGAATGTGTCCAAGATATTCCCTTTCAGCACCACTGATAGAAAGTATGCACTTGTTAATGACTTCCTTGTGTGAAAAAAATCTTCCAGACAGATATTAACATGTGCTTCAACGTTCCATTTCTTCTGAGATATCATTTTTACAAGGTACCATCTCTGTCACATTTTCCAAAGATAATTTTTCCTCTCACCTCACTGCTGAGACCCACCTCTGTTGCCTTCCCTTGAAGCTTTTGTTTTAACATTAGATCTTAAGACGTGCTCTGGGCTATAATGTTGATTAAGCAGATCTAATTACATTTTTCAGGTATCTCTGTAACATTCACAAAGTTTGGACACAGCCTATTTTATCTTCCATGATGCGGTCCTGTGCACAAATGTCTATTCTATTTGGTGGGAGATGCTGCCTACCCCATTGAGTTACTCCAGCACTTTGTGTCTCTCTTTGGTATAAACCAGCAGCTGAAGTTCATTGTTTCTATATTCTATTTTACTTTAACTCATCGATGGATCATATTTCTTTTCTTTCACAGGTTCCTGACTGTTTCCAGAGACCTGTTGCCCTCCTGCACCTTGTACACTCTTATCTACAAACTGACGCATCAATGTTGTGTGTCAGCACTGATTTCCAAAAGACTTCACACAGTTCATGTGGCATGTGGATAATTCATTAACTACATTCTCAATCCAAACATCATTCCCCTAACGTTTTCCTAGATTTCATCTTAAATTCAGATGGTTAGAGATTGGATTATGGCATCTTTTTCTGGTGCATCAATGCGATGCTGTGAACTACACTTGTCTATTTTGTAGGAAGACCCTTGGGGTTGGGGCTCTGAGGTGACTGAGGCCAAATGAAGGAATAGCGGGCTCTTCCAAAGATGGCGCAGGAGTTGCCCGATGGGATTGGCGGATAGGTGGTTTGTTTTGTTTACTTTGGTTTAGAGATACAGCGCGGAAACGGGCTCTTTGGCCCACTGAGTCCGAGCTGACCAGCGATCCCTGCACGCTAACATTATCCTACACACTGGGGACAATTGACAATTTTTACCAAAGCCAATCAACCTACAAACCTACATTTTTGGAGCGTGGGAGGAAACCAGAGCACCTGGGGAAAACACACACGGTCATGGGGAGAAAGTACAAACTCCGGACAGATAAGCACCCGTAGTCAGGTTGAAATCCAGGTCTCTGGCGCTGCAAGGCAGCAAATCTACTGCTGCACCACCGTGCCGCTTTGGTATGTTAGGTATGCGTTTCTTACTTCAATCAAACTAGGTTCACATTAATTAGACCATCCTTCAAGCATTTTTCTCAACGGAACCCTGTTGGAGTTAGGTTTCTCTCCTAGCTGATTGCCACTTGTTGAAGCAATCAGCAAGCACTCTGATACTGAAGTTGCTAACTTGTCTCAATCTGGGATTCACAACAAGGATTTTAAATGGCCAATGTAGAAGTTCTCCTCGTTCTCATCCACCATTTGCAGATTGCTAATATAGCACCTTGGTGTTCTCTCTGATGCTGCAGCATTCTGCAATTGTGAGGGAGACAAAGAGATGAGTAGGCGTTTGAAAAACTCCAGAGGCAAGGAGGTTGAGAGTCAAGGAGAGACCTCCGAGGAGAGAACCATACATGGATGGAAACAGGGTCCTGGGTCATCCTGCAGCAATGCACACAATCCTGTAATGAGGGAGGCGCAGTGGTAGAGGCACCGGACACCTGGGTTCGATCCTGTCTACGGGTGCTGTCTGTTCAGAGTTTCTACATTCTCCCTGTGACCACGTGGGTTTGCTCCGGGTTTTCCAGATTCCTACCACATTACAAAGACTTACAGGTAGTGTACGGGGATCGGTGGCTGCTGTGGACTCGGTGGGCCGAAGGGCCTGTTTCTACGCTGTATCTCTAAAGTTAAAGTATAAAGTCTAAAGAGAGCATGGGAGAGCTTGAGCCTCTGAATATATTGCTCATCAGAGAGTCCATGGGAATCGGTTTTCACTGATGGGCACATGTTAGGCACTCGCCCAAGGGTCCCAGACCTGCAATGAGTGGCCAGACATTAACGTAACGATGCTTCTCAGGAATAGATTGTTGCCCATGAAAATAATTTATTAGTATCTCAGCAGCAAGCTAAATGCTGGGGAAAGCACCTGCTGTTTGTTTAACCACAGGCAGTGTTTGAGCAGACTGCAGTCATACTGTATCTGGAGGTGCCCAGTTAGGTCTTCCAATGTTAACACAGTGTCCATTTTATGTAACAAAGAAGCAATGGAGTAGTGCTATGTGGTCCTGGTGGTACTCTATTCAACTCTGGTCGCAGTTTGTACCCAAAAGCACTATTTTACATCTGTGAACCTGAAAATGGTGGACAATCCTACCACAACTAGAGAGCCGCCCTGAACGACTATCTATCTAATTGGAGACACTTGGACTTTGATCGGACTTTACAGGCTTTATCTTGCATAAACATTATTCACGTTATTCCCTATATCATGTATCTGTACAATGTGAATGGCTCGATTGGAATCATGTATTGTCTTTCCGCTGACAGGTTAGCAGGCAACAAAAGTTTTTGACTGTAATTCGGTGCACGTGACAATAAACTAAACTAAACTCAAATGTGTGCTGCCTGAATGGTGACGACCCTCTATGTGTACCTGATGCAAGGAAAGCCATGGGAGACACCAGCATGAATCATACAAAGAAATGCCCAGGCCACATACCCTCAGTGGTGTCATTTCACCCAATTTACTGGTATGTGCAGGAAGAGGGAATCCCATTTCAAAGCATGGGGTGGAAGATTGCAACCTTCATGTGGTCCGCCCTGTTTCGACTAATGCAATCAACTCAACGTGCACAAATGGAAGATCAAATAGAGCAAGTTGTCCAACAACTTTAGGCTGTGCACGCCACACGAAAGAAGAAGATTTCAAAGCACTACTGTTTGGGCCTTTTGGTGTGGATTGCTAAATCTAGGGAAGGAAATTAAAGTGAAGGATGTATTGTAAATGAAGTTCAAAGTGAGCTGGAGGGGCATTTCCTGAGAAAATCAACTGAAGGGCATGGGTAGCGAATTAAACTGTATGCTCTTTGAAAACTTACCATGCATTCTCAAAATTCCAGATTCATCGCACCATTATTGTTTACTGGGGAGCCCGCTTATTGAAATATTTAATGAGGTTCTTGCCTCTATCTAAGCAGAGTGCTTGTTACTGGGAGAATGTCATACATGTAATACTGAAAACTGCTTCTGAGAGTTGATTGCGGTATTATACTTGGTACTGGAGCCAGACCAATTGATCTTGATTAGATTTGCAATGGATTCCATGAAGATTTACAATATTAGCTTAATTACAATCCGGTACCTATTTAGTTAGTCTAATAAATTACGTCAGCATTCACCAGCTTCATCCATTGCCACGCTTGGTATCCTGAATTGAATACTTGGATTTGTTGCTTATATTTCATTTATAGAGCTCTTTAAATCAATCTGGAACCATCATTGCAGATGGATAATGTCTCCTGGGTTAAGCAGCCACAGATGCTTATGTAGATGGCTGCCTTTGTGTGTTCAGTGGCCAGTTGCTCATCTGATATTTTAATTTGGCAATACAGAGGCATTTGGATAGGCATATTGACATGCAGGGAATAGAGGGATGTGGATTATGCACAGGTAGATAAGAGATGGTCATGGCATCATGTTCAGCACAGACCTTATGAGCCAAAGGGCCTGTTCTTATCCTGTACTGTCCTTCTTCTTCTTGCATATGGCGTGCAAAGCATAAAGTTGTAGGACAACTTGTTCTATTTGATCTTAATTGATTGTGCACGCCAGGTTGATTGCATTCGTTGAAACAGGTGAAGGTTGCAATATCGCACCCCCTGTACTGTCCTCAATCAATCAATCAATCAATCAGTTTTATTCATCACTTGCTTATAAAGTGCAAGTGAAATTAATTTGCCAGCAGCGGTACAATGAAAAAGAACACAGAAAAACACAATAAAAATGTAACACAAACATCCACCACAGCATTCATCACTGTGGTGGAAGGCACAAAACTTGGCCAGTCCTCTTCCATTTCCCCCCCGTGGTCGGTACCTCAACCTTCAGCAGCCGCCAGGAGTAGACAAGGTAAAGTCCAGGTAAGTCCTGAATCGGTGCCTCCCCACCGGAGGCCGCAGCCCCAGGTTGGTGCAGGCCACAGGCTGGCGGCCGAAGATTTAAAGTTCCCGTCGCGCCGCAGGGCCGGCGGTCGAAGCTCCTCTCCAGGGGTCCCCGGCGAGGGACCCCGGTAGATGTAGGCAGCGGGCCGGCGTTCGGAGCTCTTCTTCTCCCGGGTCCCCAACGATGGATCCTAGGCTACGGATGCCACGCGAGCCCCGCGCGCGTCTCTGGGAAAGGCCGCACCGATCCTCGATGTTAGACCACGGGGGAGGCGACATGGAAAAAGTCGCCTATCCATGGAGGAGGCGACCGAAGCGGTTTCCCCCACACAAGACACACAGAGAAACATTAAAACATACATTTAAACACACTAAAAAAACAAAAAAAAGTTTTAAATACCCGACACGCTGCCGGCAGGGCTGCCGGCTTGCAGCGCCCCCAACGACCTGTTCCTGCTCCAAAATTGAGTACTGTGTTCTATGCAAACATAAAGCAGGCATGTGCCGTCAGGGTAGGCAAGGTAGGCACTGCCTACCCTGACTAAAATTATGAAATGGCAATTATTAAACATAAATAGCAAAGGCATGGGAGAATTATGCCTGTCTGAGAGATCGATCTCTTAGGTAGGCATAATTCTCCGTGCCTTTCATCCGCAGCCCTTGTGACACGAGAAGCGCTGTGCAGCCCACGTGCCGTCAGCGCTGCCTGAAGCCGACAGTTTCAAGCGGGGCTGAAGGCAGCAAAAATTCTGCCTTTGCAGCACTGCGCATGCGCATCATCCTTCTGCGCCTGCACAGCACGAGTTTCTTGGCGGCATTTTCAAATATGGATTGCCATTATTTTAATAGTATCTTAGCAAACAAAGAGTGAAGAATGAACTTAATGTACCAATAATGTGGTAAGTGCATTTCTTTGTGCTTTATGTTTTTAAATACTGTCGTTCCCGGGGTGGGAGGAGAGCTCCGTTCACAGTGTTTGGGCAGTCTGGCGTTGTGAAGGAGGGGATCGGGGTCAGTAACCCACTTGCCACTCTCCAGTCTGAGTGCAGGTGAGATGGGACTAGGTGAGAGTAAGTGTTCGGCACGGACTAAAAGGGCCGAGATGACCTGTTCCCGTGCTGTATTGCCATATGGTTTTATTGTGGCCGGGGAGTGGATTAGCTCGGGTGGCTGCCGCAGCACTCCGGGCACGGACAGCAGAACTGGCTGCCACTTCCGAGGAAGGAAGCAGCTCGGGTGACTGCGAGTGGCCGCCGGGACCCTGCCACCTCAGCCACTTCAGCCCCTTCTGCTGGTCCCCACTCACCTCTGGCAGTGCTCTCCGTCTGAATATCTCTCACCTGCCGCTCGCCGGCCGGCTTCCCGCAAATCTTTAAATTCCGACAGCGCGTTCACGGGTCCAGTTGAGGTTACTTGGCTGTGGGAATTTAAGGATTTGCGGGACGCGGTTGACATGAGCGAAGCCGGCGAACGGCAGGTGAGAGATGTTCAGACGAAGAGCACTGCCAGAGGTGATCAGAAAGCTCTGAAGAGCAGCCGGTTCTGGTGTTGGGTCCCGGCGGCCGCTCGCACCCGAGCTGCTTCTATCCCCGGAAGTGGCGGCCAGTTCTGCTGTCCGTGCCCGGAGCGCTGCGGCAGCAGTGAGTGAGTTTGATATGATCTCTGACCCCCTCCTTCTCAAACCTTCTGCCTTCTCGCATATTTAGCCCTTGCCGCAGGCTCCCCACACGCTGTGAAAGGAACTCCCCCTCCAATTGGACCCTTGAATTAGTATTGTCATTCAATAAGATGACGACTGATTCAACGTCCCGGTGTGCTCCCGTTTTTCCCACCATCTCTCCACCTGCCTTCATCCTCCGTCCCCCACCCATTCAGTAATTAAAAAATGAAGGAGATTTAGAACCCTTGCGAAAATTGAATTGTTACTTATTTTTTATTTTTTACGAAGAGAACAATCTGCGCATGCGCGGTTTTAAGATTTTCTTTGAAAGCCGGCTGACTGCCTACCCTGAGTAATTACTCACGGCAAGTTCCATGACATGAAGCCTCTCTAAATCTATAAGATACAGTTCAAAATCTCACAGGTGCATTGGTAAAGTTGTTGCCTTACAGTGCCAAAGAGCCAGGTTTGATGCTGACGACAGGTGCTTGTCTGTTCGGAGTTTATGTGTTCTCCCTGTGACCTGCATGGGTTTTCTTGGGATCTCTGGTTTCCTCCGACACTCCAAAGATGTACGTACAGGTTTGTCGGTTAATTGGCTTTGGTTTAATTGTAAATTGTCCCTAATGTGTGTAGGATATTGTTAGTGTGCGGGGATCGCAGGTCGTCGTGGACTCGGTGGGTGGAAAGGCCTGTTACCGCAATGTATTTCTAAACTAAACTAAACTAAGGGATGGGTACACATCTATGTGGATGGGTACCCATAATGGTTTGATGAAGAAACACTTGCAGAGCCAAACAGTCTACTTAACCAGCACATCAACCACTTAACTAAATGCCCAGTGCTCACTATTATAAGATGACTTCTGACGCAGGGAGAGGCAGAAGCCCCCGCCATGCCGTGGCCATAACTCGACAGAAGGCCTGGCTTGCCGCTACGGATCCGGGAACCCACCTGGGGTCATCCGAGGCTCGTCTCCTACTCAAACCGGAAGACCAGGAACCAGTGAGGAGGACTGCGACGGCGGACAAAGGGCCATTTTCAAGATGGCGGCGGATGGAGGAGATGATCGGTGCCACCAGGACCACTGTTAAGGTCAAGATAAGACTACACTCGTAAGAACTTTGAATCCTTGTTGGCATCAGAAACATGGTGACTCTTTCTATGCCGTCTCTGGGAAGTCCACTATTAAGGGGCTGTCCCACTGCGGCGACCTAATCCGTGAGTTAAGAAGAGTGTCTTCGACTTTCAAGCTCGAGGGCACTTGCCTGGAAAACCTCGAGCTGGATCGACCGTCAGCGTTGAAACCGCGAGCTGGATCGACCCCACGCACACGCAAACACATCGCAAAGGCGGGGGCCAGGGAAAGCGGGGGAGCGCTGTCTGAAATTCACACCCGCGATGAAGAGGAAGGTAAAAGACGGCTGGCACAGTTACGTTAGAGAGCGGGGGAGGAGAGAGAAAGGGAGAGAAGGAGTGGAGACACTTTTAAGAAGCCAGCCAACTTATAATAAAGTTTTAAAGAAGGAACTGCAGATGCTGGAGAATCGAGGATTACACAAAAAGCTGGAGAAACTCAGCGGGTGCAGCAGCATCTAAGGAGCGAAGGAGATAGGCGACGTTTCGGGTCGCGACCCTTCTTCAGACTTTTAATAAAGTTTAGCGGGCATTTAACCTACCGGTCGGTTTTCCTTGGTCCTGCAAACTCTTATGAGCCAATCAAAATGCCCGTAGAGAAGGAGATTGCCTACGGCTGCCCTTGACTGCCTGTAACTAAATAGGGACTCCACTGCATTACAAGTTAAAAAGACCCATGCCGACCAAATTTTACTCGTGGAAAATTTTTCAACATGCTGAAAATTTTTCCGCGACCTAACTGAGGCCGTGAGTATGCGGGAACTTCCCTCGAGCATGAAGGAGAGCTCCTGGGACCACGTGTCGATATGCTGGGACTTTGAGTAGAGGACAAACTCTTCTAAACTCGCAATGGGACAGCCCTTATACAATCGTTGCACATTTGCACTTATCTATGATTGTGCTTATCTATATTATGTTTTTGCTGGATTGTACGCAAATCAAAGATTTTCACTGTGCCAAGGTATATGGGTACATGTGACAATAAAGCATCATCATTATTATCTTCATGACTGTGACATAAACTATGTGCGAGTTGTACAACTGCAATATGCTAAGATATATTTTGACAATGCATTCCAAGCCATCTGCATGCAGCACCTACAGTAGGATACATATGGTCATTAGGTGTAAAAAAACGCCTTCAGCTGCTTTGAGTATTTCATCTCACACACCATTCTAGCCTAGGAATATGTCACCATTGTTTCACCACCATGGATCTTTCCCATAGTTTAGTTTAGTTTAGTTTCTCACAAACTTTTATTGTTGAAAATTAATGATAGCAAGACAAACATTACTGGGTTAAAAAGAATGCACTTCCTTGAAAACAAGGTATACAAAAATGCTGGTGAAACTCAGCGGCTGAGGCAGCATCTATGGAGCAAAGGAATAGGTGACGTTTTTCGTTTCGAGACCAAAACAAGAGATGGATCTCTTTGTTTCTGATTTCCACTGTTCTACGTTTAGTTTAGAGATACAGTGCAGAAACAGGCCCTTCAGCTCACCAAGTCCACGCCGACCAGCGATCACACTGTACACTAGCACTATCCTGCACACTAGGGACAATTTACAAACTTTACTCAAGCCAATTAACCTACAAACATACAAATGTGTTTGGAGTGCAGGATGAAACTGGAGCATCTGGGGAAAACCCACGCGGTCTGGTGATCTCGATTGATGGAAATGTTGTCTAGTATGCTTGGAGAATTGTCTCCCTTTTCTCCATGGTACAAAGAGATCTTCTAAACAAACGAACCAAACAGAAAGAATATTCCATGAAGAATACCATTTTGCACTACTGCTTCAGTATGTTGGCTAGATTATTGATCAGATCTTCTGTAGGGTTTCATAGTGAGAGGATTTGAGTATAGGAGGAGATGATACTTCAATTGTACAGGGTCCTGATGAGACCACACAGGGAGTATTGTGTGTAGTTTTGGTCTCCTAATTTGAAGAAGGACATTCTTGCTATTGAGGGAGTTCAGCGTATATTCACCAGGTTAATTCCCGGAATGGCAGGACTGACATATGATGAAAGTATGGCTCGACTGGGCTTATATTCAGTGGAATTTAGAAGGACGAGAGGGAATCTTACAGAAACATACAACATTTTTAAGGGATTGGAAAGGCTAGATGCAGGAAAAATGTTTCCCATTTTGGGGGAGTCTAGAACCAGAGGTCACAGTTTAAGAATAAGGGGTAAGCCATTTAGAACTGAGATGAGGAAAGACTTTTTCATCCAGAGAGTTGTGAGTCTGTGGGATTCTCTGCCACAGAAGCCAGTGGAGGCCAATTCACTGGATGTATTCAAGGGAGAGTTAGATATAGCTCTTAGGGCTAACAGAATCAAGGGATATGGTGAGAAAGTTGGAACAGGGTACTCATTCTGGATGATCAGCCATGATCATATTGAATGGTGGTGCTGGCTTGAAAGGCCGAATGGCCTATTCCTGAACATACTTTCTATGTTTCTATGTAAGCCAACAGACCTTGCCAAAAGTCAAGGTTAATAAACAGGCCAATGTGTGGGTTACTAAGAATCAGCAGGACATTAGGAGAATCTTGCCGTCACTACTTTCCCAATCAGATATGGACAATGGGGGGAAAAAAAACATTTTATGCTTATGTATCACATTAACATTTGTTTAAATAAAAAAATTAAATAGAATCCCAATGGAATTGCAAAAAGGCAAAGGCTATTGGTCTTTACCTCTGTGAGCAATTGTGGGCACCATATTTGGATAAGGATGTGCTGGCCCTGGAGAGGGTCCAGAGGAGGTTTACAAATATGATCCCAGGAATAAGTGGGTTAACTAATGATAAGTGTTTGACCGGACTGGGCCTGTACTTGCTGGAGTGTAGAAGGATGAGAGGAGACCTCTTTGAAATGTACCGAATAGTGAGAGGCTTGGATAGAGTGGATGTGGAGAGGATGTTTCCACTAGTGGAAGAGTCTCGGACCAGAGGTCATAGACTCAGAATTAAAGGATGTTCCTGTTGGGAAGGAGATGAGAAGGAATTTCTTTAATCAGAGGATGAAGAATCTGTGGAATTCTTTGCCCAGAAGGCTGTGGAGACCAAGTCAATGAATATTTTTTATGGCATAGATTCTTGATTAGTATGGGTGTCAGGGGTTATAGGGAGAAGGCAGTAGAATGGGGTTCGGAGGGAGAGATAGATTAGCCATGATCGAATGACGGAGTACACTTGATGGGCCGAATGCCCTAATTCTGCTCCTATTATGTTTTTATGACCTCTGGATTGGATACCTGTAATATATTAGTTTTTTGTTTAACTTTAAGGGTTCTTTGGTTTGAGTTTTTACAAACACAGAAATAGTTAAAAAAAAAACATACTTTGCTGGAATAAATAGTCATCAGGGAATCTGCGTGAACTATTGAGGCTAAAGATAGAAGCTTATACAATTATTTTAAAATATGCTTCAAAACACAAAGTGTTGTAGGAAGTCAGTGGGTTGAGCCGCATCTGTAGAGGGAATGGACAGACGACTTTTTGGGTTGGGACTCTTCTTCAGTCTGATAACATAAATGCACAGCAACATATTTTATGTGCAGGGAGGTTCTACTGCAGTTGTACAGGGTCTTGGTGAGGCAATACCTGGAGTATTACGTACAGTTTTGGTCTCCTAATCTGAGGAAAGACATTCTTGCCATAGAGGGACCACAGAGAAGGTTCACCAGACTGATTCCTGGGATGGCAGGACTTCCATATGTAGAAAGACTGGATAGACTCAGCTTGTGCTCGCTGGAATTTAGAAGATTGAGGAGGGATCTCATAGAGACTTACAAAATTCTTAAGGGGTTGGACAGGCTAAATGCAGAAAGATTGTTCCCGATGTTGGGGAAGTCCAGGACAAGGGCAAGTTTAAGGATAAGGGGGAAGTCTTTTAGGACTGAGATGAGAAAATCATTTTTCACACAGAGAGTGGTGAATCTGTGGAATTCTCTGCCACAGAAGATAGTTGAGGCCAGTTCATTGGCTATATTTAAGAGGGAGTTAGATGTGGCCCTTGTGGCTAATGGGATCAGGGGGTATGGAGAGTAAGCAGGTACAGGATACTGAGTTGGATGATCAGTCGGTGCAGGCTTGAAGGGCCGAATGGCCTACTCCTGCACCTATTTTCTATGTTTCTATGTGCTTATTAGAACTTAAACCTGACACACTAGTCCAGTAATAAAGGAATATTGTACTTTCTCAGAACCTTTCAAGATATGCAACTGGTTCCATCTCTGTAGATACGACTTGGAAGAAGGAAAGTGGGAGTTCTCCAGTAAAAACACAGATGGATGGACTCAGCTGTGGAGCAATGTTTAAGGAGGCCATGAGATATTCAACATTTCCGATTGAGACCCTGCATCTGGATTTTTGTCTCCACAGATGCTGCTCGACCTTCAGAGTTCCACCAGCAGTTTATTTATGTTCCGGACTACAGTATCTGCTCTCTCTTGTGTCTCCGAATTATCTCTAGAATCTTGGGTTCTATTTATCGCACAATCAATATAATTAAAATCGATTATCTGGTCACTATCGTATTGTTTTGGGCATTCATTGTGCTCATTTGGCTGCCTCATCTGCTTCATGGCAACAGTGTTTCTCGAATCATAGAGTGATACATCGTGGAAACAGGCCCTTCGGCCCAACATGCCCACACTGGCCAATGTGTCCCAGCTACGTTAGTCCCACCTGCCTGCGTTTGGGCCACATCCCTCCAAACCTGTCCTATCCATGTACCTGTCTAATTGTTTCTTAAACGTTGGGAGTGTCCCAGCCTCAACTACCTCTTTTGGGCAGCTTTTTCCATACACCCACCACCCTATGTGTGCAAACGTTACCCCTCAGATTCCTATTTAATCTTTTTCTCTTCTCCTTAAACCTATGTCCTCTTGTCCTTGATTCCCCTACTCTGGGCAAGATATTCTGTGCATCTACCCGATCTATTTCTCTCAAGATTTTATACAACTCTATAAGACCACCCCTCATGCCCCTTCGCTCCAATGAATGAAGTCACAGCCTACTCAACCTCTCCCTATAGCTCAGGCCGTCTATTACTGGCAACATACTGGTTTTGGTGTATATTAGTGTTGCAAAAGGAATTATATTAAGTTCCTATTCACTTTGTTGGTTGACAATTACTTGCACATTCTTGCAGATGCCATTGGGTTGAACATATTTTTGTTTGACTAAAAGATACATTTTTAGAGCATTTGTCAGAATTGGTTTATAGTTGTAAGACCGTGTTTAATGAAGGAAATGTAACTATTTCGCACAATTGCAAACGGGATGTCACACCTACTTGAATTTCTTAAATTCATAAGTTCTAGCAGCAGAATTAGCCCATTCGGCCCATCAAGTCTACCCCGCCATTCAATCATGGCTGATCTATTATTCCCTCTCAACCCCATTCTCCTGCCTTCTCCCCGTAACCTCTGACACCCTTCCTTGAATGTTTGGGAAGGTGTGATTCCCAATGGACTCCTTATATAAACTTCAAATTTCAATATATTTTAAAAAATCTCAACAGCTACAGAAAAAAAGCAGGAACGGGGTACTGATTTTAGATGATCAGCCATGATCATATTGAATGGCGGTGCTGGCTCGAAGGGCCAAATGGCCGACTTCTGCACCTATTTTTCTATGTTGCTATGTTTCTATTGTTATAATCCACCAGCACCGGTTTCCCATGGAATTGTCCTGTGATTAGATTCAATTGGCAATGAATGTACAAGTCTTGACGAAAAATTCGGCGGATTTAGGTAAATTATTTAGATGCGAACTAAAACCAAATCAAACCTGTAATTGATGACAGTGGTTTGTGTGTTAGAATGTCCATGTTTTATTTTGCTCATTTTAAATTGCGATAATCTCTTTATTATTTACAAGATAATCGTGGGAGAAGTGGCTGTGTTTTTTCTTCAATCAGCTTCTAAGGAGTTTGGAGATCGCGAGAAGGCAATAATAACCGGAGACTGTTGTTACATCAATCCCTTGGTTCGCAGAACAGTTAGGTTCCTCGGTAAGAGTAATGTTTGAAGTTCTCTGGAAAAAGGCCTTCATTTTACAAGGCTCTCCTCTCTAAGTAAATGAGAAATAGAGTGTAACTTTTTTTGTATTTGGATTGATATATTTCCTTTCCGGTTGTGTAACAAAAAAAAATTAATAAAATAATTACTATTTTCGCAAGTTAATAATGCCAAACAGTGAAAAATAAAATAGAAATTATTATAATTTTCAAGCTGTGAATTAACTAAAGATGTGTTAAGTGTTTTATATTCTG
The DNA here is from genome assembly GCA_963514005.1 of Raja brachyura. The sequence continues at coordinate 59,191,397 of OY740790.1, forward strand.
CTGCAATCAAAGAAGGGTTAATTCCATCTTTCTCAATGATGACTACAGCTTTCTGGCTTCCTGTAACAGCTCGATAGTAAGACAAAAGATAGACACAAAATGCTGGAGTAACTCAGCAGGACAGGCAGCATCTCTCGATAGAAGGATTGTGTGACATTTCGGGTCGAGAACCTTCTTCAAACTGAGAGTCAGGGGAGAGGGAGACACAAAGATATGGAAGGGCAAGCTGTGAAAATGAGACATCAAAGGGGACGAAGTTCAAGAAAAATGTAGAATTGATCATGATTAGCTTTGGGGAGGTGATAACGAAGCATACAAGGATAAAATTTAATCAGGACAGTCAGACTGGTCGGAGAACTAGGATGGGGGAGGAATCGAGAGAGAGGGAAAAGAAGGGTTACTTGAAGTTGGACAAGTCAATCTTCATGCTGCTGGGATGTAAGCTGCCCAAGCGAAATATGAGGTGCTGTTCCTCCAATTTGCATTGGGCCTCACTCTGACAGTGGAAGAGGCCCAGGACAGAAAGGTCAGTATGGGAATGGGAGGGGGAGTTAAAGTGTTTAGCAACTGGGAGATCATGTAGGTTTAGGCGGACAGAGTGGAGGTATGGCTTTTGCAGTGGATGGGAGATTGTAACCTTCATGTGGTCCGCCCTGTTTCGACAAATGCAATCAACCCCGCGTGCGTAATCAAATAAGATCAAATAGAACAAGTTGTCCAACAACTTTAGGCTGTGCAAGCCATATGGAAGAAGAAGCTTTTGCAGAATTTAAATGGACAATAGGTGCAGGAGTAGGCCATTCGGTCCTTCGAGCCAGCGCCGCCATTCAATGTGATCATGGCTGATGATCCACAATCAGTACCCCATTCCTGCCTTCTCTCCATATCCCTTAAATCTGCTATCCCTAAAGGCTATGACATTGAGGTTGGATTTACTGTATTGCATTTTTTTTTTTACAATGTTCATATTTATGTTTTGGGCTGAAAAACAAAGATGTGGGATTGGCTGAAGAAAGATTTTTTGAAGTAATAGTTTTTACTATATCTCACTGAAGCAGAATAGCAGGTGAGAATCTTTGTGACAACAATGACTATTGCCAGCTGATAACACAATGTGCTTTACAAATATGTGAAAGGCAGTCTCACGAATTGGCCACGAGTCAATTATCCAGTGAAAGCCAATTTACGTTAGGATGTTGCTGTTATTGATTTACATTGGGTACGCAAATGGTTAATTGATTGAGTGATTGAAAGATACATCATGGAAACAGGCCCTTCAGCCTACCAAGTCCACGCCGACCATTGATCACCCATTCACACTGGTTCTAAGTTATCCCTCTTTTGCATCCACTCCCTATACAATACGGGCAAATTACATAGGCTAATTAGCCTACAGACCCCAACATCTTTGGGATGTGGGTGGGACAGTGGTGCAACTGGAAGAGCCGTAGCCTCACAGAACCAGAGATTCAGGTTCGCCCTTAAACTTGGGTGCTGTCCGTGTGGAGTTTACACGTTCTCCCTGTGACTGCATGGGTTTTGTCCAGGTGCTCAGGGTTCACCACATGCCCACACATGTTAGAGTTTGTTGGTTAATTGGTCGCTGTAAGTTGTCCCTACTGCGAAGGGATAACTTAGAACCAGTGTGAACGGGTGATCGGTGGTCGGCATGGACATGGTGTGCCGCAAGGCCTCTTTCCATGCTATATATCTACAGTAAAGCAAATAAATCAGAGAAATGAGAACCACTCCGTCACAGGAGAAATGTGCAAACTCCACACAGACAGCACCCTCGGGTGCTGTCAGGATCTGTCAGGATCGAACTTGTGCTCCTGGTGCTTTGAGGCAGCAGCTCTACCAGCCGTGCCACCATGTCACTTGGTCTCTATCAATCCCACTTCATTACAGTAAGGTAAATAACCACAGCGTTCATTCTGAGGTGTAGATTAATATCAAATTACTTTGAACAATTTGTCTGAAATTCCCTAGCCACCTCTCAAAGTGAGCTGTTAAATCACATGCTTCAGCAGGACTAAGTCCTACGATAAAATAGCAAAAAAACATTTCAACTTGAAGCATTGAGCATTCAAATACTAATATCCCAAGGGATTGTTTCAAAGCTTTTGTGTTTTTTAAATGACGTTAAAAGGTGACTGTATTGTGGATGAGGTCTGTGGAGACTATATTTGCAATTATCTTTCTTCCCTTTAAAACAACAAAACCATTCCCTAATGTATTTGTCTTTATCTTTGTCCCACAATAACCTAAAGTTACTTGGATTATAATATGATAGAATTATGGCAGATAACTGAACTATAAATGCATCTACAGTCTTTTTCTGGATCAATGGAACCTCTTTTGGGGAAGGAGTGACCTGTATAAAAAGGACGGGTTGCACTTGAACCCTAGGAGGACCAGTATCCTGGCAGGGAAATTTGCAAAGGCTACCGGGGGGACTTTAAAGTAGAATGGTTGGGGGGGAGGGACTCAAATAGAGAATGCCAGTAGACAGGGTCTGAGGCAGGAGGCAGAGAAGGGAAGCACTCAGACCCAACATGTAGGGGGGAAATAAGAAAGAAATAATAAACAGAGAATAAGAGCTGGTGGGTTTCCAGGGCAAAAATCAAAAGGGACCACTTGTTAACATAATTGTATAAGGAGTAAGAGTGTTGTAAAAACAAGCCTGAAGGCTTTGTGTCTCAATGCGAGGAGCATTCGTAATAAGGTGGACAAGTTGAATGTGCAGATAGCTATTAATGACTATGCTATAGTTGGGATCATGGAGACATGGCTCCAGGGGGACCTAGGCTGGGAACTGAACATCCAGGGCTATTCAATATTCAGGACGGATAGACAGAAAGGAAAGGGAGGTGGGGTAGCATTGCTGGTGAGAGAAGAGATTAATGCAATAGAAAGGAAGGACATTAGCTTGGAGGATGTGGAATCGATATGGGTAGAGCTGCGAAACACTAAGGGGCAGAAAACGCTAGTGGGAGTTGTGTACAGGCCACCTATCAGTAGTAATGGAGTTGGGGATGGCATCAAACAGGAAATTAGAAATGCGTGCAACAAGGGTAAAACAGTTATAATGGGTGACTTCAATCTACGTATGGATTGGGTGAATCAAATGGGCAGGGGTGTTGAGGAAGAGGATTTCTTGGAATGTATGCAGGATAGTTTTCTAAACCAACATGTAGAGGAACCAACGAGAGAGCAGGCTATTCTAGACTGGGTATTGAGTAATGAGAAAGGGTTAGTTAGCAGTCTTGTTGTGCTGGGCCCCTTGGGCAAGAGTGACCATAATATGGTTGAGTTCTTCATTAGGATGGAGAGTGACATAATTAAGTCAGAAACAAAGGTTCTGAAATTAAAGAAAGGTAACTTTGAAGGTATGAGAAGTGAATCGGTCAAGATAGACTGGCAAGTGATTCTTAAAGGGTTGACAGTGGATGTGCAATGGAAGGTATTTAAAGACTGCATGGATGAACTACAACAATTGTTCATCCCAGTTTGGCAAAAGAATAAATCAGGGCAGGTAGTGCATTCATGGATAACAATGGAAATCAGGTATAGTATAAAAACAAAAGATGAAGCATGCAAATTAGCCAGAAAAAACAGCCTACCAGAGGACTTGGAGAAATTCAGAGTTCAGCAGAGGAGGACAAAGGAATTAAGGGAAATATATTATGAAAGAAAACCGGCAGGGAACATAAAAACTGACTGCAAAAGTTTTTATAGATATGTGAAGAGAAAGAGATTAGTTAAAACAAATGTAGGTCCCTTGCAGTCAGAAACAGGTGAATTGATCATGGGGAACAAGGATATGGCAGACCAATTGAATAACTACTTTGGTTCTGTCTTCATTAAGGAAGACATAAATAATCTGCCGGAAATATCAGGGGATCGGCGGTCAAATAAGGTGGGAGAACTGAGTGAAATCCAGGTTAGCCGAGAAGTGGTGTTGGGTAAATTGAATGGATTAAAGGCCGATAGATCCCCAGGGCCAGACAGTCTGCATCCCAGGGTACTCAAGGAAGTAGCCACAGAAATAGTGGATGCATTAGTGATAATTTTTCAAAACTCCTTAGATTCTGGAGTAGTTCCTGAGGATTGGAGGGTAGCTAATGTAACCCCACTTTTTAAAAAAGGAGGGAGAGAGAAAACGGGGATTTACAGACCAGTTAGTCTAACATCGGTAGTGGGGAAACTGCTAGAGTCAGTTATTAAAGATGGGATAGCAGTACATTTGGATAGTGGTGAAATCATTAGACAAAGTCAGCATGGGGGGTAGTGTCAGCATGGACACTAAACTGAGGGGTAGTGTTAGGTGTGAGGAGGATGCAAGGAGGCTGCAAGTTGACTTGGATAGGCTGGGTGAGTGGGTAAATGCATGACAGATGCAGTATAATGTGGATAAATGTGAGGTTATCCACTTTGGTGGCAAAAACAGGAGGGTAGACTATTATCTTAATGGTGGCAATTATGGTGACTATTATCTTAATGAGGAAAAGGGAAGATGCAACGAGATCTGTGTGTCATGGTACACCAGTCATTGAAAGTAGGCATGCAGGTGCAGCAGGCAATGAAGAAAGCAAATGGTATGTTAGCATTCATAGCGAAAGGATTTGAGTATAGGAGCAGGGAGCTTCTACAGCAGTTGTACAGGGTTTTGGTGAGACCACACCTGGAGCATTGCATACAGTTTTGGTCTCCAAATCTGAGAAAATACATTCTTGCCATAGAGGGGGTACAGAGAAGGTTCACCAGACTCATTCCTGGGATGTCAGGACTTTCCTATGAGGAAAGACTGGATAGACTTGGCTTGTACTCGCTAGAATTTAGAAGACTGAGGGGGGATCTTATAGAAACTTACAAAATTCTTAAGGGGTTGGATAGGCTACATGCAGGAAGATTGTTCCCGATGTTGGGGAGGTCCAGAACAAGGGGTCACAGTCTAAGGATAAGGGGGAATTCCTTTAGGACCGAGATGAGGAAAATATTTTTCACACAGAGAGTGGTGAGTCTCTGGAATTATCTGCCATGGAAGGTAGTTGAGGCCTGTTCATTGGCTATATTTAAGAGGGAGTTAGATGTGGCCCTTGTGGCTGAAGGGATCAGGGGGTGTGGAACGAAGGCAGGTACAGGATACTGAGTTGGATGATCAGCCATGATCATATTGAATGGCGGTGTAGGCTTGAAGGGCCGAATGGCCTACTCCTGCACCTATTTTCTATGTTTCTATGTTTTGTGTCTCCATAACAAAAGTTGAAACTTTAGATAAAATTGCTGGAGAAACTCAGCGGGTGAGGCAGCATCTATGGAGCGAAGGAATAGGTGACTTTTCGGGTCGAGACCCTCTTCAGTCTGACGTCTCGTTCCGAAACGTCACCTATTCCTTCGCTCCATAGATGCTGCCTCACCCGCTGAGTTTCTCCAGCATTTTTATCTATCTTTGATTTTTCCAGCATCTGCAGTTCCTTCTTAAACATTTGAAACTTTAGATGATATTTTGGGTATCAGGAAAGAACAAATTATTTTGATTCAATAATTCAAAATATAACCTTAAAGTTAAGTTGTAATGGAAGGCCAGATCTAAAGGTCTAGCTGCCCTTTACACTGAGTGTATACTTCACATTTTGAAACCAAAGCCTGCAGGGAGAGATTCTTATTGACAATAAAACAGCTGAATACATTTAAAGTAAAATGATTTCCAGTTCCATTAACATCCACTAAAATGTTACTTGAAAACATTATGCTTTGGCTTTTATGTTAGAATCATAGAGAATCAGTCATACTTCATGGAAACAGACCCTTTGGCCCAGATCGTCCACGTCGACCCAGATGCCCTTTCTAAGCTGGTCCAAGCTATCTGCATTCGGCCCTTATCCCTCTGTATGTATCTGTCTAAGGGATGCATTTGTTTTTTTGTTATTGCCAAAATAAATTTCTTGCTGACTTTCCTCACTTTATCCTATATTGGAATATAAAAAAAAAATATGGCATGGCGCAATGTTAAATGAATATGAAGTACTGAAATTAATGGCTTGAGTAACAAATCAATGTATTTATTTATTTTTCTGCCAGGTGGACCTGGCACCTGTTAAGATCAATAATATTTAATAATGTCATTTTTCTGGCTTTTTTTTTCCAATGGATGTTGAATATGCCAATTTGGATTTTTCCAGGTTGTCCCCTTGGTTACTGAATGGGAACTGATGGTCCTCAATAATGACTGTTCATTATAATGTCCATTCATCTAAATGCAATGAAAATTGGTTTCAGTGTCATAGAATGGCGATCCTCGAATCGAAACTAGTTTGTGATCTGTATCATGATGCTCAAATCTGGAATACACTGTGTTCAAATGTGAATATAGAGAATATAGTGATCATGAACATTGACCTCCAATTTCAGGTAGTCCTTGCTTTCTCCCTCCTTCCCCTCCCCTTTCCAGCTCTCCCACAGTCCACTGTCTCCACCTCTACCTTTAATCTTCCCCCCCCCCCCCCACCCCACATCAGTCTGAAGAAGGGTCTCGACTCAAAACGTCATCTATTCCTTCGCTCCATAGATGTTGCCTTACCCGCTGAGTTTCTCCAGCATTTTTGTCTACCATAGAGAATCTTGGTGTAATTTAAATATAGCATTTATCCCCATTCGGTCATAAGACATTGGAGCAGATTTAGAATATTCTGCCTATTGAGTCTGCTTCGCCGTTCAATTATGGCTGATCTATTATTCCCTCTTAATCCCATTCTCCTGCCTTCTCCCCATAACCTTTGACTCCCGTACTAATCAATGACCTTTCAATCTCCAGTTTATAAATAACCAATTACTTGGCCTCCACTGGCGTCTGTGGCAACGAATTCCACAGGTTTACCACCCTCTGGCAAAATAAATTCTTCCTCATCATATCTGGTGCAGCGGCAGAGTTGCTGCCTTACAGCGTCAGAGACCCGAGTTGTATCTTGACTGTCTGGGCTAAGTTTGTACGTGCCCCTTGTGACCACTTGAGTTTTCTCTGGGTTTTCCCACATTCCCTGGACATGCAAGTTTGTGGGTTAATTAGCTTCTGTAAATTGCCCCAAGTGTATAGGATGCGAAAGGAGCACAACATGGAACTAGCATACGGGAGATCATTGGTCAGAGCGGACTCGGTGGGCTGAAGGGCCTGTCCTCGCGCTGTATCTCTAAACTAAACTAAACTATGCTGGCTCCAATGTGGGAACATTAGTTTGGGGAGACAGCCCATGTCACGATAAAACACACTGTTAAAATTAGCCTGGCATCCTGATCACCATTCCAAGCTAGGTCAGAGGTTGAATGTGCCACATTCCTGGCTGAGGTTCTAAACCAATCTTGTTCTTTTCAAAAGTTTTTAAAAAGCTGCATTTTGACAATTTATTTATTGTTCACGGGACACTGCCAAAACTAATCAATAAATGTTCACTTACATTTATCTAATTAATTTTGGCAAGCCGCAGTCTTCCTCCAATTGATTCTGAAGCACTACAGTCCCCCTCTCCAGCTCGTCCAATTAGGAAATATTGGCAGTTCAATCACTCTCTGAAAGGCTGATTCTGCCTTGTGACTTCCAACGACCGTCCTGCATTAAAGAATCGACTAAACATTGGCTTTGGGTCAATAAGCAGTGAGACCAATAAGTCTCCCAAATTGTACTTCTTTGATCGACAGGGGCTGCTACAGTTTGGTTTTATTATAGAATTTACTCACGTACAACTGACAAAAGGTTCAAATGAAATTGCTCACAGATGCACATCCATTTTTATTCAAATCCAAAAGCATCAGCTCAGAATATGATTTAAATATTAAAAGATTAGAAATCTAGAAAATGTTCGAAATGCTTCATGGTTAAACGGTGAAGCATCTACAATTTTATAAGTGCTGAACCCATCAGACTTTTGATTGCAGAATGCTTTCAAAATGCATATCCATCTTCTCATGATTTAAAGTGAATGCAGCCAAGTAGAAATTGAAGTCAAATGTAATTGTCAATATCTCTCCCAGTTCTTTTATAGTTCCATGTTCCCAATTGCCAGCATATCAGTTCAGTTCTATTTTGATTATTGTCACATGTACCGAGGTACAGTAAAAAGCTTTATGTTGCTTGTCAGCGTAAAGACAATATATGATCACAAACAATCAATTTACAGTGTACAGATACATGATAAGAGAATAACGTTTAGTTCAAAGTAAAGCCAGGAAAGTCCGATTAAGGATAGTCTGAGGGTCATCAAAGAGATAGATGGTAGTTCAGCACTGCTCTCCGATTGTGGTAGGATGATTCAGTTGCCTGATAACAGGTGGGAAGAAACTGTCCCGGAATCTGGAGGTGTGCATTTTCACACTTCTATACCTTTTGCCTGACGAGCAGGGGAGAAGAGGGAGTGGCCACAATGCAACTCGTCCTTGATTCTGCTGCTGGACCTGCCGAGGCAGCATATCTATTCTTTCTTGTGCTGACTATTCATTTACTCAACAGGTGAGCTGCTTGCACTTGGAACCTTGTCTGTCATTATCAAAGTTTCACCCTGTGGCACCAGAAAGAGATTATGTTTGCAGTTGGATATCAATGCTAACAAGGAATGCCTATTGGTTAATATTATTAGTTTAGTTTAGTTTCACGTGTACCGAGGTACAGTGAAAAGCTTCTTTGGTGCGTGCTATCCAGTCAGCGGAAAGACTATACATGATTACAATCAAGCTATCCACAGTGTACAGACACAGGATAAAGAGAATAACGTTTAATGCAAGATGAGTCCAGTAAAGTCCGATTAAAGACAGTCTGAGGGTCTCCAAAGAGGTAGATGTCAGCTCAGGACTGCTCTCTAGTTGTTGATAGGATGGTTCCGTTGCCTGATAACAGCTGGGAAAAAACTGTCCCTGAATCTGGAGGTGTGTGTTTTCACACATCTGTACCTCTTGCCTATGGGAGAGGGGAGGAGAGGAAGTGACCAGGGTGAGACTGGTCTTTGATTATGTTGTTGGCTTTGCCAAGGTAACGTGGTGTAGGTGGAGTCAGTGCCCCAGCTATGCTGAGCTAAACCGGTAGACAACACCTTCCTGTTCTAGAAACATTAAAGTTGAATTGAATTGAAACATAGAAAATAGGTGCAGGAGTAGGCCATTCAGCCCTTCAAGCCAGCACCGCCATTCAATATGATCATGGCTGATCATCCAAAATCAGTACCCCATTCATGATTTCACCCCGTGTCCCTTGATTCCATTAGCCCAAAGAGCTAAATATAACTATCTCTTGAATACATCTGTACTAAACCAGATGAAGTATCAAGGCAGCTTCAAGAATGCAATTGAGAAGTGTTATTAGAACCTCAATGCTATAAATGAGGGCAGTGAAAATTGTCAGTGTACCTCCAGATTTGTACAGTCTTACTTTCCATGGATGAGGGATGACAGCAGTGACCACACAGTAACGCTGAAACTTGGTCCGTGTATATTAGGGAAAAGTATCGCAAATCCATTCATTGGAACATTCATGGCCCTCCAACACAAAGTATCTGTGCCAACCGTGATGCCAATTTGAACTAATCCCATCTGCCTGCATGTGGTCCATATAACGCACATCAGCATAAAAACAGGTCCTTCAGCCCAACTCATCCATGCCGATCTAATCTCATTGTTTTGCTCATGTTTAATTTAGTTTAATTTAGTTTAGAGATACAGCGCGGAAACAGGCCCTTCAGCCCATCGAGTCCGCGCCAACCAGCGATCCCCGCACATTAACACTATCCTACACTAGAGACAATTTACATTTCTACCAAGCCAATTAACTGACAAATCTGTACATCTTTGGACTGTGTGAGGCAACCAAAGATCTCAGAGAAATCCACGCGGTCACGGGGAGAACGTACAAACTCCGTACATACAGCACCCTTATTCGGGATCAATCCTGGGTCTCTGAGGCTGTAAGCGCTGTAAGGCAGCAACTCTACCGCTGTGCCACTGTGCCGCCCACGGATAACTGACTCTTGTACTGAGTCAATAAAGGCATATGCTGTATTGTGAATGACAATGAAACCCTAGTTTATTCTGAATTTTCATGTATTTCACTTGTTTTACTACCCTATTAATTAATTTTGCCACTCTCAGGGAGCTACACATTTGCACCACATGATCCCACTGTACATTAATGCCGGTAGAAGTCCTGCATTTACTGTATACTTTCCTCTTGCATTTACCTCCCAGAGTGTAACACCTCGTACTTATCCAGATTGAACTCCAGATTAGGTTCTAAAATCGTGAGTGAAGCCAAAAGCGCCTTTTTAAAAGCATTTACAAAACAAAATTAACCTTTTTAAGTATTAAAATTAATTCATATTTTTCTCTCTTTTATTTGTTACTTCCGATATGATAATATTCAACAATTATATGAAAATTAAGAATAACCTAGGGTTTCAATGCTATTCACAATCTGATTGAAAGTATTCATAAAGATTCTTTTCATTTAAAGCTAATTTTCATCTTGGAAAAGATACATAGCTGCAGGTTATTTTTTGGTATCTTAGCTAATTCAAAACATGTTTGCTGTGGCTGATAGTTGATTTGAATATACAAATGTGCATTAATAAACATGACCCATCATAAAAAAAATGTGAACCAATACCTTTTATTTGTGTAAAACTGTTCTCTTGGCATCTGCTTTTATTTTTGGAGTTCATTTATTGGACACTGTTTGCATGTTCCCATGGAAATATAAATTCAATTAATTTCAATTGGTGGTTACTTTGCAGTGAGCTGAGGTTTGGTAATGCAGTATTTTCATTGAGACATTGGTATAATGGGATTTCTTATGTATTGAGTGTGTAATTAATTGTAAAAGTAAAAATTTGGTAAAGAATAAAGAAACAATCTGCAAAGCTTGATCTTTATTCCATACTTCAAAATACGATCTTTTTTGTTTTAGAATAACAATATTAAAAACAATTATATTTTTGTCCTTTAATAATAATATGGCATTAATCATAAGGTCATAAATAATAGGAGTGGAAATAGGCCATTTGACCCATCAAGTCTACTCCGCCATTCAATCATGGCTGATCTATCTCTCACTCCTAACTCCATTCTCCTGCCTTCTCTCCATAACCCCTAATACCTGTACTAATCAAGAATCTATAGTATCTATCTCTGCTTTAAAACTATCCATTAACAACCTTTAGATTCTCCTTTATAATAATAGATTCAGATTATATATTTTTTACTCCCATATAATCCTATACCCTATATAATAATATTGGGTTCACAGTACAGCTACTGCCTCACAGCACCAGAGACCCAGGTCCAATCCTAATCTCAGGTGTGGCATTTGCACGGTCTCCCTGAGATTGTTTGGGATTTGTGAATTGGAGCCTCTGTGAATTGCTCCAAGCGTAGGGAGTGGATGCGAGGGTGAGATAACATAGAACTAGTGTGAACGGGTGATCCATGGTCAGCGTGGAAACATAGAAAATAGGTGCAGGAGAAGGCCATTCAGCCCTTCGAGCCCTTCGACCATTCAATATGATCAAAGGTTCCAAGGTTTCAAAGGTCTTTTATTGTCACATGTACCAATTAAGGTACAGTGACATGCCAAGTACCATACAAAAAAAAGCAACAAGACACACAACTACATAAAAGTTAACATAAACATCCACCACACCGGATTCCCCACATTCCTCACTGTGATGGAAGGCACAAGTCCGAGGCAGTCGAACCATCCGTCGGGTCGATCGAAGCTCCCGCAGCCTGCAGCCAAAACCCCGGCGTTGGGGCGATCGAAACTCCCGCGTCAGGGCGGTCGAAGTTCCTGTGACTTGGAGTTCCCAAAGTCTGTCTCTGACCAGAGACTGCGAGCTCCGTGGTGTTAAGTCCGCAAGCACCCATGGTTGCTGGCAAAGGGATCGCAGACCCCGCAAGGTTAAAGTCCCGTAGGCTCCCCATGGTGGAGCTCTCAAAAGACAGTCTCCAGCAAAGGGCGCCAACTCCTTGAACTTCGGCCGCCAACTCCTTGATGTTAGGCCGGAGATGTGATTTGGAAAAAAATTGCATCTCCGTCGAGGTAAAAGATTAGAAAAAGTTTTCCCCAATCCCCCACCCCACACATAAAAAAAGCTAAAGAACACTAAAAACATACATTTACACACATACTATTAAAACTCAAAGAAGGAAGGGACAGACAGACTGTTGGCAAGGCAGCCATTGCTGCCTCCAACCGCATCATCCAAAATCAGTACCCCGGCCCTGCTTTCTCCCCACATCCCTTGATTCCTTTAGCCCTAAGAGTTATTACTAACTCTCTCTTGAAAACATCCAGTGAATTGGCCTCCACTGCCTTCTGTGGCAGTGAATTCCACAGATTCACAACTCTCTGGGTGAAAAGGTTTATCCTCATCTCAGTCCTAAATGGCCTACCCTTTATTCTTACACTGTGACCCCTGGTTCTGGACACCCCAACATGGAGAACATTGTTTTCCTGCATCTGGCCTATCCAATCCCTTAAGGATTGGATATGGTTTTTATAAGAAATCCTCTTATCCTTCTAAATTCCAGTCGATCCTTTCTTTGTGCTGACGGGGCTTTTTGGTCAGACGGGTCTGTTTCCATGCTGAAACATTCAATCAGTCGATCAATATATGTTGGAAATGCAAGTAGACAGACATAAATGAGACCAGTGGGAAACAAGGAAAGATAAATGAGAATGCTGGAAATGAGCGAAGCAAGGCTGGTAAGGCAGAATATCTGAAATTGTTGAATTTGCATCTGGAGGTAGTAATATTTCTCCTCACCAGAGATATAAGATCCCATAGCACTCTCCAGAAGGAATGGCGACGTTCCGTCAATGTAAAGGCCGACACTTACCACTCTAAAAACTGATAAGCTGTTAACTTAGTTCTTTGCAAATAGCTATAATTTGGGGTTAGGGGTGTGTGTAAAATCTGCTGTGCTTCCTACAGTAGTGGGAGCACAAGCCTCTTGTGCTCAGCTGAGCTGGGGAAACGGTTTAAAGAGCAAGACTGCAGCTCAGTAGTGGCAGAGATTTAAAGAGGAATTTAATAAATCTTAATGATAGTATATTCTAGTGAGGAGGAAAGGCACCAAATAGAACGCTATTCGAGTCTAAGGAAGTTAAGGACTGAGTCTGAAGAAGGGTCTCGACCTGAAACGTCACCTATCCATGTTCTACACTTATTCTGCACTTTGTGTCCTTTTGTTATGTAACAAGCATTTGCAATTCTTTGTTTCACCATATTGTACTCCATCTGCCAATTCTTTGCACATTCACTTAACCTATCCATATCTTAAAGAGAGGCTGAACCAAATCAGAAAATTTGGGGAAGTGAATTAAAGGATTTTTTTTGGGGGTGGGGGTAGGGGTAGGGGGATCAATCAAATCTCTATATTCTATAACGTGAGATTTTGTAGCAGCTCAACTATAGTGTCACATCAAAACTACCTGTACTGGTAGAGCAATAGATCCCCATACTCTGACTCATAGGTGATGTCTTACAACAAGATGATCATTAGTGTCAGGTAGACGCAGAATCACTTGACACTACATATTTCAAAGTGGAGCATGGGAATTCACCCGAGTATTTTGACCAACATTTAGCTCGAAATTAACATCACTAGTTCACACCATCTGTTTGTTTGGATGAGACCAAGCTCAGAAATTCACAAAATCTTTTAACAGTAAACATACAGAGGAATAATGTGTTTTTGTAATATATTCCCCATTCTTTTCCAATCTTGCCAACCTCAACAAGTTGCAATTCCTCTGTTTCTCACAAACTTTTGTTGTTGAAAATTAATTATGGCAGGACGAGCATTACTGGGTACAAAATAAGCATTTCCTTGAAATCAAGAGATGGATCTCTTTCATTCTGATTTCCATTGTTCTACATTTAGTTTAATTTTGGTTTAGTTTAGAGATTCAGCGCGGAAACAAGCCCTCCGGCCCACCAAGTCCGTGCCGACCAGCGACACTAGGGACAATTTCCAATCTTTACCAAAGCCAATTAACCTACAAACCTGTAAGTCTTTGGAATGTGGGAGGAAACCGGAGCATCGGGGAAAACCCATGCGGCCACGGCAAGAACGTACAAACTCTGAACAGACAGCACCCGAGGTCTGGATTGAACCGTGGTCTCTGACGCTGTAAGCAGCAACTCTACTGCTGCGCCACCGTGCTGCCCTAATCTAATTTCAAAATTGCTTGGTAATCAATTTACAATGTGATCATGAAAACAGATTAAGAGGCACACATCTTTATGTCCTGCTTTTCAACAAATAATTAAACAGAGTGTCGGCTAAACCATTCTCTAGCACGTCAAAGGTTAAGGCAATATTCTTTGTGCGAAGAATGAGTCAGTGATTTTTCCCATTGACCCAATGACTGACCAATTGTTTACATTATAATTTGTGCAGATGGAGAATCAAGATTTATAAATGGCAGTCTGGAAAAAAACTGAACCCAAGGAGAGGGAAGGGAGGAATAGGAAACTTAAATTGGGCGGCATAGTGGCATAGCGGTAGAGCTAGTGCCTTACAGTGCCAGAGACATGGGTTTGATCCTGTCTATGGGCACTGTCTGAACGGAGCGTGTACATTCTCAAGATTCAAGATTCAATTTAATTGTCACATGAACCAATTAAGGTACAGTGAAATCCCCATGACCAGCGTGTGTTTTCTCCGTGATCTTTGGTTTCCTCCCACACTCCAAAGACGCACAGGTTTGTAGGTTAATTGGCTTGGTATAAATGTTAAATTGCCGCTAGTTTGTGTAGGATAGTAAAAGGGTGCGGGGATCACTGGTCAGTGCGGACTAGGTGGGCCGAAGGGGCTGTTTCCGTGCTGTATCTCTAAACTAAACTAAACTAAGTGAAAAGATTCAAGAATAAAAACGTCTGGGAGTGAGGAGTCAAGGGGAGAGGAATGAGAAGCAATGAGAGCGTGGATAGACATGGACATTTAATCTATGATTGAGAGTGTGTGTGTGCATGTATGAAAGAGAATGCAAGTGTTTACATGTAGGTGGCTGGTGGCACAATATTCCTGGTTTATTTTATAAAGGCAAGCTCATTTTATTCTACCAGCAGACTTTGTTTTAGTTACACAAGCTGTTCTGCAAAATCACATCATCAATAAGCAGTAAACAATGTGTTAATTTAGAAGTTAGTGTGGCTCTCGAATGGACAATTTTTGTTTGTTGCCAAAATGGTCCCTGCTTGAAGAACAGTGAATGACAAAGGATTGTGAGAAACATAAGAATTACAAGTTATAGGGGAAAAAAGATTGGAAAGGAATGGGGATTAAAAGGCATCTTGATGTAAGATGAGCCCAGAAAATGTTAATGAAATGGGAAAACATTATATCTGCAGTTTTATGTTTCATAAGATAAACTTTACTAATCTCTTAGTACAATTTTCGAGTTGCACTTCATATGCTAATTTAAATTGATGTCAAGTACAAGAGATTCCAACTTGGTTTCAGCATCATTTAAATGTAATCGCTGTTATGTAGTTCAGTAAAACATAACTTCTTATGTAGAGATCTGTGTGAAAGTTTCCAATGCTTATTCACAGCACTACATCATGATGAGAAGAGCAGATAATTTTTTTGGTGGTCAGATATTAATATAAAATATTAATATACTTCTTCACAAATGTTTAGCATCCTGTATAGATTTGTAAAATACAAAAAAGTTCCACACACCCACCACCCTCTGCATGATAAATTTTCCCCTCGGGTCCCTGCTAACGCTGCCCCTCTCATCTTAAATGTATGTCTGCTAGTTCCTGATTCTCCTGCTCTGTGAAAAAGACTCTGTGTAGTCACCTGCCTATTTTGCTCATGATTCATATATTTCCCTAAGATCACCCCTCAGCCTCTTGCGCTCCAAGGAATAAAGACCTAGCCCGCCCAAACTCACTCCTTAGATCACCCTTGAACCCCCCAAGTCCTCATAGACCTTCCCTGTACTTTATCCAACTTAATTGCATCTTTCCTATAGCAGGGTGACCAAAACCGAACACAATAGTCCAAGTGCGACCTCACCAACATCTTGTACAACCGGAATGTTAAAGTTCCAACTTCTGTGGCACAGTGGTAGAGCTGCTGTATTGCCATAGCAGAGACCTGGGTTCGATCATGATTATTGCTGCTCTCTGTGTGGTGTTTGTATGTTCCCCCTGTGACCATGTGGGTTTTCTCTGGATGCACCTGTTTCCTCCCACATTCCAGGTTTGTAGGTTAATTGGCTTCTGTAAATATCCCCTACTTTGGGTGATCGTTGGTCGGCATGGACTTAGGGGACCGAAGGGCCTGTTTCCACACTGTATCTTTAAACTATACTCAATTCCCCGACTGATGAAAACCAGAATGCCAAAAGCTTTCTTCACAAACCTATCTACCTGCAAAGTCACTTTCAGGCTGTTTGGTAGGGGTATCAAATTGAAAAAACTGGTAACGGAAACTGAAATAGAATCAGAAGATAGGAGAAATACTCAGCAGCTTAGATAGCACATATACAGGGAGAGAAAGAGGTCAAATCTAATGAGATCTTCATTCTGAAGGAGGGACTTGACCCGAAACGTCACCCATTCCTTCTCTCGAAAGATGCTGCCTGTCTCGCTGAGTTACTCCAGCATCTTGTGTCTACCTTATAATCAAATGAGTCTTTGATCAGATTTTCTTAACTGATTTTTTTTCCAGCTTATTCTTTCTTACAAGAAAGCCATTCTGTAAATATATTCAAGCACACTTTTGGGCCATTGTAAGAAAAACGTTCTCATTCCTGCAGCAATGCTGAGCCCCATGCTTTATACACCAGGTGCAATAAATGGGGGGATTAATTCTACAACCCCAGCATTCTTGTCCTTTAACAAACACAAAAGCAGTTCTACTGAGACCTGAGTAGAAAAGCCCTCCTAACACTTAAATTATATCTCTGTCGGGGGCATTTTCTGTCCTCAATTAGAAATTTCAGGGGACACTGTCAGACTTCATTTAATAATTACCTGTAATTATTATCCTTCACTATTAGTCATATGTTTCCTTGAGCAGAAATGCTCTTGAACAAGTGTGAAGCTCTTCATCCAGTCAACATGATCTAATTATGCTGTCGCAACATATTTTGTCACGACATTTCAGTCTGAGAAATCTTATTTGCACAAAAAGACATGTTGACATAAACTGTGAGGGAGATGCAAGGAACCGCAGATGCTGAGTAATCAGCGGGTTAGACAGCATTTCTGGAGGGCAAGGGTAGATGACATTTCTGGTTGGGACCCTACATCAAATTGAAGAAGTGTCCTGACCCAAAATATCACCATGACCTTTCATTCTTTTGTTCTTTGTACCTCCTCTCCCTCTCCCCTGACCCTCAGTCTGAAGAAAGGTCTCGACCCGTAACGTCACCCATTCCTTCTCTCCCGAGATGCTGCCTGACCCGCTGAGTTACTCCAGCATTTTGTGTCTATCTTGGGTATAACCAGAATCTGCTGTTCCTTCCTGCGCATCACCTGACCTGATGAGTTGTGTTTTACAATAACTAAGATGCACACAGAAACAAATACAACGCCATAGACTGATGAAAACTCACCTCAAAACTCCAGAATAACTGCTAAAAAGCAAAGGTGATTAAGTTGAAAATTGGATTTCATATTAATTTTTATTTGAGTTATCTAGTTTGTTATTAATGTTATATCAAAGGGCTCTCTAATTGCTATTTTTATTTCATAGGGGTTTATGCATTTGGACTTTTTGTTACTGATATTTTCGTAAATGCTGGACAAGTGGTGACGGGAAATCTAGCGCCGCACTTTCTCACAGTCTGCAAACCCAACTACACAGCGCTGGGCTGTCATCATGAATCGGTGCAGTTCATCAGCAGCGACGAAGCCTGCACGGGCAACGTAGATGACATAACAAAAGCCAGGAAGACATTCCCGTCCAAAGAGGCAGCTTTAAGTGTGTATGCAGCAGTATACCTGGCAGTAAGTACATCTTTCATGCATTATTATATGCTTCTCACAGCTGCTACCTCTTAAATAAGTCATTGCAGTTGTAGTCGTCGTTTCCAATGGTCACAGAATTGACACAAGATGGTTGCATATCGGTCTGGAGAGTAGTTACCTCAGCACTGTAATGCATAATAGAGTCCTATAGTGCAGAAATGTGCCCGCAATGAGCATCAATTACCTGTCTATAGACTGAAGATAGACACAAATGCTGGAGTAACTCAGCAGGAGGCAGCATCTCTGGAGAGAAGGAATGGGTGACATGAGAAGGGTCTCGACCCGAAACATCATCCATTCCTTCTCTCCAGAGAAGCTGCCTGTCCCGCTGAGTTATTCCAGCCTTTTGTGTCTATTGTCGGTTTAAACCAGCAGCTGCAGTTCCTTCATACACACCTGTCTATAGACGTCCAAGTCTGAAGAAGGGTCTCGACCCGAAGCGTCACCTATTCCTTTTCTCCAGAGATGCTGCCTGATCAGCGGAGTCACTCCAGCTTTTTGTATCTTTCTCCTGTCTATACGACTCCTGTTTCCCAGGAATTGGTCGGTAGACTTCAATGCGTTGGTAATGGAGGTGCTCTTGTAGATGCTACTTAAATGTTGTTAGAGTGCCTGTCTCCACCGCCAAACAGTCGGCTCTAAATTCCAACCATCAGGATGAAAAAATTATTCCGCATTACTCCACTAAACCTTTTACTCCCTTACCTTCAACCTTTAACGCCACAAAGACATCTGATACTTTCCCCCTTTTAATCATAACTTGTTCTAGAATTTCACTACCGCCCCTCCCTTTACAGAAATAGAAAGGTCCCGACCCAAAACGTCACCTATCCATGCCTGACCCTCTGGAACACTCCAGCACAGTTCCTTTTTCTTAGTGAATAAAAAACAAAAATATGAATTTAAGACCTTCCCATCATCTTCTGGCTCCACGTATATATTGTGCCTAACATGTCCTGCTCCTTTGTTACCCACGTGCCTTAATTTACTTCTAAAATACTTTGGGATTTATTAATTTTATCCTCGGGTAATATTTCATGCCGACTCCTTCCCCTCCTAATTTTCTTGTTAAGTGACCATCCTCCATTTTCAACATTTCTGTGGAGCATCTACTGTTTTTCAGTTCCCTGTCAAAGCCATCTGCTTCCTTTTTTTCCCTTAATCCATTTCTTAGTAACTTTAAACAGCTAGGGTTCTTTGGACTTACTGTTTATACATTTCATGCTATGGAAACATATTGGCCCTGAAATCTCAATTTTCTTTCCTCTTTTGAAAGACTTCCACTCACTTGATGTGGACTTCCCTGCAATTAGTTGCTCCCAGTCTACTTTTGCAACTTTCCTGAAATTATATTGATGAATCTTGACCTTAATATATAGAATGTCCTTATGCCTTTTCATAACTGCCTTGATACTTGCAGTTAGGAACAATATCTGCAAAAGTGCTCCCCCACTGATATTTCAATTATTTGCCCATCTGTACTCATGATTTGACTTTTTAAAGCTGAAATCTGCAGCCAAAACACATCAATGGGAAACCGTTTTTCAAGCCATTTAAATTCATTAGTGATCCTATGACTGCCAGACAGACTTGGTGGACCATATCACTTGAATGCAAGCACAGCACCTGGAAGCATCAGGGAGGCTGCCATTGTGCAAGGTACTGAGGAAGCCTTCAGATTAGACTGACATGTGGAGCATCCTTTAAGTGGGCGAAGTCACGCAGAGCATGCGGCCCAGGTGGTGTAGCTGGCTAAATACTAAAAACATGTGCGTACCAACTGGCTGGAGTATTCAAGGACATTTTAAACCTTTAATTTCAGTAATCTGTGGTTACTAATGCTGCAAAAGAGCGCCTATTGTACCAGTGCCCTGGAAGAGCAAGGTAACATGCCTCAATGTCTGCAGTCCGGTGGCACTGACATCCACTGTAATGAGACAATTTAAGGGATTAATTATAGAACATAGAGCATAGAACATTGAACAGTACAGCACAGGAATGGGCCCTTTGGCTCACAATATTTTGGCCGAACATGATGCCAGGTTTAACTGATCTCATCTGCCTGTATATGATCCATATCCCTTTATTCCCTGCACTTTCCTAGTGCCTATCTAAAAGCCTCTTAAACCAGACTGTCACATTTGCCTTCACCAACACCTGGCAATGCATTCCAGGCCCCCACTACTCTCTGTGTAAAGAACTTGCCCCTACATACCTCCATTGAAATCTCCATTATCACGATGCAAATCAACTCCTACGTCCTGTTCAATTTTTTCCTATTGCCACAACAGATCGACTGCAGGTGTTATCTCACTGGCTCTCCATTCTTCTCTGGACCACCTGGAAAACCAGAACACATGTCAGGCTGCTGTTCATTGACTGTATCTCAACATTCAGCGGAATCATCCCTTCCAACCTCATCACCAAGCTCCAAGACCTCCGCTTCTCTATCTCCCATTGCCACAGGATCCTATAGCAGTAGACACGAGTCACATCTCCTTCCAACCGCCCATCAATGCGTACACCTCAATGCAGCGTGCTTAGTCCCTTGGTCTTCACACCTATGACTGTGTACCTGGTGGTGATGAGTCAGTATACAGAGAGAGGAGAACGAGAGAGAGAACACCTTTCACTCAATGTCCGTAAAACCAAGGAATTAATCATTGACTTCAGAATAGGGAAGTAGGGAGACCATGTGCCAGTCTTTATTGCTGGGTCAGTGGTGGAGTGAGTTAGTAGCTTCAACCTCCTTGGTGTTAACATCTCAGATGACCTGATTTGGGCCCAGCACGCAGTTGCGGTCATGAATTGGGTGCACCAGTGCCTCTACGTTCTTAGAAGTTTAAAGGGATTTGGCATGTCATCGATTACTCTAATATTGTTCTTCAGATCCACTGTAGAATGTACCCTGACTGGTTGCATCATGGCCTAATAAGGCAGTTCCAATGTGCAGGAATGCAAGGGGTTTAAGAGTGGTGGAGCCAGTCCAGTCTCTCATAGGACATTGCCTTCCCCACCATCGAAAGCATCTGCATGAGGCACTGCCTATAGAAGACAGCATCTATCTTTGACAATCCCCATCATCCGGACCATGCCCTCTTCTTGTTGGTTTCATCAGGCAGACGGTACAGAAGACTGACGTTACACACCACTAGCATCAGCAACAGCTACGTTCCTGCAACCATCAGGTTCTTGAACTGATCTGCACCATCATAGCCCTACCACAGCAAAGGGACTTTCTATCTATTATTAATTCCACAGTCTCTTCCTCTAAAGAACAAAGGCTTATCCTAGCTATTCTCCTCCTTTCTGCATCCATTTTAAAAACTAATTTTCTAACCAGCTTGCTCTCACAAACTGTTTCTACCCCTTTTAGTAGTTTTTTTAGTCATCCCATCCAGGATTCTAAAGTTTTGTCAATCTTCAGGCCCGCACTAATTTTTAAAACATTCTATTAATTTTCTTTCAATTTGATGTCATCCTTAACTTCCTTGATCAATCATGATCTTCTGAGAGTCTTGGCTTCACAATTGATACCCTTACTCCTCCTCGACTGAGAATAATAAAATTGCTCCTCAAGTACTTGCCACGATGTATTTACCATTGTAGCTTTTTATCTGTTTTCACAATCCATATCAGGGAATTCTGCATTCATACCTTTACAATTGTGTTTATTGATCCACAATTTTCGCTTTCCCACTTCATATATAATCCTACTATGTTCTGATCACATTTTGCGAGAGGATACCTTACAATGGGACAATTAATTAGTCCCAGTTTAGATTAATTAATTACCTCATTATAAAGCATCCTCTAGGGAAAAGTCGATCATAATCATCATCACAATCATACTCATACTTTATGAGCCAAGTATGTTTTGCGACATACGAGGGATTTAGTAAAGTAGGGTATGAGACTCAGGATCATACATGGTCTTATTTAAAGTGTAGGGAGGAACTGCAAGTGCTGGTTTAAACCGAAGATAGACACAAAAAGCTGGAGTAACTCAGCGAGTCAGACAGCATCGCTGGAGAAAAGGAATAGGTGACGTTTTTTGTCGAGACCCTTCGTATTTAATGGATTATTTCTGCTTTATTTACTATATTCTTAGGAAGATTATATCGGATAACACTCAGCAGTGCAAACGAGTGTCTACCCTTCTGCTTGTAAAAATACAAAAGTATTTTTATTGCAGTACCATAAATAATAGTTTCCATGCAATATATTGCATAAGTTAGTCTTTTATTGTCTCTCACTAAAGGGCCTGTCCCACCAGCATGCGACTCCATGTGGTGAGTGCGACCTAACGTGGTCGCTTGAGCCATCCGGCCTCGCGGGGCTGATCCCACTTCGATCGCCGGTGCTGCATGGAGTTGTGCGGAGTTGGTCCCGATATCGTGCGGGGCATCGAAAAACTGACCGTGTTCAAAAATTCCGCATGGCACCGGCCTATCGGCCCGCAGCCGCCTCGACACATTGCGCACCGCCTCGACGTCGTGCCTCCGTGACCCTCTCTATATGTGCCTCCGTGACCCTCTCTGTGTGCCTCCGTGTCCCTCTCTATATGTGCCTCCGTGACCCTCTCTGTATGCCTCCGTGACCCTCTCTATATGTGCCTCCGTAACCCTCTCTATGTGCCTCCATGTCTCTCTCTCTGTGACCCTCTCTGTTCTTGCGAACTTACCGCGGACTTCGCTCCAACTTCGCGCCACTTCACATCACTCACCCGACCTCCGTGCGGTCCCCGCTGCCGGTTTGGTCGCGCTCGCCGCATGCAGGCGCATACTGGTGGGACCGGCCCTGTACGGGGATCACTCGACCTCCTCGCGATCTCCGCTTCCAGTTTGGTCGCGCTTGCCGCATGCAGGTCGCATGCTCGTTGGACAGGCCCTTAACACTGCCCCAGTTATCAGTTGATCTCTGTATCGAGTACCATGAAGGGGACTCGACCTAAATAGTTATCTATTAGTTATCTATTACAACACAAAATAATAGGAATGAACAAGACAAGCAG
Source organism: Raja brachyura (assembly GCA_963514005.1). The sequence continues at coordinate 59,214,443 of OY740790.1, forward strand.
TCGTACAATCTACATATTGACAACCAGGATCAAGGAAGTTTGCTATACTAAATATTAAATGTTGTCGTTTCCATTCTATATTTAATGCAACACATCATAACAATTGTCACACAAGTGTAATCAGCATCTACAGTATAATCACCATCTACATTTAACAAATATTACTGCTAATTGAAATAAAAGTACAAAAGTACTGTAAACCATCTGCAGGCCAAGCTGCAATTCCAGAGAGAGAGCTGGAGTTAATGGCCTGGAAATGCAGCAGTTCCGTGCCGCCTTGTCAGCTTTTAATGTAACCTAATGTTACACAGAGCATTGTTGTTTATGCTAGGCACAGCTTCTTGAAACAAGTTCGCAACAGTTGATCTGCAAAAGTTATGCACTTAATTATACCCTCATATACCAACGACAAACATGGACAATGGATTTCTTGAAGTAGCAGGTGACCCTGTGTTTCAGGTCAACAATAGTTCTGCTGACCTTACCTTTGTTCATTGACTCAACCTCACCAATGATTTCTCTTGCTCCAATGATCTGCCAAGCGCAGGTTTTTCTCACTCTGTTCCAAATAGAGCCAGAGTCATAAGTCATACAGCACGCAAATGGGCCCTTTGGCCCAAGTCACCTCCGACCAAGGTGCCCCTTCTAAGGTTAGATTAGTTTAGAGATACAGCGCGGAAACAGGCCCTTCGGCCCACTGGGTCTGCGCCGACCAGTGATCACCCCATACACTAACACTATCCGACATACTAGGGACAATTTACAAATTACAGAAGCTAACTAATCTACAAACCTGTACATCTTTGGAGTGTGTGAGAAAACCTGCATGGTCACGAGGAGAACATACCAACTCCATACAGACTGTACCTGTAGCCAAGATCGAACCCTAGTCTCTGGCGCTTTAGGCACTAACTCTACCATTGCGTCACCATACCACCCCCTTTAAATTTACAAACAAAGAATTATAGTTGATCCCAAAATGCTAGTCTAAATGTTGAAATCAAGACGGCTTCCGGTGGCGCCATGTTCTAAGAGAGAACAGCGCCAGATCAGCTCTTGAAAAATCTGCAAAAATAACGGGGTTAAAGGAGGCTACTAACGGTACTTACCGCAGGAGAACGATTTAAAACGGCTCCGGTTGCGACTGCAAGCTGCGTGACGTCATCAGGCGCGCGACTTCAGTAAGAATTTTAAAATGCATCCCTCCTCCCCCCCTCCGGGGAAAAAAGGCACAAGAAAGGAGGTAGGCCTCGCCAAAGCTTCGAGCTCGAGTTTGGCTGCCTCCCAAGAAGAGATTTCACAGAGAAAAGGTGAAATAGAAGAACTTAAAAAGTCTTTGCTGGCCGAGATGAAGAAAATGCAGAAAGAAACACAGACAGAAATGAAGAAAGAATATAAAGAATATAAAGATGAAATGAAGGCTTTAAAAACAGATATCCAGAAGATCAAAGAAGAACTTACAAAAGAGGTTACAGTGATGGTAAAAAGCATGATGAACGAATGGAAATTAAAGGCGGAGGAGGAGATACAAAATCTAACGGCTGAGGTAACCGACAAGATTGATGGGATGGAGCAAATGATGGATGCGAAGATAGAGGCAAGGTTGAATCCTATTTTAGCCACACTTGATCAGCAAAATGAAGCGATTACAGAACTGGCCGAGGTCGCTGTAAAAAGTGCTAAGGAGACCGAGAAGATAATTGCTGAGAACAAACGTCTCTCAGAGTTATTACGAAAAATAAATGAGAAATGTATTGATTTGGAGGGACGTCAAAGACGTAAGAATTTGCGTATAGTAGGTCTGGCCGAGGGTCGCGAAGGAAATCAAGACCCACGTAAATTCGCTGCAAAACTCCTAAAGGACATTCTGAATTTGGATCAAGAACCTCTGTTGGGCCGTGCCCACAGGGCTTTAAGACGTGTCCCTGGGAGAGATGAACCACCAAGACAAATGATTGTAAAGGTGGCTTACGATCACGAATTTGAAGAAATGATGAAGATAATAATAAGAAAGAGAAATCTGAAATACGATGGAGATAGCATCAGTATCTTCAGAGATTACCCGGCTGAGGTGGCTAAAAGAAGATCTCTATTCACAGAAACAAGACGCATCCTGAGAGACATAAAGGAAATAAAGGATATCAGATATGGTCTGGTGTACCCTGCAATATTGAGAGTTACCTATGAGAAGAAGGAGCATCGTTTCCCGAAGCATACGGAGGCACTGGAATTCGCTCGGAATATAAAGAAGAAGATAGAAGAAGAAGAACAACAACAACAAGCAGGAGAAGACCCGACAGGAGAGGATTAAGCATGAACTTTACTGACCCGCGGTTATGAATTATTCATTGAGAAAAAGGCGGAATAATGGACCTAAAGTTGTAGTATTGTATTAATTATTAGTTACTAATTACTAATTACTAATTATTATGACCTTCCTTATCCCCCTAATATAGTATTACTTATTATAATACTAATTATAATAGAAACTAATAACTAGAAATCAGTTATATGAATAATAGAAATAGTTACTAAGAACATAAAGTTGGTACCCCACCCCAACATATACAGCATTCTAGATAAGAGCTGGAATAACCAACATCTTTTTTCTAAGAAAACGGAAGTCCTTAGATTAATAGCCATACTAGTGTGGCTTCCACTTGTGCACACTACACGCTATAAAAGTGTAGTTTCTTTTTTTTCTCTACACCCTTTTATCACCCTATACTTTTTTTATATTTACATTTTTTACTATTTTTCGATTTTATATTATATATTATATGATTATGGTTACGACTTATATTATATAACCAGGTTAAATGGACATGGATTAATAGAATTGGTAATTTTCATCGGACTAAAGCAGGGCTGTTATGTCGGGCCGGAGGAGTCAAGAAGGCTACCCCAAAAAAAGCCACCCTAATAATAAAATGCAAGATATGAATGTAAGAATTGGGGGTGATGGAATCACCTTCTGTAGTTGGAATGTTAAGGGAATTAATGAACCAGTTAAAAGGGGAAAGGTGTTAGCTCAGTTGAATAGATTGAAATCAGATGTTACTTCAGATGTTTCAGATGAAATCAGATGTTTCTTCAAGAGACACATCTTAAAAAAGATGCTCAATATAGATTAACAGCTAAGTGGATTTCAAAGGTGTATCACTCATCATTTATACATAAATCTAGAGGAGTTGCAATAATTATTCGTAAAGGCATACCTTTTAAACCTAGTTCTATAATAGAGGATAAGGAGGGTAGATATTTAATAATTACAGGGGAATTACAGTCAAAAAAAGTAATTCTTATGAATATATATGCACCCAATTTCGATAACCCATTATTTTTCAAGAAAATATTTAATAATATCCATATTTCCACTCAATATAATTTAATAATTGGGGGTGATTTAAATTGTACTTTAGATAATTATTTAGATAGATCTTCCACGAAAAGGAAAGCTCTTTCTAAGTCAAGTAAATTTATAAATTCTTTTATTAATACATCGAATGTTAAGGATATTTGGAGATTGGATAATCCAACTGGACGTGAATATTCATTTTTCTCACCGGTATTTGGAACTTATTCGAGGATAGATTATTTTTTAGTTGATTCAAAATTACTTCCCTTCACGTATGATGCAAAATACCACAATATTATTATCTCAGATCATGCACCGCTAACATTCAAGATAAAATTAAAAGATATAGTTAATAAAACTAACACTTGGAGATTTAACCCACAAATATTGAAGGACAAAGGCTGTTGTAATTATGTGGAGGAACAGATTAAATTATTTTTCGAAACTAATGATAAACCTGAGATTTCCCCATTATTATTATGGGATACATTTAAAGCATTTATGCGTGGTGCAATAATATCAGCACAAGCATATTTTAATAAAGAAAATCGAAAGACGGAGCAAAAGTTAGAAAAGGAGATAAAACGATTAGATAGTGAAAATATAAGACATCCTTCTAAAGAGTTAGTTAATAAAATTGCAATATTAAAATATAGATTAAATAAAATATATTCTGACCAAGTTATTAAACTTTTTCAACAAACCAAACAAGTACATTTTGAATTTGGAGATAAGCCACAAAAATTATTAGCACGACAACTCAGAAAATTAGACGATGAAAAAACTATACATAGTATTAGATCTATGCAGGGAAACATACTGACTATACCTAAGGATATTAATGACACATTTTTACAATATTATCAAAATCTTTATTCATCAAATTCAACAGGGCAAACAGATGAAATGGAAACATTTCTAGACAAATGTCATATTAATAGGCTAGATCTGGAAAGTAGGCAATTGTTAAATGCTGAAATATCAGTAAGAGATATTGAAGAATCAATTGGTTCGTTAAAAAATGGAAAAACCGCGGGCCCTGATGGCCTGAGTGCAGAATTTTATAAAAAATTTAATGATCTAATTTCACCAAGATTACAGATAGTGTATAGATATGCATATGAACTAGGAAAATTACCAGAATCCTTAAACAAATCTACAATTACACTCATCCCTAAGTTAGACAAGGATCTGGAAGATCCTGGATCATATAGAGCGATTGCTCTTTTAAATACTGACCAAAAAATATTAACTAAAGTACTATCTCGGAGGCTAAGTTTAGTGATTTCTAAAATAATACATCACGATCAAACAGGTTTTATTCCAAAACGTTATTCATCACACAATCTTAGGCGCCTGTTTAATATCATATATTCGAAAAGAAAAGGAGACACAGAATTAGCAGTTATATCGTTGGATGCAGAAAAAGCATTCGATCAGGTGGAATGGTCATATTTATTTAATATAATGGAAAAGTTTCAATTGGGGGATGGATTCTGTAAATGGTTAAGAATATTATACTCTAATCCTACTGCAAGAATTTTAACTAATCAAATACTATCACCTAAATTTAAACTATTTAGGGGATGCAGACAGGGATGTCCGTTATCCCCTTTATTATTTGCCTTGGTCATAGAGCCTTTGGCTGAAAGAATTAGATCTGAACCTGAAATATATGGTTATAATACTGATACAACAATTAATAAAATATCTTTATATGCAGATGATGTTTTGATTTATATTACAAGACCGGAATGCAGTATTCCCAAGTTATTTAATGTTATAAATGAATTTAGCATATTTTCAGGATATAGGATTAACTGGAATAAAAGTGAAATTATGCCTATAACTGGCATAAATGTAAATATATTGCAACAATATCCATTAAAAATAGTCACAGATAAATTTAAATATTTAGGAATTAATGTACCTAAATCCTATAAATTATTAATTAAATCTAATTATCCTCAATTATTAGATAAACTTATAAAAAATATTTCATATTGGAAAACACTTCCTATATCTATGGTTGGTAGAATTAATGCTATAAAAATGATTTTTTTACCACAATTGTTATATTTGTTTCAGGCTATTCCTTTTTTTCTCCCGAAATTTTTTTTTAAGAAAATTGATAATATTGTTAATAGTTTTATTTGGGACTATAAAAGTCATAGAATAAGTAAAAAACACTTATGTAAGTCTAAGATAAATGGTGGTTTAGCACTTCCAAATTTTTTATATTACTTCTGGGCAGTTCAGATTAAGAATATGAATTTTTGGTGGATAAATCTGGATAATGAACCAATGTGGTTAAAGATGGAAAAGGAAGACTGTTTACCTTTTAATATAGGCTCGATTCTTTTTGCGCCAAAGGAAGTACAAAAAAAGATTTATAGGGATAACCCTATAATTTATAATAATAGGCGTATATGGAAACAGATAGTTAAGACTTTACATCTGGATAATCTATCTTTCAGGTTACCAATTAGGAATAACCCATTGTTTAAACCCTCAATATTAGATGCGGGGTTTAGACTCTGGGAGGATTTAGGAATTAAAAGGATAGGACACCTTTATAGAAATGGAAATTTTTTATTATTTGAAGAGTTGCAAGATATTTTTGGATTGCCTTCACAACATTTGTTTAGATATTTACAAATTAGAGATTACATTAAATGTAATACACAAGATTATAAAAATAAAGAACCAGGCTTATTAGATGGTTTGTTTAATTTACATCCAAATACGGAAAAGTTAATAGCTCATATATATAATATTATTCTAGATAAAGAGACCCCAATAACTGAAACATATCGCCAAGCATGGGAAAATGAAATTGGATTACCTATAACAAAAGAAATTTGGGAAGAAAGCTTACAGAGAATAAATCGGTGTTCTTTAAATGCTAGACATATATTGATACAATTTAAAGTACTATATAGATTACATTATTCGAAAACCAAATTAAATAGTATTTTTCCCAATCTCTCCTCTATTTGTGATAAATGTAAGAATCTAGAAGCAAACTTAATACATAGTTTTGTAACATGCCCTAAGTTGAATTATTACTGGACAGAAATTTTTAAAGTAATTTCTGAAGTTCTTAAAGTTAAACTGGACCCTGACCCAAAATTAATAATATTTGGAATTCCGGAATCAAGTTTGGTTTTGACAGTAAATCAAAGAAATTTCTTTGATTACTGTTTGATAATAGGGAAAAAAAATCATATTGAAATTTTGGAAGGGAACATTATCCCCAACAATTAAAATGTGGACAGCAGAGATGCAGGAGACGTTATATTTGGAAAGAATTAGATTTGTCCTATTGGACAGGTATAATTCTTTTGAACTGATATGGTCTCCATATATACAGTATCTAGAGAAGTAGCTGCTCTTGGCATCACGGCTCGACGGGCACCCTACGGAATCCGATGAGAATAACTTATTTACATATGGGATTAATGCGCATGTCCCATTGATATTATTGTTTGAAATAATTTCATGTATAATGTACTTAGTTGTTTTTGATTTATATATATATTATATATATATTTTTTAATTTGTATTTGTAGATTGTTTTTTATTTCTATCTTTTTTTTTCTTTTCCTCTTTATTATATATCTTTTTCTATCTTTATTTCCAAAAAAACAGACGATATTAATTATCGATGTGTTATTTGTAGAAATTTTGAATTAAGATGATAGTTTTAAATGTGTGTTATACATTGTAAACAGGTTACTTCAAATAAAAAAATATTTCAAAAAAAAAAAAAATGTTGAAATCAAGCCTTAAAAAAAAGTTAATGTTACAAAGACTAGCTGTTCCTTTATTAAACAGTAATCCCACTTTGTACCACAGTCTTATTTTGCAAGGCACAAACAGATCAACTGGTCCTTTTGCATCCCCTGGCAAGGAAGAAGGATAATTGACTTGTAAAGGAAATGAATCCTATGGGCATTTAATATTTAACCCAGTTCTTAATCACCATGATGCATAAAAACATTTAACATTGCAGCTTAATTTTCTTTGTGGCTTCAGATGTATATCACGTGCACTGTGAAGACGACTGGAACAAGACTTGCAAAACCTCTCCTCTGTTTGGGTCTCATGTGTTTGGCATTTCTGACTGGAATAAACAGAGTGGCGGAATACCGAAATCACTGGTCGGATGTTGTGGCAGGCTTCATTATAGGAGCAGCAGTAGGAGTGTTTTTGGTAAGTGACACTGTGACAATTAAATAATGTGCCAGGCCGGTACATAGGATAAAAGGGAGTTTTGATATACTCCACATGCAATAGTCAAGGCTTCATCTGTTTTGTGATGTGTTTCTATTTACTTCAGAGAATTAGTAAAGTACAAGTCAAATCCAGTTCAACAGTATAAATGGCAAACATTTAAAATGTGTCTATGTCAAAATCATGGACCATTGATTCATAAAAAAAATAAAGACTCTGCAGGTACTACGGGTTATTGAGAAATCTGAATTGCATAATTCAGTGTTCATATTTACCACAAGATCAAATTTCAGTGTAAAGGTCATCAAAAATTGGATGTAGAGCCTATGATTTTTGTACTGAAGGAGAAGGACATACATCATATTATTCTGCATACTCTGCAGAGGGATATTCTGTGTCCCTCTTGAGGTTTTCAATGTTGCAAGTCTAACCCTTGACATCCATGAGGTACCAGCAGGCTTCTAATGCTCTCATGAAGCCACCTTTTTCATGGCGTAAAAGTTCAGCCTCAGGCTGTAACCGTTGAACATTAGGGCAGGTCCCCTATAAGGCATGCATGTACTTGCTTGGTGCTCCCATTTGCCAGAGCTATTGCCCGCAGGCAACACCAAACCACAGATATTAATCCTCCACCAAACTCTACCCAAATGTTGACATAAAGAACTGTAGATGCTGGAATCTTGTGACAAAGTACGAAGTGTTGAAGAAACATAGAGGTCATCTGTGGAGGAAATGGAAAGGCAACATTTCTGGTCTGAAGAAGGTTCCTGACCCAAATCATCTCCTACCTGTTTCCTGCTCAGATGCTGCCTGATCTGCTGAGTTACTCCAGTGTTTGTCAAGCCAAATATTTCTGTTTGTTAACTTTCATTAGCTTTTACACACAATTACCTTGGTCATACTTCTGCAACAGGCATATAGTATATTATCTTAACAAAATATGAGATTTCTAAAAATATGCCTTTTAATGTAAATAGAACATTTTTTAAATTCATAACTTGAGATTTGGACAAGGCCCGAATTTATTACGTAAATACCTTGCACAGAACATGAGGTTTCTAAAAATATGCCTTTTAGTGTAAATAGAACATTTTTCAATTCATATTTTGAGAGTTGCTCAAGGCTAGCATTTATTACCAATATCTAAATACCCTGCACAAAGTAGCCAACTAGACCATTTCTCGTCTGACATTTCAGAGTCATTGCTGCTTTGTTTAATTTAAGACTATTAACTGTATTTAAATACTGATGGGATTTGAACTTACAGTGGATCTCTACATTGTCAGTCAGAACCTTGGGGTGATGAGTAATTTAATTATTGTGCCACCACTGTGTCCTGTGACAATTTAAATGATCAAAACATCACTGTTTCATATACAAAAAGCTGGAGAAACTCAGCGGGTGCAGCAGCATCTAAGGAGCGAAGGAGATAGGCGACGTTTCGGGTCGAGACCCTTCTTCAGAGTTTCTCCAGCTTTTTGTGTAACCCTCAATTCTCCAGCATCTGCAGTTCCTTCTTTAACACTGTTTCATATACTTTGGCTTCATGTTATCAAGCATTAAATAAGGAGAAAAATTGAAGCAGCAGAATAGAAAAGCTAGAGAATAATGAATATAGCTTTAGGTTTGTTATTTTCATGTAGATTAAATATGATTGACAATGCACACGTGGCGTTTAGAAATCAACTGTAACTGTGAAATGTAAAGCAATTTTGTATCACTTAGTAATGTTATGATCTTTTTAATTTAGTTTAGTTTAGAGATACAGTGCGTAATCAGGCCCTTTGGCCCACTGAATCCGCACTAGCCAGCGATCCCCGCACACTCATCATCGGCAGTCACTCGAAATGAGTATGACTGTCCTCTCTATGGAGGATGCCTGTGCGTGACTTTGTTTAACTTGGGGAGACTGGTGCACAGACAGCCACCCCAAGGTCCTTGACAGATCTGGGTCAGGATCCAGTGGCATGGAGTCCAAGACGGCCGGGGACCCTTTTCTGCTGCAGCCTTTATCCGCCTTCCCAGCCGTTGTGACGCTCCACTAAAGTCAGCCATCATCCTCCGGCTGTTCCACCGTTGAGGTCTTGGTTGGATTGTTCTTTGTGAGGGATCTCCCCCTCGACCTTACTGCCATGGGTGGCCCTACCAGGAGCATAGCTCCAGACAGCATCGCTCTCAGGAGCTCAAGGATCACACAAGGTTCTCCACCATTTATACCAAGCCAATTAACCTACAAACCTGCATGTCTTTGGAGTGCAGAGGGAAACTGAAAATCTCGGAGAAAACCTGTGCAGCCACAGGGAGAGAGTATAAACTCCGTACAGACAGCACCCATAGTGCTCAAACTGGAACTACGTACAGACAGCACCGGAATCGAACCCAGGTCTCTGACACTGTAAGCCCTGTGAGGCAGCAACTCTACTGCTGCGCCACCGTGCTGCTCTATTTAAAGAATCTTTAATGAATCTATGGGAAATCACATTTTCCTACTTGAACTATGTTTTAGATTTATTTAATAGACAATAGACAAAAGACAATAGTAGACCATTTGGCCCATCGAGCCAGCACCTCCAATCAGTGTGATCGTGGCTGATCATCCATAATCAGTACCCCCTTCCTGTATTTTCCCCATATCCCATCATTCCACTATCTCTAACTCTCTCTTGAAAGTATCCAGAGAATTGTCCTCCACTGCCTTCTGAGGAAGAGAATTCCACAGATTCACAACTCTCTGGGTGAAAAACTTTTTCCTCATATCCGTTCTAAAATGGCTTACCCCTTATTCTTAAACTGTGGCCCCTGGTTCTGGACTCCCCCAACAACGGGAATTTAATATTTAGTATTTAGTTTGTGATTTTGTTTACATGTACCACGTCTTTAGTAGATATTTTGCAAATTAGTTTAACACTAGCTGAATCCATACTGCAGCAAATTACAGTTTAACTGATACAATTTTATATTGTCATTATTTTTTGTTTATGCTGCTGATTTGTAAGGCAGAATAAACAGAGTTGTAAATTGTTGATTACTGCAATGTCAACCTATTTAAATGATAAATAGTAAATATTATTTACTCATTTTTGACGCCCCTTTACTTTAAATGGCAACAAAGAATCTGCTGGAGGAACTGAGGAGAGGGAGGGCAACAAAAATGGGTGACGGGGTTTTGAGGGAGGGTAAGGGAAAAGGGATGACAGCGGGAGGACCTGAGAAGAATTGGAACGAAAGGGGGGGGGGGGGGGAGAAACACACCTCTCTCTCCTTCCGATCCTCCTCTGGTTTTCTCATGTTTGCCTAGTTTCCCACACCCCCTTCAATCACCTGGTTCTAGCCACTTTTTACATCCATGGGCTCCCCTCCTCTTCCTCCCCATCCCCATCTGATGTTGGTTCTATTTGCCCTTCACCTCTCCTCTCATGCTTCCCATTATCACCTTCCTTACTTACTCGATGCCGGCAATGGCAGCCTTAGAGTTCCGACTTATCATCCCAACAGCTCTTGCCACCCTCACCCATCCTGTCCACTTTGCTGATAACCAGGCAACTGTTCTCCCACTTGCTATTAATGCCTGCATTCAATGAGCTGCATGGGAATGCATGCTTTGAAACATGTAGTCAAACCATAAGTTCATGAGTTCATACGTTCTAGGAGCAGAATTAGGCCATTTGGCACAACAAGTCTACTCTGCCATTCAGTCATGGCTGATCTATCTTTCCCTCTCAACCCTCCTGCCTTCTCCCCATATCCTCTGACACCCTTGTTAAGCAAGAATCTGTCAATCTCTACCTTAAACATATCCATTGATATCCATTGGACAGCCGTCTGTGGTAACATGGTAATGAATTCCACAGATTCACCACCCTCTAAGTAAAGAAATTCCACCTCATCTCCTTTCTAAAGGTACGTCCTTTTATTCTGAGGCTATGGCCTCTGGCCTTAGACTCTCCCACTAATGAAAACATCCTCTCCATATTCACTCTTTCCAGGCATTTCACAATTTGGTACATTTCAAAGAGGAAACCCCCTCATCCTTTTAATCTCCACCAGAGTACAGACCTAATGCCATCAAACGTTCATCATATGTTAACCCAATCATTCCTGGGATCATTCTGGTAAACCTCCTCTGGACCCTCGCCAACACGAGCACACCCTTCCTCAAATATGGGGCCCAGAACTGTTCACAACACTCCAAATGTTGTCTGACGAGCACCTTATAAAGCCTCAGCATTACCTCCCTTCCAGATCCTTTAAAATGGGTTCCAGATCTCTTCACTAGCTGGTCAGCATCTGAAATTGACCAAAGTATGATAGGAAATATTTAAATACATCAAAGATAAATTCAATCAAGTGTCAGCATAATCTTATTATCTACTAAAAGTTATTGGGATCCACATGATCATCCATTTATTTTGTGGGCTTAATATGGCTTCTTAGTGTCATAGAGTAAGACACTCTAGAGCATGGAAACATGCCCTTCGGCACAACTTCCCATGCCGACCAAGATGCCCCAACTATGCTAGTCCCTTCTGCCCGCATTTGGCTGATATCTCTCTAAACCTTTGAATATCATCTTTGCATACTTTTATGCTTTTTATGATCAACATTCCCAGTAACAAATCTTCATTTCTTCATTACATTTTTAAATTTTTCTTTGAATATTAATTGGGAAAAAACATGTATTTATAATGCTGCATTGGGATTTCCTTCAGACACCTCTCGTTACAACAGTCAAAATAAAATTACCAATATTGTTCTTCTTCTGTTTTCTGCAATTTAAATGATTAATATTGATTCATAGCATTCCTTTTAGCCTCTAATCTCTCGAGGCATCTTGTCAAATGATATTTGATAGTCAAGCTAATCAAGATAGATGCCACAACATTTCTCCATATTGAATTCTTAAAGTATTCCGGCAACTGTGTGTAACCAAACATTTATAAATTGAATTAATGCCTTTATTTATGTTTAGTTTTAGTTTACAGGTACGTCGCGGTAACTGGCCCTTCAGCCCTAACGAGTCCGCACCGACCTGCGATCCCTGCACACTAACATTATCCTACACATTTATAAATTTATACCAAGCCAATTATCTTACAAATCTGTTCTTGAATTGTTTCATCATAAGTTTCAGTCCTTCTCACGTTAGGGATGTCAAATTAACATGGAGACATAAAGCAAGGAAGCAGCCTCTGCGGCTCATTGTGTCCATGCCATCCATCAACCACCCCTTTACACTAATTCAATATTAATCCCTTCCGTTTTACAATCTCATGTAATTTCCATCAATTCCCCACACATTCTATCATGATATACATTAGGGACAATTTACAGACTCCAACTAGCCTACAAACCCACATGTCTCTTGGTATGTCGGAGGAAAAGGGAGGAACTAGGAGAACCCCCACAAGGTCACAGGGAGAACATGCAAACTACACACAGACAGCATCCAAGGTCAGGTTCGAACAAGGATCCCCAGCACTAAGGGTCAGCGACTATCAGTCATGCCACTATGCCACCCTTAACAATCTTATAATATCTGTTATGATATACTGTATCTGACAACAGGAAAAGCATTAGCTGCTTATCTTTCGTCTGGTTATACTCCTGTACTTTAAGTACAAATGATTCAGACAAGGCTCCATCTGTTCCATCCACACATTCTTTGGGATTCGAGGATCTGTTCCATCTGGACCAGTTACCTTGTTAATTTTTCATGCACTGTGAGTGATGATTCCATCTCTGTCAATTTTCCCAGTGACTGAAGATGTATTTCTTAGCCATCTAATATAAAAATTTGATAAAAAAATATTTTATCACAGATATTACTTCCGTTATGCTCTTCCATTTTTCAAGGGCTTCACTATGTATTTTGGTGCCTTACTTGTGAAGTATTGGTAAGAAAAAAAAAATTGGGGTCAAATTTTAATAATACTTTACTTTTGCATATTTTTCAATCACGTACCCTTGTGTAATCCCACATGGGCAACACATATCTAAGTAGTTTTGACTGGGACTGTTTGGTTTGGAATCAGAGACCACGCAAACAAGGTTTTAATCAATGCAGGTCTTATTGTGGACAAAGCATTTATACTTAAAAACTTAAACTTCACAACACTTGGGGGGGGGGGGGGGGGGGGGGGTGCACTGAGATTGAAGGGAGACGCCACAGGGGGCCGCCTGCTGCCATGTGCGGCGGCAGTCCTGGTTCACCTCTGCAAGAAGATAAGACTTTTCCATGAACTGTTTCCATGAACTTTCACAATGTTTGAGAAACATTTGGGCATGTACATGGATAGGGTAGGTTTGGAAGGGTAAGGATCAAACACAAGCAGGTGGGTTTATGTGTAGATGGGACAAGGCAGAAGTTTACAAGAATAATCCCAGGAATTAGTGGGTTAACATATGATAAGCGTTTGACGGCACTGGGCTCGACTAGTTGGAGTTTAGGAGAATGAGGGGGGACCAAATTGAAATTTACCGAACAGTGAAAGGCCTGGATAGTGAGGATGTGGAGAGGATGTTTCCGCTAGTGGGAGAATCAAGGACCAGGGATCATAGTCTCAGAATTAAAGGATGTTCCTTTAGGTAGGAGATGAGGATGAATTTCTTTAGTCAGAGGGTGATGAATCTGTGGAATTCATTGCTGCAGAAAGCTGTGGAGGCCAAGTCAGTGGATATTTTTAAGGCGGAGATACTTATGAATCTGTTGGGCAAGTTGGGCCAAAGGGACCTCTTTGTGTCTCCCCAAGAAAGAACTTGCACAAAAATGACAACGAGCAACTCTGCACACCACAGCAGCAATGCCACCATCTGCAGTGGTTGTGCACTGTAATTAAGAGGTAGCCTGTGAACAGATGAATGTCTGCAAAAGAGTGATTAAAGCCAAGAGCATAAAAGTTGTGGAGAAATGCATGGAATTAAAATCTACGCCATCGCAACTTGATTAATAAGGGTGTCAGGGGTTATGGTGAGAAGGCAGGAGAATGGGGTTGAGAGGGTGAGATTGATCAGCCATGATTGAATGGCGGAGTAGACTTGATAGGCCGAATGGCCTACTTTTGCTCCTGCAACTTATAAACAAATTTGTCTGTGCCAGAAATGTGGCAACTTTTTCTGTACTGCCTGGGTGAGGTCTGCTGCATGATTCTACTGGATTGTATGCAAAAACAAAGGGTTTCACTGTGCCTGAGTACATGTGACAATGAAGTATCAATGAACCATTGGACTCCCAGTCAGTGATGGGCAGCTCCATCCACACTAGGGCTCACAGTGTTCCCTTGGCACCGGTCGAAACCCAGTCCAAGGACAAAGTCCCAACCACTGAGCACTCTCCAGACTGTCATGCCCTTTGTTTATCAGCCACATTTCACGGTTAACAATTCATAGCAACATGCACCAATTCATAGCAAGATACATCAAAACACATCAGCCAGTGAAATGCAATTTCACAAGCTGCAACAAGATATTCACCCAAGGTTACCAGTTTAGTTTAGTTTAGAGATACAGCATGGAAACAGGCCCCATCGGCCCACCGTCTCCACACCGACCAGCAATCAACCTTACACTAGTTCTATCCTACAAACTAGTGAGAATTTCCAGAAGCCAATTATCCTACAAACCTGCACGTTATTGGAATGTGGGAGGAAACTGGAGTATCCGGAGAAAACCCATCGATGTGGAGAGGATGTTTCTACTAGTGGGAGAGTCCAGGACTAAAGGTCATATCCTCAGAATTAAAGGACGTTCCTTTAGGAAGGAGATGAGGAGGAATTTATTTAGTCAGAGAGTGGTGAATCTGTGGAAATCTTTTCCACAGAAGTCTGTGGAAGACAAGTCAATTTATATTTTAGTATGAGTGTCAGAGGTTATGGGGAAAAGGCAGGAGAATGGGGTTAGGAGGGAGAGATAGATCAGCCATGTAGACTTGATGGGCCAAATGGCCTAATTCTGCTCCTGTCACTTTTGACCTTATGACAATCACAGGAGAATATACAAACTCAGTACAGACAGCACCCGTAGCCAGGATCGAATCCAGATCTCCGATGCTGTAACCAGTTGTACCGCTGCACTATGCTGCCTAACTGCCGCTTGATCTACTGAATGCTTCCATTCCTCCCTTTTGGGTAGGATTTCCATGCTATTCCTTTAACCCTTTCCATCCAAGGAATCAATATTCGACATGTTACATCCTAACCCTTTGAGCACCTGACCCTTATTTCCTTGATTTTTGAATGTTCTTACTTATTAGTGAGCATCACAGAATTACGCAGCATAGCAAGAGATCAGTCTGAGGCTGGTAGAACTGTTGCATCTCAGCACCAGAGACCTGGGTTTGATTTTGACCTTCTGTGCTATCTGTGTGGAGCTTACATGTTCTCTCTGTGACAGTGGGGGTTTCATCCAGGTGCTCTGATTTCCTCCCACATCCCAAAGACATGCGTTTATTTGGTGACTATAAATTGCCCCTAGTGTGTGCAAATCTGGGATAAGATAGAGCTGGTGTGAACAGGTTGGCGTTGACTCGGTGGGTTGTTGTGCCCATTTTCATGTTCTGTAGCTCTATAACTGAATGAGCAGACCAGCACAGTAGAGGTAAAAATCAAAATCTATCATATTCTTCATTTTCCATTTTATTCAGCAAATGCTGTCATAATAAAAATCTTCAAACTTCCCTTTGCTTAAATTAAAATTGAATGCAAACAAGAATCAAGATAATACCCATGGAAAGACACAAAATGCTGGTGTAACTCAATGGGTCAGGCAGCATCTCTGAATAGGTCACTTTTTGGCTCCAGAGATGCTGCTTGACCAGATGAGTTAACTCCAGCATTTTATGTGTTTCATCGGTAAACCGGCATCTGCAGTTCCTTGCTATTATAATATTCATGGTGTATAATTCCAGATGTTTAAAATATTTGAAAGCATTATTTCAACAGAATCGTTTAATTCAGAGGTTAAATACTTAAATGTACTAATTCAAACATCTGGTCCGCTAAAACAACCTCACTGAGAGCAGATATTCAACCCATTGTGTCCCTGCTGGCAGTAGCCCTTGGGTAAGTACAGGCTTGTGGAAGGAAGAGGCAGGTGTGGATGCAACTGCCCTCCGGAAAGCCTCTGCAGGTAAGGACTGAAATGAGGTAGGGTGATAACAGAATCACGGTAACCCTGAGAAATGCTGATAGCTGGGTTGAGCACTCCTGACATATGATGAAAGAATGGATTGACTGGGCTTATATTCACTAGAATTAAGAAGGATGAGATGAGATCTTATAGAAACATATACAATTCTTAATGGGATTGGACAGGCTAGATCCAGGAAAAATGTTCCCGGTGTTGGGGGAGTCCAGAACGATGGGTCACTGAGTAAGAATAAGAGGTAGACCATTTGGGATTGAGATGAGGAAAAACTTTTTCAGAGAGTTGTGAATCTGTGGAATTCTCTGCCACAGAAGGCAATGGAGGCCAATTCACTGGATGTTTTCAAGTGAGAGCTAGATATAGCTCTTAGGGCTAACGGAATCAAGGGATATGGGGAAAAAGCTGGAACGGGGTACTGATTTTGGATGATCACCCATGATCATATTGAATGGGAGTGCTGACTCAAAGGGTCAAATGGCCTCCTCCTGCACCTATTTTCTATGTTTCTCTTGGCTCCACTGGAAGGTCAATTGAAGTTGATGAGGGTTGGTCCTTGGGTTGCAACTAAGCCGCTTAAATTGGAGCCTTGCGGGCCATTCAGTGCTGACCTCTTTGACCGGGTTGTCAACAAACAAGCTCATGGTTGCCGGTTACCACCCTCAAACACTCTTAGCCTACCCGTGATGTCATCCAGAGATTACAAAATCTACAAGTCCAACATGAAACCTAACATACTTCAAGCATTTTTATAGTACAGGGGAGAAGGTCTGCAAAATAGACCTTTTGAACAGCTCCACACCCCAATATTCCACCTAGAAACCAGCTACTACAATGAAGCCAATTCCAATTACAACTCTCTAACTCTATCTTTCCTGGTCCATTGCTATGCTCTCGATTATAAGCAATCTTGGAGATGCCTCAATGTTAGCCCCCATTTTCTGTCATCTTCCCTTCATTCTGTTTTGTACTGTTATGTCGTTGTTTTCTCATTTTTCTGTAGAGTTAACATTCCCACAGCTAAACGAGACTCCAAGAGTGGAAAGCCATTAACACACATATTCAACTCTCCGATTGATTCAAATTGATCTCAACAACCAAAAAAAAGTGATACATTTCATATTTGGTGTTTAAGTTAATGGCGGAAAGTTTTAATTCATTTCATCTTCAGAATTTTCATTGAACCTGTACCTCAGCGTACTTGAGCATATGACAATACATTTGACGTACTGTGTTCCTATATATATGTTGATGGTTTAATCCAATTTATTCAAGTGCTGCAATCTGTCTTTCTTCTGATATTTTACATGTGAGGTTGCATGTGTGGTGCATAACTTTAAAGGAAGACACACTGTAAATGAAAACCTGCAGAACAGCAGTATGACCGACATGTCCTTGATGACCTTACCACGTATGGAAAGTCCACTCGGAAAACTAAGTGCGGCGCAGGTAAGTTAATAGAATGTGCTTTCTCCAAATAAAGTAAAGCATGCATTTTGTAACTGTCACCTCCTCTGCAATAAGTAGGTTTGCTGTCCAGGTAAGAGATGTTTTAAGTGTTCTGCTCTTCCCGTATATGTGGCCGTCTTTACCACAGTGATGTATGCACATAAGATGTAGAATCAGTAGTATGTCATAAGTCTCTTGAAGCCTGTTCTATTGATCAATAAGATCATGGCTGATTGATCATTCTCCTTGGTTCCAGATTTTCCTCTGTTACATATTATCCTTGATTCTTCTTAAGTCCATAAATATACAAAGCAGCCTTGAATATACCTCATGACTCAGCATCTACTGAGATAGCAAATTCCAAATATTCTCACAGAGAAGACATTTTTCTCATCTCATTCCTAGTAGGTAATTATTTTCTTTGACTGGATAGCCCGGTTGAAAAAGCTTTTCACTGTATCTGGGTGTGAGTGACAATAACAAACTACATTAAAACTAAAACTCAAAAGCTTCAGTAATGTCAGCTGAAGCTCCTGACTAATTTTCAAGTAGTTTTGAGATAGATTGGAAATGTTACTTTGGGAGACGATTCCAGCAAGAGAAAGGTTTACTCTGTTTGTAAAGATTAATAACTGCTGTGCATACAGGTTGAATGAGCAGATTCTGTATAACTCGCTGGAAATATTCAAGTCCTGATGATTAATTTTGCGTGGTCCTCTTCTGATGTATGCATTCCACCCGATCCATGTACAACTGTTCGTCAGCTTTTCTGGAGAAAAGAGAAAGGGCTATTTCAGGATAAAAGGAGAGCACTCATCAAGACAGGTTTTGAAAAAGATTCTGTGACCGAAATGCCCTTCCCACTCCACTTTTATTACTCTACCATTACTCTTCTCATCTTCTATATCTCTGCCCCGTACTGACCTGCTCCAATCAAACACCAAAGGTGCAGTTGTGAAGATTGACTGTAACAATTGAACCCGAGGGGGACCAATATCCTGGCGGGGAAATTTGCAAAGGCCACTGGGGAAACTTTAAACTAGAATGGTTGGGGCGAGGGATGCAAATAGCAAAATCTAGTAGACAGAATGGGAGGCAGGAAGCAAAAAGGGAAGCACTCGGACACAAGAGGAGAAAGAAAAAAAAGGAAATAAACAGAGAACAAGAGATGGGGGGTTTCTTAAATGTGCATATTTTAATGCTAGGAGCATTGTCAGAAAGGTGGATGAGCTTAGAGTCTGGATAGACACCTGGAAGTATGATGTTGTGGCGATCAGTGAAACATGGTTGCAGGAGGGCTGTGATTGGAAAATAAATATTCCAGGATTTCGTTGCTTCAGGTGTGATAGAATTGGAGGGGCAAGAGGTGGAGGTGTTGCATTGCTAGTCAGGGAAGATATTACAGCAGTGCTTTGGCAGGATAGATTGGAGGGCTCATCTAGGGAGGCTATTTGGGTGGAACTTAGAAGTGGGAAAGGTGTAGCAACACTTATAGGGGTATATTATAGACCGCCAAATGGGGAACGAGAATTGGAAGAGCAAATATGTAAAGAGATAGCAGATATTAGTAGTAAGCACAAGGTAGTGATTGTGGGAGATTTCAACTTTCCACACATAGACTGGGAAACACATTCTGTAAATGGGCTGGATGGTTTGGAGTTTGTAAAATGTGTGCAGGATAGTTTTTTGCAGCAATACATAGAGGTGCCTACTAGAGGAGGGGCAGTGCTGGTCCTCCTGTTAGGAAATGAGACGGGACAGGTGGCGGAGGTATGCGTAGCGGAGCACTTTGGGTCCAGTGATCACAATACCATTAGTTTCAATATAATTATGGAGAAGGACAGAACTGGGCCTAGGGTTGAGATTTTTCATTGGAGAAAGGCTAACTTTAACGAGATGCGAGATGATTTAAAAGGAGTGAACTGGGACATTTTGTTTTATGGGAAAGATGTAGAGGAGAAATGGAGGACATTTAAAGGGGAAATTTTTAAGAGTACAAAATCTTTATGTTCCTGTTCGGTTGAAAGGAACCAGTAAAAATTGGAAAGAGCCCTGGTTTTCAAGGGAAATTGGACATCTTGTTCGGAAAAAGAGGGAGATCTACAATAATTATAAGCAGCATGAAGTAAATGAGGTGCTTGAGGAGTATAAGGAATGTAAAAAGAATCTTAAGAAAGAAATTAGAAAAGCTAAAAGAATATATTAGGTTGCTTTGGCAAGTAAGGTGAAAGTAAATCCAAAGGGTTTCTACAGCTATATTAATAGCAAAAGGATAACAAGGGATAAAATTGGTCCATTGGAGAGACCGAGTGGACAGCTATCTGCAGAGCCAAAAGAGATGGGGGAGATATTGAACAATTTCTTTTCTTCGGTATTCACCAAGGAGAAGGATATTGAATTATGTGAGGTAAGGGAAACTAGTAGAGTAGCTATGGATACTATGAGTTTCAAAGTAAAAGAAGTACTGGCACTTTTGAAAAATATAAAAGTGGATAAGTCTCCAGGTCCTGACAGGATATTCCCTAGGACATTGAGGGAAGTTAGTGTAGAAATAGCCGGGGCTATGACAGAAATATTTCAAATGTCATTAGAAACGGGAATAGTCCCCGAGGATTGGCGTACTGCGCATGTTGTTCCATTGTTTAAAAAGGGTTCTAAAAGTAAACCTAGCAATTATAGACCGGTTAGTTTGACTTCAGTGGTGGGCAAATTAATGGAAAAGATACTTAGAGATAATATATATAAGTATCTGGATAAAGAGGGTCTAATTAGGAACAGTCAACATGGATTTATGCCTGGAAGGTCATGTTTGACTAATCTTCTTGAATTTTTTGAAGAGGTTACTAGGGAAATTGACGAGGGTAAAGCAGTGGATGTTCTCTATATGGACTTCAGTAAAGCCTTTGACAAGGTTCCTCATGGAAGGTTGGTTAAGAAGGTTCAACTGTTGGGTATAAATGCAGGAATAGCAAGATGGATTCAACAGTGGCTGAATGGGAGAAGGCAGAGAGTAATGGTGGATGGCTGTTTGTCGGGTTGGAGGCAGGTGACTAGTGGGGTGCCTCAGGGATCTGTGTTGGGTCCTTTGTTGTTTGTCATGTACATCAATGATCTGGATGAAGGGGTGGTAAATTGGATTAGTAAGTATGCAGATGATACCAAGATAGGGGGTGTTGTGGATAATGAAGAGGATTTCCAAAGTCTACAGAGTGATTTAGGCCAGTTGGAAAAATGGGCTGAAAGATGGCAGATGGAGTTTAATGCTGATAAATGTGAGGTGCTACACCTTGGCAGGACAAATCAAAATAGGACGTACATGGTAAACGGTAGGGAATTGAAGAATACAGTTGAACAGAGGGATCTGGGAATAACCGTGCATAGTTCCTTGAAGGTGGAATCTCATATAGATAGGGTGGTAAAGAGAGCTTTTGGTATGCTAGCCTTTATAAATCAGAGCATTGTATAGAAGCTGGGATGTAATGTTAAAATTGTACAAGGCGTTGGTGAGACCAAATCTGGAGTATGCAGTTTTGGTCGCCCAATTATAGGAAGGATGTCAACAAAATAGAGAGGGTACAGAGGAGATTTACTAGAATGTTGCCTGGGTTTCAACAGCTAAGTTACAGAGATAGGTTAAATAAGTTAGGTCTTTATTCTCTGGAGCGCAGAAGGTTAAGGGGGGACTTGATAGAGGTCTTTAAAATGATGAGAGGGATAGACAGAGTTAATGTGGACAAGCTTTTCCCTTTGAGAATAGGGAAGATTCAAACACGAGGACATGACTTTAGAATTAAGGGACAGAGGTTTAGGGGTAACATGAAGGGGAACTTCTTTACTCAGAGAGTGGTAGCGGTGTGGAAAGAGCTTCCAGTGGAAGTGGTGGCGGCAGGTTCGTTGGTATCATTTAAAAATAAATTGGATAGGCATATGGATGAGAAGGGTAGGGAGGGTTATGGTATGAGTGCAGGCAGGTGGGACTAAGGGAAAAAAGTTGTTCGGCACGGACTTGAAGGGCCGAGATGGCCTGTTTCCGTGCTGTAATTGTTATATGGTTTATATGGTTAACTAGCACAAGAGGTTGATTTAACTTTATGTCTATAAAGGGTGTCGAAAGTAAAGAGGCGATCCAAATGGTCGCCCATTCCTTCTCTCCAGAGATGCTGCCTGTCCTGCTCAGTTACTCCAGCATTTTGGGTCTACCTTCAGTTTAAACCAGCCTCTGCAGTTCCTTCCTACACAGATGTTCCATTATATAGTATTTCAAGTCCCTTTTATGAAACCCTAAAGCATTTCACAAGCACTGACTGTAGTTACTGGAATGTAGGAAACATGGCAGTTGAACCTACCACATCAAATTCCGAGATGATTATAAGCAGATAATCTGTTATTTTAGAAACAATGATTTAGAGATGTGTAATCTCTAAACCGCAATACCCCAGCATTTCTTGAAAAGTGATTCCCTATGAGCTCTGAAGCCCAGCAAAGATGGTAGACAAGGTCTTGGTATAGCTGTGACTAGCATCAAACTTTTTATTAAATGATTCAGTTAATAAATGCATTATGGCCACAAACATAAAATGTAGCAATTCTAGATACATACCTTAATATGTATATTAGTTAGGAAGGAACCGCAGATGCTGGTAAACACCGAAGATCGATACAAAATGCTGGAGTAACTCAGCGGGTTAGGCAGCATCTCTGGAGAAAAGGAATAGGTGACATTTTGGGTCGAACCTTTCATCTTTGACCGAGATTCAGGGGAGAGACAAGCTTGAGGTATGAAACGATTCTGATCAGAGTCAGCTCCGATGACCAAGGAAAGGTGGAGTCCACAATGGTTCATTGTTGGCCGTGGAAGAAGTGTTAATAAATATATATATATATATATATATATATATATATAGTCCGTAGAAGGGTCTCAACCCAAAACATCACCCATTCCTTCTCTCCAGATATGCTGCCTGTCCCACTGAGTTACTCCAGCATTTTGTGATTTTGTGTCTCTTATATATATATATATTCCTTTGCTTTATATATATATATATGTATATATGTGTGTGTGTGTGTGTGTGGATTATATGTATATGTGGATGAATTTATATAGTATGTACGGTATACAGTAGTTCTGATTCCAAATGAATCTACCATAAACATTTACATTTACACATTCATGGCGGATGTCTTATAAAACCATCGATAACCTCAGATTAAAGTCAATGCCCAATTGCACAGAAACCACAAGTATGCTTTCTCCTTAAAACATTGCAAATCATTGAAGAGATGACAGTTCTGAAGTTGAAACTCCTGTTTGTAAAACAACAGCCCTTTGAATGCTTGTGTAATAATGAACAATGACAGCAACCAGACAGCTTCAGGGCAGATGTTATGGTCGAATGATTTTATTTTAGTTTTAATGCAAGAGAGGTAAAGTGGTTTCCAATGTAAGCAAGGCAAACCTGAACATTTTTCAAGATTTTAAACATATCTTGCTGAGGTGTTGCGTACACCAGACTGATGTGAGGTCCTCAGGCTCTGACATTTACTCAGGTACAAGGCAGGAGTATAAACTGGAGCACTCCGGAGTAACCCATGCAGCCACAGGGAGAACATACAAACTCCACACAGCAGCACTGGATCAAAAGGACAAAAAGTGCTGGAGTAACACTGCAGGTCAGGCAGCATCTGTGGAGAACATGGATAGAAGACATTTCGGTTCAACACTCTTTTTCAGACTTGAGTGACTGTGAGCTTGCGACACGCCTCATCTGTCTTGAGATCTCCCAACTGTTCAGGGAAGATAGACACAAAAAACTGGAGGAACTCAGCGGGACAGGCAGCATCTTTGGAGAGAAGGAATGGGTGACATTTCGGGTCGAGACCCTTCTTCAGACTAGTCAGGAGAAAGGGAAATGAGAGACAGACGATGATGTAGAGGAGATCTCTTGCCTCTGAATCCTGTTAGAGGTGGAGAAATGGGCAGTACGGTGGCGCAGCAGTAGAGTTGCTGCCTTACAGCGCCTGAGACTCGGGTTCGATCCAGATTATGGGTGCTGGCTGTACGGAGTTTGTATATTCTCCCAGTGACCGGCGTGGGTTTTCTCTGAGATCTATGGTTTCCTCCCACACTCCAAAGGTGTACTGGTTCGTAGGTTAATTGGCTTGGTATAATTGAAAATCGTCCCTAGTGTGTGTGTGTGTGTAGGATAGTGTTAATGTGCGGAAATCGCTGGTCAGAGTGGACTCGGTGGACCGAAGGGCCTGTTTCCACACTGTATCTCTAAACTAAACTAAACTAAACTCAAATGAAAGAATTGCAATTCATATCTTCGCCAAAACAGCGAAAGATTACAGAGGACAAATAAACAGCAATTTGCAAGCGTGAAACCTCAATGGGGGTGATGCATAGAGTCAGTGATAATGATCATTGAGAAAAGGATTAACCTCTGAAACAGGTGCAGTGGCAGCAGTCAATTCATGTGATATCCAACAGTGCTCAGTGGTTACACTTTACCTCCAGTGCCCCGACAGACTGTAGTAGCTGAACCTACTGCGGAGTGAATTTGAGTCAGACAGCTGATGCTTGAATGTAAGCATGTTCCTGGTTGTACTTGAGAGTCTGCGTCACAGGTGATAGAGGTAGCAATTGTCTCTCCCATAGAGCGGTGCCATTTGGAGAACAGGGCTTCTGATGGCAATGAAATGGCTGTGCTAACTGCCTCTGGTGCCGAGAGCTAGCGCGAGGAACTGTCATTTTACATTTTCCATCCATGCGAAAAATTCCAACTGCCACACCAGGGAGAGATGGGAAAGGGAAAGTGACCCTCCGACTTAGCTTATCAAAACAGAAAAATAGAGAATCGTTTCAGGATCACTGGCTTTTGTGCTTCAATTTGGAACTGTGGAAGTATCAACTTGCATCATGGCATAGGGGAGAGGCTTATGTAAGAGGATAAAAGCTGACAGGGTTCAGAAAAGAGTGCCCTGACAGAAATTATTGAAAAATTAAACGTACAAAAACGACCATAAATGCTTGTGAACGATCATATCCACATCACTAGCCTTTTCTGAAGCCAAAACCACTCTTGACATGAAAATGCTACGAGGCATTCGAGCTGTGAAACTTCCAGTGTTTTAAGAGCACGTAATCCTGCGTCTTTGATCCATTTGCCTTTAAACAACTTAATGTCTCCATTAAAATACCACGCCGTAGAATGCTTTACAGATAATTAAGGCACACTCCCTCTTAATATTCCCCAAGAGTGGCTCACTCTTTTATGTTTTTAACAGGTTAATTATTTTGAATCAATGACAGATTATTCTCTGACTGGTTGTTCATGTTTTTTTATAGATGTACAATCAGTATATGGAACTGTGCTAATGTACTGAATAAATAAGGGCAGAATACTGATAAGACAATCCATAAATATTGTAGAGTAATTGGCAGATGATAGATTTGCAGGGGTTCAGTGTAAGCAATTCAAACCAATTTAATTATGGGGTTAGGAGAGGGAGAAAGATCACCCATGATTGAATGGCAGAGTAGACTTGATGGGCTGAATGGCCTAATTCTGCTCCTTATACTTGTGATTGTATATTATATATCTTATGATCTTATGATTTACTAAATTAAACTGATGGATCACTCTGATGTACATTCGAAAGATCTCTAAAAACATTACCACCTGAAAAATGGCTCACTACTTCATACTTGACCTACTAAAGTGATTTCAAATCATGGGACAGATGTTATTTCATAAGAATTTGCCTGGATAATACAATCATAGGATATTGGAACCAACCATATTATGCCATGCTGACCTCTATGGCGTTAAAATCATACTGTTGGTGATTTTAGAGAATGATTAATGCATCTTTTAACATTGGTTGTCATGCCAACGAATACTGTTAAACCAGAATAAACCACAGTGCATTATGGGGAACCATGATTACATTTGATAATCCTTTATATTATGGGGAAATTGGAGATAATAAATGGAATGTTTTTTAAAAAATGTCAGTCATTTTTCATAAATATTAATACTTTGCCACTAGGAATTTCTTCTTCAACAATGACCTTGAACAATGGTTTCCGTGACAATTCCGTGGCTGTTAACAAAATCCTGTGCACCTAATACAAGACAGGATGTACAAGTGTTAATGATGTGCATGTACGTTAAAAACAATAACTCTAGATTCATTCCCTCATTGCATGCCTGCATGGCTGAGTGACCAGACCATGATATATGGTTTAGGAAATAACTGCAGATGCTGGTTTACACCGAACACAGACACAAAATGCTGGAGTAGCTCTGCGGGACAAGCAGCATCACTGGATAGAAGGAATGGGTGACGTTTAGGGTCGAGATCCTTCTTCATTGAAGAAGGGTCTCGACATGAAACATCGCCCATTCCCTCTCTCCAGAGATGTTGCCTGTACCCCTGAGTTACTCCAGCATTTTGTGTCTGTAAATGGGTTTGGATACCAGCTAGAGTTATATTTCAGCTTTTCACAACCTTCTACCTTCTTATTTTGTATCAAGACCTCTGTGTGAGTTGAGATGGTATTTACAGTATATAAGGCCAATTTAGTTTTCATCTGTTCAACCTCTTTATCTTAAAACAATGATGAAATGCTTTCGGATTTATGCATTTGTTTACTATTTTAATGGTTTACACGAAGGCTAGTTAAGAGTTAAAGGTTACAGTTCTTAAAAAAGTTAAATGATTTTGTAAAGAAGACTGGATTTTGTTTAGGTTGACGAAGTTGGCATGGTTGCTTGAACTCTTTATTGAAATATATAGTCTGTATTTCTGAGGGTTTTTTTAATTGTAAGGTTTCCAGCGCGTGGGTTTTAAACTGTTGATGACTGTCAATGCTTTCATTGACTTATAGTTTAACCAATGCGACGATCAACTGCTTGGTTCACCCCTCCCACTGCCACTTCGTTTAGGTTAGTTTATTATCACATGTACAATGTACAATGAAAAGCTTTTGTTGCGTGCTAACCAGTCAGCGGAAAGACAATACATGATTCCAATCAAACCATTCACAGTGTACAGAAACATGATAAGGGGATGACGTTTAGTGCATGGTAAAGGCAGTAAGGTCCGACCAAAGACAGTCCGAGGGTCTCCAATGAGGTAGGTGGTATTTCAGGATCGCTCTCTAGTTGTTGCTAGGATGGTTCAGTTGCCTGATTATAGCTGGGAAAAAACTGTCCCTGAATCTGGAGTTGTGCGTTTTCACACTCACATGGGAGAGGGGACAAAAGGTAGTTGCCAGACCTTCATTCCCTTTGGATGGGATGGGACCTCTGCCCTTCTTCATGAGATAGAGTGTTGGCTATCTGAGAATCAAGGAGCCCATTCCCTTACTTGATACACAATTGCTTGAATTACCCCTAATCCTAATCTTCCCAAAGTATTGGCTTCAAGTTGTTGTGTCACTGAACATCTTCCTTTAAACATACAGTTGTGACTTCAATTAATATGTAGTGGATTCATCAAGGGACAGGTCTATCTGAAACTACACTCTCGTGGAAAGGATATTTCCAATGTTGGGAGAGTCTAGGACCAGAGGTCATAGCCTCAGGATTAAATGGCACTCTATTAGAAAGCCGGTGAGGAGGAACTTCTTTAGTCAGAGGATTGTTAATTTGTGGAACTTATTGCCACAGAGGGCTGTGGAGGGCAAGTCAGTGTACATTTTTAAGGCAGAGCTAGACAAATCCTTGGGTGTCAAGGGTTATGGGTAGAAGGCAAGAAAATAGAATTAGGAGGCAGAGATCAGCCATGATTGAATGGCGGAGTACACTTGATGGGCCAAATGGCCTAACTCTACTCCTATAACTTGTGGACTTGTGATATGTGCCCTGATGCTTCTCCGTGGATTGTCACCTTGTCGTTGTGGAGAAGATTGTGTGATCCCGAGATCCTGAGAGCGATGCAGTCTGGAGCTATGCTCCTGGTAGGGTCACCCATGGTGGTAATGTCAAGGGGGAGGTCTCTGACAAAGAGCAATCCAGCAAAGACCTCAACGGTGGAACAGGCGGAGGACGATGGCTGACTTTAGTGGAGTGTCACGGCTGTGAAGACGGATGAAGGCTGCAGCAGAAAAGGGTCCCCGGTGGTCTTGGATTCCATGCCACTGGATTCTGACCCAGATCTGTCAAGGACCGTGTGGTGGCTGTCTGTGCACCAGTCTCCCCACGTTAAACAAAGTCACGCACAGGCGTCCTCCATGAGAGGACAGTCATATTCATTTCGAGTGACCGCCCATGATGTGTTTCAACAGCATAACTGAGACTAGCTGAACCTTGCAATCCTGTCAGTGTTTATACATGCAGAACGATTGAATACCAGCCCCATTCTCCATGTGCAATAAGCACCTTCATTTATTTAGAATGCACAGTGCTGATGCTGTTTAGAACACTAAAATGCCAAGTTCTGTTGTTGCAGGGCATGTAATGAGTTGATATTACTGAGACGTACTTTGCACATGCAGATGCTATGAGATTTTCATTTTGTGCAGAAAGCTGAATGATAAAATGAATGAGGGAAACTGGAGCCTGAGGGAATAATATGAGAGAACAGGGCAATCTGTTAATCAAACAGGTTGGAGGATTGTGAAATTTAAGCACAAGGACCAAGAAGGAAGCGCAAATTAGAGTGGAAAATTTCACGTTTAAATCATATATAAATGCGCAGACATTGTTAGTGAATCTGTGAATGGGGATTAATTAAGATTAAGCATAATTAAGCTTAAAATAGGAAAACAATTTATAATCCCAACAATTTACGTATGAAGGACCAGGTATTTTTAGTTTTTTTAATTTAGCGATACAGCGCAGAGGCAGGCTCTTCAGCCCACCGAATCCACACCAACCAGCGATTCTCCCACATTAACACTACCCTACACATACTGTACCAGGGACAATTTACATTCATATAGAGCCAATTAACCTACAAGCCTGTGCATTGTGGGAGAAAACCAAAGTTCTCGGAGAAAACGTGTTTTCAAGAGAGAGTTAGATTTAGCTCTTAGGGCGATGGGAATCGAGGGATATGGGGAAAAAGCCAGAACGGGGTCTTGATTTTGGATGATCAGCCATGATCATATTGAAAGGCGGTGCTGGCTCAAAGGGTTGAATGGCCTACTCCTGCACCTTTTTTCTATGTTTCTATGTAACCCACGTGGTCACGGGGAGAACATACAAACTCCGTACAGACAGCGTGAAGACACATACTCCATGTGGCCAGTATCGAACGCGGGTCTCTAATGCTGTAAGCACTATAAGGCAGCAGCTCTACCACTGCGCCACCATGCCGCCCTTTGTAATAGTTAATTTTCAATACCGAGACGTTAATGGCAATTAACATACTCTTATCACGTTAATGGGGTAGGTGTTCTTCAAGTAATGAGACAAATTTCTGTGGTGCCATTAATTGGTATCTGTCAGTCATTACATTGGCGTCAGGCCATTTAGTCCTTGCCAATTGTGAGGCTAACAGCAAATTACCACTTCTGCAAACCCAATTATGGAGTCGCACAACTCAGTCAACTGGATATTGAATTGACAGCTGTTCATTGTTTGATTTATTCTGCACCCGTTACATACAAATAACATGGGAAACTGAAGATAGACACCAAAAACTGGAGTAACTCAGCAGATCAGACATCTCTGGAGAAAAGGAATAGGTGATGTTGAGACCCTTCTTCAGACTGAGAGTCAGGGGGAAGGGAAGTGAGAGATATAAATGGTGACATGTAACATGGGAAATTGTTACCTTAACTGTTATAATGAAAGAAACATTGGTTCCATTTAATAGGCATCTGACATTTCCTGTTTAGTGAGATCTAGGAAATGGTAAAAATAATACAAATTTGCACATGTCAGTGCAGGTTTAAACAAGCTAAACTAATCTTTTAAGACCCTTCGCGCAGTGAAATCAAGGTGGTTCAGTCAAATGTTTCTGCCACTATTCAGAAATTATTAACTTACTTGGATCAGAAATTAGCCTTCGGAGAGGTCAAACTGCATGTCCTGCAGTGACATATTTGGTGTCTTACCTTGTTTCTTAGACTAATTTATTGCATTGTTATATGACTGTAAATATTCGTAAGGTGCTGGTCCAGACATGGACCTTTGTGATGGTCTTTACATTAAAGACAGTTGGAGCAAGTTGAAGTCACCCATGGTACAGCAATGAAAATTGGGGATGCGCCAGACTGGATCAATTATCAATTATGTTGATGGGTTGGGGGCTTGTGAGTGGCCAGAGGGAGGGTGGGCAGGAGTTTACTGAGATAAGGAGTTATTAGGCCATAGAGAGATTTTAACACTAGGATAAGCCTATAAGCCGATGAGAGTGAGTGGGAACAGGTATGATGCATAAACAAGATTTGTTCGGATGTGGGCAGCTGATCACAGGGGTAGAGAAAATAATTGGGAGACTGGGAATCTAAATCATGAAAGCATTGTGTACTAAAGTGCTGAGAGAACAAAGTGCTGTAGAACAAAGATTTTAGCATTTGGCATGATGAGGCATGCAGAGCTCAACTAAATCAAAGCAATGTGCCTAAAAAGGCTCGATGACAGTAAGGAAGTTAAGACATCTAGTTCATAATAATATCTACTTCCATTGTAGACATTTTCAATGACCAATAGAAGCACAATGACCTTGAATATTGACTAACTAGCGTCTTTCAGGGTGCATAAAGGGACTTCAGTATTAGCCAGTTTGATATTTACCAAAGACATCTCAGGTATATTATTCATAGCGTCAATTACTTCATATCTGCATTGGTCAGACAGAGGATGGTGGGTATGTGGTATGAGCTGCCAGAGGAGGTAGTTGAGGCAGGTACTATACAATATTTAAAAAACATTTGGGGAGGTACATGGGTAGGAAAGCTTCAGAGGAATACGAGCCAAAGATAAACAAGTGGAACTTGTATAGATATGGCATCTTTGTCAGCATGGACAAGTTGGCTGAAGAGTCGGTTTTCATGCTATATGACTCTAAAGTTTGTTTCTGGCAGCACATTGGTACCTTATTTTTCATTGTACCAGTACCTTACTGTGCCTACGCACATGACAACAAACTTGACTTATTTGTGACTTCTATCCCCACGTATTGCAATGTGGGAGTCACGAATGTTGGCATATCTGACTTTCCACTCTGCCACTGGGCTTGTCATTTGAAAAATAAAAACATTATTAGTGTAAGAATATTGAATGCCAAGTGAATTCAGCAGTTGTTTAGCGACTGAGTAAGTAACAATCAAACATGTCTCCCCATGTCCAGTAATAACAGATCTTGGTTTGTTTCATTTCTATTTTCAGAATCACGTCTTTGCGGAAGTCACATGATCGTCAACCTGAAGTTTGTCCTATTCTTTGGGCACCTTCATTATTTACTGTTCAATGATCACATTTGGGATGAAATGCAAGATGCAGTCTCACTTAATAAGACACATACACTGAACTGTTTATTCCTTCACGAGATTCAAGTGATATTGGTGGTACACGGAGCATTTATAATAATTCAAGCACATTGCACCATTTTGAGGGGCAGAAAGTATATATACAGTATGGCATTTTCTGTATTTGTTTATCCCCTGCACAGACTAATGTCCTGACTGTTTTTGGTTATTGCTAAATCATGCAACACATAACCTATTCTAAACTTTAAGGTGCAATTAATGCTTTTTTAAAAACAAAAATCTTTGCAGGAATCTTTTTGAAAGAACTGCCTATTTTGTATTCATTGTGCTGAAAAAAAAAGAATATTTGTCAAGCAATACTTACTGCATGAAAAGCATTGTGATTTAGAGATTTCTCATTACTTTTGTCCTGATGTCCAGCAGTAATTTTTCTTGCTGTTACTACAGTAAATGTACAAAGGTAACCCAAAGCTGGACAATATAACAAGGCTTTAATTCTGCAACTGTGATTGGGTTTATGTAAATACAGGATTTAGTGTGCAAGATACTGCCTTATTTAACTTTCCATTTTGATAGAAAATGTCAGCCTCTCCCTGCCTCCAACATTAAAACCTAAATAAGACTGTAATTATAAATCAGATTTTATAGTAAGATTTTATAAATAATGTAATGTACAAACCTTATGTTATCTGTAACAATTACAAAAGTAACTTTTGTGGTTTAAATTAAATTTTGATTTTAAGACATTTTGTTGAAAAATATTCAACTCCGACTGATTAAATGCATTTCTGGCACAAATGTAGCCATTCAATATATGTTGAATTAATTACAGCTTGAGCTGCCCCCAATAACTCAGTAAGTATTGAACCCGTGATATGCCACTGATTCCAGGTTTCACCCTGGCCTTACCTGAGGTCTTTTACCCAGTGTGGGGGAATCAAAAATCAGAGGGCATAGGTTTTAAGCAAAAGGAGCAAGATTTAATAGGGACCGGAGAGGCAAATTTGTCACTCATTGAGTGTTGGTTATATGGAATGAGCTGCCTGAGGTCTTAGTTGAGGCAGGTACAATAACAACATTGAAAATACATTTTGCACGGGTACATGGATAGGAAAGGTTTAGAAGGATATGGGTCAAATGAAGGGAAACGGGGCTAGCTTAGATGGGGTGGCTTGGTTGGCATGGACGAGTTGGGCCAAAGTCCCTGATTCTGTGCTGTATGAACCTAAGTGGGAAAGGAGGATGACACAAGAAGGTCGATGAAAAGATGCAATCCAGCCAGAAGTCTTAATTCCTGCCTGCCAGCCTGTGGCCCACTCCAATAATATGGTCTTTGGTGAGCCAGCATTCGCAGTTACCAGATAACATGGTCATTGGGAAACAGGGAGGTTTGGGTTCACTTCTAATGGCTTCACTCCCAATCAATCTTGCCTTTGATTGCTTACTACCTGAGCAAAATATAGGCATTCCACTCATACCCAAATAACCATAATCCAGCATGGAAGGGAGAAGTCAGAATACGGCCCATCTTAGTCCGCCTGGGCCTATACAACCTCCCGGTTGCTAAACATTTCAACTTGTCCTCCCATTCCCATACTGACTTTTCTGTCCTGGGATTCCTCCACCAAGGCCAAATGCAAATTGGGGGAACAGCACCTCATATTTCACTTGGGAAGCTTACAACCCAGAGGTATGAATATTGATTTATCTAACTTCAAGTAACCCTTGCTTTCCTTCTCTCTCTGTCCTTCTCCCACCCTAGTTCTCCTACACGTTTCACTGCCCTCCTGATTAATTTTACTGTTTGTATGCCACGTTGGCATTTTCACATCATTTCAGCAAACAATGCACCATTGTACATTTCCTTGGTCATCGTCTGCTTTGATATGTCATTTTCATACCTTACCAGCTCTGTGTAACCTTCCATATCTCTAATTTCCCTCTCCCCTAACACTGCAGAAGGGTCTCAACCAGAAACACCACCCATTCCTTCTCTCCAGAGATGCTGCCTGTCCCGCTGAGTTACTCCTGCATTTTGTCATACATCTTCGGTGTAATCCAGCATCTGCAGTTCCTTCCTACACGTTCTGCTATACTGTTCATTACATCACAGTTTCAGATCAAGTACACATACTTATACTTTACAACATTTTACTTTTTAACAAGATAATAAAGAATGCAGAAAAAAAACAATTAAAATAAAAATGCAATTAATCAGGACTGGAAGAGATTCATACTATATTTGTGTATTTTAGTTATGTTAGAGCTCATTTTAAGGTGGCTTCATCTTGTTATTTCCCCCATTACATTAGTCTCATCTTCCACTGCAACTTGTTTATTTGCCAATGATTCACAAGATGGTGATTTTCTGAACGTTAAAATGGGGTAAAGAAATCAGTAAGGACACCAACATGACAATCATCACAGCCCCACACATAAAGCATCCTTCCAATAAAATAGCAAGCAGGCCAGAAGTTACTTGGCAGAATGCCAATGCACAAGGGAAAGGAGGTTTGGTTAAATTAAAATTCCTTGGATGTGCCAGCATTATGAAATATTATGTGTCTCTTGGTTTTAATATTCCTGATACATGATGCCTATCATTTTTTTAAAATCACATGTAAACACATTATTGAAGTTATACCACTTTTCTTTAACGGACATCTGTTGGCAACTTAATGCATTTTCTTTGTTTTCTGTAAAAACAGAAAAACGGCTTCATTGAAATCTCCGTCCATTCCTCTTGTTGTGTGGTATTCCTTTGAATGGCTACAAATGTAATAGAATTTAATAATAAAAGAAGTCAGCTATGCTGATAATTTAGTTATTCTTTTAATATGTACAAATGGACTAATGTTTGAGCGTTACAACAATACCTGTTTTTCTGGGTTGTATCTCGATTTTGATCCATTCCCTCACTCACGATTTGCAATAATTGAGCTACAGTAATATGACCTTCAGGTAGTGTCATATCTGCTATGTTCGGCACTGAGTGTACATCTGATGTGCGTGCAGCACAATGATACATTTTTGAAGAATCATTTTTCTGCGAGATAAAAATGCAATATTTTGATATTTTAAATGAAATATAAATCATTATTACTGAGTATAGGAGTACATTTTGCATTCATACACTTTAGCAATGATTTGGAAAACTCAGTCGAATTATTACACCTCATAAGAAGGCCATTGACCCCATTAAATCCATTCTAACTCTTTATAGAGCAATCTGCTCAGTCTAATTTCTTGGTCTTTCCCTATAGCCCTGCAAGTGCTAACTTTACACTGATTGTTCCATCAAGTACCTTCCCTTTTGAAAAGCCCGACTGATGTTTCCAAAATTATACCATGGATGTCATAGAACATAGTACAGTTTGAAGGTAGCACAATGGCGCAGCGGCAGAATCACTGCTTTACAACGCCAGAGACCCGAGATCGATCCTGACCATGGGTGCTGTCTTTACGGAGTTTGTTCATTCTCCCTGGGACTGCATGGGTTTTCTCCGGGTACTCCAGTTTCCTCCCACAATCCAGAGATGTACAGGTTTTTAGGTTAACAAGGGTCTCAACCCGAAAAGTCACATATTCCTTTTCTACAGAGATGCTGACTGACCCGCTGAGTTACTCTAGCTTTTTGTGTCTATCTTTGGTTTAAACCAGCATCTGCTGTCCCTTCTTAAAGGTTTTTAGGTTAATTGGCATTGGTAAAACAAATCGTAAATTGTCCCTAGTATGTAGGATAATGCTAGCGTACAGGGTGATTGCTGATCGGCGAGGATTCAGTGAGTCGTTTAGACTGTTTCTGCACCGTATGTCGAGAGTAAAATGCAGGAACATGTATTTCATCCCACAATGTCTGTGCCAAACATGATGCCAAGTTAAACTAACTTGGGAAAAAGGTTTTGACTGTCCACCCTATTTATGCCTCTCACAATTTTATATAGTTTTATCAGCTCTCCCCTTAGCCACCGACACCCCAGAGAAAACAATCCAAGTTTGTCCAACCTCTTCTTATAGCTAATACCCCCTCATCCAGGCAGTATTCATGTTCACATTCATTTAAGTCAACATTTATTTTAACAAAAACTCACTTTATCTTTCTGCGCTTTTACATTCAACTAATACATTTACATGTTCTACAATATACCCACGTATACTTTTTGTTATAAATTATTATCTATTTCTTAAGACTATTTTCTTTGGCTTTTCACGTTTTTTAAAGTTTAGAACCAAAAACAAAATCATAAAGGGTACTGAATAACAACAAACAGTGATCACAATTTGAGGCAAAAAAGAACAATCAAGATGGAAAATTGCCTTTAAACGTTTGATAGAAATGAATAAACTTAATTCATTTGAACTGAAATTAAATTAAATTTAAATGAACATTACTTGCAAGCATTTTGCTTGATTTTGTAACTTTGGTGTCCCCTTATTTCGATGGAGCGTTTGTTTGGAAGGATAAGGGCGGAACGCTGGAAGAAGCATTGCTGCAGCCTGTTAACAGAAGATAAAGAAGTGTTGCTGTTACTGTAATGTGACATATGATTGTTAAAATCAGGGCACTCAACAATTAGAAGGAAGCCAGCTGTCTGAATGTACACTGTGCAGTAAAACAAACCTCTCACAGTATTCCTTTGTTCTCTTGTTTATGTTAACAAAGTGATGTGCCTGCCAACTCATTTGATAAACGTAAAGCTATATGGGCATTTACTATTAAACGCACACACCAAGGATTTTTCAAATTAAGATTTTGATCACAAACTGGTTATTACAATTCATATTCTTTTGAGGTGAAAATTAATCTTTGCTTGCATGTGCTAAATGTGCACTGGCTATCGCTGCATATTGTACTCCAATTGGGAAATCCTCATTTTTGGAATCAGAGCACAATGTACAGTCATGGAAATATTATGAGCTTAGTGTGTGTAATTAAGGAATAATGCACAACATTTTATAGCTCAAATTAGTCCATTTTACTTCGGAGTCACGTGAGTGACTACGTGAAGACCCCGCCAGCACGCCGACATATCGTCGTACGCATGCGGAAGCGACGGTCGGGAGGAGCGGGGCTCCTCTAGCGTAAGCTTAAATAGCTTACGCCAGGTAAGTCTCACCGGAGGTAGTGAGTCGACGACAGGGAATTTACAATGGACAGAAAATCGAAGCGAACAGCGCCCAGAGCAGCTGCCAAGGAGAGCAGCCAGCAGCGAGCCGCCTCTCCTGAGCTACAGGGGTTGCCTGCAGCTCCCGACTTCTCGCCCTTTGCGACCGTTGGTACACCACGGTCAGGGAAGACCACCCGGAAGTCGGCCGGGGCCGACTCAGCGGAGTCCGGTCCCGAGGACACCCCGTTCGCAGATAGCGACGGTGGTCGTCTAAACCGCATGGAGCGGTTGATGGAGCAAATGCTCCAACGTGACTTGCTAATGCAGGGGCAAGGTCACAGTGGGACCCCTGGCAGGCCCACGGCAAGTTCCTATAGAGGACTGCCCAACGTCTCCCCTCTGTACAAGGGAGCGTTGAGGGTCAGAACTGGGCTGACCCAGAAGAAGGGGAGTTGGCTGAATCAACGAAGGTGTCAGGGGGCTGTGAAGACTATTTGGATATGGTGAGCAGGCACGCCATGCCTAATAAAAAAGGCTTGCCTATCCACCCCAAGCTGGCTGCCAGTATTAATTACATGGCAACCAACCAATTGCAGGAACAGGCCATCAATGCTACGGCAGATAAGTATATGGCACCAGAAAACTGCAATTCATTGAATGTGCCAGCGGTGAATAACCCTATTTGGGGAAATATGAGCCCCTCAAGTAGAGGGCAGGAGATAAAACTTCAGAGGATTCTGAAGCTCCTAACTGCAGGGATAACGGCGGTAGCAAGAACTGCAGTGGGCGTAGAGATGCCGGAAGAATTGCAGGATGCTCTAGCACTGCTCTGCAATACTCAATACGAAATTAATACGTTCAGGAAGAACATCATCAAGCCGGCGCTTCACCCCAAGTTTGCGGGGTTGTGTAAGCCTGGGAAGACTCAGCCTCCTAGCCTGCTGTTTGGGGAAGATCTCCCTAAGCAGGTTAAAGATCTTGACGAGGAGGCTAAGGCTTTGGGCCTTATAAAACCGGGCTACACTAAGCCACACCCACACAGACAGCACCCCTACACATCCACCGGGCAGAGTTACCTTAACAGGTCTGCCGGTGGTGAAAGCTCGAAGGCCGGGTACCCTGCACAGCGGTCTTTTTTAGGCCTAGGCCCAGACCGGCCTTCTTGGAAAATGCGCCACTCCCAGAACACACGCAACCAACCGAGGAAGCAAGGACAGAAACCACCACACCGGCAGTAACCATGGAGGTAGGTGGGTCTGGGGTCCCCAGAAACACATCTGGTCCAAATTCACTTTGTGTAGGGGGCAGGTTGCACATGTTCATTGAGAATTGGCTCACTTTTACCTCTGATCCTTATATACTCAGAAGTATTCAGGGATATAAAATTGAATTTGTTCACGAACTCCCTACTCCGGTACAACATGCACCTAGCCGGAAATTCGTCCTTTCACTTAAAGATAGGGCAGCAGGGCATGCTGAACTACAGAGATTAGTACAGAAAGGGGTAGTTGAGAAAGCCATCAGAGAATCTCAGGAGTTCGTGTCCAATATTTTCACCAAAAATAAAAAAGATGGCGGGTGCCGCATCATCATTGATCTAACTGATCTGAATACTTCTGTTAAGTATATACATTTTAAAATGGACACCTTCAATACTGCTATACAGTTAATAGCCAATGGGTACTACATGGCATGCATTGACCTCAAGGATGCATATTATTCAGTACCCATTCACAAGGATCATAGGAAATACTTAAGGTTTGTCTGGATGGGACAATTATGGCAATACAAAGCTTTGCCTAATGGGTTATCGTCAGCACCCAGACTGTTTACTAAGATATTAAAACCAGCTTTGGCCTACTTAAGGAAACAGAATCATACTGTTATGGCCTATCTAGATGACATCCTCATAGTGGGGGAAAATTTGGAAATGGCTACTTTGGCAGTTACAGCCACAAAACATCTTTTCCAGAAGCTGGGGTTTACGATACATCCAGATAAATCAATATTGGAACCCGCTACCACCATGCAATATCTGGGGTTCATCATTGACTCAGTGCAAATGTCTGTTACGTTGCCACCAAGTAAGGTGGACGACCTGACAGAGGCTTGCAGGAGCCTCATTGGCGCTAAGGCCCCATCCATTCGGCAGGTGGCCAGAGTGATTGGGAAGATAGTAGCGGCATTCCCTGCAGCACAATTTGGGCCCTTACATTACCAAAACTTACAAAGAGCGAAAATTATAGCGCTCAAAAAACATACAGGCCATTTCGACAGGCCTATGGAAATTTCGGGGAAGGCGAAAGCCGAATTATATTGGTGGATGGGGAATGCCCAAAATTGTTCCAAACCTATCAATATTATCAATCCCTCGGTCATCCTACAAACGGATGCCAGTGCCGAAGGGTGGGGAGCTACTAACACTACCTCTAGTTGTGGAGGTAGATGGAGTGAACCAGAGTTAACCCTATACAAAAACTTGGGGATTAACTATTCGGAAATGCTGGCAGCATTTCATGGCCTTAAAGCATACTGCACTTATATGCACAAAGTTCATATTAGATTACAAATTGATAACACTACGGTGGTAGCATATATTAACCATATGGGCGGTATTAAGTCGATATTGTGTGACGAATTGGCTAACAATATCTGGCACTGGTGTCTGCAAAGAGAAATCTGGATCTCAGCTACTTACCTTCCAGGTAAGCTAAACATAGTGGCAGACACCAGATCACGTAAATTCAACGACAACATAGAATGGATGTTGGATCGGAGGGTGTTTTCAGATATTGTGGAACGTTATGGAACACCAGATATCGACCTTTTCGCGTCCAGGCTAAATCACCAATTACCAACATATGTTGCTTGGGAACCAGACCCGGGGGCAGTAGCGATGGATGCATTCACGCTACATTGGGGGGATCTATTTTGTTACGTATTCCCCCCTTTCTGCCTCATCAGTCGGGTCTTGCAGAAAATTAAGCAAGACTCTGCATCGGGTATTTTGGTGGTGCCCGACTGGCCTACCCAACCATGGTTCCCTATGGTACGGAAGATGGCCACGGAACCCTGTATCAGGGTGAACAAAAGACCTAGCCTGCTCGTTCATCCTGTTACGGGAGCAAGTCATCCGTGTCATGACCGCATGGACTTGTTAATTTGCAGATTCTAAAACGGCCACTTCGCGGATTCGGACTCTCCAACTGGACCATTGATACCATCACAGCGGCCTGCAGAGAGTCCACGAGGAAGCAGTACCTGACCTACATCAGGAAATGGGAAGGATACTGCGTCACTACCAACACAACATATGAAACCGCCACCATTTCGGAAGTGTTGGAATTCTTGGCTACCCTTCATTTCGATGAGGGTCTTAGTTACAGTGCCATTAACTGTGCCAGGAGTGCCCTATCATCCTACTTGGGCAAGGGGAGTGACCAATTGGGAATTGGGTCACATCCTCTAGTGTCTAAGTTTATGAGGGGAATATTTAATACTAATCCCCCTAGGGCTCGATATAGCCATGTTTGGGATATCAGCACAGTATTGACTATGCTGCGAGGATGGACACCTAACACGGGACTCCCATTGGCAAAACTCACCTATAAGATGGTCATGATTATGGCACTGATCACGGCACAGCGGGTCCAGTCCC
The DNA here is from genome assembly GCA_963514005.1 of Raja brachyura. The sequence goes on from OY740790.1 coordinate 59,254,837, forward strand.
TGCACAAGCTTAGCCTGGATGATATGGCAGTCACCAGTGACAAAGTTGTTTTCTATGTGCAGGGACTGCTGAAACAAGATCGACCTGGAGTGTCTGGACATTACTTGGAGTTTCTGGCTTATCCAGCAGAACCTCGACTTTGCATTGTATCATTAATTTTGCGATACATTGCAGTCACCAAAAACCTTAGGGGCACGGAAACGGCTTTACTTATCAGTCACAAGAAGCCCCATCATAGAGTCACGGTGCAAACCATATCCAGATGGTTAAGGGTGGTACTGGATGCAGCAGGGGTGGATACTAATAAATTTAAATCTCACTCCACCAGGGCAGCATCCACCTCGGCGGCTAGAAGGATGGAGGTACCTATGGATCACATCCTGGCTACAGAGGGGTGGAGTAATGAGAAGACCTTCCACCGCTTTTATTATAAACCCGTGACCTCCTCTGATACTTATGCAGGGAGGATTTTGAGTGCTGCCAAATAGCCTACCCTTTAGGGATGCTACTTGTTTTGGTATGAATAAATACCTGATTTTTTTTTTCAGCCAGTGTCTTGTCTGAATTCCGTCCATCCTCTCATCCCAGCTTTAGCGGTGTGAGCATGGAGCTTCCAGGGCATGAAATCACAGAAGCTTTGAAATCTTCACGTAGTCACTCACGTGACTCCGAAGTAAAATAGTAAGATTAAACAAGAACTTACCAGTTTGAAGTTTGATCTTTATTTTATGAGGAGTTACGATGAGGGATTACGTGCCCTCCGCTCCCAACCCTCTATTATAAAGATCACCTGGTATGAAAGTTCTCTTGTTATCTTACTATATTAGTCATTGTGACTATGGGTTTCTGTGATTTCACACCACTGCTTTGAAGAGATGTCGCGCATGCGTGCTGGCGGGGTCTTCACGTAATCCCTCATCGTAACTCCTCATAAAATAAAGATCAAACTTCAAACTGGTAAGTTCTTGTTTAATCTTACTATTATTTGACCTTTGTGCCCATCCGTAAATGTTAATTACATCGGATTGTTATTAAGCAGAACCTGAGAAATATCATTGTTCTAGTTATACATCAATAGCTATGTAGTCATTATAAAAGTTATAATAGGCTACGTTGATTATTAATAGTTATTTTAAGTATATAATATCAATTGATATAGTTATATAATCTATTCTCTCAGAGAAATCTGTCTTGGATGCAAAAGTGATAGAATTTGTTAAAATCAAAATGGAAGATGGAGTCTTCAGTGTTTGTGTCAGGTAATGGGATGTCAATGTTTGTGTGCACAGTTGGTACCAAGACTACAAACATGTTTTGCATTTTGAATCATTAAATATCTTCTGCTTTGCAATGAAGATAAATCAAATAGTCCATCCTACTGCAAAGAGTCACAAATGTTCCAGCAGTGAAAGAGGCATTTCAGCCCATTATGCTTGTGCTGGCTTTATGAATTATATCTAGGCTACAATAACCGGAACAAAATGAAAACAAAATTAAGTTATACAATTGGTAAGTGTCCCAAAGAATGATCACATGATTTCGCTATAAATTAATAATAAATGTTTACCACAGAATTTGTGTGTCCAAATCTCTGTTGATCCATCAGTGAAATACATCCCTGTGTTTCCAAAGATGTACTTTTGTCTTCCAACAGGCTGATTCTTGCCAGTTGATAATTCTGACGTCTCCCTTGCATCCTGGCTTTGGATAAACTTTGAAGAATGTCATTAGTGCAATTATTTTTGCTATTGCCAGGAAATATATTTACACTTTCTCTCACAACATCAAGTGGGTCCTGCACAGGACACATTGCAAAATATCTTGCTGATAAGCCTGCAAAGTTAGCTAGCTCCTGAACACTTTTGCTGTTGACTTGACTGTCCAAAGGCCTTGCTATATGATGGTCATCTTCATTGGTGTGACTTTTTGTACTACATTCTGTGGACTCTTGCACTGTTAATATTCTCGAATCAAGACCTCTTTTGCGTACCGTTCCTTCAACTTGAAATATGTTTTCCTCACAATTAATCTTCTCTTCCCTGAGAGTTTCCAAGCAGTTGCTTCCAATCTTTGAACAGGTGGGTTGTTTTCCTTCCAAGTTAAACGTGGACGGTTGGTTTATTGTTGAAGTTTCACATGCTTTTAAAGGTTGTCTAGAGCATGGATCACGGCACTCAGACATTACTGGATTTGACTCTGTTCCTTGCGTTGGATCATTCAATTGATTGTCCGCCAGTTGACGGTTTGTCATGGACAAGACATGGTTTCCACATTGAATGTTGGAAGCGATTGCTTTTTCAATATTAATGTTGTGCAGTCCAGTTGCATGTTTGGTCACTAGTGGTGCAAGGCGGTACTTCCCAGATGATGATTCAGTTGTGCTCCCAGAACCCTGAGCACATTTATTCAGATCCTTGACTACAATATCTTGCGAAGAACATTTATCTTTTAGGTAGTCGAAATGATATTCATTCATACAGGTTTTTGTTTCCTTATTTTTGCCACGTGTAGTATTTAATAAGTGTGAAGAAATAGTTATTGTGCTCACATCAAGGTCCCTGCATTTGAACTCTACCTCAGGTCGCAGTTGCCAATCATCTGAAAAGCAAAGATTTCTTAAGTAATAGAGTAATGTTTTTTTACATTTAGTCAGTAATCTCATAGTATTTTATGGCATTTTACCAAGAAGACACCGAACAAGAATATAAGAACAATGTGCAGAAATAGACTAGTTGGCCTCTTGAGCCAATTCCACCATCAGTACAATCATGGCTGATCCAATCTTGGCCTTGACTGCTTCCCTTCAATCTCTCCCCTCCACTCCATCTCTCCCCATACCCATTTTTAAGTTCAAAAATAAACAATATTGGGAGACAAAAAGGAAAGAGATAGATCTATTGAAATAGATCAAGACCAAAGGTTTAATAAAAAAGGGGGTTCCAGACTAAGGTGGAATCAGCTGAGAGTGGTGTCTGGAAAGGTGATGTGAAAATAGTCTAGTAATGAAAGAATCTGAACATTAGAGCACAACACCTCAGATCTTCCTTTCAGTCTCAGCAAGTGTTAATTTGTTTGCCTTACTTTTACATGTTAGATGATATGTGAATTGAGAAATCAGAGAGAGAGAGAGAGAGACTAATTTATTTATTTGAAACAGATATAAATTATTAACATTTATTGGGCTTATTGTATTTTATGTGATCTGTTGCTTTTTATTGGTATGATTGTATGGCAAATGAAATTCCTCGTATATTGCAAAACATACTTGGCAAATAAAGTATTATTATGATTATGGAAGAAGGTACGAGGAAAGCATTGGAGATAGGAAGTCTGGAATTATCAGGGGGGGTGGGATGGGGTTGGAATAGTGATGGGGTGACATCTGCCTCAAGGAAACCTCCATCATTACAGTCCCCAAGAAAAATAAAGTGCCCATCTCAATAACTGCAATCCAGTAGCCTGACATTGAACATAATGCGATGCTTTGAAAGACTGGTAATGCTCCACACTTACATCAGTCATCCTGACACTATAAACCCCCTGCAATTCACGCACAAGAAAATTAGGTCTACGGAGGATAAAATTTCTCTTGCAATCCATTCAGCCCTGGAGCACTTTGGCAATGAGAACAATGTTGGGATGCTATGCATCGACTACAGCTAAGCCGTCAATGCCATTACATCAAAGAAGGTCATCTGCAACTGGCTTCTGGACCTCTTTGCCAGCAGATCTCAGTCAGTTAGAACTGGTCATAACATTCCCTCCACCATGTCCATCAACACTGGTCTCCTCAGAGTTATGTGTTCATTCCACTGTTATGCCCCCTGTACACATAGCAAGGCCAAGTACAATGCCATCTCGATTTTTAAGTTTGCTACTATCAGGTGGACAAGAACAATGAGACGAAGCACAGGAAGGAGAACCCAAGATCGAGAACCCAGTCTCAGTGTCAGAACAATAACCTAGCCCTTACGTAAGCAAGACAAAAGAGTTGTTTGTTGACTATGCAAAGGCAGAGGCTCAATACAAACCTGTCCTCAATAACAGAGATGTTGAAGAGAGGTTGACAACTTTAAGTTCCTAGACATCCATATCACCTGCAAACTAACCTTGTCCTTACACACTGACGCCGTGAGCACACTACCGTATTTACTATCTTAGGCATCTGAGAAGATTCAGCATGTCCACGAGGATTCTCCTGATCTTCTACAGACCTGTTATGGAACGTATTCTGATGGGATGTGATTTAGCACCTTGTCAACTGCCCTGCTCTTGATTGCCTGAATCTGCAGAGAGTGATGAACACAGCCCAGTCCCATCACAGGCTCGTTACTTCCTTCCATCCAGTCCATCTTCATGGCGCCTTGCATCAGGAAAGGGGGAAGTATTGTCAAGGATGCCTGGCACCCACCCTGGCCATTCCCTTTTCTCTCTTCTAACGTCTGGGAGAAAAAACCGGAGCATGAGCACCCAGTCATCCAGAGTCAAGAACAGCTTCTTCTCCACTGCCTTTGGACTCCTGAATCAATCACCTCCTTCACATCCCTTTCCCTTAGATGTTGCCATGTACTTTTACTCTTAACTTTACATCATATTGTTATTAGACTTTAATATTATTTTGCACGGGCAGCATGGTGGCACATTGGTAGAGTAGATGCCTTACAGCACCAGAGACCTGGGTTCGATCCTGACTGCAGGTGCTGTCGGTATGAAGTTTGTACGTTCACCCCGTGACATCCGGGTGCCCCGGTTTTCTTCCATACTCCAAAGACATACTAATTGGCTTAGTAAAATTGTAAATTGTACCTAGTGTGTGTAGGATAGTGTTGGTGTGCGGGAATCACTGGCCGGCGTGGACTCGGTGGGCCGAAGGGGCCTGTTGCTGCGCTCTATCTGTAAACTACTTGGATTTTGAACTGCAATCTTGCACCATTCTGTCATTTTGCACTTAATTGTTTTTATCATTACTGTATGTATAGTGTTTACTCTGCACCCCGGTGTAGGTAACAATAAACTAATCTGAACAGAACAGGGACAGTTACTAACGAACTGTCATCCTTCATTACCTTGAGTGAGTACCCATCAAACATTGTACCAATTTCTTGGCAGTGAGTGTTACCAGGTGTACTGACAGGAGGAGGTTAGCATCAAAATCCAGTCCTGCCAATAGCCACACATAAGGCCGATCAGCAAGTGATCAAGAAGAGGAATCCTGGCCAATTTCCACAGAGCTAGTCGTTTGAGGCTAATAGAAAAACTCCCACTGTCATCTCCTCAATTGCAACTCATATCGACGGACTGGGAAACAAAACTACTCACCCCCCTCATTCAGCGTTGTGCATCTACTTCCATAGCTGCTGGGAAAAAATTACAATCATGAATGCCTCCCTGTGGGTTCTGTAAATTACTACTATTCAGAAATGTCTGACTTCTGACTACTGTGATTAGTTAGTATCATTTGCTGCAGCTGTTATATTTCCATTTAGAAATAATCAGCCGGGCTGCATTTGAGTTACATGTTCTTCAAAAGCTTAAACTGTAAAATGTTATTTTCATTCTGAAAGACTATAAGTACAAAGTATTATTCAATGAGCGAAAACTTATTAGATACTAAATTAAAGACCATAAGATTTCGGAGTCGAAACTGGCTATTTTCCCCCATCGCGTCTACACGGCCATTCAATCATGGCTGATCTAGTTTTCCCTCTCAACCCCAATCTTATGTCTTTTCCCTGTAACCTTTGGTGTCCTTACTAATCAAGAACCTATCAATCTTCACTTTAAAAATATCCAATTACTTGGCTTCTACCGCCATCTCTGGCAATGAAATCCACAGATTCCCCAGCCACTGGCTAAATAAATTCCTTCCCAACTCCATTCTAAATGTACATCCTTTTATTCCCAGGTCCAAGCTTTTCCCACTACTGGAAACATTGTCTCCGCATCCAATCTATCCAGGCCTTTCATTATTCAGTATATTTCAATGAGATCCATCCTCATCCTTCTAAAGGATTGAGCGAATAAAGACGTAAAGCCTTAAAAAACTCACCATATGTTAACCCAATCATCCCCGGGATCATTCCTGTAATCCTCCTCTGGGCTCTCTGCAATGCCAGCACCTTCCCTCCTGGGGCCCAGGTCTGCTCACAATATTCAAAATGAGGTCTGACCAGAACCATATAAAACCTCACATTACATCTAAAAGGTATGTCAGCGATCCCATACAACTGCCATTGCATGCCCACCTCCTATGCAGACCCGCCCCTCTGCCATTGCGTGCCCACCCCTTCTGCCCGCCTCTGCAACATGTCGGTCTATCTGCATCTGCAGTGTTTTTGCCTGCATGTGTGAGTGAGCACCTGTCTGTGCTCTTATGTACGAGCCACTATTTGTACTCCGTTTGGGCGGCACGGTGGCGCAGCGGTTGAGTTGCTGCCTTACAGCGCCAGAGCCGAGTGTTTGATCCTGAGTATGGGTGCTATCTGTACAGAGTTTGTATGATCTCCCCATGACCACGTGGGTTTCTTGCGTGTGCTCTGTTTTCCTCCCACGCTCCAAAGACATAAGGGTTTTTAGGTTAATTAGCTTCAGTGAACATTGGAAATTGTTCCTACGGTGTAGGATTGTGCTGGTGTACGTGGTTCGCTGGTCGCTGCGAACTTGGTGGGCCAAAGGGCCTATTTCTGTGCTGTCTCTCGAAGCTAAAACTAAACTAAATTTCTGTACAGTTGGGTCCATCGAAATCATTAAAACTAAATAAGCAGAGGTTGAGCACAATAAACGGCTGAAACTCATGCACAGATATGAAGCTGATGAAGAGTATCCAACCTGAAACCTTGACTCTTTTCTTCCAAAGAAGCTGCCTGACCTGCTGAGCTTTTCCAACTCTTTTTTTGTTGTTTTTATTTTACATTCCAGTATCTTTTGTCAGTAAAAATAGCAAATCTGAGAATAGGAACAGCTAAGAAGTCAGCAAAAAGGACCCAGAGATTGTTTTAAGGGATCAAAATAGCGAGCAAACATAGCAGGAAACCTAATAATGGATTGTATTAAAGTTTGTTTATTTATAAATGGAAGAGGAAAATTATTAGTGAAAACAAGTGTAGATCCCTTACAGTGAGAATGTGGAGAATTTAGAATGGAGAATGCTTTGTAGAAACAATGAACTGCAGATGCTGGTTTGGAAAAAAAAAAGAGGCAAAGTACAGGAGTAACTCAGTGGCTCAGGCATAATCTTTGGAGAACATGGATAGGTGACATTTTGGTTCAGGACCTTGCTTCAGACCTAAAATACTTTGAAATGCTTTCAAAATGGTTTTGGTCCAGAAGAGGGCACCAATTACTTGTAAGGAATGCTTGGAAAGCAAGGGTTTAATGAAAAGAGAAATTAAAGCAAATTGGTATCAGTAAAATAAGTCGTGTAATAAATAGGTCCTGATAATCTGTATTCCAGCATACTCAAATAGGGAGTCGGAGAAACAGTGGATGCAATTGTTGCCATTTTCCAATATTCTATGCCTTGTGGAACAGATCCCGCAGAATAATGGATATTAAAAGACACTTGGACAGGAACATAGATGGGAAAGGTTTAGAAGGATATAGGCCAAATGTGGGCAGGTGGGTCTAGAGTAGATTGGGCATCGCAGGCAGCATGAAGGCTGCACCTTGTCAGACCAGTTTGGGTGGGAAAGGCCCAAATGTATGGACCATCACATCCATACAAGGTCAGTATCAGCGTGGAGGAATTGAGTGTGATTTAGCACCTTATTAATCCTAGCCCTTTCCCTGGGAATGGTAATGGAATGGCTGATCCACCGATAGTGCCCCTCGATCCAATAAAACGTTGTCAGGCTATTCTCTGGAAAACTGGGGTCTGAATGACAGAAAGAGCAAGAAGCTCTTGCTGAAGTTGGAATTTAGAAAATCAAAGCCCAATGTTTCAGTTTTCCAGAGGTTGAGGACAATCATTATCCCCCACAAAAAAACATTAACCAAGATTAAACAGAAAGTGATAAAATCTAAAATAGAAAATGCAGAACTGAGAAAGAACAGCAATGAGGTTAGGAAGAACAGAAGATTGAAAGTAAATAGATAATTTAAAAAAATACACATTGCTGGAGTAACTCAGTGGGTCAGGCAGCATCACTTGAGAACATGGATAAGAGTCATTTTGGATTGGAACCCTTCTTCAGACTGATTGTAGTTGGGGGGAGAAAGCTGGAAGGGAGGTGGGGGAACGGGACAAAGCCTGGCAAGTGATAGTTGCATACAGGTGGAGGTTGATTGGCAGATGGGTGGCTAAAGGCCAGATATGAATCATTAATAATTTCCTAATTCATGGAGAAATTAGCAATGAACATTATTATTCCAAGATCTGGACAAGTTAAGCCAAAGGGCCTGTTTTCATGCTGTATGACTCAATAACAAATGTAATACCATCATTTAAAAAATGAGGGGGAGCAAAAATGGAGCAATACAAATTGGTAGCCTGACATCAGCCAGAGGGACTATGCTAGAATCCATTATGAATGATCGGATTTGACAAAGTTGGCAAGTGTTTATGAAAAACAAGTAGTGTTTATCAAACCTCCTAGAGTTTACTCAGTACGTAACTGGTTGAAAAGAAAAGGGAGAACATATGGATATGGCATACTTGCATTTTCAGAAGGCCTTTAATAACATCCCATGCAAAATGTTAGTAACCGAGATCTCTGGATCTTTAGTTTAGTTTAGTTTAGACATACAAAGCAGAAACAGACTCTTTGGCCCACTGAATCCACACCGGCCAGTGATCCCCATACATTAACACACTCTTGGGACAATTTACAATTTTTACCAAAGCCAAAAAACCTACAAACATGTAATTCATTGGGAGTATGGGAGGAAACTTCGAGCACCTGAGGAAAACTCATGCAGTCATGGAGAGAGCATACAAATTTCCTACAGACAGCACCATATTCAGGATTGGACCCGGGTCTCTGGCACTGTAAGGCTGCACCACCATGCCGCCCCCTTTCAAGTCAAGTCAAACAAACTTTATTGTCATTTAGAAATACATTGATATATGCAGTTCCAAACGAAATTACGTTGCATTTGGCTCCCTGTGCAACACAATAAATTAACAGAAGGATAGGCATGGATGAAAAGGATAAATAGACAATGGTGGCAGCCCATTACATGGCATTCAGGAGTCTGATGGCTTGTGGGAAGAAGCTGTTGCAGAACCTTGATGTTCTGCTCCTTATGCTGCGATATCTTTTTCCCGAGTGCAGCAGAGTGAACAGTCCGTGATGGAGATGTGTGGGGTCTTTTATAATACTGCTGGCCTTAGACACGCAACGTTTGGTCGCTTGGCCTCGGTATCAAGTATCTCTGTATTTTGCTCCTTTGTTTATTTGTCGGGCTAATGCTGGGAAATACTTTGTTTAACTGATCTAGCAACAAAATAAACCATTTCCTGACACAAATAATGTATTGTTATGTTTGCAATATGAAAGTGATTGGATGCTCTATTCATTCGTGACATTGCTTTGCTTGCTGCTAGTTCCATTCATTCAGGAATCTCAGAGTTGTGCAAGTTCACTTTCTATATTTGGACTCCATAACCACAAGAATATTGAGCTGCTGATTCTTAGTTAATCAAATAATTAATCGTGTTACATTCTAGTGAAGTGAACATGCTGGTGTGGTTGACAGTTTCATACAGAGGCCAGCAGCCAAGTCTACTTGAGCAGGAGTTACATTCAGAATCACCCTATGTGTCTGTGCCTTGGTTTAATATACTCATTCACCAGAATGAAGATTCCCAACCTGTAGATTAGGTGGCAAAAAGGTAAGTTTACCTATTTAGCTTAGTTTAGAGATATAGCAAGGAAACAGGCTCACTGAGTCCATGTCCACCATCGATTATATGTTCACACTACTTTATGTCACTCCACTCTCTACACACTAGGGGCAATTTACAGAAGCCAATTAACCAACAAACATAGAAACATAGAAAAATAGATGCAGGAGTAGGCCATTCGGCCCTTCGAGCCTGCACCGCCATTCAATGTGATCATGGCTGATCATCCAACTCAGTATCCCGTACATACCTTCTCTCCATACCCCCTGATCCTTTTAGCCACAAGTGCCACATCTAACGCCCTCTTAAATATAGCCAATGAACTGGCCTCAACTACCTTCTGTGGCAGAGAATTCCAGAGACTCACCACTCTCTGTGTAAAGAATGTTTTCCTCATCTCAGTCCTAAAGGAATTCCCCCTTATCCTTAGACTGTGACCCCTTGTTCTGGACTTCCCCAACGTCGGGAACAATCTTCCAGCATCTAGCTTGTCCAACCCCTCAAGAATTTTTAAAGTTTCTATAAGATCCCCCCTCAATCTTCTAAATTCCAGCGAGTACAAGCAACGTCTATCCAGTCTTTCCTCATATGAAAGTCCTGACATCCTAGGAATCAGTCTGGTGAATCTTCTCTGTACCCCCTATATGGCAAGAATGTCTTTCCTCAGATTTGGAGACCAAAACTGTATGCAATACTCCAGGTGTGGCCTCACCAAAACCCTGTACAACTGCAGTAGAACCTCCCTGCTCCTATACTCAAATCCTTTTGCTATGAATGCTAACATACCATTTGCTTTCTTCACTGCCTGCTGCACCTGCATGCCTACTTTCAATGACTGGTGTACCATGACACCCAGGTCTCGTTGCATCTCCCCTTTTCCTAATCTTCCACCATTCAGATAATAGTCTACCCTCATGTTTTTGCCACCAATGTGGATAACCTCACATTTATTCACATTATACTGCATCTGCCATGCATCTGCGCATTCACTCAGCCTATCCAAATCACCCTGCAGCCTCCAAGCATCCTCCTCACACCTAACTATACCCCCCAGCTTGGTGTCATCTGCAAATTTGGAGATGTTGCATTGAATTCCCTTGTCCAAATCATTAATATATATTGTAAATAGCTGGGGTCCCAGCACTGAGCCTTGCGGTACCCCACTACTCACTGGCTGCCATTCTGAAAAGGACCCGTTTACTCCTACCCTTTGCTTCCTGTCTGCTAGCCAGTTCTCTATCCACATCAATACTGAACCCCCAATACTGTGTGCTTTAAGTTTGTATGCTAATCTCTTATGCGGGACCTTGTCGAAAGCCTTCTGAAAGTCTAGATACAACACATCCACTGGTTCTCCCTTATCCACTCTACTAGTTACATCCTCGAAAAATTCTAACAGATTCGTCAGACATGATTTACCTTTTGTAAATCCATGCTGATTTTGTCCAATGATTTCACCATTTTCCAAATGCGCTGCTATCCCATCTTTAATAACTGACTCTAGCAGTTTCCCCACTACCGATGTTGGACTAACTGGTCTGTAATTCCCTGCTTTCTTTCTCCCTCCTTTTTTAAAAAATGGGATTACATTAGCTACCCTCCAATCCTCAGGAACTACTCCAGAATCTAAGGAATTTTGAAAAATTATCACTAATGCATCCACTATTTCTGTGGCTACCTCCTTAAGTACTCTGGGATGCAGACTATCTGGCCCTGGGGATTTATCAGCTTTCAATCCGTTCAATTTACCCAACACCACCTCCTGGCTAACCTGGATTTCACTCAGTTCCTCCATCTTATTTGACCCCCGTTCCACTGCTATTTCCGGCAGATTATTTATGTCTTCCTTAGTGAAGACAGAACCAAAGTAGTTATTCAATTGGTCTGCTATGTCCTTGTTCCCCATGATCAATTCACCTATTTCTGACTGTAAGGGACCAACATTTGTTTTAACTAGTCTCTTTCTCTTCACATATCTATAAAAACTTTTGCAGTCAGTTTTTATGTTCCCTGCCAGTTTCCTTTCAAAATCTATTTTCCCCATTCCTAATTAAGCCCTTTGTCCTCTGCTGGATTCTGAATTTCTCCCAGTCCTCCGGTAGGCTGCTTTTTCTGGCCAATTTGTATGCCTCATCTTTTGGTTTTATACTATCCCTGATTTCCCTTGTTATCCACGGATGCACCACCTTCCCTCATTTATTCTTTTGCCAAACAGGTATGAACAATTTTTGTACTTAATCCATGCAGTCTTTAAATACCTTCCATTGCACATCCACTGTCAACCCTTTAAGAATCACCTGCCAGTCTATCTTGGCCAATTCACATCTCATTCCTTCAAAGTTACCTTTGTTCAAGTTCAGAACCTTTGTTTCTGACTTAATTTTGTCACTCTCCATCCTAATGAAGAACTCAACCATATTATGGTCACTCTTGCCCAAGGGGCCACGCACAACAAGACTGCTAACTAACCCTTCCTCATTACTCAATACCCAGTCTAGAATAGCCTGCTCTCTCGTTGGTTCCTCCACATGTTGGTTTAGAAAACTATCCCGCATACATTCCAAGAAATCCTCTTACTCAGCACCTCTGCCAATTTGATTCACCCAATCTACATGCAGATTGAAGTCACCCATTATAACCGTGTTACCCTTGTTGCACGCATTTCTAATTTCCTGTTTGATGCCATCCCCAACTCCAATACTACTGTTAGGTGGCCTGTACACAACTCCCACTAGCGTTTTCTGCCCCTTAGAGTTTCGCAGCTCTACCCATATCGATTCCACATCCTCCACGCTAATGTCCTTTCTTTCTATTGCATTAATCTCCTCTCTCACCAGCAACGTTACCCCACCTCCTTTTCCTTTTCATCTATCCCTCCTGAATATTGAATATCCCTGGATGTTCAGCTCCCAGCCTTGGTCCCCCTGGAGCCATGTCTCCGTGATCCCAACTATAGCATAGTCACTAATCGCTATCTGCACCTTCAACTCATCCACCTTATAACGAATGCTCCTCGCATTAACATATAACAATTATAGCACGGAAACAGGCCTTCTCGGCACTTCCAGTCCATGCCGACCATTTATTTTCCCCTAGTCCCATCTACCTGCACTCAGACCATACCCCTCCATTCCCTTCCCGTCCATATACCTATCCACTTTATTTTTAAATGTTAAAATCGATCCTGCCTCCACCATTTCTACAGGAAGATCATTCCACACAGCCACCACTCTCTGAGTAAAGTTCCCCCTCATGTTACCCCTAAACTTCTGTCCCTTAATTCTCATGTCATGCCCTCTTGTTTGAATCTTTCCTTCCCTCAATGGGAAAAGCTTATCCACGTCAACTCTGTCTATCCCTTTCATCATTTGAAAGACCTCAATCAAGTCGACCCTTAACCTTCTGCGCTCCAAAGAATAAAGACCTAACTTGTTCAACCTTTCTCTGTAAGTTAGTTGCTGGAACCCAGGCAACATTCTAGTAAATTTCCTCTGTACTCTATTTTGTTGACATCCTTCCTATAATTAGGCGACCAAAATTGTACACCATACTCCAGAATTGGTCTTACCAATGCCTTGTACAATTTTAACATTACTTCCCTACTCCTATATTCAATGCTCTGATTTATAAAGGCCAGCACACCAAAAGCTTTCTTTACCACCCTATCTACATGCAATTCCACCTTCAGGGAACTATGCACAGTTATTCCTAGATCCCTCTGTTCCACAGTATTCTTCAATTCCCTACAATGTACCATGCAGAACCTCACACTTATCAGCATTAAACTCCATCTGCCATCTTTCAGCCCACTCTTCCAAATGGCCCAAATCCCTCTGTAGACTTTGAAAATCTACTTCATTATCCACAGCACCCCCTTATCTTAGTATCATCTGCATACTTACTTATCCAATTTTCCACCCCATCATCTAGATCATTGATGTACATGACAAACAACAGTGGACCCAACACAGATCCCTGAGGCACCCCACTGGTCACCGGCTTCCAACCTGACAAACAGCCATCCACCATTACTCTCTGGCATCTCCCATTCAGCCACTGTTGAATTCATCTTGCTACTCCGCCATTAACACACAGATTGAACCTTCTTAACCAACCTTCCATGGGGAACCTTGTCAAAGGCCTTACTGAAATCCATATAGACAACATCCACTGCTTTACCCTCATCAATTTCCCTAGTAACCTCTTCAAAAAATTCAAGAAGGTTTGTCAAACATGACCTTCCAGGCACAAATCCATGTTGACTGTTCTTGATCAGACCCTGTTTATCCAGATACTTATATATATTATCTCTAAGTATCCTTTCCATTAATTTGCCCACCACTGATGTCAAACTAACAGGTCTATAATTGCTAGGGTTATTCTTTGAACCCTATTTAAACAATGGAACAACATGCGCAGTACGCCAATCCTCCGGCACTATTCCCGTTTCTAATGACATCTGAAATATTTCTGTCATAGCCCCTGCTATTTCTACACTAACTTCCCTCAATGTCTTAGGGAATATCCTGTCAGGACCTGGAGACTTATCCACTTTTATATTTTTCAAAAGTGTCAGTACTTCCTCCTCTTTGAATCTCATAGTTTCCATAGCTACTCTACTTTTTTCCCTTACCTCACAGAGTTCAATATCCTTCTCCTTGGTGAATACTGAAAAAAGCATTTGGACACATAGCCTTCAGGCTACAACACTCTTACTCCTTATACAAACCCGCACGTCTTTACAATGTGGGATCCCCACTTCAAGCAAGCTCTGCTCTTAAAGTTGGTTTTCATTCATGGGATCTTTCTATTGCAGATTCGTTATTGTCTTGGGGAATATAGCAACCTTCACGTGGTCCGCCCTGTTTCGACGAATGCAATCAACCCGGCGTGCACAATCAAATAAGATCAAATAGAACAAGTTGTCCAACAACTTTAGGCTGTACACGCCATACACAATAAGAAGAAGATCCTTGTCATTGTGCTGAGAATCACCTCTAATTGTATAGTGACCTTTCATACCAAATTGGACACAATACTCGAAATATGACTTCAGGAATGAGTAATACAGGGATCTTTGAGATGTGCCGCCCGGAGGAAAACCACTCGATCACAGGGAGAGCCTGCAAACTCCACATGGACAGCAGGCAAGGTTAGGATCGAACATGGACCTCTGGTGCTGTGAGGCAGCAGCCCAACCAGCTGTGCCACCTATTTGTTTTCTACTTATCTTACTGATGTCTTAATTATTTGACAGATGCATCAATGTTTTTTCTTAATTTTAAAGCAATTTTATAATAGGCATTAAGATAAATTATGATTCATAGATATTGAGGGGAGATGCATCTGTTGTTTTGAGGTTGTTTTGAGATATTGAGGGGAGATGCATCTGATGCATCTGCTGATCCACCGAAAGTGCTCCTCAATTTGATCCAATACAAAGTTGTCAGGCAATTCTCTGGAGAACTGGGGTCTGAATGACAGAAACATCAAGAAGCCTGTGAAGCTGGAATTTAGAAAATCAAAGCCCAATGTTTCAGTTTTCCAGAGGTTGAGGACAATCATTATCCCCCCACAAAAAAACATTAACCAAGATTAAACAGAAAGTGATAAAATCTAAAATAGTAAATGCAGAACTGAGAAAGAGCAGCAATGAGGTTAGGAAGAACAGAAGATTAAAAGTAAATATATAATTTAAAAAGAAAACACATTGCTGGAGTAACTCAGTGGGTCAGGCAGCATCACTTGAGAACATGGATAGGAGTCGCTTTGGATCGGAACTCTTCTTCAGACTGATTGTAGTTGGGGGGAGAAAGCTGGAAGAGAGGTGGGGGGACGGGACAAAGCCTGGCAAGTGATAGGTGGATACAGGTGGGAGTTGATTTGCAGATGGGTGGACAAAGGCCAGATATGAATCATTAAGCATTTCTTAATTCATGGAAGAATTAGCAATGAACATTATTATTCCAAGATCTGATACAGTTGAAGAGTAAACTTCAAAGTGATTACAATCTGCTTTACCATCTTACCTGATTAAATATTTGCTGGTGGTGCTAGACTTTGGCAATCACTGATTTATAAGACAAGTTTTCAGATGTGGAGTAAAGAACCCATGTAAAATCTTTACAAGATGGCAAAGGGGATTATTTACAAGATGGTAAAGTAAATCATTATGAAAGCCAGCACAAAATTATTAGGGATTCTGAGAGATAAGATATAGAGTCAGAGAGTAATAAAATCATACATAAAATCAAACAGGCCCCTTGGCCCAACTTGTCTATGATGAGCAACATGCCCCATCTACACTGGGCCTGCGTTTGGCCCATATCCTCAACCTATCCTATCCAAGTCAGAGTATAGGAGGGAGATCAATCGACTGATCAAATGACCCAGACCAATAACCTTGCTCTCTCAACTTCAGTAAAACCTGAAGAAGGGCCTCAACCCGAAACGTCACCCATTCCTACTCTCCGGAGATGCTGCCTGTCTAGCATTTAGTGTCTATACAAGGAACTGATTGTTGACTTTGTAAGAAGGTCGAAGATTCACAAGCTTGCCTTCATTGATGGACCAGTGGTGGAGAGTCAAAAGTTTCAAATTCCTGGGCGTGCAAAGAACAAAGAAAATTGCAAAAAGTGGTGAACACTTCCCAGTCCATCACGGGTACTGACCTCCCCACCATCGAAGGGAACTACAGATATCACTGCCTCAAAAAGAACAAGGTACAGGAGCCTGAAACCTGCAATGTCCAGATCAAGGAGTAGCCTCTTCCCTACAACCATCAGGCTAAACACCACAACCTCCAAGCCTATGTAGTTCGGAGATTACTTATTTTCAGGATTTGGACATTTATTGACTAATGGTCTTTGAAAAAGCAGTGGTGAGCCATGTCTGCACACTCTGCAGTGCTTCTGGTGAAGGTACCACCACAATAGTGATGGAGAAGGAGCTTCTTAAACCCAACTGTTTCTCAGTTGAAGACATGATAGGACAGGGGAAGAGTTTTGTTTGGTAGCTGTGGTTTATGAAGTTCAGAACTTATTGGAGTAAAGAACCCATGTAAAATCTTTACAAGATGGTAAAGATTGAGCCTGTTGAGCCTCGAGAAATGTTATGGATGCAAACACTCCAGTGAAGGAAAGCGTACACGTGAAATGAAAAAGCATTTTTCACCATATCAAAACATCCCAAAGATATGCAAGTACTGGTTGGCTGCGTAGCAACTGTGACTGTGACAAGGAACGCAAGATTCCAGCACCTCGAAAAAAGCCAATGGGGTCAAAAAGTTTTAAAACAGCTATTAATGCACAATAGCATTTTATTTCAAACAATAAGCACCCTCTATTGTGTGACACCACAGCAAGACAAGTGTTTCCTTGGTGCTTGTGTAAACACATTGAGTCAGATGAGAATGTTTGCAGGCTGTAATTAACCGGCTAATCTATAGTGCTGCAGTGCTAATACAATTGTGTTTTGTCCAAATGTTGGAGCCTAAATGTTATAGAGTTCAGCAAATACTATATTTATGCAGATCAGGGTCGGCTGTGGAGACATCAGGGGCCTGTGCCTCAATTTGGATGGCAGGGGTGGAAAGGAGTTGCCCTGACAGTGGGGTAAATGATGGTAGGATTGAACATGGCACAGCAGTAGAGCTGCTGCCTTACAGCACCAGATACTGACTGTGTAGAGTTTTAACGTTCTCCCTGTGACTGCTTGGGTTTTGCCCTGGTGCTCTGGCTTCCTCCAAAGACGTACTGGTTTGTAGGTTAATTGGCTTTGGTAAAAAGTGTTAATTGTCCCTAGTGTGTAGGATAATGCTAGTGTACAGGGATCGCTGGTTGGCGCGGACTCAGTGGGCCGAAGAGTCTGTTTCCACGCTGTATCTCTAAAACTCCGGGTGGCGCCACCAGCACTGGCTGCCTCGCCAACAGTCTGTCTGTCTCTTCTCCAGTTTTTATTATTTTAAGTATGTTTTAAATATGTTTTAGCGTTTCTTGGTTTGGTCTAGGTGGGGGTGTGGGGTGGAATTGAGGGAAACTTTTTTTTCCAATCACTTACCTTGATGGAGATGCGATTATTCTCTGTATCGTATCTCCGTCCCCCCTACGGCCTAACAACGTGGAGTGGTGCAGCCTTTCCTGAAGACTGGCCCGACGCTTCATGCTGCGGGCACGCGGACTTTAACATCGCGGAGCCTGCGATCCTTTGCCGAGGATCGACTGTGAAGAGCTCCAACCGTGGGGCCAGTGGACTTTAACACCGTGAAGCCCGCGGTCTCCGGTAAGAGGAGGCCGACTAAGGAGCTCCATGCCGCGAGTGTTCCAATCCTTCCTGACACCGGAGTTTCGATCATCCCGACGCGAGGGCTTCAGACATCGGACCGCCGGCAGCGGCGACTGCGGAGGGTTCAACAGCCTCGACCACAGGTGAACAAAGAGGAAGATAATTGAACTTCATTACCTTCCATTACAGCGAGGAATGTGGATCTTGCTGTGGTGGATGTTTATGGTGCATTTTATTTTATGTGCCTGTGTGTATTGTTGCTTTTTCACTTTGTATGGCTGAATGGTAACTCAAGTATCACTGTACCTTAGTTCTGACAGATTAATGCTATCACTGCTATCATGGTTCTGACAGATTAATGCTATCACTGAACTAGCCACAAACCAAACTGTTAAAAGCTTATAACTAATGCATTTCCAGGCTCTGTTCACTCACATCATTATTAACAACTAGAAACACTGGTTTGGCTGTAGTTCAAGGAGGAAGCCTGGTGGTGGGACCAGAAACTATGTTACTGATATCTCCAGAGACACAAAAACAAAATGGAATTTTCCATCTTACCTTCATCATCAGTGCCATCAATAACTTCCCAACGAGCAAAAAGCAAATGTGTGCTTTTCCATCTGCAAGATAAAATCATACTCAAAGTGATAGATGGTTAAATAAATGGAGTGCACCTTATAAACAACTACTGATTCATTATTGTTTAGTTTCCTAGCAACAATAGTGAGCAAGTATAGCCCAGCCAGCTTTGAAGGAAAATATAGCCTTATGCATTAGGACTTTCTAATCTATTGGTTGCAACAGATAAAATGCAACATACAAGGCAGCATAATTAACTTCATGTGAACTGTGTGCTCTGTTAAACCCTGAGGTGCACATGCACTGAAATGGTTGTGCTGGTGCCAATAAAAGGACCATTGTTTGAAAGATTAATGGGGGTTATCTTAAGATAACCATTAAAACTATGGATAGATTGAACAGAATCGCGGTCACGGTGGTGCAGCGGTAGAGTTGCTGTCTTGCAGTGAATGCAGCGCCGGAGTCACCGGTTCGATCCTGACTACAGGTGGTGTCTGTACGTTCTCCCTGTGACTTACGTGGGTTTTCTCCGTGATCTCCGGTTTCCTCCCACATTCCACAGGTTTGTATGTTAATTGGCTTGGTATAAATGTAAATTATACCATTATCCTAGTGTGATGGATAATGTTAATGTTTGGGGATCGCTGGTCAGTGCGGACTAGGTGGGCCGAAGGTCCTGTTTCCGCGCTGCTCTCTAAACTAAACGGGACAGGGTTGTGTTTACCACTCTCCCCTGCTTCTTTTGGCCAATAACTAACTCTTTTGTCTTGCTGACAATAAAGAGTAGGTTGCTGTTCTGATACCATGGCACACTGTTCCTCAAAAACATTCAGCCCAAATAATTTCGATCACAAAGAAATAAGAATATATTAAAGGTTAAAAATGTGACAGAGGGAATAGAACTCAGGCAGGGTATAAACTTGGCAGGGTACTTGAACTGAATGGTTTCCTGCTGAGCTGTCTGCTGTAGGCAATGTTACTCTCCTGCCTTCCCAGAATCAGTTCGGGCAGAGGTCAGATTGTATAACATCCATTCACCTTTAATATAACTTGCATCCTAAAATTCTGCAAGCCATTTACATCAATCTCATCCCTTTCCACCCAAACCACCTCCTCCCCAGGTATTTTCCCCTGCAACCGCAGGTGATGTAACACTGTCCCTATGCCTCCTCCCTCACATCCATCCAGGGACCCCAGCAGTAGTTCCAGGTAAGACAGAGGTTCATATGCACCTACCTCATCTACTGCATTTGCCACTCCTCATGTGCCTACTTTACATCTGCGAGACCGAGTGTCAACTAGGCAACTATTTTGTCAAACATTTGCGCTCCATCAATTAAGACCAACCGGATCTCCCGGTTGCCAGAGTGAGGACACACGCAAACTGGAAGAACAACACCTCATATTCCACTTGGGTAGCTTACAACCCAATGGTATGAATATTGAATTCTCCAATTTTAGTTAACGAACCTACAAACACCTCCCCTTCTCCCTTCCCTGTGCCCCACTTGGATGTGCACCAATTTCTCCCAATCCCCATCCCTCCCCCCTCTACTCCTTCCTCTGGTTTCACATTTCATGTTTCTTCTATCCTAATCTCATCTCAATTTTTTGTCTTTTCATCTCCAGCCTTTGTCCAACCAACTGCCAACCCCCCCTCCCTTACCAATGTATCCACCTATCACTTGCCAGACTTTGTGCTCCCCCCCATCAGTCTGAAGAAGAGGACTGACCTGAAATATTGCCCATCCTTGTTCTCCAGAGATGCTGCCTGACCCGCTGGGTTATTCAAGTATGTTGTGCCTTTATTTGACATCAAAACAGGCTATTTGATCCGACTGCTCTATCAATTTATAAACTTCATGACAGCAAATTGTTCAAACTGTGCCCTAAATTTCTCCTATTCTTAAATGTACGCCAATGTACTCAGGGTGGCACGGTGGTGCAAAGGTAGAATTGCTGCTTCAGCACCAGGGGCCTGGGTTCGATCCTGACTATGGATGCTGTCTGTATGGAGCTTGCATGTTCTTCCCTGTGACTGCGTGGGTTTCCTCCCACGTTCCAAAAATGTGCAGTTAATTTGTTGGTTAATTGGCTTCTGTAAATTGTACAGGTGATCGCTACTCGGCGGGCCGAAGGGCTTGTTTCCACGCTGTATCTGTAAACTAAACTAAACCTTAAGTAGAGATGTCTTTAATAACTTTTAAGGAACTTAATTTTCGGGGGAAACGTATTGATCAGTCTACATTTTCACAACAGTTTGCTGACATTTCTAATTACTACCCCAGAAAGATCATGATTAACTTTATGTAATAACCTCTGCTGGTGGAAATGGACATGATTTTAAATTACCATTTATTTACTCCACTATAAACAAAACATTAGGCATAAGTTAGATTTCCACGATCATTTTTACTCCAACGAACCAGAGGGGCGCTCGCACGCCGTCCGTGACATCCAAACAGACCAATGGTGCAAGTACTAAATAAAGCTAATTCCCAATAGTTTAGTTTTACATTTCAAATGAGAAGTACACTAAATAAATAAATAAAGGGCACTACCAAAAGTCAGCCTATATTTCAAAATACTTTAAGGCACAAAGTGCTGGAGTAACTCAGCGGGTCAGGCAGCTTTGGGCAGCATCTCTGGGGAATATGAATAGGCGAAGTTGCAGGTCGGGACCCACCCTCGCCCTTCTTCACCTGAAGAAGATTCCCCACCCGAAACGCCACCTACCCGTGCTCTCCAGGGATGTTGCCCGACCCGCTGAGTTACTCCGGCATTTTTTGTTTTGCAAAGTCGCATCTGTAATTCCTTGCTTCTACCGTTACTGTCCCTTCCCGCTTTACCTGCTGCTCGTTGTTTTCGCATTAACTTGCTGCTGATTCGCCTTCATTGCCTCCTTTTTTCCCCTTCTAGGTTCCCAGGTGAGTTAGATTGTAGGACGGGGTTTTCCATTTGGCAAATTAACGTTTGCCCTTTTCTTTTCTCACTGAATGGCGAGTCAGGAAAGGTGACGCCCAAAAGTGTGTTCCTTGCCCGTCCACTGCGCACACCCTGATTGCTGGGAACAAGAAGTGCCGAGGGACTCGGACCGCCTGCAAAGGTCGCGCAAGTGGGACAGGCCCTTCTCGCTTCTCCGGACTTGAGAACTTGCATAAACCTGGGTTTAAACAGAATACGAGAGTAGAGAGGGGTGGTAGAGCTGCTGCCTTACAGCGCCAGAGACTCGTGTTCAATGCTGACTACAGATGCCATCAGCACGGAGTTTGCACTTCTCCCTGTGACCGCGTGGGTTTTCTTCGGGTGCTCCGGTTTCCTCCTATATTCCAAAGATGTGCAGGATTTTAGGTTAATTGGCTTCTGTAAAATTGTCGTTATGTGTGGGATAGAACTAGTGTACGGGTGATTGCTCGGCGGCACTGACTTGGTCGGCCGAAGGGTCCGTTTCCACACTGTATCTCAACTGTTGCACAACATTCCAACTTATCTACTAAATTCCATGACTAATGAAGGCCAATGTGCCGAAAGCCACCCTATCTACCTCTGATGTCAATTTCTGTGAACTCTCCTCGCGGAGAATGAGGAAGGAGGGTTGGTTTAAATTCCACGTATATTTTAATGCAAGGGGCCTGACGGGTAAGGCAGATGAGCTTAGGTCATGGTTAGATGCAAGCAAAGATAGATCTTTGGATACAAGCAACTGAGGCGTTGTAGCAATAACTGAAAACCTGGTTAATAGAGGGGCAGGACTGGCAGTTCCTGGGTACAGGACTTCAGTGGAGGCAGGGGTGAGGGAGAAAGAGGATGGGGGTTGCTTTGTTGGTTAAGGATGATGTCACAGCTGTGTTCAGAGGTGACATCACGGATTGTTTGTCTAGTGAGGCTATGTAGGTGGAGCTGAGGAATAAGAAAGGGATGATCACCTTGTTGAGGGTGTACTACAGACCCCCGAATAGTCAACGGAAATTAGAAGAACAAATGTGCCGGGAGATTGCAGACAGCTGCAGGTCAAATAAGGTTGTTGCAGTAGGTGATTTTAACTTTCCCAATATAGACTGAGAAAATCATAGCCTGAAGGGTTCAGATGCAGTGCAATTCCTCAAAAGTGTTCAGGAGAGTTTTCTTAAGCAGTATGTGGAGGCCCCCACACCTGAGAGAGCAACGCTGGATCTAGTATTGGGAAATTGGGAAGGGCAAGTTAATGAAGTGTGTGTTGAGGAGCCTTTTGGGACCAGTGACCACAGTTCGATTAGGTTTAAGATAGTTATGGATAGGGACAGAGAGGGTCCACGTGTTAAAATGCTCAACTGGGGTAAGGCCAACTTTGAGGGTATGAGAAAAGGTCTCGCTCAAGTTGTCTGGTGCTGGTTATTTGAGGGGAAAGGAACATCGGCCAAATGGGATATTTTTAAAAGTGGACTGAAGAAAGCTCAGGATGTGTACATCCCCGTTAGAGTGAAGGGTGAAGCAGGCAAACGTAAGGAAGCTTGGCTGACGAGGGAAATTGAGATGTTAGTCAAAACAAGAAGGATGCATAGGACAGGTATAGGCAGCTGGGATCAAGTGCATTCCTGGAGGAGTTTCAGGGAGCTAAGGAGTAAATGAAAAATGGAAATCAGAAGGGCGAAGAGCTCTGGCAGGTAGCATTAAGGACAATCCCAAAATATTTTATAAATACTGTACTCTGTATTCACTGAGGAGAAAGACACTAGGACGGAGGAAATTGGAGCAGTCACTAGAAGTGTCTTGAGAGCAGTCAGTGTTTCTATCGAAGAAGCCCTGAAGGTACTGTCGTGTTTGAAGGTAGACAAATCTCCAGGTCTGATCAGATATATCCAAGGATATTGTGGGAAACTAGAGGGGAAATTGCGGGAGCCCTGGTTGAAAATTATGAGTCGTCCTTAAATACAGGAGACTGGAGGGTGGCAAATGTTGTAACTCTTTTCAAGAAGGGCTGCAGGGAAAATGCTGGGAACTATAGGCCGGTGAGCTTAACACCCATAGTTGGTAAGTTACTGGAGAGTATTCAGAGGCATTTGTATTGGCAAAGGCTGATTAAGGATAGTCTGCATGGTTTTGTACGTGGGAGGTCGAGTCTCACAAATCCAATTGATTTTTTTGAAGATGTGACCAAAAAGGTTGATGAAGGCAGAGCTGTAGATGTTGTATACATGGACTTCAGTAAGGCGTTCAACAAGGTAGGCTGCCCTGGAAGGTTAGATCACATAGGATCCAAGGGGAGTTAACTGAATGGATAGCAAATTGGCTCCATGTAAGGAAGCAGAGGGTAATGGTGGATGGTTGCTTCTCAGACTGGATGCCTGTGACTAATGGTGTGCCTCAGGGTTCGTTGCTGGGCACGTTAATATTTGTCATCTACATCAATGATTTGGATTAGAATATACAGGGCAAGGTTAGCAAGTTTGCTGATGATACAAAAGTGAGTGGTTTTGCAGATAGTGAAGATGGTTGTGAACAATTGCAGGAGAATCTGAATCAATTGACCAGGTGGCCAGAGGAATGGTTGATTGAATTTAATACAGAGAGAGTGAGGTGTTGCATTTTGGGATGTCGAACAAGGGCGGGACCTACACAGTAAATGGTACGCCTCTGAGTGTTGTAGAGCAGTTGGATCAAGGAGTGCAGGTGAATGGTTCCTTGAAGGTTGAGTCACAGATAAGGTGGTCAAAACGGCTTTTGGCACTTTGGCCTTCATCAGTCAGAGTATTGAGTATATAAGTTCGGCGGTCATGATGCAGTTGTATAAGACTTTGGTGAGACCGCATTTAAAAAACTATGTTCAGTTCTGGGCACAATACTATAGAAAATATATTGTCAAGCTTGAAAGGGTTCAGAAAAGATTTACGAGGATGTTGCCAGGACTGGAGGGTGTGAGCTATTGGGAGAGATTGAGTAGGCTGGATCTCTATTCCATGGAGCACAGGAGGATGGGGGGGGGGGGGGGGGGTGGAGATATATAGAATATACTGAAATGCAGAGGGAATACTGGTGAGATTATCTGAAGAAAGGTCTCGACCTTAAATGTCACCTATGTACGTTCTTCAAAGATGCTGCCTGAATTGCCAAGACCCCAGTATTTTGGGGAGAAGGCAGGAACGGGGTATTGATTGGGGATGATCAGCCATGATCACATTGAATGGCGGTGCTGGCTCGAAGGGCCGAATGGCCAACTCCTGCATTTATTGTCTATTTGTGTTCTTTTGGGATTACCTATATCTTTCCCAATTAGTGAAACAAATTTAAAATTGTTAAAATCAAGTTCTGACATAAATCTTCTGCTGTTTTGGGATCTGCAGATTCATTGATTTTCTTTTAATACATGGTCTTATAATTACCAATACATTGGAAATTAAATCCTTCATGTTGACCCTTTTTGTCATGAAAACAATAAATTGGTGGACCTGATACAATCTATTGAAGTAATGCAGTAGTGTTTTAAATTTATTGCTTAGCCTATCCTCCCAACGCCTATACTCCCAATGTTGTGGAGCAGGGGAATATACGACTACAAGTACATAGCTCACTGAAAGTGGTGTTGGAGGCGACATACTCACCCTTTTATTAACTCACTAGTTTCTTAACCTCCTTTTTCACATTTTGTTGGCATTGAATGGGGACGATCAGCCATGATCACAATGAATTGCGGTGCTGGCTCGAAGGGCCGAATGGCCTCCTCCTGCACCTATTTTCTATGGTACTACATCCAATGGCTATATATATATATATATATATATATATATTTTTTTTTTTAAATATTGGAACTCAATTGTTTTTATGTTCAAAAATTATAGGAGCAGAATGAGGCCGTTTGGCCATCAAGTCTCCTCCGCCATTCAATCATGGCCGATATCTCTCCCTCTCGACCCCATTCTCCTGCCTTCATCCCATAACTCCTGCCACCTTAACTAATCAAGAATTGTTTTGCAATATCAAGAATTATAATGAAGTTTCTGCTGTAATCTGAGCAATGAAAAATACTTTTAAACAGCAACATTTATGCCACATTGGCAATTTTATCTATGAATAGGCTTCTATTCAAAATATTGAGCATATTAGAATCAATGGTCTACTTTTATTCCATGCATCTGGTGAATCATCACCAACCATAAGCCTTCTGGATAAATTGTGTACAATTATTAACCAATATAATTCCTTGGCATCGGTTGATCATGGAAAAACAATGATAAACGACGAAAAATCAATTAAATCCATCATAAAAATATTTACAAATTGAGAATAAAATAAAATATTTATTGCATCACCGAAATGGCAGTTGTTACATACCATAAATACCATTACAAGTACATCCCAAATCCTTTCAGTGCAATAAAAAGTGCCAGCACTGACTGAATGTTGCAAACCTCCGTGCATGCATAAAACTTCCAAGACAACAATAAAAATAAGTTACCATGGCAACAAAGAACAAAAAAAAATCCCCCTCTAACATCTGCCATAACGAGTTTGTTAAGGCTTTGGGAACTAATCAAATTCCACAGAGTTTAGTGATTATTCTTAATAGTAATTAAGCTGTCAAGAATTTTGATCCCTTTTTTTTTACAAAAGTTTTAATTATATTTAATTTAACGCAAGCTTTCTTTTATAACATAGTGCAGTCATCTGAAGTAGAGGGGGTAATTTGGCATTAACAGCCGCAAGTCTGTGTGGTCTATAATTAAGTTGGGAGGGTGCTTCTACTTTCTGTGAATTACCTCATTTTAAGCATATTTTATCACCCCTCATCTCTTAAGACCCTTTCAATTTTGCACCAGTTTCCGATAGGAAATTCATTTCTTTGACTTTCCCTTTTTGGCATCCATCCTGCACTTTACCAGCCATTGCCAGCTGTGCTTTAGATGGGTCAGCACAGAAGCACTGAAACAGGCCCTTTGGGCTGTGCTGACCAAGATGCCCCATCTGTCCATATCCTGTAATCCTTTCCTATCCATATACCTGTCCACAATTTTGTTATAGTACCTGCCTTAACTACCTCTTCTGGCAGTTTGTTCCACATACCCACCATCCTCTGTGAAAATGTTGCCCATCAGGTTCCTGTAAAATTTGTCACCTCACCTTAATAAATACATTTATTGGCCAAGTATTCACATACAAATAATTTGCCTTGGTGCTCCGCCCTCAAGTGACAACAGTAACAGTTAAGAATGATACATAAAACAGTAAACATTAATAATAAAACATTATCAATTAAACATGTGAATTAAATAAAATACCAGAGCAACAGGAGGCTACAGATTTTTGGTTATTGAGTAGAGCTACTACTTGTGGAAAAAAGCTGTTTTTATCTGGCTGTGGCGGCTTTGACAGACCGGAGTCGCCTTCCAGAGGGAAGTGATTCAAAGATTTTGTGGCCAGGGTGAGAGGGGTCAGAGATGATCTTACCCGCTTGCTTCCTGGCCCTTGCAGTGTACAGTTTGTCAATGGAGGGAAGGTTGCAGCCAATAACCTTCTCTGCTGATCAGACGATTCACTGCAGCCTCCGGGTATCGTGCTTGCTGGCTGAGCCAAACCAGACCATGATGGAGAAGGTGAGGACAGACTCTACGATGGCCCTATAGAATTGGGCCATCATTGCCTGTGGCCGATTGAGCTTCCTCAGCTCCCGCAGCAAGTACATCCTCTGTTGTGCCTTTTTTAACTGTGAATCGGCTTCTATTCAAAATAGTTGGATGGTTCATGCTTCTGCAAGGGACTGGTTTCATCAATAGACAATAAGTGCAGGAGTCGGCCATTCGGCCCTTGGAGCCAGCACCGCCATTCAATGTGATCATGGCTGATCATCACATCAGTTATCTAATAAACAAAAGCTATTTATGTTTAAATCAAGTACAATAACTGGGGCAAAATAAAGTAATTGACAATACCCTTTTGTAGCATTCACTGAACCAATTTACACTGGAGCATAATGCTGTATGGGGAGGAACAACTGGAATTTGAGTATCTAAGTACAGCATTAACTTTGTGCACAACATTTTCTTGGATGAAATCAATATTTTTTTCCCTAAAATGAAAACACAAGCAATAGGTCCGGACTACGGGTGCTTGTCTGTACTTTCTCCATGTGGGTTTTCTCCGAGATCATCAGTTTCCTCCCATTTTCCAAAGACTTATAGGTTTGTAGGTTAATTGGCTTGGTATAAATGTAAAGTGTATGATGTCCAGCCCAGCCCATCGACCCTCTTCATCTGGGGCAAAGCGGAATCTCCAGACTGCCCGCAATGCCCAGGCAAGGGAACGTTGGAACACATCCTGAGCTGTTGCCCAAAGACTCTTGGGCAGTGCCGGTAAACCTGGCGTCACAACCAGGTTCTTAAACCCATTGCAGAAGCCATCAGCATGGGAATCGGCAGCTGCAGACGAGCACGCCCCACCACCCAGATGATTACCTTCATGAAGGCCAGAGTGCAGCTGCCAAGAACCACAGCAGCCAGGAATCTATCATAATTTTCTTGGATGAAATTAGTGCTTTCGTACACGTTCTTTGTTTCCTAATCTGAAAACACATGAAGCAAGAGGTGCTTTCTGGGAATAGTTTTTAATCATTTGCAAATACCCCACTCCAGAGTTGGATGTGAGACTGGGTAGAATGCCTAGTAACCATTGTGTGATTGGGTAGGATGCTTGGCAACCATTGTGCCCTGGTATTCAACCCAGTCCCCAATCAGTCACTTCCATAACCAGATGCACCCGATTCTGTAGCTGCAAATGTGCTTTAAGTCTCAACAACTATATTGCCATTGCAGTGCTCGTACTACTAGGAACAAGACAGTAGAGGCCAATGGTATCTTCATATGTTTTAGGAAATCTGAAGGGTATGTTTTCCCTCACAAAGGAATGAGGACGAAGTAAAGGCAAAAACAATTACAGCACTTGAAAGGCATTTGGACAGGCACAGATAGAAAATGTGCAGAGGGATACGGACTTAAGGTTGGCAACGATGTGGACAGGTATCAAGATGGGACAGGTGGGCCGAAAGGCCTGTTCTTGAGCTGTGATTCTACTCTATGAAAAAAGGAATCAATTACATTTTTGGCTCAAGATATCATTAGACTTGAGAGAAGACGAGACCACATTGTCTTTCCGTTAACTGGTTATCAAGCAATATAATCTTTTACCTCAGCACACATGGCAATAAACTAAAACTAAGAGTTAATATTACAGATATACAAAAGGACTCCAGTAGAACTGGGCAGAGAGGATACAACAAATTTAGCAATCATACCTTCAGGTTAGGTTGGGGCTCCAGCACCAATCCATGTGATCACACTGGTTATATTGTGCCAACCAGAAAAATACAATGCTGCCTACTTTTTCTTGTGATCATAATTATAATTCCTGCTAAAAACCAAGTGATATCCAGTTTAGTCTGTTTAGCTCTCATTTTCCTCTTTTGAAGTCAGTACAGTTAAAAGAGGTTTTCCATTTACAATGTTAAAAAATGTAATGGTAAAATAATAAGCAACTACATTTTGATTCCATTATTGTACATCTTTTATTTGCCATTTACTATGTCCCTATATTATAAACAATATTCTCAATGTTTACATTTCTGAAATATCCATTCACAGAGTTAAACCCTGCACATCAAGATAAATCATTAAAATACGTTGAGTCATGAACTTTACTTCCCTTGTGAATGTTTGAACCCAGATTAGCCATTCACAAATTTCACAGGAAATTATAAATTATAAATTATATACACCACCAATTTCATATTTATACTTAAAACCTTGCATTTATTGGTACTCAAAATATCAAATCAGATACCGGTTTTACATATAATATTTTGGAAAGCATTTAAAAAAAATGTTAAACCATATAGAGTTGCTTTGGAGATAATATTAAAAATCATGTAATTGTTAACCATAAAAACATTTTGCAATTTAAAATGCCAGAATCTTTTTGGTGCATGTTTGAGCTGCCATATTTCAGTTTAGTACGTTTGTCCCAGCCTATACTAAAATGCTAGAGATTACAGACCAAAATAGTTTCACATCAAAGAAATATTGTACATGGATGCACATTAAGTCCTAATTGTCATTGAAGAACACTACTCCATTGTTTGTAAAGGCCAAAATACCTTTCTTATCAATGGCTTAAGTATGGAACTTAATGTAGTTATCCTTGAAGAATGAATATAACCCTTAAAAGGCACATTCCATCACAAATAGTAGGAAAATACAATTTATTTTAAAAGCTCATATCTAACTACCACAAAAAATATTTTTGCATAAAATGTGCAATTTCAAAGTATATGTTTGATTAAATATATAAGATGAAAGTAGAACGTTATAGTTTGTTTTAAACTATATGGTACATAATTGCAGCAATCTTAAAAAATGAGCATGAGATTCTACGAACAAATCGAATAAAATAGCATGGCTAAACTTTGATGGAAAGGCAGTTAAATCTCAAGATAAACAAAAATAATTCTATCTGATTTATACATGCAACATTCCACGCTGGTGCTATAAGACAGCAGAATCACATGGATGCCAGCCAGCAAGTGGGCAAGACCATTTTAACCTGGACTCATCACCATATTTCATCAAATTCATTAGTATCAACATAAGATCAACATATCAGCAGCAAGTCAGCAATGACTAGCAGTGTTAATCATACTGTGTCCCAGCATGAATAAAATTAGGCTGTAACAAGCCGGCTACAATACGGACTACAGGACGACTATTTTTTTTTATTTGGGAGTGAAATTGGTCTGTGAAGTTATTACAAAATAAAGATAAGAGGCAGGTGATGGTGAGGGACAGAAGAGATATGCTTCAGGTTTAAAATATCTGCCACACTTAGTCCATGCTTTGTGAAAGCAGGTCAAATTCATTCCATACATTGCCCACTAATAGAACAACAGTAATAAATAATAAACCTCAAGCCAGCACCAACCTTTAAATCCCAGTGGTAGAATATTTTGGCCTATTAACGCACTGATTTGATAAAACTACTGGCACCCAAAATCATTCATAGAATTTCCCAACCAGGGAAAGGGTGGATGAAAAAATGTATTATGTGATTATAATTCTACTAAGACATGATTAAGGCAGCCAAGTTCATTTCAGAAGACGTGTTCCATTTTATGGTAATTGATCACAAAATCATTCAGGTACATGGAGCGCTAATTCTGCAAGGGCATTAACTCAGCATGACCTGAGATTTAAGTTTGATAATTTCATTGATTTGCTTAAATCTTTGGGCTGCAGAATGTTCGAGTCATCAACATAATTAAAAATTATGAACCGAGTAAATATATTCTTGCATCAAAAGCTTAAAAGGATCTAAACAGACCCCAATATTGGTCTGTGAATACAAATAGCACTTTAGGTCTGAGAAAGTGCATGAAAGCAGCTTATACAAATTCTTGCTTGGTTTCTATCCACTGTTTTTACTGTTCTCATCCATCTTGATCTCAGTCTGTTGAACGGCCAGAAAAGATTCCCATGTAGCTAAGCACTAAAAGATAATTAAAAAAAACATTTCTCAATATAAAGGCACAAGGATATGCAGATGTTGCTTTACAAATTTCACTACTCAAATTTCACTGTACCTTAATTGGTACATGTGACAATTAAATTGAATCTTGAAAAAAGAAAAGAGTCTGAAAAGGTTCCCAATCCAGTCACCAGAGATACACAAAATGCTGGGGAAACTCAGCAGGACAGCCAGCATCTCTGGAGAGAAGGAATGGGTGACGTTTCGGGTGAAGACCCTTCTACAGACCGAGTCTCGACCCAAACGCCACCCATTCCTTCTTTCCAGAGACGTTGCCTGACCCGTAGAGTTACTCCAACATTTGGTGGCTATAGCTGAAATGTTATATCTGCTTTTCGGACCGGAATCTTTTGAGAATGATCAGGTTATTAGCTTAAACAAATTAAAAAATAAATGACTTCAAAATTGGCGGGAAAAAAAACTTCTATAGAAAACCAGCTTTATGCACACTAATAATTCATCTCGTATAATCAAATTAAATAATCTAATCTACAGATGGTATGGTGCTCAAGTTCAGTGCTTGAACCTCTGAAGACATGGGCTATTATTGCTAACTTTCTTCAAGCAGGCCTGCCACCAGTGAACGGCAGTTATATCACTGTAAAGAAAGATGATCAAATGTTGATAATGTACACACTCTTGCTAGGTTAAAGTTTACCCAAGATTACAAGTTACCAAAAAAAGCAATTATTAATTTTCTTTTTTAAGATTAGGATAGTGCGCTATAAAAAAAACATGCTCCACCAATATTGCAAAATCACTATTTTAGAGTCAGAGCTGTACAGCATAGAAACAGCCCTTCAGCCCTCGACATCCATACTGATCATTTTGCCTATTTACACCAATCCCGTTTGGTCTGCA
The DNA here is from genome assembly GCA_963514005.1 of Raja brachyura. The sequence goes on from OY740790.1 coordinate 59,286,950, forward strand.
TCTTTTTAAGCCTTGCCAATATGTGTTTGTCTAAATGCTTTTGTACACGACTCAATCACCTTCTCTAGCAACGCATTAGTTTATTCTGTAGGCACTAGGAAGTGGGTGGCACAGTGGTAAGAGTGGCTGCCTTACAGCGCCAGAAATAGACTGATCCTAACTACGGGTCCTGTCTATGGAGTTTGTACGTTCTCCCTGTGACCATGTGGGTTTTCCCCGGTGCTCTGCTTTCCTTCCACGTTCTCAAAAATTGCAGGTTTGTAGGTTAATTGGCTTTTGTAAATTGTCCTTGGTGTGTTAGAGAGAACTAGTGTACAGGCAATTGCTGGTCGGCATGGACTTGGTAGGCCGAAGGGCCTGTTTCTACACAGCATCTCTAAAATTAAAGGAACTGCAGGTGCTGGTTTGCAAAAAAAAGACAAAGTGCTGAAGTAATTCAATGGGTCAGGCAGCATCTCTGGAGAACATTGATAGGGTTACAATTCTCCAGAGATGCTGCCTGACCTGCTGAGTTACTCCAGCACTTTGTGTTTTGATAATGAGTTTACTTTGTATTATTGTCACGTATCATTATCTTACCAAGATAGTGGAAAACCTGTGTGTTGCCTGACAAGTTCACAAATTATAGGGGTAGAATTAGGCCATTCAGCTTCCTAATCCCATTTTCCTGCGTTCTCCCCATAATTCTTGACACCTGTTCAAAAATCTATCTCTGCCTTAAAAAGATCCACTGACTTGGCCTCCATGGCCCTCTGTGGCAATGACTTCCACAGATTAACTACCCTCTGACTAAAGAAGTTCCTCCTCATCTTTCCAAAAGAGCACCGCTCAGCTGGCATTCAGTTTAAACAAACCGTACACGAGTGCCATCAACTAGGATGGTACGAATGAACATCATGTTCATTAATGCAGCACTTGGGATGATTGCCTTCCACTTCGTATATTAAATGAAATCATGCCTTTATTAGATCAAAAGGCAGAAATATCAGCTACAAATGAATAATGGCTATTGCATGATGCAAGTAGTAATTTAATTATTCAATAGCATTTGCAAATATCTTTCATTTAAAAAAAACTAAACAGATACTAAGTAAGGTTTGCTATCCCAGATGACATTTCAAATGATTAAATCAGGTGCACTCATGTGCATTAGCAAACATTTTTAATCCTTCTAGTAGATAATTTTTAGCAGTTTCTTACCTCTTCATAATAATGAATATTATTTTCAGCCGTATTGCAAAAAGCTGATTTCAGATCACTCCGCATGTTCAAATACCACCTTTTCCAATCCGCTTTCAAGTTGGTATTGGCATATTCTACTTTATCCTCAAATTGGGCAATATCTGCCTGAAGCTAAAATAAAGTTACTTGCATTAAAATGCAGTTGTGCTTCGGAAATATCTGTTTCTATACAGCACCAAGCTAAGAAAACAACAATGTTATTTAGTGTAGAATTAAGTCCTTCCACTACCAAGATTATAAGGCATAGGATCAGAGTAAGGCCATTTGGCCTGTTAAGTCTTCTCCGCCATTTGATCATGGCTGATCTATTTTTTCCCCTCAACCCCATTCTCCTGCCACTCCTTGTAACCTTTGGCCAATTGCGAAGTATGTCAAAATATTGCAAATTACAGCTTAAAGAAACTTAATAGGCATCGCTATAAAAAGTCCTGATCTAGATAAGATATCCATTTAGTTTCCAGTAGCTTTATAGCAATTATTACGCAATATTACCAATAACAGAATAGTTCCAATTAAGTAATTGAAACAAAATCTAATACTAATCGATGGTTCAGCCTTATTACCACAGGTGTATAGTATTTTGATATTTAAACCTTAATTAGTATTGCTTTGCAAAAGTCATTGCATAACAAAGTTTAAAGACAAATAATATTTTATTATTTTTACAATACACTTTTCAACTTAAACACATAGAATTTGTAGTCATCCAGTAAATATTTTTTTGGATGATTTATTGGAGCATTTAAAAGATCACAAGTATCAGTTTTAATCAGATTATTCGTTTAATCCCAACCCTCACCCCAACCCAGCAAAAATCAGTCACGTTCTTAGTAAAAGCCGAGACTAACTGGAATCAATTGCTACATTCTACACCATCTGTTTGCATTGTGTGTGTCTCAGATAACATGGGATGAAGTTCTACCATGTTGAAATGTGGGTTGCTAGAGCGATAAGGAGCACATCAGCTGGGTTCCCTTTATTCCCCCTCAAGCTTTATCCTCAAAGGCATGAAATAAATTTGTCAAATATAATTTACTTTTCATTAAACTCATGCATTGCATTATATTTTCTCCATGTCCTGCTTCTATTTGTCGAGACAAACCTAGAAAGAGGCGAGGGGAATGCAGTCCTCTTGAAGTTCTGACAAGGCAACTTTTCCCAGGCACATTGCAAACACAAGTTGTGAGCATTGCCTCTTACTCAGCAGAGTAGTGGAACATTACAATAATGCTCCAGGTACAATTTTGTCACTGGAGGGATTAAATCACAAAGCACCAATTGAATAATATCATAAAATCCATGGGCTCAAACATTTTCAGAAAAAAACTCATCTCATTGCCAAGTCGGTACCGTGATGTACTTCTGCTGTAAGGCATGTTTCCATAACACAAAGTGGGCATAACATCAGTCATGAATTAGGGAACACTGTTTGCATTACGCAGGCCGAAATGGTTATCATACAATTTTGATCGGTAACAAGAATAACTTTGAATTTGACAAGCAGAATCTGTGTCTTGGATTTAAACAGTATTGGGGAACAATGTCTCCACATAACCTCCCTTAGGTAATCAGACATCATTGTCTCTTAAGAACACAACTGCTTGCTTTAACAGTGTTCATTGAAGGTGACAAGCAATTACTTCTACTGACATTTATGCAAAGAAGCTCTATTAAGCAATACAACCTTTGGTATTGTAACAAAATTTGCTTTACAATGCTAGAGAACCGGGTTCAATCCCGACTACGGGGCACTGTCTGTATGGAGTTTGCAGGTTCTCCCTGTGATCGCGTGGATTTTCTCTGGGAGCTCGGGTTTCCTCCATCCAACATTCCAAAGATGTGTAGTTTGTAGATTAATTGGCTTCTGTAAAATTACCCCAAGGGTGCAAAACCGGGATACCATAGAACTAGTGTATGGGAGATCGTTGATCGGGGTGGACTCGGTCAGCCCAAGGGCCCGTTTCCGCACTGTTTTGCTAAACTAAACCAATTTATTGTTCTTGAAAAGACTGTTACTTTAGAAAATCCTGAGGAAAAAAAACGTTGTTATCGTGAATCTGAAACTCCTAATCCCCTTTTCCCCCGTTGACACAGTTGTCTTTATAAAACGAGAGGTTTAATAGGATCACAACAATGGCGTTATTGTAGAACTACCTGTATTAAATAGTTATTTCACCTAAGCAGGGATGGAGCAAAGTCTTGTGAACGGAAATTCACCCCTTAAGTGGCTGATCTTTTTTTTTTTTAATTAATTTTATTAGAAGTCAGTACAGGAATATGGCACCAAACTGCCTAATGTATATTGACATATTACATTTTATGTACAGCTTCTTATTTTTTTTAAATAATGAAAAAGAAAAAGAGAGAATAGATAATAAAAGATAGAGAAACGTGTGATATAGTGTGTGAGAAGGAAAAAAGTGTGAAAGAAAATTGGAAAAAAGGAAAAAAAAGAGTAGAAAGTAAGAGATTAAGAAGATCATTATCTATATTCTTAACAATCCCTCACCCAGTCCTGAAACAGTTAGCTTCTATGATTTTGTTGCACCATATGCTTCCAAAAAATCGATAAATGGAGACCAACTAGTTAGGAATTGGTCTGATTTATCTATTAGGAGGAATCGCATTTCCTCAAGATGTGCGGTGTCCAACATGTTTGAAATCCACATTTTAAGCGTTGGTATGGATGTATTTTTCCAAAAGTTAAGTATAAGTTTTTTTGCCGTTATTAACGCCTAATTAAAAAATAAATTTTGAGTAGTTCAATTTATTCCCATCTTCCATTACTCCAAATGTAATAGTTTCAGTATTAGGTTCCATTTTTATCTAGAATAATTTTGTAAATATTTCAAAAATATCACTCCAGAATTTATAAAGTTTTATGCAGGAGACAAAAGAGTGTTACAGTTGCATTTTGGGATAGACATTTATCACAAATGGGGGAAGTATTTGGATAGAATTTATTCAATCTAGTTTTTGAATATAATCTATGCAAAATTTCAAATTTAATTAAATTATGTCTTACATTAATCAAACATTTGTGTATATATATCAAATACTTTTCCCATGTTTCCTTCGTGATTTTGATCATTAATTCTCGTTCCCACTCTTCTCTAAGTGCCTCTGTCGATGGTAAATCTATATTTAAAATAATATTATATAAACATTATACTACTTTCTGCAAGTCAGCCTTAATATTCATTGCTTCTTCCAGTGGATTTAAAGTTATGTTTTGATATCTTTGTATGTATTTCTTCACTGATCCTTTTAATTCCCATTGATTATATGTTTTAGCAATAAGAGATATTGTCTGTTGGGTAGAACTGTCCAACCAGAAAATTATATTCTTAATCTGCACTGCCCAATAATAATACAAAAAGTTCGGAAGTGAAAGTTTGGACAAGTGTTTTCTTTGAATTCTGTGTGATCTATAGTCCCAGATAAAATTGGTAATATTAGAGTCTAACCATATAACAATTACAGCACGGAAACAGGCCATCTCAGCCGTTCAAGTCCATGCCGAACAACTTTTTTCCCTTAGTCCCACCTGCCTGCACTCATACCATAACCCTCCATACCCTTCTCATCCATATGCGTATCCAATTTATTTTAAAATGATACCAACGAACCTGCCGCCACCACTTCCACTGGAAGCTCATTCCACACCGCTACGACTCTCTGAGTAAAGAAGTTCCCCCCTCATGTTACCCCTAAACGTCTGTCCCTTAATTCTAAAGTCATGTCCTCTTGTTTGAATCTTCCCTATTCTCAAAGGGAAAAGCTTGTCCACATCAACTCTGTCTATCCTCTCATCATTTTAAAGACCTCTATCAAGTCCCCCCTTAACCTTCTGCGCTCTAGAGAATAAAGACCTAACTTATTCAACCTATCTCTGAAACCCAGGCAACATTCTAGTAAATCTCCTCTGTACCCTCTCTATTTTGTTAACATCCTTCCTATAATTGGGCGACCAAAATTGTACACCATACTCCAGATTTGGTCTCACCAATGCCTTGTACAATTTTAACATTACATCCCAGCTTCTATACTCAATGCTCTGATTTATAAAGGCTAGCATACCAAAAGCTTTCTTTACCACCCTATCTATATGAGATTCCACCTTCAAGGTGGAACTATGCACGGTTATACCCAGATCCCTCTGTTCAACTGTATTCTTCAATTCCCTACCGTTTACCATGTACGCCCTATTTTGATTTGTCCTGCCAAGGTGTAGCACCTCACATTTATCAGCATTAAACTCCATCTGCCATCTTTCAGCCCATTTTTCCAACTGGCCTAAATCACTCTGTAGACTTTGGAAATCCTCTTCATTATCCACAACACCCCCTATCTTGGTTTCATCTGCATACTTACTAATCCAATTTACCACCCCTTCATCCAGATCATTGATGTACATGACAAACAACAAAGGACCCAACACAGATCCCTGAGGCACCCCACTAGTCACCTGCCTCCAACCCGACAAACAGCCATACACCATTACCCTCTGGCTTCTCCCATTCAGCTACTGTTGAATCCATCTTGCTATTCCTGCAGTCTAGTTTAAATAAAAATGTTTTTTGGGGACATGTAATGGTATAGATTGAAATAGGTATAATATTTGTGGTAAAAAGATCATTTTTATAGCATTTATTGTGCCTATTAATGATAACGGAAGTGTTTTCCAGAATTTAATCAACGCGTTGAGTTTATTTAATAAAGGCATAAAATTGGCATTAAATAATGCTTTGTATTTTCTGGTAATTTGAATACCCAAATACTTAAATTTTTCTGTTGCAATTTCAAGGGGGAATTTTAATAGGTGTGTAGATTCTTGAGGTTTTACTGTCATTATTTCACTTTTATTCCAATTTATTCTATATCCAGAAAAAGAACCGAATACCTCTATTAAATTTAATAAGTTTGGTATGCTCGTTTGTGAATTTGTAATGTATAAAAGTATATAGTCTACATATAATGACATTTTAGTATTTGAGTCCCTAGTATTATATCCCTGAATATTTGGATGAATTCTTATACTTTCAGCCAGCCTATCATAAGGACAAATAGCAGAGGTGATAAAGCACATCCCTGCCTATTGACCCTCGATAATTGAAATTTTGGAGATAACATATTATTAATATTCTTGCTGTCGGTTTATCACATAATAATTTTACCCATACAATAACATTCTCTCCCATATTAAATTTTTGTAATACTTTATATAAATACTGCCACTCTACCTGATCATATGCTCTCTCTGCGCCCAGAGAAACAATTGATATATCTTCTTCCTCAGTTTTAAATTTGTACATTATATTAAACAGGCGTCTCAAATTATTAAATTAATGTCTTTTGGGTATAAACCCCGTTTGACCAGGATTTATCAATTTACTAATATAGTTACTCAATCTTCATGCTGAAGTCTTTGCTAAAATTTCCTGATCTGCATTTAAAAGTGAGCCCGGTTCATCTAAATCTTTATCTTTTTTTGGTATAAGCGTAATAGTTGATTCAGCTAATGGTTCTGGTAATTTATTTTCTTTAACGGCATGAGTATATAAATTAAGCGTGGAGCCGTTATCTCATGAAATCTTTTATAAAATTTGTTACTAAAACCATCTGTTCCAGGCATTTTACCATTTTTCAATTATTTTATTGTTTCACTTATTTCTTCAAGTGTAATCTGAGCTCCTAATTCCTCTTGTTCCGAAAGGTCAAGTTTTGGAAGATTACAGTTATCTAAAAAAAATTATAATTCTTCTACTTTACTTCTACTTTAGTTTTAGATGTATACAAATTTTGATAAAATTGAGCAAATCTATTATCCTTAGGTAATGTTAGTAATTCATCTTCCTCTGATTACATATTAGTGATAGGATTTTCCTTTTCTTGTTTTTTCAATTGACGAGCTAAGAGTTTATGTGGCTTGTCACCAAATTCGAAATGTTCCTGTTTTGTGATTTGGAATATTGTATCCACTAAAAAATAATCAATTCATGAATAAGTTTTATGTACCGAAAAGTAAAACAAATATTCCCTTCCAGTTCTCCATACATCTATTATATTAGTTTTTTAAAATATATGTATTTAGAAGTTCACTAGTCTTACCCATCCTTTGTTTTACTGACTTATCTAAATATGGATCTAAAACGCAATTGAAATCCCCCCCTTCCCCCCCCTATTATTACATTTTGGTAATTAAACTCTGATATTATATCTACAATTTTATTAAAGAATTGGGGGTTGTCAAAATTCGGCGCAAGTGGCTGATCATTTTTGAAAATAATTTTAGAAATTCTAATTAAAATTGCAAATGTAAACTTAATTTCTAGAAGTACCCATGGTGGAAGGTAAAATAACTTTCCTATCTTTCTTTTGGCTATTTTCAACCAACAAGTGTGTCTTTTTGCTACACAGAGAAGTGTTTCATTCTAAAGCCGACAATCTGAGAAAATTCAGTTTCTGATGCAAACTAGTACCATTTTACTCTCTGAGTGCTGGATGGGAATTAATCTACTACACGACATGACCTACTGAAATTATGACTAATTCCTGCTTCTGCTCGATGTGTTGCTTTGTATTTAATAGCTCAACCAAGGCATCTTAGCAGCCCATGATTGATGGGTTTCTATGAAATTATGAAGAACTTGACGCAATTTTGAAATATCAATGGACAAATTCTGCACAACATACACTAACTGATAATCAGTATAAGGCATCTGACCAACAGTGTGAAAATGGAACTGCTGAAAAGATATTTTAAAAAGCCATGCAGGTGATTTTCATGGAGTCAAATACAGCACTTAACTTCAATTTTACTAATTGTAAATGTTTTCACTTCATCATAGAATATAGGTACAGGAGGTGGCCATTCAATATGATCATGGCTGATCATCCAAATTAGTATCCTGTACCTGCCTTCTCTCCATACCCCTTGAACCCTTTAGCCACAAGGGCCACATCTAACTCACTCTTAAATTTAACCAATGAACTGGCCTCAACTACCTTCTGTGGCAGAGAATTCCACAGACTCACCACTCTGTGTGAAAAATGATCTCTCATCTTGGTCCTAAAAGACTTCCCCCTTATCCTTAAACTGCGACCCCTTGTTCTGGAGTTCCCCAACATCGGGAACAATCTTCCTGCATCTAGCCTGTCCAACCCCTTAAGAATTTTGTAAGTCTCTATAAGATCCCCCCTCAATCTCCTAATAGTGATTGTAGTTCAATCTCTTATATCATAGTGATTGTAGTTCAAAAGTAAATAAGCTTGAGGCACTATGAAGTCATGTAGTCACTTTATAAATACTAGTTTCTTATATTTCAAGAAATGATTTTAGGGCAGTTTCCAATGTGTGAACCGCAGGTTAAAAATTTGTTTATCTTTCATCCGTTGGAAATGAACACAAGATTTAGAAGGTTTTAATATCTGTTAGTTCAGTCAGCCAAATGCAGATAATGATTGAATACTTTCTAATATGCTAAACAAATAATATTCAAGTAAATAATATGCAGTCAGACAGTAAAATTAAAAATGTTTTAGATAAGTGTAATCTTCCAAAACAAGAGGAATTAGGAGCTCAGATTACACTTGAAGAAATAGGTGAAACAATAAAATCGTTGAAAAATGGTAAGATGCCTGGACCAGATGGTTTTAGTAATGAATTTTATAAAAGATTTCATGAGATAACGGCTCCATGCTTACTTAATTTATATACTCACGCTTTTAAAGAAAATAAATTACTAGAAACATTAGCTGAATCAACCATTACGCATATACAAAAAAAGGATAAAGATTTAGATGAACCGGGCTCACATAGAGCGATATCATTTTTAAATACAGATCAGAACATTTTAGCAAATACCTTAGCAAGAAGACTGAGTAAATATATTAGTAAATTGATAAATCCTGATCAAACAGGGTTTATACCCAAAATACATTAATTTAATAATTTGAGATGCCTGTTTAATATAATGTACTCACATAAAACTGAGGAAGAAGATATCAATTGTTTCTCTGGACGCAGAGAAAGCATTTGATCAGGTAGTGTGGCAGTATTTATATAAAGTATTGCAAAAATTTAATATGGGAGATAATTTTATTGTATGGATAAAATTACTATATGATAAACCGACGGCAAGAATATTAACCAATAATATGTTATCGCCAAAATTTCAATTATCGAGGGTCAATAGGCAGGGATGTGCTTTATCACCTCTGCTATTTGCCCTTATGATAGAGCCCCTGGCTGAAAGTATAAGTAGTAATCCGAATTTTCAGGGATATAATAATAGGGTCTCAAATAATAAAATTTCATGTTATGCAGGCACTATACTTTTATATATTACAAACTCACAAATGAGCATAGTAAACTTATTAAATTTAATAGAAGAATTCATTTTTTTTCTTGATACAGAATAAATTGGAATAAAAGTGAAATCATGACGTTAAAACCTCAAGAATCTACACACCTATTAAAATTCCCCTTTAAAATTGCAACAGAAAAATTTAAGTATTTGGGTATTCAAATTACTAGAAAATACAAAGCATTATTTAATGCTAATTTTATGCCTTTATTAAATAAACTCAACATGCCGATTAAATTCTGGAAACACTTCCGTTATCATTAATAGGCAGAATAAACGCTATAAAAATGATCTTTTTACCACAAATATTATACCTATTTCAATCTATACCATTATATATACCAAAAAACGTCTTTAAAGAAATAGACTCTAATATTACCAATTTTATCTGGGATTATAGATCACACAGAATCCAAAGAAAACATTTGTGCAAACCAAAAGACATTGGGGGACTTTCACTTCCGAACTTTTTGTATTATTATTGGGCAGTGCATATTAATAATATAATTTACTGGTTGGACAGTTTTACCCAACAGACAGAATGGATAAGAATGGAGAAAGAGGACTGTTCTCCTTGTAATATAGGAGCGATCCTCTTCTCCCCGATAAAACTGAACACAATATATAAGAATAACCCAATTATACATGATACAATAAGAATTTGGAAACAAATAAAATTATCCTTAAAATTAAGGAAACCTATCATTGTTAATGCCAATAGTGAATAATCCATCATTTAAACCATCTCTTATTGCTAAAACATATATTCAATGGGAAAGAATGGGAATTAAAAGGATTGGTGATATGAATGAAATGGGAAATCTGTTATCATTCCAACAATTACATTTAAACTGAAAAATAACCAATATTTTAAATATCTTCAGATCTGCGACTTCATGAAGAAATACATACAAAGATATCAAAACATAACTTTAGATCCACTGGAAGAAGCAATGAACATTAAGGCTGACTCACAGAAATTAATATCATATTTATATAATAATATTTTAAATATAGATTTATCATCGACAGAGGTACTTAGAGAAGAGTGGGAATGAGAATTAATGATAACAATTACGAAGGAAACATGGGAAAAGTGATATATATATATATATATATATATATATATATATATATATATATATATATATATATATATATATATATATATATATATATAGATATATATACATACACAAATGTTCGATTAATGCAAGACATAATTTAATTCAATTTAAAATTTTACATAGATTATATTATTCAATCTTGGTGCCCTGGTGCCATATTCCTGTACTGACTAATAAAAGTAATTAAAAAAATGATCAGCCACTTAAGGAGTGAATTTCCGTTCACAAGACTTTGCTCCATTCCTGCTGAAGTTAAATAACTAATTAATACAGGTAGTTCAACAATAACGCCATTGTTGTGATCCTATTAAACCTCTCATTTTATAAAGACAACTGTGTCAATGAGGGATAGGGGATGAGGAGTTTCAGATTCACGATAACAACGTTATTTTTTTCCCCTCAGGATTTTGTAAAGTAACAGTCTTTTCAAGAACAATAAATTGGTTTAGTTTAGCAATACAGTGCGGAAACGGGCCCTTCAGGGTTGGGTGAGGGATGGTCAAGAATATAGATAACGATCTCCTTAATCCCTTACTTTCTACTCTTTTTCTTTCCCAACTTCATTCTTTCACACTTTTTTTCTTTCTCACACACTATATATATATCACATGTTTCTCTATCTTTTATTATCTATTCTCTCTTTTTCATTATTAAAAAAAATAAGAAGCGGTACATAAAATGTAATATGTCAATATATATTAGGCACCTTAGTGCCATATTCCTGTACTTACTTCTAATAAAATAAAATTTGAAAAAATAAATTAAAAATAATAATATGCAGTCGTAAAGTACACAGAAAGTGGTGGGACATTAACAAGTTCTCATTTGCATTAGTTAGTTCAACCATTCCATCCTAAGGGGTCGCTGAACATACAACATTTATGTTTGCCTCCCCCCCCCCCCCCACTTAAACACAATGTCCGACAGTGAGATTTGGCTCTGAAACTTGTATGTTTGGCAGGAAAGCCTTAACTAAAAGTGAAGAAAATAGTTATCTGGAAATATGGTTATTTACAAAAGGCACGCACGTTTTAATAAATTTATATACATATTTCTAACACTTAATTCCAATCATCGAAATTTTGGTTAGAGTGCCATCTACTGATCGACTGTGGTAGCTTTAGCAGAACTGTCAGACAAAACCATTGCTATTTTCAAAATTAAAGACAGTAAAATTCAGTTAATAGGGCAATAGAGAATTTGATAAAAGTGAATCCAAATTACAATACAAATTGGAGTTAATTGGGTACATGAAGGCATATAAACATATTTTACGTCACAGCACACAAACAGGCTTTTCGATCCACAATGCCTGTGCTTACCATGATAACAATTTCATCAAATCCCACCTGCCTGCGTGTGATCGATATCCCTACATTCCCTCCCTGTTTGTGTGCCTGTCTAAATACCTCAAATTTTGCTGACATATACTTAGAAAAGTTGCCGCACAAATTTCCTTTCAATTTTCTCCCTTCACCTTAAACCTACAACCTCTATCTAGTATATTGGAAAAATGTTATCTGCCCGGTCGCAATGTTATTTTCTTGGAATTGATGCTTCTCTCAGCCTGTGGTGTCTAGAACGGGTCACGTTTCAAAACAACAGCTATTCAAGACAATTCATTCATTTCATTCATTCATCATCGTTGAAAACATTAGCGACGTAGTGGTGCTGGTTTCCAACGAGAACGGTGACGGACGCACCACACATCTCTGTCCTCCAGTTCCTGCAGACCTCCGCCGCTGGAAGTATAGGATTTTGGTGTGTGTGCTTTATCACCATTCCTTACAATGCTATGTATGACAGTGATCGCAACTTCTACTAAAGTGTGGATGGCCGTTGGCTCTCTAGAAGCTCATCTGCCCTTTGACAGTTCTTGTTCTTGGTCCTGCTGGGGGTCCACAGCCCCCTCCTCACCTGGGGGCTGTGCACGAACTAGGTGGGGGAGACAGTTTAGTCGCTGAATATCCGACCATGGAGCAGGATATGTGTATATATTTTCCATATACTAGCAGGTAGTAATAATCAAATGAATGAACTCTAGCTGATTTAGTTCTCCTTCCTAATGGACATAAATGCAACACAGACCGTGATCAAGGAACTGAAAATAGACACATGATCAAACCTGGAGCCTGCCTTTTCCTTGTCACTTTTAACACTACACATTGATCAATGAGATCTATACAGCCGTGCCCTGATTTAAGCTTCAAAAAAATTCAGCCCCATACATTTAATAATCTATTATGAGCATAGCTACGAATCGTCTGATATTGGGAGTGCTGACCATTTGAAAGCAATTTTTAAAAATTGGGACGGGCTGTGTCTTAGTTGCGGAAGAATCCATTTTTGGAAAATTAAAATTGTGGATATTCAAAGTACACTAAGTTGCATTTTATATTCTGATATCTAGTATACACAGATGATATTTACCCCCCCCCCCCCCCCCCCCACTCCTTTCTGCCACCTGGCTCCATTTATCCCCTTTTCTCCCTCTTAAGTTTTCCTTTGTTTCTACATATCATCCAGCAAATGCTATCTCCCAACTTCACCCTACCTGGTGGATCCATATGGCCATCATCCTGACCAACTATTGCCGACCAGCCTCGTCTTGCCTCATCTCATCTCTTCTACATTCTCAGTCCTGATGCAAAACATTGATTGTCCTTCCACCTCCACAAATGCTGCCAGACTTTCTGACTTCTGCCAGCAGTTTGCGCTGTGCACCCAACTAATAAAATACTGTAGACTCAAACCAAGGATAATTCCCTACCATAAAATGCTGGTGTTTCAGAGTGAGGGCATGCAAGTTAAGTGCAATACGTTTTGTTGTACCTCTTCAATTTCTTGATCAATTTTCTGCTGCTTCTGTTGTTTCACTTCTTCTGTGCTCTTACCCAGGATGGCACCAAATGTAAAACTTTGATCCGAGTGTTCGAGCTGATTAAAGTGGATTTAAATGAATTTTAATCAAACGATCGCAAGCATGGGACAGAATACAATAATTTACTCACATGCAAATGAATGTCATGGATCAAGATTATTATGCATTTGGTACATGCAGAATAATCTCAGCAAATGTAAAAGCAAATTTACCATTTATATTCAGTAGGTCCACCTGAACTCGCATCGCATTAATGTGAATAATTCAAGTTAATTTCCCAATCTAAAATACACCAGGACAGAGAATCTGACATTTACCATTTCTCTCTCCGCTTTCTTGTTAGCCAAGGAATCAACTCGAGAATCATAATCTGCCTGAATTAGATCCCTTCTCTTCAGTACAGACTAAGATAACACATGGAAAAAAAAATTAGTCTTATAAATACCACAGACATATAACTAGGTGCATAATATGAAATATGTTATATAAGTGTTACAGTCTAGTAAAGGTTAACCATCTGATAGACATCAAGTTTCTAAGCAGTAGCATAATTTTGTTGAGCATCCCACAGTATCTTCATTACTTTTGAAATCAGGAAAGCTCATCTGATGTGCATTGCGAGGTTCTTATCAATTCAGTTTATTGTCATATACAATAGGATGCAATGAAATTCCTTCTTCGCATGCAGCTTACAGTGCACGTTATTCGTACAGTAAGAATAAATACAACTACAAATGCAAAATATAAAATGTACAATACTGAAATAACCAAATGAGGTAGAATTAAGCGTTACAGTAAGTTGCAGCATCTGCAGTAATGGAGCATGCAAGAGGTGATTGGTTCAGAAATCCGAAAGCTGTTCTTAAATCTGGACATCCAAGCTATCAAGTTTTCATATCTTCTCCCGGAGACCAGAATACAGAACAGGGAATGGTCAGGGTGATAAGCATTCTTGGCAACATTTCCAGCCTTTCTGATGCAATGCAATGAACTGTGAATATGGACTGCATAGAAGTGACAAGCCTGTGATACACTGGGCAGTGTTCACCATTTTCTGCAGGTTCTTTTTTAAATGTAAATACTGGTTCTGTTGTTTTGCACAATCCCGTAACCATTACCACTTTCATTTCCCTGTACATCCTGTATGTGTATATTGAGCGTGAGAATCATGCATTTTACAAAATGCTCACGCTCTCACCCTGATGACAGAAGTTCTCAACCTCAAATTTTTTCCCCCAATATATATAAATAATTAAATGGAGTCGGGCTCCTCCACACTCACCAATGGGAATAGTTTTCTGTCAGCTGGTTTCCCGTAAAGAACGAGCAATTTGATTGGCTTAAGACCATCGCACACTATTTAAAATGGCAATGTAGACAAAATTCTTGGAGAAACTCAGCAGGTGAGGCAGCATCTATGTCTGAGTTTGACCCTTCTTCACACGCAAGCATTTCTCCAGCATTTTTGTCGACCACTCCATAGATGATGCCTCACCCGCATTCACATTCCCATGCAGATGGTGTGATAGGTGAGACACGGCGGTGGTCCCAGCACCGACCCCCGAGGCACCGCTCATACCTCCCACCCACACTTCCGACGGCTCCGTGTCCGCCGGCCGCTCTGTCCACACCGCATGGAGTTTTAACCCCGGCCCGGAGCCAGGAGCAGACCGGATGAGTGGGGGCGTCGGTGCCACCTCTGGAGCCGCGTGGGTGAATCTCAGGCTAAGGACCTGTTCCGATGCCCGACCCCCGGGTCACTGTCCGTCACCTCCCCCGGGTCACTGTCCCTCACCTCCCCCGGACCACTGTCCCTCACCTCCCCCGGACCCCAGCTGGACACAGAGCACCTGGGCCGGCCCCCATTTCAGGGGATGCGGGGGGGGGGGGTGAAGAGGAAAACGCTGTTTTCCTGTTTCCATGCTGTAAGACTACGACACACTGTAGAAAGGGTGCAAATGTTCTGGAGAGGATCCAGGGGCGATTTATGAACAAGTTGGCAGGGCTGGTATTTTTTTTTTCACTTTGAAGAAAGATTTGATAACTGGAATTGAATTCTCTGCATCAACAGAGGTGAACAAGACTTAGTTGAGGTGAATAATATTATGAGAACAGGACATTTCGCTTAACAAAGAGTGTAGGAAGGAACTGCAGATGGTGGTTTAGATAGACACTAAAAGCTGGAATAACTCAGCAGGACAGGCAGCACTTCTGGAGAGAAAGAATAGGTGATGTTTCGGGTCGAGGCCTTCAGACTGAAGAGGTTGAAAATCAGCCATAAAACACAATGACTGGAGATGTGCGTTATCCAACTACGGGCAGAAAACAGAATCATGTGTTCATCTCTATTGACGCGACACGATAATAAATATCAAAGATTATAGAGGAGCAAGATAGGCCACTCCTCGGAAATCCAATGGACTGGTGTGTAGTACGTAACGGAACGTCACGGCCGCCATTTTGACGGACTGCCTCCCTCTGTGTAATCCGCTCCAAAGCTACAGAGCAGTTGCAAGCAAAGATGATAGAGGAGCAAGATGCATTAGAAAGTTATTAGATTTATTTGTAATAGATCTTTACTTACCTCTCGATCTCTCTCTCTTCTCGCTATCTCTCTTTATTCCCTCGATCTCTCTCCCCCTCTCAATCTCTCTCTCTCCCCTCTCGATCTCTCTCTCCCTCTCGATCTCTCTCCCCTCTTTCTCGATCTCTCTCTCTCCCCTCTCTTCTCTCAATCCCTCTCTCTTCCTCTCTTCTCTCGATCTCTCTCTTCTCTCTCGATCCCTCTCCCCTCTCGATCTCTCTCCCCTCTCTTCTCTCCATCCTCTCTCCTCTCGATCCCTCTCTCTCCCCTCTCGATCTCTCTCTCCTCTCTCGATCTCTCTCTCCCCTCTCTTCTCTCGATCTCTCTCCCCTCTCTTCTCTCGATCCCTTTCTCCCCTCTCGATCCCTCTCTCCCCCCCTCGGTCTCTCTCTCCCCCCTCGATCTCTTTCTCGACCCTCTCTTCTCTCTCTCTCTCTCTCTCTCTCTCCCCCCTCTCGATCCCCCTCCCTCCCCTCTCTCCTTCCCTCTCCCTTTTCCCCATTTGCCCACTTCCCTCGCATCTTTCCTCCCCAGCCCCCACCTTTCCGTAGTTTACTTTGCATGTATTGTGCAGCTTCCCTTGTGTTGCTTTAACACACACTGTGCACAAAATTACAGGCACACACAAACACACATTCATATAAATATATGGTGGGACAGATAGAATAGCTTATTAAAATCTTCTTACAAAGACCATTATGTACTTTATTTCTATCCTCTTTTGGGTCTAAGGCATAGCAGGGCTGCCAACTCTCACAGAGGGAAGGGAGGGAGAGAGGGAAATCGATAAGAGGGTAGAGAGAAAGCGATCGAGAGGGGAGAGAAAGCGATCGAGAGGGGAGAGAAAGCGATCGAGAGGGGAGAGAAAGCGATCGAGAGGGGAGAGAAAGCGATCGAGAGGGGAGAGAAAGCGATCGAGAGGGGAGAGAAAGCGATCGAGAGGGGAGAGAAAGCGATCGAGAGGGGAGAGAAAGCGATCGAGAGGGGAGAGAAAGCGATCGAGAGGGGAGAGAAAGCGATCGAGAGGGGAGAGAAAGCGATCGAGAGGGGAGAGAAAGCGATCGAGAGGGGAGAGAAAGCGATCGAGAGGGGAGAGAAAGCGATCGAGAGGGGAGAGAAAGCGATCGAGAGGGGAGAGAAAGCGATCGAGAGGGGAGAGAAAGCGATCGAGAGGGGAGAGAAAGCGATCGAGAGGGGAGAGAAAGCGATCGAGAGGGGAGAGAAAGCGATCGAGGGGAGAGAAAGCGATCGAGAGGGGAGAGAAAGCGATCGAGAGGGGAGAGAAAGCGATCGAGAGGGGAGAGAAAGCGATCGAGAGGGGAGAGAAAGCGATCGAGAGGGGAGAGAAAGCGATCGAGAGGGGAGAGAAAGCGATCGAGAGGGGAGAGAAAGCGATCGAGAGGGGAGAGAAAGCGATCGAGAGGGGAGAGAAAGCGATCGAGAGGGGAGAGAAAGCGATCGAGAGGGGAGAGAAAGCGATCGAGAGGGGAGAGAAAGCGATCGAGAGGGGAGAGAAAGCGATCGAGAGGGGAGAGAAAGCGATCGAGAGGGGAGAGAAAGCGATCGAGAGGGGAGAGAAAGCGATCGAGAGGGGAGAGAAAGCGATCGAGAGGGGAGAGAAAGCGATCGAGAGGGGAGAGAAAGCGATCGAGAGGGGAGAGAAAGCGATCGAGAGGGGAGAGAAAGCGATCGAGAGGGGAGAGAAAGCGATCGAGAGGGGAGAGAAAGTGATCGAGAGGGGAGAGAAAGCGATTGAGAGGGGAGAGGGAGATCGAGAGAAGTACCTATGTGTATATTCAATATTCAGGAGGGATAGACGAAAAGGAAAAGGAGGTGGGGTAGCGTTGCTGGTGAGAGAGGAGATTAATGCAATAGAAAGGAAGGACATTAGCGTGGAGGATGTGGAATCGATATGGGTAGAGCTGCGAAACTCTAAGGGGCAGAAAACGCTAGTGGGAGCTGTGTACAGGCCACCTAACAGTAGTATTGGAGTTGGGGATGGCATCAAACAGGAAATTAGAAATGCGTGCAACAAGGGTAACACGGTTATAATGGGTGACTTCAATCTGCATGTAGATTGGGTGAATCAAATTGGCAGGGGTGCTGAGGAAGAGGATTTCCTGGAATGTATGCGGGATAGTTTTCTCAACCAACATGTGGAGGAACCAACGAGAGAGCAGGCTATTCTAGACTGGGTATTGAGTAATGAGGGATAACAAGGGAAGTCAGGGATAGTATAAAAACAAAAGATGAGGCATACAAATTTGCCAGAAAAAGCAGCCTACCGGAGGACTGGGAGAAATTCAGAATCCAGCAGAGGAGGACAAAGGGCTTAATTAGGAAAGGGAAAATAGATTATGAAAGGAAACTGGCAGGGAACATAAAAACTGACTGCAAAAGTTTTTATAGATATGTGAAGAGAAAGAGACTAGTTAAAACAAATGTTGGTCCCTTGCAGTCAGAAACAGGTGAATTGTTCATGGGGAACAAGGACATGGCAGACCAATTGAATAACTACTTTGGTTCTGTCTTCACTAAGGAAGACATAAATAATCTGCCGGAAATAGCAGTGGAACGGGGGTCAAATAAGATGGAGGAACTGAGTGAAATCCAGGTTAGCCAGGAGGTGGTGTTGGGTAAATTGAACGGATTGAAAGCTGATAAATCCCCAGGGCCAGATAGTCTGCATCCCAGAGTACTTAAGGAGGTAGCCACAGAAATAGTGGATGCATTAGTGATAATTTTTCAAAATTCCTTAGATTCTGGAGTAGTTCCTGAGGATTGGAGGGTGAGAGAAAGCGGGGAATTACAGACCAGTTAGTCTAACATCGGTAGTGGGGAAACTGCTAGAGTCGGTTATTAAAGATGGGATAGCAGCGCATTTGGAAAGTGGTGAAATCATTGGACAAAGTCAGCATGGATTTACGAAAGGCAAATCATGTCTGACACATCTGATAGAATTTTTCGAGGATGTAACTAGTAGAGTGGATAAGGGAGAACCAGTGGATGTGTTTTATCTAGACTTTCAGAAGGCTTTCGACAAGGTCCCGCATAAGAGATTAGCATACAAACTTAAAGCACACGGTATTGGGGGTTCAGTATTGATGTGGATAGAGAACTGGCTACCAGACAGGAGGCAAAGGGTAGGAGTAAACGGGTCCTTTTCAGAATGGCAGGCAGTGACTAGTGGGGTGCCGCAAGGCTCAGTGCTGGGACCCCAGCTATTTACAATATATATTAATGATTTGGACGAGGGAACTCAATGCAACATCTCCAAATTTGGAGATGATACCAAGCTGGGGGGTACAGTTTGGTGTGAGGAGGATGCTTGGAGGCTGCAGGGTGATTTGGATAGGCTGAGTGAATGGGCAGATGCATGGCAGATGCAGTATAATGTGGATAAATGTGAGGTTATCCACTTTGGTGGCAAAAACATGAGGGTAGACTATTATCTGAATGGTGGCAGATTAGGAAAGGGGGAGATGCAACGAGACCTGGGTGTCATGGTACACCAGTCATTGAAAGTAGGCATGCAGGTGCAGCAGGCAGTGAAGAAAGCAAATGGTATGTTAGCATTCATAGCGAAAGGATTTGAGTATAG
This sequence comes from Raja brachyura, assembly GCA_963514005.1. Next base: position 59,306,754 of record OY740790.1, read on the forward strand.
GAGCAGGGAGGTTCTACTGCAGTTGTACAGGGTTTTGGTGAGGCCACACCTGGAGTATTGCATACAGTTTTGGTCTCCAAATCTGAGGAAAGACATCCTTGCCATAGAGGGGGTACAGAGAAGATTCACCAGACTGATTCCTGGGATGTCAGGACTTTCATATGAGGAAAGATTGGATAGACTCGGCTTGTACTCGATGGAATTTAGAAGATTGAGGGGGGATCTTATAGAAACTTACAAAATTCTTAAGGGGTTGGACAAGCTAGATGCTGGAAGATTGTTCCCGATGTTGGGGGAGTCCAGAACAAGGGGTCACAGTCTAAGGATAAGGGGGAATTCCTTTAGGACCGAAATGAGGAAAACATTCTTTACACAGAGAGTGGTGAGTCTCTGGAATTCTCTGCCACAGAAGGTAGTTGAGGCCAGTTCATTGGCTATATTCAAGAGGGCGTTAGATGTGGCACTTGTGGCTAAAGGGATCAGGGGGTATGGAGAGAAGTCAGATAAGGGATACCGAGTTGGATGATCAGCCATGATCACATTGAATGGCGGTGCAGGCTCGAAGGGCCAAATGGCCTACTCCTACACCTATTTTCTATGTGTATATATATATGTTTATATATATATATATATATATATGTATGTATATATATTACACACACATATATATATACCTATATCCATCCATCTATCCATCCATGTGAATATATTACATATATATCTTAATTTCATTGAACCATATACATTTGAATACGTGGCATTATTTTTGTTTTGTTTCTATAGTCAAAGGGTAAGGTAGGTTGATTGATTTGTGCAGAATAGTGATGGAAGTCTGACTCATCTTGCCTTGTTTCTGTGCTTTTGTTTCTCTATGTATACGCATAACAGCATGAATTATAATCTGATTTCCATACATGAATATGCTAAGGTCATTCATGTGCTGCACCTGTTGATCAGAGCCTGGCTCTACTGTGGAATGCAATTAGGAATGTAATTTAGCCTAACCTTATTCATACCTAATCCAATTTGAAGCATAAATGTTGCATTCAAGTGTAAGTTAAAAGACTCGCCACAGTATGCACCAGATTGCACAATTTCAAGCTGAAAAATGCAAAAGCTCCCTACCGTGGGAGGGGGGGACAACCCCTCCCACCCTCGGTTACTACCCTCACTCTCAATTTCTTACCCTCAACTCTCACCCAATGTTGGCAGCCCTAGTTTATGTGGCAAATAAAGTTCTTGAATCTTGAATGTAGAGCAAGGGAGGTTGCATCCTACTTGTAGCTATTTTTCTTGAACACAAATTACAGGGACTCTAATTTATCCAGAAGACTAACAGAAATGTGGGCTATAACCAATCTTTCAAAGCATTTCATTAGACAGGTCTGCTTATTTTTCTTTGTGTGTGGAGTGAAATAGAGGTTTTCTTGAAGTAGATGGGGAGGAACTAGCCTAGTTGGAGCTTTTTTGCCCTGTTCAAAAGGGCATAAAGTTATAAATGCTATCTTTGAATCAACTGTTCCATTTACTGTAACTTTATTATAATTGTAAAATACTGGACACATGAATGCCTTGTGATTAAAAATTAGAAAAATGAATCACATGTTGCCTAAAGCAAAATATCTTTTAAAAGGTGGGTTGCAATACAATATGCAATACAACGGTAAATAGATTGGAATATACTTTAGAAACATTGTAGATTTCAACAACCGTCACTGACAAAGGTTGGGACTTAGATAAACTAATGACCTTCACAAAAATGAACTCATTCTTACTATTCAATCAATCATAATATCAAAGCCACATCACAAAATGTGCATTTGATTTGCAGATCAATATATTAACCTCTCAAACACAGTTCATTACTGTCGAACTGTTACCAAGAATTTAATTTTAGCTGCTTAGACAAATTAATCTGAATATTCCTTCCTCTTCTCAAAAATGACAAACACCCAGATATTTTTCAATTTACTTAACATTGGATTTATGAATTTCCACTTTGGTATGTCCACTCCGGATCCAAAGCTACATTTTAACCAAAACAAATAGTATGCTATTTGGGTACAGTCAATAAACAGAAATGCATTATACAAAGTCCCACAAATCATTTGACCCAAATTTACTAATCACGTTTGCATATGCATTCATCTCATAAATCAAGGACTTACTATATTTATTCACAGGGAGCTGCAGATGCCGATTTACACAACAAGACACAAAGTGCTGGAGTAACCTAGCGGGTCAGGTGGCATCTCTGGAGGACATGGAAGGGCAAGTTTACTAAGTCGGACCCTTCTTCAGACTGATTGTAGTAGAGGGAGAAAGCTGGAAGAGAAGTACGGGCGGGACAAATTATAGGTGGATATAAGCGAGGGAGGTTTGTTGGGCAGATGGGTGGACAAAGGTCAAAGAAGAAAGGACACACCGAATTGTGGAGCCAGAGGAAGGGATATACCTGGGAGTGAATGGGAGAGATGGGGCAGGACAATGGGAGAAATGGGTGCACATCCAGGTGGGGAACAGGGAAGAGAGAAGAAAATAAAGGGGCTGGTGACATTGGAGCTTAGTTACCTAAAATTATCCATAGCAAACTATCCATTTTGGAAGCACTTCAATTTGACATATGTTATGGTAAATGGTAGGGAATTGAGGAATGCTGTGGAACAGAGGGATCTAGGAATAACTGTGCATAGTTCCCTGAAGGTGGAATCGCATGTAGATAGGGTGGTAAAGAAAGCTTTTGGTGTGCTGGCCTTTATAAATCAGAGCATTGAATATAAGAGTAGGGAAGTAATATTAAAATTGTACAAGGCATTGGTGAGACCAATTCTGGAGTATGGTGTACAATTTTGGTCACCAAATTATAGGAAGGATGTCAACAAAATAGAGAGAGTACAGAGGAGATTTACCAGAATGTTGCCTGGGTTCCAGCAACTAAGTTACAGAGAAAGGTTGAACAAGTTAGGTCTTTATTCTTTGGAGCGCAGAAGGTTGAGGGGGGGACTTGATTGAGGTCTTTAAAATGATGAAAGGGATAGACAGAGTTGACGTGGATAAGCTTTTCCCATTGAGGGTAGGGAAGATTCAAACAAGAGGGCATGACATGAGAATTAAGGGACAGAAGTTTAGGGGTAACATGAGGGGAAACTTCTTTACTCAGAGAGTGGTGGCTGTGTGGAATGAGCTTCCAGCAGAAGTGGTGGAGGCAGGATCGATTTTAACATTTAAAAGTAAAGTGGATAGGTATATGGACGGGAATGGAATGGAGGGGTATGGTCTGAGTGCAGGTAGATGGGACTAGGGGAAAATAAATGTTCGGCATGGACTGGAAGGGCCGAGAGGGCCTGTTTCCGTGCTGTAATTGTTATATGGTTATATGTTATATGGTTATATATTGTTAAGCATACCCCAACTCTGACCAAAAACAAAACAAAACTGAACTTCATCTCAACCACAGATTTCCCAGTAAAGCTCTTAGATTATTAAAAAGAACTCACCTTCAGTGTTTCAGCACATAAAACGTATTCATGCAAGGTAGGAAGCAAATCCTCTGAGAGACCAGTAGTCAGTCCTTCAGTGGCCTTGTAACAGCTGTCAATGGAACTAGCTACTCCTGTCAGAGGTTCAGCCAGCTCCTTTTCAGATTTTGACCACAAAGTATAAACTGGACTATATTCCTTCATCGCAAGTGAATATTCTTTTTATCCCAAGAAAATTAGAAAACAATCTTTAGTTCAGTCTTACATTTCATCAGACATGATTATCACAATGAAGTAAATATGCATAACCAAAACTACATGAAACAGATGACCATCAGGAAAAGGCAATTAACTAATAATTCACTCTGATGCTGCTATAAAATAAATTTTACGGCTACACGTGCAAGTTTAAAAGTTGAATAAGAATTTATTTTGCCCTCTTTTCCGAGCAAGGCTTAAAAACTTAGATCATTCCATAAGACAATTAACATTGCATTAAGATCATTTTTATCTCCAAATTCATGATAGTATAATTTGAAGTTGGTGAAAATGGTTTAAAATAAAATGATTGATTATGAAAAGAGCCACTTTTCAGATAGTGGAAGTAGTAATAGAATGAGATGGATAGCTGTACAATATTTGAATATACAGGCCAACGTCATTCTCAGATTTGTAAAATACAATTACCAAGATGCAGGACTTATGATTTTTAATATATTGGGGACAAGATTTTTGACATACTCACATTAAATCAATGGTTTTGTGTGAAATGTCTAGGATTTGACATATTGGTTTGTTCTTAAATTGAAAAATTGCATCTCAAGCATAGAGTGGCTCAGTGCACACAATTATAAACCAATTTCAAACCCACGATTTTGAATTTTAAAAAGAAATCTGACCTTCAAAATTAAATCAAACTGTAAAATATTCAAGTCTAATAAACACATTTGTGGATGTTGTTAGACTGCAGCAGTGCAAGACAAATGCACTGACTTCAGATCAACATCACATTCAGAAATGAGAGGGGATAAAATGCAAGTTTTTTTTTCGAATGGAGAATAATAATAAAATTGTTGCCGGTCATCTTTAATGAAAACACACTTTTCAGCAATCAATCACACAAGTTTCCTTATCCAAATGTCTTCCACTAGAGAGAGCGCACTGGCACAGTGAACAGAACTGCTGCCTCACAGCTCCAGTGGCATGGGCTCAATCCTGTCTACCAATGTTGTGTAGAATTTGCATGTACTCAGTGTGCGTGTGCCCATTTCCTCCAAGTACACTCCTTTCTTCCTCACATCCCAAAGATGTGCAGGTTGGTAGCTTAATTGGCCACTGTAAAGTGCCTCTCACATACAAGAATGGAGGAATTTAAGGTGTGTGTGTGTGTGTGTGTGTGTGTGTGTGTGTGTGTGTGTGTGTGTGTGTGTGTGTGTGTGTGTGTGTGTGTGTGTGTGTGTGTGTGTGTAGAAGCAGCAGTAGGCAGAGAATTATATTATTATAGATCTTCCCTGGATTATGACAGGGTTCGTTCCTGTGGACAGTTCATAACCCATACAGATCGCAAGTTGGAGATGTATTTAAATTAAAACACAGGCCAACCAAGGGCAACGTGTACTGAAATCAGGCTGCTTAACTTAACCACTCTGATTTATCTGCAAAACATAATCTCAATTAGGGTACGAGTAGGCATCATCAAACCAAATCTCACAACAAGCCTTTTGGACAGAGATACAGGCTTTCATATGCAAGGAAAAAAGAGGGATGGAGGGAAAGCAATCTAGAGCTTAAATCACTGATAGCAAAAGGAATCTCTTGCAAATATGGCGCATCTAAAACTTGGGCATCGAGAACAAAATTATGAATGTTAACTTGTTCCAAAAAATTGTTTCTGGAAAAGATTCCAGAAATGAGATACAAAGCCATGATGAAATGTAAAAATAAAAATGAGAATTCAAAATTCAAACACTGCTGGAATTTTAAACCTGTGACTCTTGTTTAATGAGGAGCTAAACGCACGTCAGGAAGGCAAAGGGGCACGGAGTGCCCAGATGTGAGGCCAGCCGGTAGTGCCATGGGATAGATTGGTCTAAAGGAATCAAAGGCATGGATGCATATTTCAGCAGTGTTTGAAGTGAAACGCGGGTGATGCAAGCAATGTTGTGAAAATAGGCGGCCAGTGTTGGCATGAATGCAATGGATGTATGGTCTAGAGCTCACCTCAGTCAAATGGACAACAGATGGTTGGCTTCAACTTCAGATGGTTGCCTGGGGAAAGTATGAAGTCAGTGGAAACAGGTGATGCTGGGGATTGAAGATAATACCAAAGAATTTTTTGGGAGCAACAAATGTCAATTCAATCATGTATTCGGGACTGGATGAGGTTAACTATTTTAATAACTTCCACAAATTTTATGAACAACATCATGGGCAAAAGTGACATGGGCTTATGCAAGCATCCAACTTAGGAAATGCTGAGAGACCATTTGGACTACTCATGTTAAATTGTAACACGCATGTAAAAATCTTTTGCCATCATGGTCAATGCAAGTAGTCACTTATTACTGATAAGAAAGAAAGTAGTGAAATAAGTTAGCAAGGAAACTTGTGTTAAAAGAGTACCCGAATTTCAGCTCCAGTAAAAGAGCAAAAGGTTGCGATCACTAACCTTTAAATTCTTTTACAATTCTTTGGTTGATTCTCTCCAATGTTCCCATTTTTTGACGGAATATGTCCACATGTTCATTCATTGCATTGAATTCATCAGGTCTATTCTTAACACTCTTAACTGAGTTGGCAACAGCACGCATTGTTTCTTCCATTTTACTGAGGAATGCCGAGCCAAGTTTCTTGTGAGGAGCCAGGTCCTGCATAAAAATTACAATAATAATTACAATTGACTATATAGAAAGGAAACAATTAGCTGCTGCATACATACAGGGACAGCAGGTGAAGCAATAGAAAAGTCGAGCTACTAAACCTTGCAGTAGTTTTAAATATGGACATGGCAATAGTAATGTGGAATTAAATGTTGTAAAGAGAACGATGTATGCCCAGTTTACCTCGACATTACTTGGAAAATAATAGTTTGAAAAAAATATTCGAAGGTCGAGTCACAATCTTCTCAGCAAACAAGCAGTCCTCAGTGAGGAGCTGATGTAATAAACTTTTCGAGTGATAGTAAGGCACAACCAATTCCTGGGACTGATGGGAATCGTTTCTTTAAAAAACCAACGTATAATTAATCAGGACTGTCATAATTTTCTGAACTATTGGAGCACTCATAATAAGATGATTTTCAAGTTTTAATTGTAATGTTTCCACTATTTTCAAAAGACTGCTTGGTAGAGAAGGGAATGAATAGTGCAAGGACCAAAATCTTAACTTTCCAAGTTGTGTTGTTGGTATCACTTAAAACAAAACATGAAAATCTGAGGGGGAGAGGGGGAGAGCTGGCACTTAAGAGAAATTATGAAACTCAAACAGATCTTGCAACAGACGAACATTTATTGGATATAATTGCATTTGACAAATAACAATACAAATATTGTTGCCTGCCAAAAACTAACTATGCAGATGCCCATAATTGCACATTAAGCAATTTATAACTCTCCTTATTAAAATCTTGATTAATAATTCTGTTAAAGCACACAGAACATTTCCCACTTTTGTTACTATAATGGGTAAATGTGAATAGTCTTTACTCATGCCTGAACAGTGAGAAATGTTTTGAAGTCCTCATTAAAAGACAATGTCGGATGGTCAGCAATTCTGTTTAAAAATTTATGCAGTGCCTTCCGGCGCATTTCTATGAAACCTTCATTAAATCGTTCCACCATTTCTCTCATTGAAAATTTCTCTGGCAATGGCTAAATAGAAAGAGAAAATTAAAAATGGTTACATTAGCATCACACAGTACCCATCCACAATAAATGAGTACATCATGAGCTCTATTTTAACACTTAATTTCACACTTATTAAACTACTTAAAATATCGAGACAACAAACCTTAGAGCTAAAAAGCACACTCTGTAAATGATTATAATTTATGGGAATGACTGCTATCTTAGTTATAAAAGTATTGGGCTAAAATATTTACTGCAGAAAAAAAATTAGTTAGTAATTGGACAATGGATTTAATAACATTTTATTTTCAGTGATTTAAAATCAAATTTCAATAAGAATACTGATAATCAGTCAAATCACAAAAGAATGAAGGCCACTTTCATCTATGACACTATGATTCAAACTATACCCAGCAAATTTCACATCCTGAAAGTGAAGTTAAAACAGGAAAAGTTTCTTAAAATCTACCTGCTTTCCCTGCCAATAGAATTATTTATGATAGCAATCATGACCATGAAATGAGCAAAATCCAAGAATAACCAAAGGGTTATGCTTGATTGAAAGGCATAAATATTGTAGAATTATACTTTTCATTTGTTAGGAACTATTATTTGTGATGGATACACCACAGCAAGGAGTGTGAATTACACATGACTCAAACAGTGAAGCAACTAGAGCAGAAATAAAGTTCATGCCTCACACAATAAATTGACATGCTATGTACTCGTTCCAACAACAAACCTGCTGGGCATTTCCATTGATGACAACTGGAATATTAAGCTGGAAACAAATGATTTCTTTCCACTTCAGAATTCCTGCTTGTTTTCAAGTATCACAAAAGATTTCAATGTCATGAAAATAAGAACAAAGAAAATGCTCAAAAAAATACACCTCTGATATAATGTAGAAGATGGATGAACTCAGAGGTTAGTTACTTTTATGGTCCATGCTCCAAAATTTACAAATCCAGTCAATAAACTATAATCTCCAAGTTTCAATTATTAGAGATCACAAATGCTCAGTAGTCATTGATGGGACACTGACATAATAATCCACAAAATTGGCTTATTTTCACTGCAGAAACATACAGCACTAAAGGCCCGAGTCTTGCTGTGCTGCAGAAAAATTTAAAAAATAACCATCAAGAACATGTTAACAATGCAACATGCCATGACAGGTAACAGATAGGATCTGGATTGGGCTTAACGTTGAAGAGAATTTCCAAAAACGATGCTTGATCTTCGAATATCAATGAAGCTGTTTTCTTGGGAATTCTCTGGAAGCTTGGTCAATTTGATGGGCCAATACTGATGATATGCAACAAACATCACGCACTTCAACACTGCGGCCCCTCAAATGATCGGCTTCAGGAAATCCAGGCACAAGGACAACAGTTTAAGTCTGAGAGCCACTTGGAAAGAAATACTCTGGGCAAACAAACTGTTCCAATGCTTTGTAGTTTTCCTATTCCTATCTTACTACCCCCCAGTTACTTGTCTGGTTACATTAATTTATTGCATTTCACTCTTTCATCTTAAGTTTAGTTATTATCTGCCGCTGGTAGTACCATTAATCATTTGGAATCATGCTATATTTGCTTACTCTCTACATAACACCTAGTATCATGCTTGTACTTCATGCTTTTCTTCCTATAATCATGTCCTTGGCACCAGGAGAAACAGCATAAAATAAAGCAGCAATGGAAAGTAGTGGTAAATAATGTCAGCATTTATTTTCAAACCAAATGCGAGCTTTGCTTAACATTGGCGAGCAGAACTGGGGTCAAGTTATTGATTCTGCGAGGTAGTTAGAAGGTAGGAAGCCAAATTAGTCACACAAATTAGATGAAACAGTTCACATTTAAAATAATAAAACAGAGGTCCTTACTGAACTTTCATGGTCTTATGCCAAAGAATCTTTATGCAGAACATGGTCTGCATTTTAAATGGCTGGATCACTCAGGTTTGACACCACAGATTTGGCTCCAGTTCATGACCATAACAAGCACTCCCACAGAAAATGTGGAAATGACCAAGGACCTGATTTAGGAAGCTACACTTAAACAATACCTGCTTGTTCACCTATGCACACCACACACAGACCTTCAACTGCTATAAACTGAAAATAAGCCACAATAATATGTACAATATATGATTTTTTAGCATTAAAAATGAAATTCTTATGAAATGTCCTTGAAATTGCTTAAATATAGACATTCAAAATATTACATAAGATTTCTCAAAAACAATTCACTTACAGGAAGAATAAACGTAGAATGAGCTGCTTCAAGTTGGGTTTTTAGCCAAAAGAAATCCTGATAACGTCTACGAACCTCATACTCACTGGAGTCAAATTCACTGCGTGTAGTCTACAAACAGCATTAAATAGTACAAAAAACATCAGTACAGTTCATCTTGAAGCAGAAAATTACAAACATTTTAGATTGTTAAAATATAGTTATAATTGCTGGGATTGATATCCTACATTGGCTTTTGTTTTAACTGTTGAGCCTTTTGTACAAGGGTAGAAATGGACATATAGATTATGGTGTTACAATGTTTATCAAAATGATGAATAACCGAAGACCTGTGACGAATGAAGGAAAATGCTGTAAAACTGGTTTAGCTCTAGAACTGCAATGACATCTATACTGGATTCCATTTTGATCACACTATTCCGACACAAATCAATTGTCTAATAGGCAATAGTAGGCCATTTGGACCCGCGAGCCAGCACTGCCATTCAATGTGATCATGGCTGATCATCCCCAATCAGTACCCCATTCCTGCCTTCTCCCCATATCCCCTGACTCGCTCTATTTTTAAGAGCCCTATCTAGCTCTCTCTTAAAAGCACCCAGAGAAGCTGCTTCCACCACCCTCTGAGGCAGAGAATTCCACAGAAATCATTGGGCCAAATTAGAATTAAATATGTGGATCAACCATGCTGAGAATCTCAAGAATGAGAAATAAGTATTAAACCTTTGAGACCAGGTATTTATTCTGAGAATAAAGGTTGGAATTGAGATAAGAGATCTCCTAACTTAGACCATGATGAATGCTTGATATTCTCTTCTTTGGGCAGCTGTAGAAACAGTGTTGTTGCATTCATTCAAAGCATTGATCAATCAATATCTGGGTGTTAAGGAAATCAATAAATGTGTGGATAACTCTGCAGTGAAATACCAGCTAAGTTAGTGAAGACAGTAATGCAAACAGGATGAGGTCCTGCAAAGTGAATATAGGAAGTTGGACAAAACAATAAAAAGCAGAACCTCCAGGATAGTGATCTCCAGATTATTGACAGTACCATGTGATAGTAAGGATAGGAACAGGAAAATAGTACAGGTGGATATGTGACTGAGGATTTGGTGTTGGAAACAGGCGATTCAGATTTTTGGATCATTGGGATTTCTTCTGGAGCAAAGGTGACCTGTACGTGCGCAACACGTTGCGCCTGAACTGGAGGGGAACCAATATCCATGCAGGTAGGTTTGTTAGTGCTACAGGGTTGGGTTTAAAACAGATTTGCAGAGGACAGGATCCAATGTAGGACTGAGGCTGGTGAGAGGCTTGAAATTGGTATGGATGGTGATGAAAGCAAGTTCACTGGACAGGATAGGCGGGAAAACAACAGGAAGGACCTAGGCCCGAAACATCACACATTCCTTCTCTCCAGAGATGCTGCCTGTCCCGCTGAGTTACTCCAGCATTATGTCTACCTCATGAGGAGGGACTGTTGGATTGAATTGTAAACGTTTTAATGCGAGAGGCCTGACGGGCAAGGTGGATTAATTCAATGTGTGGATAGGTACGTGTCCCGTCTCCAACATTCTTCCTTCTCATGGAGTCTTCCTGCCAGCCTTCTACCCTCTTTGAACGTTTTAATTTCCAACTGCTGGTACATCATCAATTGAGTTGACTTCTCCACCACCCTAACCCACTCCAACCTCAGCCCTTCCGCTCACTCAGTAACAATCCCAACATTGTTATTAAACCCAACTACAAGGAAGGTTGCGTTGTAATCTGGCACGCTGACCTCTACCGTGCTGAGGCCAGGCACCAGCTCTCATACGTGCCCTCATACCTACCCCTTGAGCAGGACCCCACAGACAAACACCAGGTCATCATCTCCAAGACTGCTTCCAATTTTATCACCTCTGGCGATCTCTGCACCACTGCCACTGGCCTCATCATTTCCCAGCCCCATACTGCCCACCTCCAGCTCCTTCCCAAAATCCATAAACAGGACTGTTCTGCCCTGCTATTGTTTTTGCTTGCTCCCACCCCACTGAACTCACCGCCAAATATTTTTATTTCACCCTATCCCCTTTGTCCAATCCCTTCTGACACACCTCACACACTCTTCAACAACCTTCAGGTTGTAGGCCCCCAATTCCACAGCTTACCATGATGAGTAAGATGGTATGCTCAGTCTCTTTTTACCTCCATCCCATGCTGGGAATATCTCAAGGCCCTCTGGATCTTCCTTGACCAGGGACCCAATCAATTCTCTATCAACACTCTCTTCGGTCTGGCAGAACTTCTTCTCATGCACAATATCTTCTCTTTTGACTCCTTTCACTTTCTGCTAAATGTGTAGCCATGGATATTTTCATCGGCCCCAGCTTTGCCTGTGTTTTTGTTGGTATGTCAAACAGTCCTTGTTCCAAACATCTCTGCTAGGTTAACAACTCCATCAAATTATCTTGCAATAAAGGCTATGGTAGTCAATGTGTGTTTGCTACTAGATTCATTACGAGACCAAACTCATTTCCTTGTCTTCTCACTACAAAATAACATAATACGTTCAGAAGTACGACCCTAATTCCTGCAATGAGATCTTATATCAGAGGAACTTTCATTATTAATTTCATATTCCTCCATCCTTTCAATATTCAATCAATCCATATTGAATGATATTTGGCCCACAAGATAAGTACAAAGATTCACTACCCTCAGGTGAATCTTTCTTCAAGATATATATTTTTTAAATTGTGATTTGCTTATCCCTTATGTTGAGGGTAAGCACGGGAATCCAACTCCTAAAACCCAGGGAAACATCACCCCAGGATCTACTCTGCAAAACCGAATAAAAGTTTGCTCTGTTTCAATTATATCATCACCAAATCTAAACTCTGGACCCAGACTGCTTAACCTTTCTTCCTAAGACAATCCTCACCACTAATGCCAGTATCCAACCTGGTGATCCTTCATTAAGCTCCATATCACCACAAGTATATTTCCTTGTTCCAGATGCTGCCTCTCCAGGGCCCTATGTTACGATTAATGTTTTACTAGAGGCCTTACATAAGCATCCAATTAGATATTAAATGCATGGTGACTGATTTAGGAATTTAACATTTCTCAATCAATCCCTCAATTGAAAATAAACAAAATGATCATTAACATATTTTGTAATTAAGGTGCATAGCACATTCCTGTTGCAGTCTTAATTATACCAGCAATCTAGCTCTTCCAACAACAACAAAAAACACCCTCAGCACTTCTATTCCACCTACGCACAGATTCAAATTTCAACTTTCACCTAAAATTTGTAAGTTTGTAATTAGTCTATATAAATAGTTTCTTGACTAGCTGCCTCACTTTAAATTCCACTACAGACTCATTCCCCCAACATTGAGATCAGTGGATATCAGAATACCTGATCTTTACCCAGCAACAAAAAAACTACTTAATCTTTTTACTTCTCACTTTAATCAAAATATCTGGTCAGCATCCACCACTACAACTTTTTATTTTGTCTCTCTTGCCATTTGTTTTAGCATTTGTCCTATAAATGTAGAGATTAAGATTACATTTCTCAGATTGCTCCATTCATTTTTATTACACAAACAGAACAAAAATTATTTCAATTGCAAATTTAAGCACAAATTCTGAATCATCAGAGCTCCACCCAAAATCCAAATCAGAATAGTTTCCACATTTGACATGCATTTATCAAACAAACAAATCATTTAGCTAAATTGCGTGCACCTGATTTGACAAAACTTTTCCAGCTTTCATCATTTGCATTCCACACTATCTTCCCTGCAATTTTCAAACTATTTTACTATTTAAAGTTTTCAAATGCTTTCAGGATTCTGTGTTTAATGCAGCTGCTTCACGTTCTTTATTGAACAGAAAATATCTACTTGGGAAAACATAACCTCCATGAAGATCCCAAAAAGAATCAGGGTTGCTGCGCAATATTCTCCTTAGTTTCCTGATATTTTGCAAAGTTTGCCTACCTTCACTAGAAATAATTAACAATTGTTAAAATTATTAATTTTACACTCAAGTTTCTCACAATAATGACAACTGTTCACATTTTTAATTATTTTACAAAATCACATCTCTTCAGTAAAAGATAGATGCACACTACATCTAGAGCTTACTAATTATAGTGTGAAAAATTTCAATATTCATTGACATATAGAGGACCATTTCAACCATCAGGTTTACATTGGTTCATAGAAAGCCCATTTACCTAACTTTTCATTATGCAATTTCCCTACATTCCCAAATTACCTACGAAACCACAGGGTTTTAGGATATGGGAGAAAACAGGAGCAGCTGGGTAAAACCAGAGCCACAGGGAATATGTGCAAATTCCATACAGAGAGCTCTGAAGATTACGATTGAGACGGGGGTAACAGAAGACGAGTTAGCAGCTCCACTTGCTGCATCACTATTCTATTCAATACCCCCAATTCATGCTGTTAAGATAGATAATAAAACTGGCAGCTGAAAGTATACAGAACAGAGCTTACCTTTAATTTCCTGAACAGCAGATAGATACCACAGATAAAGCATTAATGGGAAGTGTCATTTTAACCAAACACAAGAAATTAAATCGACAGTAGCCGTGTCAGAAATTAATTGCCTCACCTCACAATTATTTTATTCAAGATATTATTTCCTCATAAATCAGATATGGTTTTGTATATTGGTTTTAAAAGTGCTGCAATTTCACACATGTACTAAATAAGGAAATTTATGAGCTATATTTGAGAAGATCCTTTTGGTAAAATAAGGTAATGTATTTAAAATTCTTCCTAAATTCAGTATAAAATTTGAACTGTGAAAAACGAACAAGCTATAATTCAAGTGCTCAGTGACCACAAAAAACCGACTAATCTGTGAAGTGGTTATCGCTGTTCCCAGAGATACTGCCCGATCTGCTAAATACTTCTAGCAGTTTTGCTTTTGTTTCAGATTTCCAACACCTGCATTGTTTTGTTTTCCATCTATTTAGATTTGGCGTGCTACTCATCATGCTGTTTCCGCAACCAATGATCTGGTAAATCACCACATTTCTAATCTCTTCACGCCCCAAGAACATTAAGCGTTGATTACGCCATTAAAATCCAGTTACACCTCATGTAACAAAGCATAACATTTTCTGGGATTTTGTTTTAGAAACAGTGAATTTGTTTGTAAATACCTCATGTTCTCCTCAGTTCACTGATTTCTACAAATCTTAATAAAGGTGACGGCAGCAGCACACCCTGTATAGATGCAGGAAACTATCAACAGGAACTGTATTTCTCCATTTATCTATGTGATGGTGTACACTACAAATTGCTGTCAGATTCCCTCCATTATAAAAAGACAATAGCCATACAATTATTCTGCAGGTTTCTTATAATTTAGTGAAGAATATATAACGTTAACTGTTGTATAAGTAAAATAAGCTTTCTAAATTGTTAATCATGCTGAAAGCAGAGAGCAAAGGGAACAATTTCTGTTGCATAATCTTCACTCAGACTTAATATGAATACATTTAGAGTTACTATTGTTCTGAATCTTTTCATCGTTAAGTGATTTGATTAAATTAAAATGCAAATTGAATAAGAGGGTATAAAGTAGAATTTATCTAAATGAATGTAAATAATGATCAAATAAACACTTCCAAGATATTCCACTTCACCAGAAGCAAAATCTGGAATAGGATTTTCAATTAGAAAATGCATAAAAGTAATGAAATTGCATTATATTGCAAACAAAGTTTAATTAAACCATTTCTAATATAAAGATAGATACCCTAGCTGACTACTCTTACTCGAGTAAAAAAAATTCAGTCCGTGTGCACTGTTAGGTTACATTTTTAAGTGTTCAAAAATTGTAATGTTTTACATTAAATACTACTCATTTTAATTTCAAATGTGTGTTTGTAATACAAAATAAAATCATATAATTTAATTAGTACAGGATATTCTTTCTTAAACTAAATTAATCGTATAAGATCATTTGGCCTAATTTTAGTACATCTTAACATAGTGGAGAGCCACGAAACCTAAATAGAATTGCTCAATATTTTAAAGCTATTTTTAAGCAGACATTTGAACAGCTTAATGTAAAGAATAATAATGATACCATTTATTTGTTGTCATTTGAACCTCATTGAAGTTCAAACGAAATTTGGTTTCTGCAGTCATACAAACAATAAAAAGAACCAAGACGCAACACAATTTACACAAACATCCATCACAGCGAATCTCCTCCTCACTGTGATGGAAGGCAAAGTCTTATCTCTCCCCATTCTCCTCCCGATGTCAAAGTCAAAGCCCCCAGCAGGCGATGGTAAGTAAGTCCCGCGGCCATTAAGGCCGCACTCTGGGTCTGGATGTTGGAGCCCCGGCGGGCGCTAGCACGTTCCGCGGCCATTTAAGCCACGCCGGGCGATGTAAGGCCCCGCTCCAGGTCATTTTCAACCCCGCAACTCGGGCGGGAGAAGTTGCCTTTGCGGAAGCTCCAAAAAGCGGTCTCCCACCAGGGACCCGCGAGTTCCCGATGTCACCGTCCACCGGGCCAGTGGCTAGAGCCTCCGAATCGCCGGGGTCGGGCCGCAGCAGCGCGCCACCACAGCGCCTCCCGTTCCGAACTCAGCCAGCCCCACGATGGTAAGTAGTCCACAGGCTCCGCGACTGGAGCCCCAGGTCGTTCCGGTTGGAGGCCGTTCCACGGTGCTAGGCCCCAATGACAACGGAGACCCGACAGAGAAAAGGTCGGGTCCTCCGTACAGGGAAAATATTTTAAAAGTCCCCCGTCCCCCCCCCCACACACACACACAGTTAAAAAAAAAAACCCACTATAACTACACTCAAACGAGACAAGAAAATAAAAAAAAGACAGGCTGCAGAGGCCGCTGTACGTGGGTCACGCCGCCCACCTGATTAACCCATAGATTTTAATCATTCTGTGCTCTTAACTGGCCTGTTATACTGGTGAATAGCATTCAAGCATAGCACCTTAAGGACTAACTTAGGTGATAACAAAAGCATGAGAGAGATGTTGGGTGTAGTAGTGTTAAAAGTCGGATGACAGACATTTCTTGTAAAAATATCCAAACAAAATAAAATTGTTAAAAATTGAAATCTGATAAAAAGCATCGACGTTTGTCAGTTGCACACTTCATTATAGAAACCATCATGGAACGTTGAAACATGAATGAACTGAGCCATGGAACTGCCGTTTTGTCATTTTTATCAGCTCTCACTTATCATTCACCACATTGCTCACTAGGAACTTACTTGCAAATTCATTACTTTGGAACAAGATGCAAGCATAATTAAGTTGTCAGCTTACTGAATTCAATACAAGACAAGAACCACAAACCTGAGTAATTAGTTTATATTTTACCTTTGTCAAAATTCTGTAAGTCAAATAGGTTTCCATTGCAGCGGCATGATGTTCTGGATCATCCACTGTGACAAAAAGATCTTTGTCTGGTTCATCGTCCAAAGTGTGTTGATTAGTCATGGAGGAAGGTGAAGTCGGCATGGTGATACTGTTAGAACTGGTATCAGCGAAAGTACCATTCTGTTGAAAGACAAATCATAATAGTCACTTACCCTTCCTATTATACTTCGTAATACTTATCTTTTCAACAACATGACACTATATATAGGAAGCTGTTGTACACAAACTGCATATTGTTTTACTACAACAATGACTACATTTCAAAAGTGTTTTGAGATACTTTAGAAAAAATACAAAAGGAATTATAAATACAAAATCTTCACTCCGAATAGTTCCAAAAACCTTTCCTCTTTCCCCATCAAGGAAGAAACAAGAGTTTATTATCACTTTTGTCACCAACAAGTTTAATAAAAAATGTAATTTGGGAATATACACCAGTAATTGGAGTACATTAGTGCAGACTACATAAAAGCCATGACATGGGAAAATCCTATTCAAGGATCGAAAACAAGTTTAAATCAGGTCTGCAGACCATGGGAATAGGTTTTAACGAAATCGATCGAAAGCAAACTTTCAAAGCTAATGATAAATTAGGAATTCATAAACAAATGAGAAAACAAAAATCATTATAACTGGCTCTGAACAACCTTAATCTGCTTAAAGTGTATTTTTCAAGGTTTAATATTTTAACTTGCATCTGGCAAGTTTCATTGCAAATAGTAATAGCACATCAGAGCCTCTACTACTTTACAGAGAGTCAGTATTTCAAGGAGGACTCTCTCTAACTTCTACAGGTGCACAGTAGAGAGCATGCTGACCGGTTGCATCGTGGCTTGGTTCGGCACCTTGAGCGCCCTGGAGCGGAAAAGACTACAAAAAGTAGTAAACACTGCCCAGTCCATCATCGGCTCTGACCTCCCTTCCATCGAGGGGATCTATCGCAGTCGCTGCATCAAAAAGGCTGGCAGCATCATCAAGGACCCACACCATCCCAGCCACACACTCATCTCCCCACTACCTTCAGGTAGAAGGTACAGGAGCCTGAAGATTGCAATGACCAGGTGCAGGAATAGCTGCTTCCCCACAGCCATCAGGCTATATAGCTTGGCTCGAACAAAAGAATGAACATTAGTAGCCCATTATCTGTTTATTTGCACTTTATCAGTTTATTTATTCATGTGTGTATATATTTATGTAATGGTATATGGACACACTGGTTTGTTCTGTAGTCATGCCTACTATGTTCTGTTGTGCTGAAGCAAAGCAAGAATTTCATTGTCCTATCAGGGACACATGACAATAAACTCTCTTGAATCTTGAGATTTCTAAAATCTATTAAACAATTATTTTAAGATCATAATTTGACCTGCACAGTTCTTTTTCCAGCAAAGAAAATCCATCAAACATTTCATCATTCCAATAAATAATTTAACAAAACATAGACAATAGGTGCAGGACTAGGCCATTCGGCCTTTCGAGCTAGTCATTCAATGTGATCATGGCTGATCATCCACAATCAGTACCCCGTTCCTGCCTTCTCCCCATATCCCCTGACTCCACTGTCTTTAAGAGCCCTATCTTGCTCTCTCTTGAAAGTATCCAGAGAACCGGCCTCCACTGTCCTCCGAGGCAGAGAATTCCACATGGGAGAAAAGAGGCTATCCCTCAGCCAGTCAGAACTTTGCAGCAGGGAAATAGGTCCAGCTCAGTATGTCCATGCCAACCATCAAGTACCTGTCTATACTATTTCCATTTACCTGCACTTGATCAGCAGCCCACTATGCCCTGACGATTCAACTGCTCATCCAGAGGCATCCTAAATGTTGAGAAAATACCCAAGATAATTTGCATGTCAGAAAACCTGATGAGGGAAAACATGAAATCAGGTAGTCTTTGCCCCATGTTCTGAGGTAAAATAGTACATATAGGCTGTGGGCCGTGGAGCTTTTTCATTCAAGTTTCGTGACCCAACTCACGGAACTACCTGAATTTTTAAAATAGCGTAAAAATATTATAGAAATCATACCTGAAACTCGTCAATACCAAAACCTGCACATTTGTTTTAAATATGAGAGAATTTTTCCGAGTCGTAATTGTCCAATCAATGCACGTTAGACATTGAAGTCGAACCAAATGGACCAATCCCACACTTTGTTTTATGGTCGCTAGGCTGCAAGGACCCTGGGATCATGGCTGCCTCCTATTTACATCAAAACAATAACAAGGTGTCCAAGCAATAAAGGTAATGCTCACCCTGTTGATAATTTTGTTTTTCAATTGATTTATCTTTATAAAGTTATGATGTGAACTGTTAAATAAAAATAATAAATAACATATGTAGAGCTAGGGTTAGGGTTCGGGTCAGTCAGTCGATCGGTTGGGCTTGTCGGTAGGCCGAAGAATGCTGCAGAGGATCGGTCGAGCTGCCTGTGGGTAGTTAGAGTGGCCGTGCTGCCGGTGGGTGGTGAGAGTGGACGGACGGCCGGCGGACTGATGGAGCCAGCGCTGTGGGGGTGATGAAAGCGGCCTGGGCGGCTTGCAGGGCCGTGCTGCTCCCCACCACGATGATCCAGTGGGGCATTCTGGTCGAGATGGATGCTCTTTGGGGGCCACGCGTACGGAGCTCGCAGCCGGTGCCAAAGTGGCTCCAGCCGTGGGCAGTTCTGCAAGGGGGACGAGTTAGGGTTAGGGATTTTCCTGTCAGTGTAAGATGCCATGGCCTTCCCCCAGCCTGGCCCTGCCCCAGTTCCATTATGGCCATGAACCGCACACTGGCAGTCAATGGGGCTCAATATAAATAAATAAATAAATAAATAAAGATATAAATAAATAAATAAATAAATAGAGAGATAAATTAAATATATATATATATATATATATATATATATATATATATATATATATATATATATATATATATATATATATATGGTTTAAATAGACCGCAGCACAGAATTAGGCTTCCATGGTGTAATATGGGCATTGGACACTAGATGGCACTTAATTTTTCAATCTCATTTTCTATATCGTTTAATTAATTAATGTGCACCTTTTAGCACTGACGAGTTATGACTTCCTTCTCAATTATATTGTGTCTAAATCTGTGCAAAATTTCATGCAGTTATGAGACATGGGTCACGAAAGTTGATTTCTGGACACATTTTTGATGCTCGGCCCACAGCCTAGTAGGCTGAGGAGGGAATTTGCAATTGAAATTGCAACCATTCTCTGGTTAAAAAGATTTTTTCTCAGATACCCTTTACATACTTCTTACCTTAAACCCAAGTCATCCGGTCTTAGACAACTCTGTCATGGGGAAAATCCTTACTAACCTGCTTGTCTATTTTGTACTTCTGTATCAGGACACCCCTCAGCCTGTTGTGCACCAAGGAAATCAAACCCAGCCTAATCTATCTCTCCATATAATTAAAACATTTCATTACAGACAGCATCCTAATAGGACTAATTATGTACTGGTATAAGACGTTTTCTGGATGTTCACTCAGTCTCGTCCTTTAAAACTAAGGCAATTCCAGTGAATTGAAATCCCTATTATTATAACCCTACAGTTTTTAAACCCCTGTGAGTTACCAGCACCTCTATTCCCTATTGACTGTGGAGAGCCAATCAGCAAAACTACCACCCTTACTTCTAAACTCTATCCACATGGTTAGAAGAATTGGCGTGTACACAGATGAATCTTTACTACTACTTTATTAATTAAACACACACATCACTGCCCTAGCTGTACGTGGTCTGTCACGGGCACTAGAGAGAGCTATGGGTGGGAAGGTCACAGTTATACTGGATGATAAGGGGAGTGGTTAAGAGGGCTATGTCACTACTGTTAAAGGTGTACACACATATCATCTACACCTCTATTCCCTGTTGACTGTGGAGAGGCCATCAGCAAAACTACCACCCTTACTTCTAAACTCTATCCACATGGTTAGAGGAATCTCGACCCGAAACTGTCTTCTAGATCTGAACCTGAAACTAGATCTGTCTTCACTAAGGAGGACACAAACAATCGTCCTGATGTAGTAGTGGCCAGAGGATCTGGGGTGACAGAGAAACTCAAGGAAATCCACATTAGACAGGAAATGGTGTTGGATAGACTGATGGAACTGAAGGTTGATAAATCCCCAGGGCCTGATGGTCTGCATCCCAGGGTACTTAAGGAAGTGGCTCTAGAAATCGTGGATGCATTGGTGATAATTTTCCAATGTTCCTGTGGATTGGAGGGTAGCTAATGTTATCCCACTTTTTAAGAAAGTCGGGAGAGAGAAAACGAAGACCAGTTCGCCTGACATCGGTGGTGGGGAAGATGTTGGAGTCAATTATAAAAGATGAGATAGCCGGACATTTGGATAGCAGTAACAGGATCGGTCCGAGTCAGCAAGGATTTATGAATTTATGCTTGACTAATCTTCTGAAATTTTTTTAAGATGCAACTAAGAAAATGGACAAGGGAGAGCCAGTGGATGTAGTGCACCTGAACTTTCAGAAAGCATTTAATAAGGTCCCACATAGGAAATTAGTGGGCAAAATGAGAGCACATAGTATTGGGGGTAGAGTGCTGACATGGATAGAGAAGTGGTTGGCAGACAGGAAACAAAGAGCAGGGATTAACGGGTCCCTTTCAGAATGGCAAGCAGTGATTAGTGGGGTACCGCAAGGCTCGGTGCTGGGACCACAGCTATTTACAATATACATCAATGATTTGGATGAAGGGATTCAAAGTAACATTAGTTTTTGTCTCCTAATTTGAGGAAGGACATTCTTGCTATTTAGGGAGTGTAGCGTAGGTTTACAAGGTTTATTCCCGGGATGGCGGGATGACTGTCATATGCTGAGAGAATGGAGCAGCTGGGCTTGTACACGCTGGAATTTAGAAAGATGAGAGTATATCTCATTGAAACATATAAGATTGTTAAGGGCTTAGACATGCTAGAGGCAGGAAACATATTCCCGATGTTGGGGGAGTCCAGAACCAGGGGCCAGAGTTTAAGAATAAGGAGTAATTCATTTAGAACAGAGACGAGGAAACACTTTTTCTCACAGAGTGGCGAGTCTGTGGAATTCTCTGCCTCAGAGGGCGTTGGAGGCAGGTACTCTGGATGCTTTCAAGAGAGAGCTAGATAGGGCTCTTAAAAATAGCGGAGTCAGGGTATATGGGGAGAAGGCAGGAACGGGGTACTAATTCGGGATAATCAGCCATGATCACATTGGTGGTGCTGGCTCGAAGGGCCAAATGGCCTACTCCTGCACCTATTGTCTATTGAAACGCCACCCATTCCTTATCTCCAGAGATGCTGCCTGTCCCGCTGAGTTACTCCAGCTTTTTGTGTCTATCCACATGGCCTAATTTGAAGAGCCTTCAATGATAGCCTCCCTCATTATGGTTGTGTTGGCATCCTTGATCAATAATATAATGCCCACTTCTTTTTTTTAAAAACACCCTCAATATTATACATGAACATGTTATATCCTGAAACAGTGAGGTGCCAGTCCTGGATGAAATACTCATTCAGAGTCGTAGATTAATACAGGCCCTTCGCCCACACTGGCCAGTTGAACATTATGAGCCCTGGATATTCATAACGTCTATACTTTCCAAAGTAGTAACTATCAGCTTTGCTGCAATTATCAAAGACATTACTCAAAGCAAAGGGTAATACCCCAAATAAAATCGGAAATCTTATGAAACCACCCTCAGTTCATGTACTATTTTACCTCGGAACATGGGGCATGAGACTAGCTAATTTTATGTTTTCTCTAGTCAGGTTTCCTGACATGCAAATTATGTCACATTCCTGCCAAAGATCATTAATGAAATTCTGTCCAATACTGTTGCCAAGCTCTTGTGACAGCTATCATCTAATAATGGGATTGAATCTTTGCAAATTAAGCAAGTAATCCTGATGCAAATCACAAGGTCGAATGAAAGATTTGAGTCATCTGTTCTTGAGGTTACGAATAAGTCATTCGGATATCAGAGAATTTGACTCGGTAGACCAAGCACAGAAATCCAGTTGAAGCTATAATGCGTTCCACTCAATTTCTTGGCAACTTCATCAGCTTAAGCTTCAAAAGCGAGATTTTCTGAGCTATGATGAATCATAGGCATGTACTGAATCAATATTAGGATTACTTTTTTCCTCCCATACACTTTCCTGTCCAGGGTTTTATTTCGCCCAAAGACCTGCAAAAGGTTCTCTTTTTCAGAATTCCAAAAATACTCGATTCATAAATTCCAAGGTCAATGTGACAATTTTCAACGTGCAATCAATATGCAATTCTTTTGTATCTGTCAACCGATTCTCAATGCTTGCTAGCATTTTAGCCCCATTTCCAAGTGCCCCAAACTAGTTCCCCAACCTCTTGTGCAAGATTTAATTGCAAGCCAAATAAAAATCCAAATATACCATACTCTCACCTACTTTTCTACCTACATCGTCAAAGCAGCCCAATTAGTGAAACTTTGTTCACTTTTCATAAATCCACTAAATTGTGAGAGCATATACTTTAATTCAGATTCCTTTCTTTCCAAAAATCAATCTTTCAATACCACCCCCGACTCCTTCCATTAAGCCAATTTTGTATCCAGTTTGCTACCACACCCTCAATCCCATGTGATCTCACTTTCCAGAGCAGCCTCCCATTCGGGACCTTATGAAAAGCCTTGCTAAAGTCAAGGCAAAGAATTTCTACCGCCCTGCCTTCACACTTCTCTTGGTCACCTTTTCAAAATAAATTCCACAAGTTGACAAAAGAGAACTTCTCATGCACAAAACCACATTGACTATCCTAATTTATTTTCCAAAGGGAGATAAAAGAGATCATTTATTATTGCCGATTCTATCATCTTTAATCTGCTGGAGGAACTCAGCAAGTCAAGCAGCATAGCCGTTCCAGATTGATCCAGCCTGACAGAATCTCTGCTGGCATTTGATTCAGTTGTCCTGCCAGACCTCACTTTTACAGATAATTTACTTACCAGCTACTTGACTATCAAACATCCACAATCCACCAACATCATTTTTGAAGCATGGCATCAAATGCAAGTGTCGAGTCTCTCCTTTTAATCCCACTCAACATCACACCATCCGCTCTGCCTCAGCTACTTAAAGTTCAGAGTGTACTCAACACACCACTGTGCTGCAGGAAGCCAACTTTGAACACACAAGCATTATTAGTGATTCACCTGACTAATTAACTGGCAACCAAGCCGTAACAAGTTCCAACTCCACCCCACTTGTTTACCAAATCAAATAGTTGAAAGTCACATGTTTTTTACTCTGCAGCTTTAAAAGGTAAATTCATTTCTCGCTTTGTGGCAACTACAATAAATTAATTTGCAATAGCAATTTCTAACAACTAAAACTTAGTTGAGTCAACAGTTAAAAATCACTGTTCACAGCATCCTAGATTATTGGATAGGAAAAGATATTCAGGATGAATATCCCCCATTTAGAACAGGACCCTAACAAGAGATAGGCTTTCACAAAGGCTATATTGAGAAAGGTGGAAGCTGCAGAGGTTAAGGGGAAATTCTAAAGCAAGACCTAGAACAGGAACCAATGACGAGTGTGCGAATCAGAGTCCGATTCAAACAAAAGTCTTGAGGAAAAGCAGAATGTTTAGTAGGCTGAAAAGAGTTGAAAAGGTAAAGGTACATAATGACATTTAAAGACTTTAACTGAAAAAATGTGGCTTCAATATTTCAAAAAGGTTTCAGAGAATTAAAATGAAATTATCATAGCAGAAAAGCAAAATAGTTGAAGACGTCCCAGTCTTAATCTACAATAACAGATATCTGAAATATTTTATTTGTCCATCTAAAGCACATCTGGATTACATGCTTAATATACAAAGACTCAATCTCAGTATTGAGAGATAACTGTCACAGCGGATTAGGTGTAGAATTGGATGGAATAGTTTAAAAATCATTAGCGAATGAAAGTGATCTCCATGTCAGAGAATTTGGCTGGGAAAAATATTTTAAAATGAAACAGGATTATAAATACAACGTTCTCAGGGAATTGAAATCTTTAAACGGAATGAATTAATGGGGTTAAATAATTTGTTCTGCATTTGCTTTCCATTTTGTAAACCAGGCTTTAATTCCCCCACTAACAAAGATGCGCATTGCGGCTGATAATTTGTGCTAGAACCTAATTTGGAACACTGGCACAATGGCCGGCAGAATTCCTTAATGAGCAACAAAGTTTTTAAGAACCATAGGCTCTGGTTCCCTGCAGAGACAAAAAGAGCACGAATAAAACACTACTTTCTCTGAGTGGAAGGCATGTAAATTTCAATTGAAAGCATGGAAAATTTCATGAACAAGAAAGCAGATACCAAGAAAGTACATTAAGAATTGGCTTCTTTCTTGACCTACAACTGGCCATGTCACGATACTTGAAATATTGTGAATACATTCAATGCTCTCTTTGAAACATGATCTGAGTTACAGGAAAACCAGGAACAGAAGAATATTGTTCCAATAGAGAAGGCAAGATAGCACAAGCTTTCTAAATTTGTAGACAACAGGTGCTATACATTATTATGCACTATCTTTCCTCATTCTAAAATAAACTGGGAACTGGGAATGGGAGTGTAAAGGATAAAAGTATCTTCTGATCTATCCCCTCATGTGGTCCATTATTTCCTCTCCCGAAATTAGTCTCACTTGAAGATCCCATGACTAAGTTCAATTTCCTGTGCTGAGATAAATTGGTTGCACAAAAATAGCTTGCTATCTTACAACCCAAATGCCATGAACATTGAATGCTTGCATTTATGTAATACCATTCCACCTTTCGCCATGCCCCACACCCCAGTATGCACAAATTTCTCCAACCATCTTCTACCCTCCTCCCTCCTGTCACCTTTCCCCATCTTCTCATATTCACCCTGCATTTCCCTTTTATCCCCCTTCCCACCCATTGCCTCAAAAAGACTGCCAGCATCATCAAGGATCCACACCATCCTGGTCACTCACTCATCTCCCCGCTGCCTTCAGGTAGAAGGTACAGGAGCCTGAAATCTGCAACATCCAGGTTCAGGCTATTAAACTCAACTCAAACAAAACTCTGATCATTAATAGCCCATTGCAGTGAGTGAGTGAGTGAGTGAGTGAGTGAGTGAGTGAGTGAGTGAGTGAGTGAGTGAGTGAGTGAGTGTTCGTTCATTGGTATATGGTCACAATGATCTGTTCTGTATTTATTTATGCCTACTATATTCTGTTGTGTTGAAGCAAAGCATGAATTTCCTATCTGGGACACATGACAATAAACTCTCTTGAATCTTGATATCTATCCCTCCCTCCTTATCTGACACCTATGTCTCCTTTTCACCACTGCCAATCAACCCCACTTCAGCTGTATCCACTTCTCACTTGCCAAGCTTTGTACCACTCCCATCCCTCTTTTCCAGGTTTCTCCCTCCAAATCCAATCTGAAGAAGTGTCCCGACCAGAAATAGCCTCTGTCCATTCCCTTCACAGATGCTACCTGACCTACTGAGTTCCTCTGCACTGTGTTTTGCTCAAGATTCAACCATCTGCACTTTCTGGTGTTGACATTAAAATAACTCTCAGCCTGCCAGACATTGGAAAATGTGATTTAAAAATGATAGAATGGTTAACTCAGATTTGATGCAAGCTTTGGAGATTTATATATCACTTGATCCCTGGCCTCCAATAATCAAAACAGCTTATTCTCACAGGATCATGAGCATTTAAATTATATCAATTGACCTCATCTGAGAAGCAGTAGCATCGTGATCATTTTTTTCTGAACTAATCGAGAGACCCATTTAAATGATCTAGGGAAATAAATTCAAACGGCAAATATAAACCAAGTCAAATCAATAAATCTGGAATAATAGTTGTGAAAGTTCATCTCCTTCACTAATGCATTTCTGGGAAGGAAATCTAGCAACAGACAATAGATAATAGGTGTAGGAGTAGGCCATTCGGCCCTTCGAGCCAGCACCTAATGTTATCATATCTACCTCATGTGAGATGCCATGTTTACTGCCTTACATGATTTTTAAACCTCGGGAAGACTCAAGTTACATCAAGTCAATATGAAATGCCTAAGAGTGATACCAAGGTGGGTCAATCTAATGAGCACATTCAGAAACAATAAAGACATAATCAGCTGAGTCGAGCATGCAAAGTCCTCACTGACACTTGGAGACATGCCAAAATTGGGAGAGCTGTCACAATGACAAATCAAAAATGTTTATTTTTGGTCATAAGGAATAATGCCTTAGTTTGCGACCCCAGTTTCCTCCATCACCATCCTTCAACTAACGGGTGAAAGGTCAGTGTTCCCTTCATTTTAGATTTTTAAAGGAAGCACCATAAGAGATGGTGGACTAGTACATCGTTAACTATTGACCTTCCTTGGATTCAGAATAGTTTCCAAAAGTTTAGAAATCGAAGAGGATGCCACTATTGGAGGGAAATAGATAGCTAAAAATTATAGAGCAGCTGGACTAACATGACTGGAAAAATGCAGAAATCCATTACTAAGGCAGTTATAGCAGAATTATAGCCCAAATCCAGAGCACCCTGGCGATTCTGCATCTCGAATGTAGACTGATTTGGCCTCCTTAACTGAGGTCACTCTTGCATTCAAAGAAAAGCAGTGAAAGTATTCATCACTAATGTTGGGTTTGTCACACAAGCAGAGATTAAGCAGATATACATCCTCAAAGAATGATTACAATGAAGCACAAAAAACTACATGGTAGGTATGATAGAAGACTTTAATGATCCCAATATAAACTTGAGTCCTAAAGCAAGACATTTAGAAAATCATATGGCAACCAAACAGCATCAATATGAACTTAAAAAGGAGAAAGTACTTGACATGTTTGCTGGAATCCTTTGGAGATGTGGCAAATAACGTAAAAAAGAGGTTCCAGTATATGTATAAGAAGATAAACACAAAATGCTGGAATAACTCAGCATCTCTGGAAAGGTTGATGTTTCGGTCGCGATGATGTTGCCTGACCCGCTGAGTTACTCCAGCATTTTGTGTCTTTCTTTGGTGTAAACCAGCATCTGCAGGTCCTTTCTACAAATCCAGTTGGATTTCCAGAGGAAATCCATAAATCACCACATAAAAGATCAGGGTGTTTGGATTTCCAGGTAGCAGATTGGCTAAAAAATTGTAAGATTAGGAATAATGGGTCATTTGCAGATCCGCAATATGTATCAGTGGGATGCCACAAGGATCTGCTCTGGATTCTCAAGCATTCAGTTTAAAGAATTAGTTGAAATGGTGGAATAAACTGCTGCCAGGTTTACTAATGTGAACATTGGCAGGTCAGCTTTTTCCTGAGAACAAAAAAGTCAAAGAGATATAGAAAGATTGGGCGAGTGATCAAGAAATTGGCAAATGGAAAGTTAAACATGAGGTTGCAGAGAATGAGCACATCTACAGTTTTAGAATATTGCGTCACATTTAATACAGGGGGAGAACAAACAATTATTCCCAGAAAAAGAATCACTCTCCCGAATTCTCTATTACAAAAAGCTTAACCCATGCTCACCACCTTACCACCCCCCGCACGCTTTTCGAGGCAGGTCAAACAACCTTGAAGCAGTTCAACATGAGCCAGATTAGAGCATTCCACTACAAAGACACCCCTTTCGTCACCCCATCCAGCCATTCACATCCTCTATTTCTAATGCACTGTGGCATTAGAAATATGTACCCTTACAAGCATTGCAACAACTTGCTAAGACTTCTTTAATAACATTTTCTAAACTACAGTCACACAAGCACAAAATGCATGCGTGTAATTAATTCACATAGATTTGAAATCCATTTGCATTCCATGATATCACTGAGTTAAGATCTTGAACATGCTGTTGTGGATGTATAAAAATTGCAATGGTTCAAAATGGAAACCCATCTGCTCGATCATAAAATTAAGGATGTCCTCCCCTTTCACTGACCACATTCTATTAAAAATTTGACAACAACGCCCTTCCAGGGAAATGGTCTTTTGCAAGTGGAAGTACGCCCAAAGGTCTGGTTTTAAAATCTGTAGCTATTTACAAAGTTAATTCCCGGGATGGCAGTACTGTCGTATGCTGAGAGAAAGGAGCAGCTGGGCTTGTATACTGGAGTTTAGAAGGATGAGAGGGGATCTTAATGAAACATATAAGATTATTAAGGGTTTGGACACGCTAGAGGCAGGAACCATGTTCCCGATGTTGGGGGAGTCCAGAACCAGGGGCCGCAGTTTAAGAATAAGAGGTAAGGCATTTAGAATGGAGATGAGGAAACACTTTTTCACACAGAGAGTTGTGAGTCTGTAGAATTCTCTGCCTCGGAGGGTGGTAGAGGCAGGTTCTCTGGATACTTTCAAGAGAAAGCTAGATAGGGCTATTAAAGATAGTCATGGGATATGGGGAGAAGGCAAGAACGGGGTACTGATTAGGGATGATCAGCCATAATCACACTGAATGGCTTGATGGGCAGAATGGCCTACTCCTGCACCTATTGTCTATTGAAATAGATAGTAATGTTTTTCACTGGGCATTCAAAGGCAAGCTGTTTACTTTTGTCCAATATACCTGCAGGTATTTATTCTTCACCTGGTAAGATTGATTAGTTCATTTCCATCAAAATCTTTGCCTTAAATAAATATCTTTGCAGATAAATGAAAATGATAACGATAACACTTAAAATTATGTAGCAGCATGCGTTATTGAGAATTAGGTGTGTAAAGAGTACCAACTTTCAATAAAGAACACAGATGTTAAATAAAATGAACGATATTTTAGACATGGAGAAGAAAATGGGATTAATGCACTGGTCAGCGTGGGTGTAATGGACAGAATAACCAATTTCTATGCAGTACAATTTTATATGTGTAGGAAAGAACTGCAGATGCTGGTTTAAACCGAAGGTATACAAAAGGCTGGAGTAACTCAGTAGGACAGGTAGCATCTCTGGAGAGGGGGAATGGGTGATATTTCGGGTCTGAGCCCGAAACATCACCCATTCCTTCTCACCAGAATGCTGCCTGTCCCGCTGAGTTACTCCTGCTTTTTGTGTCTATCTTCAGTGAAATTCTATGAGTGAAAGAACTGAGAAAGAAAAAGAGATCTATAGAAATTATTGGCACTACAAAAAGGTGAACCATTAAATTATTTAGCCCTGCATAGAAATTGGTTATTGCTTTACAAAACTAGCAACATAATTATAGACCAAAAAACTTTTTAAAAAAAAGATAATCAGGGTAACAACTGAGTTGAATAACTCACAAAAGACTACACTGGTACAATCTGTCGAACGGTCACTTTTTATATACGTTACTCTATAAATGTAGAAATTAAAGACAACTACGGTCAAAATTATTAAAATTCACAAATTAAAAGAGATACAGTGAACAAGATTTGGAAAAAATATCTGTAAATAATTCACAGGGAGTTAAATGTAGGAGCAGCTATTGAATAAATAACAAACCTCAGCTCACAGAAAGGTAGCAAACTGCTGAGTGCCACATTTCACATCTCTGCACAATCAATTCCAGCTTTGTAAATTTCAGAGCAAGTAATGATTTAATGGACTTTAAAGTTGGATTATGCCCAATAAGAGTTGTTATTATAATGAACAGGAGGAACTTTTTTGCAACTTATCTGCTTTAGATTTTCTCCTGCTCTCCCTAAAAGGATAGTTTGTCTTGGCAACAATTTTCTTATCCAATTCATAGTTTCTAGCTCCCTTCAAAAATATGAATAATTTATTCAGATACTTTGACCAAGATGACATGTGCACTATTGGATGTTCTGTGTACTGCATGTCATGTGACTCCAAGCTCTATATCAAACATTGTTGCCTGCGTCCTGATCTCAACTTCCACACATTTCAATCCTGCATCTTTGGTCAATGTTGGTGCCTGATCAGGAAGGTTAAACGTGCTTTCAACTGCTAACAGGCTTCACAACTCTCCATCTCTGAAACCACCTCTCGCCATATAACCCACTTAAATACATCTTCAGATGGTCCAGAGGAGGTTTACAAGAATGATCCCAGGAAAGAGTGGGTTAACATAAGATGAGCATTTGACGGCACAGGGCCTGGACTCGCTGGAGTTTAGAAGAATGAGGGGGAGACGTTATTGAAACTTACCGAATAACGAAAGGCTTGGATAGAGTGGATGTGGAGAGGATGTTTCCACCAGTGGGAGATTCCAGGACCAGAGGCCATAGCCTTTGATAAGGTGCCACACGTGATGCTGCTAAGGAAGATGAGACCCATGGTATCAAAGGGCAGATACTAGCATGGATAGCAGGTTGGCTGGATGACAGAATGCAGAGAGTGGCATAAAGGGGGCTTTTTCTGGTTGGCTGCCAGTGACCGGGTTGGCCGCAGGGGTCGATGCTGGGGCCGCAACTTCACGTTGTATATTAATGATTTCGATGAAGGGATTGAAGGCTTTGTGGCCAGGTTTGTGGATGATACAAAAATAGGTGGAGGGGCAGGTCTTGTGGAGAAAGCATGGACTCTGCAGAAGGACGGGCAGGTCGGGAGAGTGGATGTTTTCACTAGTGGGAGAGTCCAGTACTCATCGCCTGAGAATTAAAGGACGTTTCTTTAAGAAGGAGATGTGGAGGAATTTCTTTAGTCAGAGGGTGGTTAATCTGTGGAATTGCCACAGAAGGCTGTGCAGGCCAAGTCAGTGTATATTTTCAAGGCAGAGATAGATTCTTGATTAGTACAGATGTCAGGGATTATGGGGAGAAGGCAGGAAAATGGGGTTAGGTGGGAAAGACAGATCAGCCATGATTGAATGGCAGAGTAGACGTGATGGGCCAACGGCCTAATTCTACTTTCATTTAAGACCTTATGACAAGTTTAATATATTTTTACTACACATAATCTACATCACAATTATTTAACTTGTTTCCAAAAGCAAGTCGAACATTTTCCACACCCTGGTGATCACGCCCTCGCTTTAAATAGCTAAACAAATCTTGTAACACTTCTTTTAAAGACATTTAAGTCACCAAACCTGTAATCTTCACCCGGGGCAGGCCGACTATATAAGAATTGAGTACAATTCTACACACCCCGACTTTAAATAGCTAAAAAAATCTTGCAACACTTCTTTAAAACAAATAATACTAAGTAACCAAACCTGTAAGCGGCAACAGTAGCAGACAGATTATATAGAAAATCAGTGCAGGTCCTTCCAATTTCCTGCTCTCTCAAAACTTCTGATTCAAATCAGTTCTTTCAATTGTATCTGTACGGGCACAAATTCTCACGAGATAATTATGTCCAAGTAGCTACTTGTAAAGTGCTGACAAACAGCACCAAAAAGAACAGAGACAGAACTTGTCAGATTACCAGGACATTTAACCCAGTGCCATCGACAGAACTAAATGCTAGTTCTATCTAATGAACTGCCCACATAATAACATCCAGTATCGCCATGAAAGAATTGATGCTGCTAATTCTCTCCAATATTGTAATGAATGCTGTAAAATGTTGATTCATTCACCCCAGATGTTGCTTGATTTTGTCCATATAATCGCAGAAATGTTTAACTTAAATTTCACATTTCAAACATTCCCAACTATTGTTCTCTAACTCCCATCTTTACCTTCACCAACTGCACTAAAAACTTGTGAGATAAATTATGTGCAGTAAGATCAGAAGAAATTAAGTCATAAGAGTAACAAGAGTTACATAAAAAGCAATTGTTACAGCAGGTCTAAACTTGAGCTGCAGCCAGAAGTCTCTATCCGCAGAAATCTACCCGTCTTGCAAAATATTCCCAATAACACAAGGGCTGATTTAGTGAGTCAGACAGTTTCTTTGGAGGGAAATGAACAATTGGCATTTTGCATCAGGATGCTTCATCTGGACTAGCATTGCCAACATCTTGTTTTCATTTCAAATGCACCAAAAGCTGATTTTAAAAAAATAGATAACACGACCGATACGAATAAAACTAATATCTACTACAATATCAACCAAAGCAGTAGTAACAGGATGAAGAGCACCAATAATAATGACAGCAACTGCCATAATAACCAATAGCGTCGGCAACAGCACCCAATTCAGAACAAACTGATGGTGTAACTGAGCGGGCCAGGCAGCATCTTTGGAGGGAATGGACAGACATCTCAGGTCAGTGCCCTTCAGTTTAACTCACCACCTCAAACTCAAAGGACTCTCTCCCATTTCTTCCCTCTCTTTCTGCCTAGGTTCCTTCTGCTGGCTTCACAATTTGCATCTCTTTAAATCCTTCTCTCATACCTTCTGCTTTTATCTCTGATCTTTTCTCTAACATTCTGCCTATCGAAAACATTCCCCACCTGTGCCCACCTAATAAGTGTAGGAAGGTCCTAAAGATGCTGGCTTGCACGTTAGACACAAAATACTGGAGTAACTCCACAGGATAGGCAACATCAAATAAGGGAAGAGTGTTAACAGTGGTAAGGGTGTATGGTAAAATTAGGTGATTTGTGTAAACACTATGTAACGACGAATTGAATGTACAGCCTCCAAAAAACGCTCCTGAATTTTCTGCACAGCTCCTGTACAGTGCATATTTATTTACACAAATAAAGTTAATTTTGATATATAGAAACTAAATCTCTAGAGAGAAGGAATGGGTAACAAAGATGGGTCTCGATCCAAAACGTCACTCATTCCTTTTCTCCAGAGATGCTGGCTGACCGCTGAGTTACTCCAGTATTTTATGCCAACCTTTTGCATACCACACTTTGCCCGGTCTCTCCTCTCTCCCAGTTTTCCCCTCAAACTTCCTCCAATCAGTCTGAAGAAGGGTCCCAACCCTAAACCTCACCCATTCCTTCTCGCCAGAGATGCTTCCTGACCCGCTGAGTTACTCTAGTTTTTTGTATCTATCTCCAGAGATGCTTCCTGACCCGCTGAGTGAGTTGCTCCAGCTTTTGGTCGTCTATCTCCAGTTCTATGACCTGTTGAGTTACTCCAGCACTTTGTGCCCTCTTCTGCAAAGGAGTTCGCTGGCTGCTCGGGAAGTTGTGGCGGTGCAGCGGCTTGAACTGACGGCTGCAGGGTCTCGGGGGGAGAAGCGGCTCCCATTCCTGCCCCGACCCCTCCTCCCCAGGGTACGACCACCATCCCCACACTCACCTTACTGAACACCTCCAGGTCGTCTTCCTCCTCCTCCTCGTCGTCGTCGTCGTAGCCCAGCACGTCCTTGGAGAGCGGGTGTGGGGCGGATCGGGGGGGGAGCCTGCCCCCCGCCATTGTTGCCGCCGTCCCGGTGCCGTCGCCGTCCATTGTCGGTTTGTTTGTCTGTCTGTCTGTCTGTGTCTGTCCGCCCGGCCGTGGCTCCGCTCTCACCTCTCCGCCCACCTGCACAGGAGCGAAACAGCCGGCGCCGCTCAACCGGACGTGACGTGCCTGGAGGGGGGGGGGGGGTGTGATCAGCCCGGCCGGTTATTTTCAAATATCCTGTTGGTTCTTCTGCGCACGCACGGTTTTAGTACCTGCGGGGCTGCCAACATTGGGTGAGAGGTGAGAAATTGCGAGGGAGTGCAGCGAAGAGGAGGAGGGGGGTGGGTGTCCCCCCCGGGTGTCCACCCTCTCCATCCCCCTTCCCCTCCCTCTCTCCCCCTCCCACGGTAGGAAACTATTGCATTTTTCAGTTTGAAATTGTGGAATCTGGTGCATACTTTTAACTTGCACTTGATGCAACATTTATGCTTCAAATTGGATTAGGTGTGAATAAGATATGGCTAAATTACATTCCACGATAGAGCCAGGCTCTGATCAACAGTTGCAGCACATGAATTACCTTAGTATATTCATGTATGGAAATCAGATTACAATTCATGCTGTTATGCATATATAGAGAAACAAAAACATAGAAACAAGGCAAATGGAGTCAGACTTCCATCACTGATCTGCACAAATAAATCAATTAACCTTACCCGTTGATTATAGAAACAAGATGAAAATAATGCCACATATTCAACCATATATGGTTCAATGAAATTAAGATATATATGTAAAACATATATATGGAAACAGGCCCTTCGGCCCACCAAGTTGACACCGACAGCAATCTTTCATACACCAGTTGTATCCTACATGCCAGGGACAATTTACAGAAGCCAATTAGCCTACAAACCTGCACTTCTTTCAGATGTGGGAGAAACCGGAATTTCCACAGAAAACCACGTGGTCATAAGGAGAATGTACAAACACTGTACAGACAGCACCCGTAGTCAGGATCAAATCTGGGTCTGTGGTGCTGCAAGGCAGCAACTCAACTGATGCGACACCGTGCCAACCCATTAATTTTTTTTCTGTAATATTTATTACGGTGACACGTCAATAAATATGAACACATGATTCTGATTACCGCCTTTAGTTGGATAACACGCATCTCCAGTCATTGTGTTTTACATCTATTTGACTGGTTTTCAACCTCTTCAGTCTGAAGGCCTCAACCCGAAACATCACCTATTTTTTCTCTCCAGAAATGCTGCCTGTCCTGCCGAGTTATTCCAGCTTTTAGTATCTATCTTCAGTTTAAACCACCATCTGCAGTTCCTTTTACACTCTTTATTAAGCGAAGCAGGTCCTATTCTCTTAATATTATTCACATCAACCAAGTCTCTTCTTCACCTCCGTTACTGCAGAGAATACAATTCCAGTTATCAAATCTTTCTTCAAAGTGAAACAAAAATTGCAGCCCTGCCAATATGTTCATAAATCATC
Source organism: Raja brachyura (assembly GCA_963514005.1). The sequence continues at coordinate 59,342,543 of OY740790.1, forward strand.
CCTGGATCTTCTCCAGAGCAATTGCACCCTTTCTACAGTGTGTCATAGTCTTACAGCATGGAAACATGCCCTTCACCCCAACTTGTTCATGCAGATCAAGATGCCCCATCTAAATAGTCCCATGTATCCGCATTTGGCTCAAATCCCTTTAAACCTTATGTGTGCCAGTGTGTGTGTGTAAGGGTGTGTGTTAGGTTGTGTGTGAGAATGTGTGTCAGTGAAGCGGTACAAACACCCGGAGTGAGCGGAGACTTGGAGATGTCCGGGGAACATTTCCCTCTCTCCCCCTCCTGGGAATGTGGGCCAGCCCAGGTGTTCTGTGTCCAGCTGGGGTCCGGGGGAGGTAAGGGTCAGTGACCCGGGAGTCTGGGGGAGGTGAATGACAGTGTGCCGGGGGTCTGGGGGAGGTGAGGGTCAGTGACTCGGGGTCAGGCATCGGAGCGGCGCCATAGCCCGAGATTCATCTCTGCGGCTCCAGAGGCGGCACCGATGCCCGCACTCACCCGGTCTGCTCCGGGCCGGGATTAAAACTTCAATGCGTGTGGAGTGGCCACCGGACACAGAGCCGCCGGAGTTGAGGGTGGGAGGTGTGAGTAGCAACTGGGGGGGGGGGGGGTCAGTGCTGGGGCCACCGCCGTGTCTCACCTATTACACCATCTGCACGGGAATGTGAATGCGGGGGAGGCAGCATCTATAGAGCAGTAGACAAAAATGCTGAAGAAATGCTTGAGTCTGAAGAAGGGTCAAACTCAGACATAGATGCTGCCTCAACCGCTGAGTTTCTCCAGCATTTTTGTCTACATTGCCATTTCGCCGACAAAAAAAACTATTCTCATTGGTAAGTGTGGAGGTGTGTGACTATTTATTTATTCATATATTTTTTTTAATATTGTTTTGGGCGTGAGAACTTCTGTCGTCAGCTTGAGAGCGTGAGAATTTTCTCAAATGCGTTAGTCTCACACTCAATGCGTGAGAGTTGGCAACTTTAAAATCTCTTCCCTGCCCGGGAGACCCGACTTTTTCCCTGTCGTGTTTCCGTTGTCATTGGGGCCTAGCACCGTGGAGCGTCCTCCGACCGGGACGACCTGGAGGCTCCAGCCACGGAGCCTGCGGAGCTGCGGACTTACCATCGTGGGGCTGGCCGGCCTCGGAGCATGGGAAGCGGTGGTGGCTCGCTGCTGCAGCCCGACTCCGGAGCTCCAGCTCCAGCTGCAGCAGCAGACCGGTGGACTGTCGGGATATCGGGACCTTGCGGGTCTAGGTGGGAGACCGCTCTCCGGAGCTCCCGCAACACAGCTTCTCCAGCCCATGTCGCGGGGTTGGAGCGACCCGGAGCGGGGCCGTACATCACCCGGCGCGGCTTTAATGGTCACAGGACATTTCAGCGCCAGCCGAGGGCTCCAACTGTGACCTTTGGGCCTAGAGTGGGGCCGTACATCGCCCGGTGTGGCTCCAATGGCCGTCGGACTTAACACCGCCGGCCTGGGGCTTCGACCTCGGGAGAGAAATGGTGCGGGGGAGAGAGAAGACTTGGCCTTCCATCACAGTGAGGAGGAGATTCACTGTGATGGATGTTTGTGTGAATTGAATTGTCTGTGTATTTTTTTATGAATTGTTCTGTTGTATGGATTGTAGAAACAGAGTTTCGTTTGAGCCTCTCTGAGGTTCGAATGACAAGTAATAAAATCAAATCAAAAATCAAATCAAATTCAGGCCCTTAGGACCAACCTGCTCACAACAATGTCCCAGCTACGTTAGTCCCACCTGCCTGCGCTTGGTCCATATCCCTCCAAATCTGTCCTATCCAGGTGCCTGTCTAACTGTTTCTTAAACGTTGGGATAGTCCCAGCCGCAACTACCTAATCTGGCAGCTTGTTCCATACACCCACCACTCTTTGTGTGAAAAAGTTACCCCTCAGATTCCTATTAAATCTTTCCCCTTCACCTTGAACCTATGTCCTCTGGTCCTCTGTTCCCCCACTCTGGGCAAGAAATTCTGCGCATCTATCGGATTTATTCATCTGATGAATTTATACACCTCTATTAGATCACCCCTCATCCTCCTGCACTCCAAGGAATAGAATCCCAGCCTGCTCAATGTCTCCCTGTGGCTCAGAGTCGAGATTGTTTTATTTGTTTCTGTCTAGTTTATTGTCACGTCTACTGAGGTGCAGTGAAAAGCTTTTGTTACATGCTATCCAGTCAGTGGAAAGACAACGCAATATTATAACGGAGCCATTTAAGTGTACATATACGTGATAAAGGGAATAACGTTTCGTGCAAAGTAAAGCCAGCAAATTCCGGTCAAGGATGGACCTAGATATGATCACTAATGAGGTGGATAGTAGCTCAGGATGGCTCTCTATCTGCAGTAGGGTGATTCAGTCGCCTGATAACAGCTGGGAAGAAACTCTGAATCTGGAGGTGTGCGTTTTTACTCTTGTGACAGAAGGTGCCGTCGCCTTCCATTATCCCTCCAGCCCGCAAATGGCACTGCTTTGTCGGCCAAAGCTCCGCTCACCTCTCTGCCCACCTATGCAGGATCGGAAACTGCCGCCACTCAACCAGTTCTTCTGCGCATGCACAGCTTTAGTACCTGAAGCCAAGTTTTGGTTGGAGTCACAATGTTTTATTATCGCATGTACCGAAAAGGACCAATGAAACCCTTACTTGCAGCAGCTATATCAGGTTTGCAAACACAGTACTCAATAGGTAAATTAAGAAGCAAACATAAAATCAATGAATGTCTGAAGAAATTGCAGTTGCTGGCTCAAACCGAAGTTAGACACAAAATGCTGGAGTAACTCAGCGGGTCAAGCAGCATCTCTGCTGAGAAGGAATAGGTGACGTTTGGGTCAAGACCCTCCTTCAGACTGTAGATGTTTAAACTAAAGATAGACACAAAATGCTGTAGTTACACAGCGGCTCAGGCAGCATCTCTGGAGAAAAAGGAGGAGGTGATGATTGAGGTCGAACCCCATCTTCAGACTTCAATTGCAGACTGGGATGAACATCAGACTTCAACCCTACTTCAAACAATGAAGTTTAAAAAAAAACAATTTGTGCACAAAAAAGCAAATCTCAAAGTCAATTGCAATCAACGATGGTGAATACTGCGCCAGTAATGGATCAGCCTGAGTCCACGATTCTCTACATCCTCTTGTGTACCTATACATTGGAGTTGGATTGCATTGGAATTGTCATACTATGCCATGTTACAACCAGTATCTTCTAGAATACAGCTTCTAGAGTACATCTGAAGAAATATTTGTGGCAGTTTTCAGTGATGGGTCAGCAGTGGAGAGAGATACCAGCTTCAAATTCTAGGTATTAACATCTCAGAAGACCTGTCCTGGGCCCAGCACAAAGATGTAATCATGAAGAAGGCGTGCCTCGACTTTCTTAGATGTTTAAAGAGATTCAGCATGTCAACAAATGTTTTGAGTCCTGGCAACAAACTTAAAAATCACTTCACCAGTGCAAACGGATCATTCCCGTAATGCAGTGACCAGAACACGGTACTCAAACTGGCCTACAAAGCATTTTAGATAATTTTATCTTAACTTAAGAATCATACAGTCATACACTACAGAAACAGGCCCTTCACCCAACTTGCCTATGCAACAAAGATGGCCTATCTATGCTAGTCCCATATGTTTGGCCCATATCCCTCTGAACATTTCTTGTCCGTGTACTTGTCCAAGTGATTTTTAAAGGTTGTCATATAACTTCTCTGCTCTTATAATTTTTAGTGCCGCAGTGACTGATTTTCATGTGACACGCTTACCCAGAAAACTGGCAATTAAAGTAAGACAAAGAGTGCTGAGGGTAATATATAGGCATGGGTAGGGAGTTGGGATAAATGGGTAATTTTTGGATCAGCAGTAACTGGCGTGATGCCACAGCGTTCAGTGTTGGGGTCTCAACTCGTCGCCGTGGCTATCGCTCGAGGTCGAGGATGATGGTCTACATTCTGTTTTTATGGACTCTCAGGTGGCTTATGAGTCCAATCCTGGCTTTGTGTAGATCAGTGTCCCTCATGTTATGAGTCATGCTTTTGTAGTTACACCCACTAGTTTTACAGTAACCCTGCCTGGTTCCTGCATTATTAGAAAAACATGCTAGCATGAAGTTACCTATACTATGTCGTTAATAAAGTCTTTGGACCTTTATCATGGTGTAAGGCTTCAGTTATTTGGACAGCCGCAACACAAGATGGTGTCAGAAGTAAGATTCGAACCCATGCCTCCATTGGAGACCAGAGTCAACTATTCACGGTGCTAGATGCAAAGAGTTCATCCTGGCAGACATAACTCCTTCAAGTTGACCACTTTCAGCACTCCTTTTGGGCATTATAAATTTCTTCACATGCCCTTTGGAATAAGTTCTGCTAGTGAAGTATTTCAACAAGCTATGGAGCAATTGTTTGCAGGCTACCCATGCTCCATCGTAGTGGATGATATCCTCATTACTGGAAAAACGGTAGAAGAACACAATGCCAATCTGACAAAGGTCTTGGATAGTGCCAAGGCCATCCATCTCAAGCTGAACCCTAAAAAATTCAAATTCAGAGTGAATGAGGTAAAATATATATGCATAAAAACGGATCCAGCAAAACCAGTGCTATCAACGAGTTCCCAGCACCCACAGACGTGCTAAGTTTGCAGAGATTCCTTGGCATGGTTAACTGTTTGAGCAAATTCACTATTTGAGCAATATATCAGCCCCATTGCGCCAGCTTACACATAAAGACATTGCTTGGACTTGGCACGAGCAACAACAGAAAGCGTTTGACACTCTTAAGCAGTAGATGTCTAGTGCTTCTACTCTGGCTTACTTTGATCCTAAACTACTGATTACACTGACTTGTGATGCCTCACAACGCGGACTAGGCACAACACGTCTTCAAAATGATGGCAACGGCAATAAGCCTGTTGCCTATGCCTCGTGCACCTTGACTGACACAGAACAACGATATGCCCAAATTGAGAAAGAGCTGTTGGCGGTTGTTTTCGCCTGCAAGAAATTCAACGATTTCATCTTTGGTCTCAAGGTCATGATTGAAACTGACCACCGACCTCTGATCAGCATTTTCAACAAACCGATCCACGCCTCTCTAAAAGGACACAAGGTTGTGGTTCCTGCTTCGTTGCACAACCAGTATTTTAACACTGTCCATGCTGGGCTCCCAGACGCTGATGCTACTGTCCTACGGGCAAAACACATGTTTTACTGACTTGGCATGGCTGACTACATCACCGAGAATGTGGCATCCTGTGCAGTGTGCTTGGCTCCTCACCCACAAAAGCAACCACTTTTGTAATATATATAAGCATCTGGATAAACAGGGTCTGATCAAGAACAGTCAATATGGATTTGTGCCTGGAAGGTCATGTTTGACAAACCTTCTTGAATTTTTTGAAGAGGTTACTAGGGAAATTGATGAGGGTAAAGCAGTGGATGTTGTCTATATGGATTTCAGTAAGGCCTTCGACAAGGTTCCCCATGGAAGGTTAGTTAAGAAGGTTCAATCTTTGGGTGTTAATGGCGGAGTAGCAAGATGGATTCAACAGTGGCTGAATGGGAGATGCCAGCGAGTAATGGTGGATGGCTGTTTGTCAGGTTGGAGGCCGGTGACCAGTGGGGTGCCTCAGGGATCTGTGTTGGGTCCACTGTTGTTTGTCATGTACATCAATGATCTAGATGATGGGGTGGAAAATTGGATGAGTAAGTATGCAGATGATACTAAGATAGGTGGTGCTGTGGATAATGAAGTAGATGTTCAAAGTCTACAGAGAGATTTGGGCCATTTGGAAGAGTGGGCTGAAAGATGGCAGATGGAGTTTAATGCTGATAAGCATGAGGTGCTACATCTTGGCAGGACAAATCAAAATAGTACGTACATGGTAAATGGTAGGGAATTGAGGAATGCTGTGGAACAGGGGGATCTAGGAATAACTGTGCATAGTTCCCTGAAGGTGGAATCGTATGTAGATAGGGTGGCGAAGAAAGCTTTTGGTGTGCTGGCCTTTATAAATCAGAGCATTGAATATAGGAGTAGGGAAGTAATGTTAAAATTGTACAAGGCATTGGTGAGACCAATTCTGGAGTATGGTGTTCAATTTTGGTTGCCTAATTATAGGAAGGATGTCAACAAAATAGAGAGAGTACAGAGGAGATTTACTAGAATGTTGCCTGGGTTCCAGCAACTAAGTTACAGAGAAAGGTTGAACAAGTTAGGTCTTTATTCTTTGGAGCGCAGAAGATTAAGGGGGGACTTGATTGAGGTCTTTAAAATTATGAAAGGGATAGACAGAGTTGACGTGGATAAGCTTTTCCCATTGAGGGTAGGGAAGATTCAAACAAGAGGGCATGACATGAGAATTAAGGGTCAGAGGTTTAGGGGTAACATGAGGGGGAACCTCTTTACTCAGAGAGTGGTGGCTGTGTGGAACGATCTTCCAGCAGAAGTGGTGGAGACAGGATCGATTTTAACATTTATATGTAAAGTGGATAGGTATATGGACGGGTAGGGAATGGAGGGGTATGGTCTGAGTGCAGGTAGATGGGACTAGGGGAAAATAAATGGTTGGCACGGCCTGGAAGGGCCGAGAAGGCCTTTTCCGTGCTGTAATTGGTATATGGTTATATGGTTCTTTCACATCCGGTACCTGCACTCCCGTGGTCTATAGTGGCAGCTAACATATTTGATTGCCATGGCAAGCAGTACCTGGTACTCGTCGATTCGTATTCAGGATGGTTTGACATGGATTTTCTTAGCAGCCCCACTTCCAGCGGAAGGATTTCAACGTTATCTCGTCATTTTTCAGTCCACGGATCTCCGGGCAGACTGCTAACTGACAACGGCAGTCAATTCACCAGCCAACACTTCAGGGAGTTTGCTAGATGCTGGAATTTTCGCCACATTACCAGCAGCCCTGAATATCCACAGTCTAATGGGATGGCTGAACAAGCTGTTCAAAATGCCAAACAGCTCATGGAATGTTCACACAGAGCTAAATCCGATGTATTCCTGAATCTGCTCAACTTACGCAACATCTCCCGTGACCCCATTTTGAGTTCACCCTCTCAACATTTATTGTCGAGGCAGACCTGTGCTACAGTGCCTGTGGCGGATCAGGCATTGATCCCACAGGTGATTCCACCTGAGGAGGTTCAATCCAGGTTACAACAGAAGCATGACGTTCAAAAACAATGGTTTGACAAAACAAGTAGGCCACTGCCACCATCGACCAAGGGGCAGGTGGTCTGTTTACAGACTGACAAAGGCCATGACCGTATTGGCGCGAGTTCTGGAATTGCTTCTGAGCCACGCTCGTGTATTGTCAGTGCCGTTGGCATAACAGACAACATATCCTGCCTGTGAGCAAGCCAGTTCCTCCTCCGTATTATCCAGACCATACTAGTGCAATTCCATCTGTGTCTAGCGGCACTCTTCCGCCTCAACCAGCACAACAACCCCCGTCTACAACGGCTCCTCTACCAGTGACGACTTCGCCTGTGCCACAGTCTCCTGCTTCGTCTCCAGGAATGCTGCTTCAGTCTCCTTCACCTGTGCAGCCACCTGCTCAGTACCCGGGGAGAAAGAACAGAGATGGCCTCTATCGTACATGTGCTGGTCGTGTTTGTAAGCCGGTTGTGAAGTACCCTGACTATGTTTGACTTTCCTCCAGTTTATTATCAATTGCTATGCATGCCTTATTTAGTTAATGGTTTTGTACTAGCTTTACAGTAACCCTCCCTGCCTGGTTCCCGCATTATTAGAAAAACGTGCTAGCATGAAGTTACCTATTCTATGTCGTTAATAAAACCTTAGGACCTTTATCATGGTGTAAGGCTTCAGTTATTTGGACAGCCACAACACAACACTTTGAAAGTTCCTCGGCATTCTTCCATAAAGGCACGATTTGTGGAGTGCACGACTAGCAGTTGTCCTGTGGACAGATTCGCCCACCTGAGCTGTGGATCTTTGCAGCTCTTCCAGAGTTACCATCGGCCTCTTATTTGAAAACCATGTATCATTTTCCTTCTACTTCACAATTATGCTCCACTTCATAATAAAATCTATAATAAAATATATTTACGTTTGTGGTTGTAACGTGACAAAATGTGGAAAAGTTCAAGGGGTATGAAAACTTTTGCAAGCCACTGTACAGGAGCGTTGGAATCACCACTGCCTTATATACTACCATTTTGGTGTCTGTTCGGATGTCACGATTTTGAAAAACTCTTGTTCGAAGATGTCCAAAAGCTGTTCCAGCACACTTAAGACGATAGTCTCAACTACTTACTATCTAAATGAATGATTTGGATGGAGAATCTCATTGTATTATTGGTTATCCACCTTTGAAAGAGTCAATGAATTATTTAAATGGAGTGAGACTACACAATGTTGCGGTACAAAGAAATCTGGGGGTCCCAATGGATTAAATACAATAGGTTGATAAGCATTTGCAGCCAGCAAATTGGCAGCAAGCCTAATGCAATATTTGCCTTTATTGCAAGAGATATGGAAAATAAAAGAATGGAAGATTTTACAAAATGTTTTACAGGGCACAGCTGGAATATTGCATACAATTTGGGTGACCATATTTATGGAATGATACACCTACCTTTGTAGGTAGTGGAGAAAATATTCATACCTGATTTCTGGGATGTAGGGATGGAAATATGAAGAGGGATTGAGCAAATTAGGACAATATTCATTGGAGTTCAGAAGAATGAGAAGCAATCTTGGTATGATATGGTATGGTACTTTATTTGTCATATGTACAAAAGTACAGTAAAATTCATTTTTGTATACAGTTCGCATACGTATCAATCATTTTGAAATATCTAAGACTCTGGGGGAGGGGGATTTACAGGGTGGTTGCAGTGACAATGTTTCCCCTAGTTAGGTTTTCTGTATTTAAGGAAGGTAATATCAGAATAAGGGATCACCCAAATCAGATGGAGATGAAGAAGAATTTCTTCTCTGAGAGAGTTGAGATTCAAGAGTCAAGAGTGTTTTATTGTCATATGTCCCGGATGGGACAATGACATTCTTACTTGCTGCATCACAGCAGAATATGCGAATATGTAAACATATTAATTGGAATCCTCAAACAAAAGAACTGTGAAGGTGGAATCATTGAATATATTAATTATAAAAGATTGACAGGTATTTGAACTACAAGGGAATCAAGAATTATGGGGAGAGAGCTGGAAATTAATGATGAGGCTCAGAACAAGTAACATGTTGAATGGTGGAAAGAGCCTGAGAGGCCTATTGGCCTATCCCTGCTCCTATTTTTTTTAATCCTCTTAATCCTCTCTGTCTGAGCAGATAGTGATCACAAAGTGCTGTAATAGATCAGGCAGCATCGCTAGAGAACACGGAGATGCAAAGTTTCAGATCGGGACCCTTTTTCAGCCGCAACCCAAAATGTCGCATATCCATGTCCTGCAGAGATACTGCCTGACACACTAAAGTTACTCCAGTACTTTTTTTTGGTCAAGATTTCTGCATCTGCAGTTCCTTGTATCTTCCATGTGGGGACATGTTTGGTTTCCCTGCATAAAAAAGTGGGAGACTTCTAACATGTTCCTTCTCATAGAAGGTTAAAAGTTGAGATCGACCCATTGACCAAATGGTGCCAGCACAATAACTTGGCTCTCAACACCAGCAAAACCAATGAACTGATTGTGGACTTTGGAAAGGGGTAGGATGGGTACCCACAGTCCCGTTTATATCAACGGGTCTATGGTGGAAAGGGTCAAGAACTTCAAATTCCTGTGCGTGCATATTTCCGAAGATCTCTCCTGGTCCCAGCACATTGATGCAAATGTAAAGAAAGCACATCAGTGCCTCTACTTCCTAAGAATATTACAGAGAGTTAGTATGTCAAGGAGGACTAGAACTTCTACAGGTGCATAGTAGAGAGCATGCTGACCGGTTGCATCGTGGCTTGGTTCGACAACTTGAGGGTCCAGGAGCAGAAAAGGCTGCAAAAAGTTGTAAACACTGCCCAGTCCATCATCGGCTCTGACCTCTCTACCATCGAGGAGATCTATCGCAGTCGCTGCCTCAAAAAGGCTGCCAACATCATCAAGGACCCACACCATCCTGACCACACACTGATCTCTCCGCTGCCATCAGGTAGAAGGTACAGGAGCCTGAAATCTGCAACATCCAGGTTCAGGAACAGTTTCTTCCCCACAGCCATCAGACTATTAAACACAACTTCAAACAAACTGAACTATAACAGCCTATTGCACTTCATCTGGTTATTTATGTGTGTATATATATATATATTCTATGGTATATGGACACACTGATCTGTTCTGTATTTATGCCCTCAATATTCTGTTGTGCTGCAGCAAGCAAGAATTTCATTGTCCTATCTGGGACACATGACAATAAACTCCCTTGACTTAAAATACTAATAACGATATGGGTGTTTGTCTGCAAAACAAAAGATGGAAGCTATTTTGTATCCTTGAATTAAATACACTATTTTTAGATTTAAGGTGGAGAGGTTTTATCACCTACAATTCACCAAATACCACCCACTTCATTCATAGAATCATAGAATCATAGAAAATAGGTGCAGGAGTAGGCCATTCGGCCCTTCGAGCCTGCACCGCCATTCAATATGATCATGGCTGATCATCCAAATCAGTATCCTGTACCTGCCTTCTCTCCATACCCCCTGATTCCTTTAGCCACAAGGGCCACATCTAACTCCCTCTTAAATATAGCCAATGAACTGGCCTCAACTACCTTCTGTGGCAGAGAATAGTAAGATTGAACGAGAACTTACCAGTTCGAAGGTTGATCATTATTTCATGAGGAGTCGAAGTGAGGGATTTCGTGAAGAGCCCGCCGGCGCGCATGCTCGACATACTTCAAAGTAGCGGCGTGGAATCACAGAAACCAATCAAGAAATGACTTCACATAGTAAGAATGAAACGACTAAGATTACCAGCTGAAGGTGATTGAGGGTTGGGCGAGGAGGGCACGAAATCCTTCACTTCGACTCCTCATGAAATAATGATCAACCTTCGAACTGGTAAGTTCTCGTTCAATCTTACTATTTCATTTCGGAGTCACGTGAGTGACTTCGTGAAGACTTCAAAGCTTCTGTGATGACACGCCCTGGACCACGTCCATGCTGTCACACCACTACCAGGGATGGATGGGAGGAATAACTTGCTGACTAGTCCATACTGCAAAACAAAGCATATTTATTAACAACAAATCAAAACCCCTCATTCGGGGACATCTCCACGTTCTTGCCCCGCATCTAGCACGGCTTCTGCGAACTGTAGAGGCGCAGCAACGGGCCGGTTGTAGAACCGCTGGAACACCGTCTCATTAGCCCATCCTGCTGTGGCGAGAATATGGTCCATGGGCACCTCCATGACCCTCGCCGCCGACGTCGATGCAGCCCTGGTGGAATGAGATTTGAACACATTAGTGTCGATACCTGACTTACCCAAGATGACTCGAAGCCACCTGGATATCGTCTGTGTTGTCACTCGATGGTGAGGTCTCTTATGAGTGACAAGCAGGTATCTCTCCATTCCTCTGATGCTTGCCGTCACCTTGACGTAGTAACGGATATGGGAGGCTAAGCATAGCCTAGCATCGGCGGGGTATGCCGGGAACTTCAGCTGCAGCCCTGTGCACCCAGGTCTGTGTTGCTTTAGTAGCTCGTCAACAAAGAAAACTACTTCTGTGGGGGTAGACATCATTCTGTCGACACGTAGTTTGTGGAGTGTCTGTACCCTCTGTGCTGAAGTCAGCGCTAGTAACATCACCAGCTTCATGGTGAGTTTGTCCAGCTGGAGCCCTTCCATGGGGGACCACGTCCTGAGCAGAGTTAAAACGTCCCTGACATCCCAGGTGACATTGTAACGTGGTGTAGGCGGATTCGTATTGAAAATACCCCGCATGAGCCTGGACACTAGCCTGTTGGATCCCACCTCAATATTGAGGTAGAATGATAGAGCGCTCCTGGCGCTGTTGATGGCACTGTAGCTTAAGTGTTCATCATGGTGCAACCCCGCGAGGAATTCCAGGACGTCGGTTATAGTCACGGCATCGTACGTGATGCGAGAGCGGCTGCAGAAGGCTTCCCACTTCCTGATGTGAGAGCGGTATCTTCGCCTTGTAGACTCTCGGCACGACGCCGCAATGGTATCCATGGTCCGGGTAGACAGGCCGTATTGTTCTAAAGGCCGATTCAGAATCTGCAAGCCAACAAATTTAAATAGCCATGGCAGGGATGTGGCTCCCCTGAAACAGGGTGAGTAACTAACTCTGGGCTACCCTGCAAACGGACCCAAGGTTCACTGAGCGTGTCAAAGACCATCGGATACCACGGCTGTGTAGGCCAGTCGGGTATGATAAGGATGCCCTTGGCACCGTCCATCTGAATTTTACGTAATACCCGACTGATGAGGCAAAACGGGGGGAATGCATAGAAAAAGCAATTCCCCCAGTCTAGCGAGAATGCATCTAACGCTATAGCCCCTGGATCTGGTTCCCACGCGACGTAGGTTGGTACCTGATGGTTCAACCGGGACGCAAAAAGGTCAATGTCCGGTTTCCCAAATTTGGCTGTGATTTTTGCAAAAATTTCAGGATGTAACATCCATTCAATATTATCATTGAACTTGCGTGACCTGGCGTCCGCCACAATATTAAGCTCACCTGGCAAATAGGTAGCTGAAATCCAAATGTCTCTCTTGACACACCAGAGCCAAATTGAATTAGCCAATTTATCACATGAAACTGACCTGGTACCGCCCATGTGGTTTAAATATGCCACCGCTGTGGTATTGTCTATTTGGAGCCGGACATGTGCTCCAATGATCTTGGAACAATATGCACGCAGTCCGTGAAACGCTGCAAGCAGCTCCAAATAGTTGATCCCTTGTGATACCAACATCGTATTCTCAAGGGTATCCCATCGGCCCCCACAACTAGAGAATTGATTCGTAGCTCCCCAGCCATCAGAGCTCGCATCAGTTTGTAAGTATATCATCGGTTTCGCCTCAATAATAGTTTCGAACGATTTACTAATGTGGCAAACCCACCATCGTAATTCATCCAATGCTGCAGGCGGCAGCCGCATTGATCAATCATAATGACCAGCATGCCGTCGCAACGCAGCGATCTTGGCTCTCTGCAAGTTTTGATAATGCAGAGGTCCATACCGGGCTGCCGGAAACAAAGCCACAATCTTGCCAATGACAGTAGCTGTGTGACGAATCGATGGTATACGAGTATTAATCAAGTCTGTACACACCTGTGTTACCTCCTCAATTTTGTTAATTGGTATGGTGACTCTCATGCTAATGGAATTCACCTGGAACCCCAGATAATTAATTACCTGGGTGGGGCAGAACTTAGATTTTTCTGGATGAACAATGAACCCAAGCTGTTGGAACAAATTGACCGCAGCTGCCACCCCTTGTTGTGCTAATTCCAAGGTGTGGCCGACAATTAAAATATCATCTAAATAGGCCATAACAATATGATGTCTTTGTCTTAAATAAGCCATAATTGGCTTCACCAATTTAGTAAATAAGCGAGGGGCTGTGGTGAGCCCATTAGGCAACGCCCTATATTGCCACAGCTGATCCATCCAGATAAATTTTAAAAACCTTCTGTAATATTTTTTCATAGGTACGGTATAGTACGCATCCTGTAAATCAATGCATGCCATAAAGCACCCTTGTGAAATCAATGATTTGGCCGTTTCAAACGTGTCCATTTTAAAATGAGTATATGTTACAAAGTTATTCAGAGTGGTTAGATCAATAATGACTCTACAGCCTCCATCCTTCTTAGGTCTAGTGAAAATATTGGAAACAAATTCAACGGGCTCATGAACCGTTCTCTCTATGACCCCTTTCTGTTCCAACCTTAAAATTTCCTTATAGCCTACTGACTGTTCCGCAGCCGTTAGTTTGAAAGTACGACCCGGTCTATGCTGAGGTGGAGGGATGTCCCCATTAATAAACTCAATACTATGGCCCTGAATATTCCGTAACACATACTCATCGCTGGTAATGTTACCCCATGCACCCGCAAACAACCGCAAACGCCCACCATCATGTGGAGTTAAACAAAGAGAAAAAAGAGAACCAGATCGCCTCACCTCTGTGGTTACCGGCGGTCCCTGACACGCATGGGTGGTCGTGGAGGTGCTGGGTTGGTTTGAGGTCGTGGCGTCCTCATTTTCCACCTCGGCTTCTGCCGAGCCTGTCCTAAAAAAGACCCCTGGGTTTGGGGTGGCTGGTATCGGTTTGGAGCTGGAGGGTAATTCCTGGTGGAAGTGCTGACAGACCCTCGTGAACGGCCAAGTGGGGCTTTCGAGCTTGATGGCGTGGGGGCACTATGAGAGCGCATGAGCCCCACGGTCTTGGCTTGTTCATCCAGCTCTCTGACCCTTTTGGAGAGGTCTTCGCCAAAGAGCTGACGGGGCGGCGGCGGCGGCGGTGGTTTGCACAACCCTGCAAACTTAGGGTTGAGCGCTGGGCGGATGCTGTTTTTCCGAAAGCCGTTTATTTCGTTTTGAGTAGCGCACAGAAGCGCCAGAGCATCCTCCTGGTCCAAATTAAGCTCCTCTCCGTCGACCGACCGCACAAAGGCAGTAATCCCGGCCATGAGGAGTTTCAGGATCCGCTGAATTTTCAGCTCCTGCTGACGGATAGCCGCACTGATGTTGCCCCATATTGGCGTATTGACCACAGGCACGTTGAGGGAATTGCAGTTTGATGGAGCCTTGTGATGGCTCATGGCTTGTAGTAGGACTTCCTCCTGAAGCTGGTGATTATTTAGGAAGTCCACTGTGGCTGCCAACTTCGTATTAATGGGAAGCCCCAACGAATGAGGGGCTGCAAATTTGGTAGCCACATCGAGGAGGTCCTCCGCCGGTAATTCAGGCCGGGGTGGGATGGGGTCAACCACGGCCTCCTCGTCCTGCTCCAGGCTGGTGTACGAAGCTGGTGATGAAGCCCTGTGCCTGTCGCTGCTGGATGCCTGTTGTTGTTGACCTTGTAGGAGAAGCTCCAGCAGCCGCTCCATCCGGTCAATACGCCCTTCACCCTGAACACTCAGGTGGTCGGAGTCCTCCGGCTCTGAAAATTGGCCGGGGCTCCTGTCATCGGCCCGCACCTCGTCGAGGCCCTGCCGGTGCCGGTAGTTGTCGTCGACAGCCGCCGAGGCGAAACTGCGCGATTCCTGCACGGGCGTGTTCAACCGCCTCCGTTTAGCGGGAGCGGAAGCCGTTGCCTCTATGGACAGATGCGGCATGGTGTCGGCACCAGCCGAAGCCTGGATACCTTGGGCCCGTGCAGGCTTGCCAGCTGCCCACATCGTGGACCTTGCCGACGCATGGTCTCGCCCACCCATCCATGGGGGGCTCGGCGACCGTGACGGGACCCCCAACTGACTCGTCCCGGCGTCGAAAGTTGGGGGGCGACGGCTGGACCTCACAGCTGCCCCGGGTCCCGTCCTGGAACCTGACCGCTCCTTGGCGGCAGGCAGAGCCTTAGCCCCGACAGGGTTAGGCTGCTGGGCTCCTGCCCTTCCCCTTCTCAGAGGGCTGCGTGAAACGGGCCGTGCAGCCGCACGGACCCTTCTGCTCGAAGCCGTCAGCAAGCCTGCTGACGACCTGGCTGCCATGGCAGAGTCGTCCTGCTCTGGCGGCACACCACACTCCTCCTCGTCGGACTCCTCCGAGCTGTGGTGTGCGGGCAGGTCCGGACCTGAAAATACAGAGCTCACCGATATCTCCGCCCTCGTTCCGGTCTGCGTTGCAGGTACCCCCGACAACTCTCGCTCCGGAACTGCTGGCCGGCGACTTCTCCTCGAACTCCGGCCTCTCCCATCCATGTTCTTGCTGTGAAGCAAACACAACAAGAACCACCAACTTAAGGTAGCATACTTACCTGCGTGGTTCCCTTATGAAGGGCTGGCGAGGAGCTCGCTCCTCCGTCAGCCGTCGCAGCAACGCGATACGACGATATGTCGAGCATGCGCGCCGGCGGGCTCTTCACGAAGTCACTCACGTGACTCCGAAATGAAATTCCACAGACTCACCACTCTCTGTGTGAAAAATGATCTTCTCATCTCGTTCCTAAAAGACTTCCCCCTTATCCTTAAACTGTGACCCCTTGTTCTGGAGTTCCACAACATCGGGAACAATCTTCCTCCATCTAGCCTGTCCAACCCCTTAAGAATTTTGTAAGTCTCTATAAGATCCCCCCTCAATCTCTTAAATTCTAGCGAATACAAGCCGATTTTCATTTGAAGACAATTATTTAAAGGTAATTAGATATCCCCAGTTTATTAATAACTGTATTTTAATAACAATGTCACCTTTTTCAAGTATATAGTTTGTCAAACACTGCATAAAATCTTTGAAAGTAGTGTGTTTAGTTTTAGTTTAATTTAGTTTAGTGATACAACGTGAAAATAGGTCCTTCGGCTCGTCGAGTCCACACCGACCAGCGATCCCTGCACAACACTATCCTGCACACACTAGAGACAATTTACACTTATACCAAGTCAATTAACCTACACACCTGTACATCTTTGGAGTGTTTGAGGAAACCGAAGATCTCGTAGAAAACCCATGCGGTCATGGGGAGAACGTACAAACTCCGTACAGACAGCACCCGTAGTTGGGATTGAACCCTGGCCTCTGCCGCTGCAAGCGCTATGGCAGCAACTATCTCTGCGCCACTGTGCCACCCATTTAGCACTAAATCAGTCACCCATGACCACACATTTTGAAGTTGAGCATCCCACATATGGGGACATCGCAGATGTCAGTGCACCCAAAGTGCAATGGGATAGCCTCGTCCCGAGAGATCGGCCATCGTGACCACCGATTCCCCCTAGTGTTGTCCATAGAATCTAGAGGCATTAGAAGAACACACTGCAATAACTCATTTAGTTCAATCTCAAAATATCAGTCATGACAGTCTGCATTATTTACAAAAAGTAATATTCTAGGGCAAAGAAAGGAAGTGTGTGTCGGAACCAGGAGAAGGAAATGAAAGAAAAACTAGATCGCTCTTTTTCACTGACTTTAAAATATCAGAATATACAGTATAATAGGAATATTTCATAAGTATTAAAGATAATAATTCTTCCTGTTTATTTAACGAGAATCATTGTTAGAATTGTATGTGAATATTATGTTTATAAGCTGATAAGATTGTCTACAAAACAATTTATTGCAATTGGGTCAGTCTTGTTTTTATTTTTATATTAAACTAAGTGGAATCACACGGGAGGGCTGGTCCCACAATGCAATATTCCACCTCTCCACCAATTCCAATATTGGTGGCCAGTGTGGGGGGGGGGGGGGCTTTCTGGAGCACTAGTATGGGTGTTGTGGGCTGAGGGGACTGGGTTCCAGAGGGCTAGTATGGACATTGTGGGCTGAATGGATTCTTGGGCTGGCGGCTCAGTCACTCAAGCCTGTTGTGCTAGCAGCTCATTCACTCACGGCTGGTGGGCTGCCAGTTGACTCACGGCTATTCATTGAAATTCCATTTCAAGCAGGGTGCATGGCCACCAAATTCAAATTCTTACCACTTCAAGCAGGTTGCAAGGCCACTAAAGACAGCAAGTCGTGACCTCTCCCTCCTCCATCTTGCAGAGACTGACCCACGCCCACACTCCCTCCCCCCTTCCCACCAAAATGGGCGTGGCCTTCATGGCGTGATTGGCATGAGAGCATCTCAGCATTTTTTTAAACACTAATAACTCTTTTATTTTTCATTGATGAGAAAAATCCTCGGCACCTGATGAGCGGAGAGGGACTCTGAGTAAGATGGCCATAAATCACAGCCGTACATGGTAGCGTTTGTTCTAAAATCAATATAAATCGCAAACAGGAAGTGGTCAAGATTAGACTTTTAATTATATAGAAGGCAAGGCAACTAATTATGCAAGGCAACGTAAAAAATTTGCTCTCCCATCTTGCAGAAACTGACTGAGGCACTCAACACGTCCGAGTTTTATAGTCCCTCTGGAAGTGGCGTGGCCATCAGGAGAGAGAATCTCAACATTTTTTAACATTAAAAACTTTAATCAATGGGAAAAATCATCTTGTCCTGCGCAGCGGAGGGGGACTCTGAATAAGATGGCCAAAAATTACAGCCGTAAGTGGCAGCGTTTTTTTTTAAATCAGTATACAGAACAACAGGAAGTGGTCAAGATCAGACTTTTAGTAATATAGACTATCGCTGCATAATTTCACATTCCTTTCATGCTTCCTAAACTTTAGCAATTAAAAGGTTGCACATTTTATGGAACATCTTAATGGCATGTGTGAATCCATTAAATATTTGAACAGGATATAATTATTTTAATGCTTTTTGGAGCAGTACAGTGGCGCAGCAGGTAGATTTGTGCCTCACAGGGCTCGATCCTGAGCTTGGGTGCTGTCTATGTGGAGTTTGCACGTGCTCTGGTTTCCTCCTGTATCATGATGTGCGGATTTGTAGGTTAATTGGCCTCCTGAAATTGTCCCTAATGTGTAGGGTGCGAAAGTGGTATAATATAGAACTGGCGTGAATGGGTGGTCGGCGTGGACTCAGTGAACCGGAGGATCTGTTTCCATATTGTTTCTGTAAATTAATCTCCAAACTAAACTAAAATACATTCAAATATCCCCAAATAAATGCCATTCTTTTCCTCCATATCATCCTTTATCCACTAGATGTTGCTGTTGTATAGGTTTGCTTTACTCAACATATGCTTTTCTAAATGTGCCTTGTCTGTGATTCTACAAAATGAACCAATAGAAAACAATTAATAGCATCTTTTCCACATACTTCTTTTTGAAACAGTACTTGCTGAAGTAAGGAATAGGGTTCTTGAGATATTAAGCTAAAATATTAGTTCATTGGGATTCATTTGGGATAAAGCATTTCATTAGCACATTTATCGAAGAAAAACTGTAAAGATCAATGCATTTGTCAAAAGATACAAAGGCTTGCTAATGATAATACGTTTAAAAGGCAAGAAAATGTATTTACCAATTGGCCATAATTAAATAATAAAGATAAATTTGGGGAAAATAATTGAAAGAAATTCTACAGATTAAAAAAAATTCAGTTTGGCTGTCATGTTTAATGATGGAACAAACATAGAACAATAATTATCTCTGAAAAGATAATACTAATAAAATATATGTCTTCTTAGCTTATAATATCACCTAAATTGACATTAGGGGATGGCACTGTTAAGATAAAAATATCCTAAGCATCTGTTGCAAATTGCAAATCTGTGCTGATTTTAATTTGGTAATCTACCTGAATTCCACATTTATATCCTGTTAATTATTTAAAAATCATTTGACCAACATAATGTGAATATAATAACAGGTTATAAATATCATAAAGAAATATAGAAGTCAAGTGAAACGTTGATAGCTATTGACTGCCTTCTTTTTTGCTTCTATTCCGAGATTAATTATAATTCAGTAATAATAATTAAGAATTTAAATAAAATTTAAATTTTGGCAAGTTTTCTCTGGCATTAAATAAAATAATTATTTAATGAAATTTGTCTGCAACAATCGTTTACGAAGGGTCTCGACCTGAAAGATCACCCATTTCTTCTCTCCAGAGATCCTGCCTATCCTGCTGAGTTATTCTAACATTTTGTGTCTCTCTTCAGATTAAACCAGCATCTGCAGTTCCTTCATACCCAATAACCCCAGGAACTAATTTTGTGGTATTTTGAAGTGCTGAAACGTGGTTCTTTGCTTTATTGTTAGGATTACATTTGGGATTTATTGTAGACACTGGAGAGATTTGCAATAATATAGGAGAATAATATTGCTGCTTATTATACTTTTACAGAACAGAGTTGAAATATGCGATCTATATGAGATGGACATGATAGGGTTGCAATTTACAACCCTAGAAGCAGAGGCTGAACACAGATGATGGCCAAGAAATTGTGATGGAAAATAAGCAATGGATTCTAAGGTCACTGTATGGCCTTGCACTGAGCGAGCGGTTCACTCATGGGCTGCTGCAAATTTCAACAGCATCCAAAACACAGCATATCAGGTGGTGCCAACCTGTCATCATGCATTCTCATCCCAGTGTCAGAGCTTAGTTTAGTTTAGTTTAGAGATACAGTGCAGAAACGGGCCCTTCGGCCCACCGTGTGCATGCCGACCAGTGATCCACGCACACTCACACTGCCCTACGCACATTAGGGACGATTTGCAATTTTACCAAGCCATTTAACCTACAAACCTGTATGTCTTTGGAGTGTGTGAGGAAACCGGAGGTCCCGGACAAAACTTACGCAGGTCACGGGGAGAATGTACAAACAGCGTACAGGCAGCACCCGTAGTCAGGATCGAACCCGCATCTCTGGCGCAGTAAGGCAGCAACTCTGCAGCTGCACCACCAGGCCACCCCTAAAGCATTGGAAGAAGAGAGGGTCAGTGGTCTGATGCCTGAACAGAACATCAGAGGAGAGACCAAGGAACACTTGCCATCAAAGGATCAATGCCTGAGTTGGGGGAAAGTAAATGCAGATTGATTCCTCCTGTGGAATTTACAAAATGTGGTTGCTCAGGAAATCAGGGGGTGGGGCTTGTGATGATAGGGGAGTCAAGCCGTTAGGGGAATTGGGGAGGGGATGTGCAAGGGTGGCTGTTAACTTTGATGGAAGTGAATATTGTACAACGTGTATGATTCTTGACCATTATGATCTTGCCTGCATTGTCCCTCTTCCCCATGACCAGTTTCTATCTTATTGACATTAAATAACATCCTTCCTATTGGAGAATAACATTAAAAATAAAGGTAATTACTTATTTAACTCCTTTCATGTCAAGATTAGATTAGTTAGCAGCATTATAAATCACAGGGTTATGCATTCAAGTCTGCATAAGCTTTGGAGACTTAAGCACAAAACTAAAGCTGGCAGACCAATTCACCAATGAAGGAAGG
This sequence comes from Raja brachyura, assembly GCA_963514005.1. The sequence goes on from OY740790.1 coordinate 59,363,552, forward strand.
TATACTTGGGATTTATCGTCTTTTCAAATGAAATATCTAGAATGCAGGTGAACATAAAATATATTGTAGCATTATTCAAAGACAAGTGGAGAATTACCCTTGAGTCCTGGGTCATGTACATTTCTCAAATTAACACATTGGTTAATTGGGAGCTGGCTGTGCGAACTTTAACATTTGAGATTACAGAGATTCAACATTTGAGATTACAGAGATTCAAATTCAGATTAGTTTATGATCACATCTGGGCGACACTGTATAGCAGCGGTAGAGTTGCTGCTTTACAGCGCTTGTAGCGCCAGAGACCCAGGTTCGATCCCGACTATGGGTGCTGTCTGGAGGGAGTTTGTACGTTCTCCCCGTGATTGCGTGGATTTTCTCCGAGATCTATGGTTTCCTCCCACTCTCCAAAGATATACAGGTTTGTAGGTTAATTTGCTTGGGGTTGTATTCCAGGTATAAGTGTAAATTGTCCCTAGTGTGTGTAGGCTTATGTTAATGTGCAGGGATCGATGGTCGGTACGGACTCGGTGGGCCGAAAGGCCTGTTTCCACGCTGTATCTCTAAAACTAAATAAAACAAAAAACATATACATTAGGGGGCAATGAAATCCCTTGTGTGCATGAAACACTTGGATTTAAAATGTATTCATACAGTAATGGTAATTACAACAATCAATAAAACAATTAGTGCAAAACAGCAGAATGGTGCAAGATTTTAGAGCAGATTCAAGTAGTGCAATAACAAATTAAAGTACAATAACGGAATAGCCAAATGAGGTAGAATTAAGAGTAAGAATACTTGGCAGCACTTCCAGGAAGGTTGAGTGGAAGAGGTGATTAAGAAGCTGGTCTTAAATCCGGATGTCTGAGCTATCAAGCTCCTGTGTCTTCGAACGAAAAAAAGGAAACCCCAAGGCAACAGGTTGATGATCCTTGCAGCCTTCCTGATGCAAAGCACCATGTAGATGGACTCTCTGCAGTCACCATATCAAACTGAGATGCGTCCCTTCTTTTGTGCACCTGTAGACGTTCAAGAGAGTCTTCGTGAATATGACGGATCTTCTCCCACACCTAAGAAAGTATGCACGCTGGAGCTAGCGCTTTCTTGATCATTGCGTCTTAAAAGTATTTAATTAACATGGGGTCCCAATCTTGGGATACATCAAGATTGTGAACGTGCTATTTAAGTACAAATCTTTTTTTGTGTACATTCTCTTCCTGGAAAGACATAACGACAAGAAAGTGACCTTGGCTCAAACCTTAAGAGTAACAACACTGAATGAGGCACTTGCAATTGGACATAATGCCTCTGCAAATAATGTAATGTTGCCTTGGTGATACTGAGCTAATTGTTGGAGCTCCACACACTCGGTTTCAAGGACATCTAGTGTATTTTCGCCGATATCTTAATATGTTAATAAGGATGCAGCACACTGATCTTTAGATGAACATAAGTGCATCTGAATCCAGTGTGAAGCCAGGATGCTGCATATACCCCAACCCAACTCCCAGCAAGGTGGTAGACACAAAATGCTGGAGTAACTCACTTGGCCCGCTGAGTTTCTCCAGCATTTTGTGTCTATTTTCAGTGTAAATCAGCATCTACAGTTCCTTCCTATATATGAATATACAGGAAGATGAATTCAGAACCAGCTTACTGAGAGAATAAAGAGGGTTCTGTTTGGAAGGATAATGTTCATGGTGGAGGTTTGTCACCAGTGGCGTTCCGCAAGGATTTGTGCTGGAACCTTTGTTGTTTGTGATTATATATAAATATGTGACTTGGATGTAAACATTTAGTTGGGCTGAAGAGTAAGCTTGCAGATGTCACCAAGATTGCTGGGGTTGTGGACTATGGAAAAGGCTGTCAAAGTGTACAGAGGGATACGAACCAGCTACAGATATAAGCGGGGAAATGGCAGGTGGAGTTTAATTTGAGCATGTGTGAAGTTTGGGAGGGTGAATGTAAGGGAAAAATATCCAATTAATGGCAAGATCCTTTACAGCATTGATGTAGAGAAGTCTTGGTATCCTAGTCCATAACTCCCTGAAATTATGGTAAAGAAGGCATATGGTATGCTTGCCTTCATTGGTCAGGGCATTGAGTAGAAGAGTCAAGAGGTCATGATGCCACTTTTGGTTAGGCTGTATTTGGAATATTGAATGTAGTTGTGGTCGTCCCAATACAGGATGGATGTGGAAAGGGTGCAGAGGAGGTTTACCATGATGATGCCTGGATTGGAGGGTATTAGCGACAGGGAAAGGTGGCACAAACTTGGATTATTTTCTCTGGGATGCCAGAGAGGAGACCTGATGGAAGGATATAATGTTATGAGAGGCATAGATAGGATAGACAGTCAGAACCTTTATCCCAGGATGGAAATATCAAATACATAGCTTTAAGGTGAGAGGGGCAAAATTTATAGGAGACGTGCAGGGTACGTTTTTTACACAGAGGGTGGTGATTGCCTGGACTAAGCTGCCTGGGGTGGTGGTGGAAGCAGAAACAATATTGGCATTTGAGACTTTCGGACAGGCACCTGGATATGCAGGGAATGGAGGGATATAGATTATGTGCAGGCAGGTAAGATTTGATCTTGGCATCGTGTTTAGTACAAACATTGTGGCCTGAAGAGCTTGTTCTTGTGCTGGACTGTTCTACTTTCTATATTCTAAGATAGGGTAGAGACTTTTCTCTTGCATAAACTTGGAGTTGGGGCTGTGCTTGTAACATGTGCAGTGGCAGTTTCTGGGGATGGTCCCCAGCCTATTGATGGCAGGCACCATAATGGTGAACATGGGACAGACACACAGCTATCATCTTTTAATGCAGGCTTCTTGAAAAAGAACAAAGAGTAAATATAAGTCTCTGGAGGCAATCCATAATAAAACACACACTTAAAAATGTTCATGAACAGCAAAATTATTCACGGAAAACATAACATACTAATAAAAGCAAATGATTGATTTCATTTAAAAAACAGATGATAAGACAATCAAATTATCCTTATTTTATCTCGTTGCTTTATAAAATATACTTCATTATGTTTCATTATAAAATGCATCGTTATAAAATATACATAAATATATCTGTCAATTGTCAATTGACCTTGGAGACTAATGATGTCTATCTAGAGTTAAAACCTTTTGTGTCATCTTTAGCACCGTTAATGTTTCCTGTCAATTCCATGCTATTTTTATAAAGTGACCAAAAAAAAAGATAATTTATCTACCTTCTATTTTCCTTTAGTCTATTCTATAAATATGGCACTCTCAGAAATCCAAACTGAAGTGAAATTCGATCAGAAAATAATATCTCATGGCCTGATTAAAAAACAAAACAAATACTATTGCAAGGAAAAGCAATGACTTATTCTTATCTAAGTGGATTAGGCCTAAGTGGTTTGAAGTTCAGGCCAGCACATGGCTATTTCTTTATATGTGAGAGTAGTTACAAGTTATATTTTGCTCTCCAGATTATGGAACTAGATTGTGATGGTTTGACCCAAGGATAACTATTTAATTGCAAATAGCCCCCACTAATACCTCCTTCCTATCCAGTAGTGAATTGTCTTATAGGTTTTGGTTTATGTTTATTATTGTCACGTATACTGAAGCACAATGAAAAGCTTTGCTTTCCATGCTATCCAATTAGATCAGATAATACTCTACATAAATACAATGGAGCCAAACTCAACTACAATAGCTAGAGCAAAGCAGAAATTACAGAGTGTAGAATATAATTCCCAGCATTGTAGGGCAGCAGTTCCAAAGACAAAGTCCAATGTCCGCAATAGGGTAGAGGTGAATCGGACAGAACCCTAACATCGGTTGTAGGTGGAGAGGGGAGGGGAGGGGGGTTTATCTATCTATGGTTGAGTGAAAAGGAATCTGAACTCTGTACACATGTACACCTCGGTACACATGACAATAAACTAAACTAAAAACTAAACTGAAGATAGGCATAAAATGCTGGAGTAACTCAACGGGACAGGCAGCATCTCTGGAGAAAAGGAATGGGTGATGTTTCGGGTCGAGACCCTTGTTCAGTCTGATGTCGGGGGAGTGGGTCTGAAGAAGGGTCTGAAAAAGGGTCTCGACCTGAAACGTCACCCATTCTTTCTCTCCAGAGATGCTGACTGTCCCGCTGAGTTACTTCAACATTTTGTGTCTATCTTCTATTTAAACCTGCATCTGCAGTTCCTTCCTACACATTAAAAACTAGACTAAACTTTGGTTACATTCCAATAGCCTCCAGGAAAAATCCAACAGCTCACAAGTCTTGTGTGTTGCCAGTAGACAGCTAATTTGTGCTGCTTGAAACTCTTTATATGCTGACACATGACTTCAGAAACTTCTTTTAACCAGCATGTTGATCAGCTCAGTTAAGCACTAAATGCAGAAGAACTTTACGAAAATTCTCCCTACCGCAGATGGAGACTTCAGTTCCATGTGGAAAACTTAGAGCTTCGGTGCAGAACTCTCTTAACTATGATAGACACAAAAAGCTGGAGTAACTCAGTGGGAAGGGCAGCATCTCTGGACAGAAGAAATGGGTGACGTTTCAGGTCGAGTACGAAATCTCTTAACTATGAACTACTTAAGACATGCTGTAAATCTGGGATTTTTACTGTATATTTGTAATCTTAAACCTACAAATGGATGCGATTTGCAAGCCGAAAAGTTTGGGCTGCACCAAATACTCACTCTGTTCCTGCATCATATGTCAGTCAAGCTGGAATGGAGTGCTGTGATCAGAGATGTTAAATAATGTACACCATTGTGTTGCTGTTCATAGTGGATGCTGTAGCTTGCATTTGTCTCCTCTTTTTGTCTCGTGTGGAAGGTGAGTTAGAGCATGTTAGATAAACAGATAAAAGTTTTCCTTTACAAAGCAGTACAAGAATAACTGAAAGGACATTTTCTAATGAGAATGGATGCTCTATTGTTTTTTGTTTGTAAAACGAACACGATAAATTAGGAATTATAATTCAGGGCAAAGCTCAGTTAATAATTCCCTTTCTTAATCTAACTCGTTGTTATGGCTTGTAGCATACACACCAGGTACTTGATCTTCTAGTTCTTCTGACTATCTGGAGAAAGGGAGATTGCAATGTATCATTCACTGTCACCGACTATCTCTCCAGAGGATACGAGAGTAAAACAAAGGCTGCCCTTTTGACCCCACCGACATCACTGTCTGTCAGGATTTGGTTTGCCATTCTGCCAGTCAAAGTCAGCAATTTTAATTGATGTGATACTAATGGTAGATATGCGCCTGTTTTGGCCAAGCCACAGCCACATACAATGACTAAAATAGACACAGACAGCTATCGAATGAATATGATAGTTTCCTACTGTCTCAAAACTGATAACACATGTACCACTGACAACACACTCTCTACCCAGCAATAAACAATGCACTGAAAGACTTCTGAATTTCTGCGACTTAGCGATTTTGCAAGCCAAATATCACCTGGCACGCTATGAGTAAAAATATTTTTTCATCCAGGCCATCAAAGCAAAAGCTCCAAAATGTTACATGAAAGCCATCATTCCAAACAGAATTTACTCATCAGTTACGTGATGGGCATTTACGTGCAATACTACATAAGCATTACATTCACCAGGGTGAGTCACTGTACAGAGCAGTTGAATGGGTAGCTTATTTTCATTATGTTTTCAAGCCCTTTGACAGTGCTGGATAAAATTTGCAGTTGAAGTGAATGGCAATTATAGCAAGTATTTTTTAATGACAAGACATGAAATCCATTATATAAGTTCATCCATTATGATTATGGCGCAAATCAACTCCTAGCTCGACAAAAACCTGGACCCACTGCAGTTCGCTTCCCGCCACAACAGAACAACGGTGGACGCGATCTCGCTGGCTCTCCACTCCGCTCTGGACCACTTGGACAACAAAAACTCATATGTCAGGCTGTTATTCATCGATTACAGCTCGACATTTAATATTATCATCCCCTCCAAGCTGGTTACCAAACTCGCAGAACTGGGTCTCTGCACCCCTCTGCAATTGGATCCTCAACTTCCTCATTCACAGACTACAGTCTGTTGGTATTGGTGCAAATGTGTCAGACTCGATAACAATCAGCACGGGAGCACCTCAAGGCTGCGTGCTCAGCCCCCTGCTGTACTCTCTCTATACTCATGACTGCATAGCTGGTCACAGTGTGAACTCCATCATCAAGTTCGCTGACAACACCACTGTTGTGGGACGTATCACTGATGGGGATGAGTCGGAGTGCAGAAGAGAGATTGAGCAACTGTCCATATGGTGCCAGCACAATAACCTGGCCCTCAACACCAGCAAAACCAAGGAACTGATTGTGGACTTTGGCAGGAGTAGGATGGGGACCCACAGTCCCGTTTATATCAACGGGTCGATGGTTGAAAGGGTCAAGAACTTCAAATTCCTGGGCGTGCACATCTCTGAAGATCTTTCCTGGTCCGAGAACACTGAAGCAATTATCAAGAAAGCACACCAGCGCCTCTACTTCCTGAGAAGTTTACGGAGAGTCGGTTTGTCAAGGAGGACTCTCTCTAACTTCTACAGGTGAACAGTAGAGAGCTTGCTGACCGGTTGCATCGTGGCTTGGTTGGGCAACTTGAGCGCCCTGGAGAGGAAAAGACTACAAAAAGTATTAAGTACTGCCGAGTCCATCATCGGCTCTGACCTTCCTTCCATCGAGGGGCTTTACCACAGTCGCTGCCTCAAAAAGGCTGGCAGTATCATCAAAGACCCACACCATCCTGGCCACACACTCATCTCCTGCTACCTTCAGGTAGAAGGTAGAGGAGCCTGAAGACTGCAACGACCAGGTTCAGGAATAGCTACTTCCCCACAGCCATCAGGCTATTAAACCTGGCTCGGACAAAACTCTGATAACTAATAACCCATTATCTGTTATTTGCACTTTATTTGTTTATTTATTCATGTGTGTATATATTTATATATGGTATATGGAAACACTGATCTGTTTTGTAGTAAATGCCTTCTATGTTCTATGTGCTCAAACAAAGCAAGAATTTCATTGTCCCTTCAGGGATACATGACAATAAACTCACTTGAACTTGAACTTGAACTAAGTTAACAATATTATCTGGAAGAAGGGTCCTGGCCCGAAACATCGCCTATTCATGTTTTCCAGAGATGCAGTCTGACCTGCTGAGTTACTTCAACACTTTGTGTCAGTTCTGGTAAACCTGCATTATCAGTTCCTTGTGTCTAATATCACAAACAACCTGACCCAAAATCAGTATGATCAATCTTTAAAATTGGGGAAAGAGAAGTCCATGGGATCATTGAAAACAAGTTCTATGTTTTATTTTAAAACATTTTTAGAGCATGTTTAATTTCTTGAGCACAGTATTAATATCAAATAATGCCAATGCACTTTCTGAACGATTTATCTAAAAAAGCCTCCCATAGTTTCTAAAAAAACTTTCCTCTGTAGCTTCCACAAATATGACTTACAAACTAACAACACTTTTAAACTTTGATTGTTTGTTATGTTTTTAACTTGATGTGTTGCAGATTAATTTAGCCTATACAAATTTGTCTATTTATTTTGATAAAAATAATAAATTTAAAACATTAATTATGATTAATACAAGAACAAAATGAATCATGAACCATAAATAATTAATTGTTTATTGATCACGATTTCCTTAAGAAAGATTGCCTTTGTTGCCACTAGTAAAGAAAGCCCAGTAAAAAAAAACAATTGGTTGCACTGCCTTCAACTTGGGAAACAAGCACTTGGAGAAGTACTTGACATCCAGAACAGTGAGAAGATATTTATTGATTAAATAGAGATTTTTCTCAATTTGATACAACCAACTGTATGGACTTTGGCACAACAGTGGAGAACTTATTCCATGAAAATGTTCCAAAGATCAAGATTATGACTGCTAAAAACTCTTGGTGTGCTGACATACAATCTGCTTAAACAAATTAACTAACTTGGAAGCAGTTATACAGATCACAGAGAGAATGACACATGTTTGACCAAAAGCATTTTGTGCTGATTCAAATTTTTAATTGGAGAATATGCCAATTCAGAGGTCTTTTTGGACAATGATTCAATGCCGTTTGGGGTTGCCATGCTCACAAAAGTCAAATTATTTACGTTTTTATTCAGTGTAGTATGGAAATACATAACCCTGGGGTAAAAATCAAACAATTCAGTGACGGTGGTTTCAAATCCTTTGCAAGTTAATGTAATACTTGAAACCTTTACATGCTCAGAATTTGAAATAGATCAGATCTGTAATTGTTCTGCAGTTATTTGAACTACTGTTCACACTATATTAGATGGATATGGTGATCCATTTATATAATAAACATTTATTTTGTTGAAAAAAAAATCAGTGGTTACAAAATTTCAATTTAAATAATACTTGCACGTGAGCAAAAGTAGTTGTGATACAGAAGGCAAAGCAAATGATTTGGTCTTTATCATTTTACCTTCACATTTCAATTGTGTTTATGTCTCACATTTACACACGTGTGTCAAATATCTGATTGTGTCATGCACAAATATTGCACATTGGATACTTCTCAATTAGCATCCGGCATTGCAAGGAAATAAATCTGTGGGATTTCCAATTCAACCACCTCCTAAATGGCACCATTGTCAAAATGCTTCCTGTGGAGGGGGGAGAATTGTACTGCTAGGTCTCCAGGAAGAGGGAATAGAATGAAGCAACAAATATTATTTTACTGTTAATATTATTTAACTGATTCAGAACACAATACATTAAAACATTTCACGTACAAGTCAGCTTTATCATTACATTTTTCCAAAATGCTCTCCCAGAGTTGTTTTTTAACACAGATTGGGAAATAATTTTCACTGTTAATAATTTTGATCTGTTTTTCTGTCTTGGATGGTACAATAATTTGAGGGTGGCACAGTTGCTGCCTTACAGCACCAGAGACCTGGATCTGGACCCGTGTTCGATGGTGCCCCATACAAGTTTGTATGTTTGCTCTATGACTAGGGTTGCCAACTGTCCCGTATATTGGGCTAAATTGGTTTGTCCGATACACGAACGCCCTTGTCCCGTATTTGACTGCTACTACTTGGGTCGAGGGGACTGTCTGGTCGGATCCCCGCGTCCGGCCTCGCCTCGCCCATCCCGACATAGTGCAGCCCATGGAGTGCAGCAGCAGCACCTCACCAATGGCCCCGTCGATCGGCAGCCCGGCCAGCTGTCCGACCTTCGGACCTTCGCTTACCACCGACACCACAAACCCTCCTTCTCATGACCGATCATCGGTTCATGAGTTGGTTCATGGCAGTACGGCACCCGGGGCAAAGCTCCTCAGCTGGCCCACTGGCTGGGCTTTGTGTGCAGTCCAGAACCCTGGCCAAATCATCATTCACCCAGCCACGGCCAAGTCGGTCAATTAATTACCGTTGGGAATTTGTTCCTTATTTTGACCTTTTGTCCCTTATTTGGGAGTGAGAAAGTTGGCTACCCTATGGGTTTTCTCCGGATGCTTGGGTTTCCTCCCACACTCCAAGGATGTACAGGCTTGAAGGTTAATCAGCTTTGGTAAAACAAATTGTAAGTTGTCCCTAGTGTGTAGGATAGTGCTGGTTTTCGTGGTGATCGCTGGTCGGTGCGGACTCGGTGGGCCGAAGGGCCTGTTTCCACTCTGTAGCTCAACGGTAAATTAAACTAATTTATGTATATTTTGCTGAAGGAAGAGAATTATGCCGCCTGGTGTTTCTCTCGTTTTAAACTGAGTCAGATCGCCATTTGGCGATGAATAGTTTCACTGGCAACATGCCCTATGTGTAGTTGGCTGCTTGCACTGAGAGGTTTCTTTACATTGAAATCTTGAATAAATTGAACTTCAAATTTAATCTCTCGACTGGCCAGATGTGCCCTGAAAGAAATTAATTTTTCGATATTTGAGATTATATATTTTTTAATACTAAACTATTCATGATATTTTGTGATTTATTAACTGTTCTATTTACTCTATCCAATGCTACTCTCATGCTTGACATATTTATTTATGTTGTGAACTTTCCAAATTTAACATTCATTCAAGATTAGCTTATACTTCAGCTGATATTTTCTGCTCATTATTCAGTGGTTTCTTCTTGGTATGTCCCAGGATTATAGCACCTTGCAAGTATTTGTTGGATTCATAAATGTTAGGAGCAGAATTAGACCATTTGGCCCATGAAGCCTGCTCCGCCATTCAATCATGGCTGATCTATCTCTCCCTCCTGTTTTCTCCTGTCTTCTGCCCATGACCCCTGACACCTGTTCTAATCAAGAATCTATCTATCTCTGCTGTAAAAATATCCATTGGCTTGGCCTCCACATCCTCCTGTGGCAAAGAATTCCACAGATTCACCACCCTCTAAATAAAATAAATGTCTCCTCGCCTTCCTAACGGAACGAACATCCTTTAATTCTGTGGCTATGACCTCTAGTCCTAGACTCTCCCAGGAAATATCTTCTCACCAGCCACTCTCTCTAGGCTTTTCACTATTCGGTAAGTTTCAATGAGGGTTCCCCTCATCCTTCTAAACTCCAGCGTGCACAGTCGCTGTGCCGTCAAACACTCATCATGGGATCATTCTTGTAAACCTCTTTTAGACCAACTCTAAAATTACTCACAATAGCCCAAAATTACTCACAATAGTCCAAATGCAGCCTGACCAGCGCCTTATAGAGCCTCAGCATTACATCCCTGTTTTTGTATTCTAGCCCACTTGAACTAAATGCTAGCATTGCGTTTGCCTTCCTTACTACAGATTCAACTTGCAAATTAACTTTTTGTGAATCCTATACCAGCACTTCCCAAATCCCTTTGCATCTCCGATTTTTGGATTCTTTCCCCATTTAGAAACACATTCCCCATTTCCCCATCCCCATCTACCCCTTTATTCCTACTACCAAAATATGTGACTTCACACTTTGCTACACTATATTCCATCTGCCACTTCTCTGAACACTCTCCCAACCTGTCCAAGTCCTTCTGCAGAGTCTCTGATTTCTCTACACCTGCCCCTCCACCTATTTTCTTATCATCTGCAAACTTGGCCACAAAGCCATTCAAATTAAATGATTTGATGTTTGGATAACAGGGGAATAGAAAATAAATAGTTGGTCAAAAATTTCATGTATTAAGAAGAAATTGGAACAAAGAAACACAGAGGGAAGCAAAGACAAACAGAGTTAACATTTTGTTCAAACAGTCATCATTTGCTTGATTCTGGCCATACACAAATGTTTAGCTTTGTCGTGCTTTTTCTTTACATGTAATACCTGCATTGGAATGTGAGTCAATGCAGTTAGGACAGCCATATGTTGACCTCAAGATGATGGATATCATTACAATAAAAATCAAGCCTTTTAAATAACCACAATTCAAATTCACATTTTATATGTACAAGCTGCACTAAGTTAAATATTGCTTGAATTCTGTCAGCATTTAGGCAATCTTATGTTGTATTTGGGGTTGTATGAAGGCCCTGTCTAGCCTGATCTGTCATTACGGCAATTGCTGGAGGCTCTTGTGCTGAGATAAATAATAATGGTGATACAGACAGTGTCGTCCAGTGTCTATTCCTGATTTAAAGGGCGTCAAAGTCATGACATGTACTACAGATGCTAGAGGGGCCATGTATAGAGTGCGGAATCACTTAATAAAACCAGAGCAAATTTTCTCATCCCTTTCATTAAATCATCCAATCATTCTCTAACATAGCGGCAAATTGTGGTGAACTTATGCAGCGTTTAATATGCACATTGTAGACTGATGGAAATAAACTGGATCACCAGATAGCTGCATGTTTGATGGGATCACTTGAGCAAGTCAGCATTAGCATTCTTACAATTTGAAGAGTTCTGCATTTGTCTGTAAAATTAGTCTTTCTACTTTTATTTTAAAGGATAAAGTAAGCCTCGAGGTGTACAAATTAGCTTGTGTGAAAATCATACACTTAAATAGTGATACAGAAGGGACCTGCCCTATTTTGTCTGCCGCTTTTCACACAAGAAATTTATAAGTGCCATTTATGCAATTATGTATGTGCTTAAAATTGCAAATCATGCACAATCGTTTTTGAAAATCATACAATATTAGAGTAATTTAATGTGTCCTAGAAAACAGCTATAAGTAGGCTATTTCAACAATATTTATGCCTGCATCTTTTGGAAGGAAACTGCTGGATCAAAACACTGATGGAAGGCATGGCGTTCAAGAAACACAAAATAGGAGGCAGAGAGCACCCTACTTATCTGACACTCTCTTGGGCCATCTTGTGAAAATCAAAATCGTAGAAGGCTCTTGTTCTAGTATCTTTGGGGAAAACGATATACCCTAGTTAAGGTATTGCAAGCTCAAGGAGCCAGGAAGCCATTTTGAACCCATTGTGAGCACTGGGAGCAGATGCCCAGAGAATGTGCACACCTCACACTGTGTATTTGTGGCAGAAATCCAACTGGTTTTACAGGATGGGAGTCAAATGAGTCTTGAACATTGAGTTAGACCACTACTGTGTATGCTGCATAGTTTAAGCACAGGAGAACAGATTGGGTCACACACAGGCAATGTGTATTTCAACCTTGCAAGAAGCAAGAGGTAAGTGTTCCTGTGCTAATTACTAATCACGGTTGAGGCAACACAAAATGGGAACTAATGGCACTTAAAAAACACATGTGGTAAGCAATCACATTCCTGGTCCTGGGAATCTAAACAGCTTTAAGCTACTAGTTCTACTTGTCTCTGTAACACCTACTGACTTCCTATCTGTTGCTCCTGTATTATATAGTTAATATTCATGCAAGGACAGTAACTACATGATTTCTAACTCACATAAGCATACACGTACGATACTTTCCCTCTCGCCATATATAATATATGGGCTATAATATAAATTTTAAACACATATTTGAAGGGTAACGAATCATAAGTATTGAAACTGGCATTACTGTATTGACAACAGGAAACCGAGCGGTCAAATATGTTAGTTACCACTTTTAGCATTGTTTTTGGATTCCTGCATTTAAAAATAATGATATTGCCTGGAATTTATATTTTTCCACTCCAGATCTGAGATGGAATTCAAGACCTTTTGTCACTGAATCTTGTTAGTGTGGTTTATGATCAGGGTAGGCAATGCAGCTGGTGAGGTTTTCTACAAAACTATTACATGCATTCAAGTTCTTTACAGTGTGTCCATAATAAAATGTAATGCAGGTAAAGCTGGTGACAGATTGATAAAAAGTGTGGTTTCTTAAATAATGTGTATGAAATAATAAAAGCTGTATCAATACAGCAATCTCTATCAAGAACAACTCGCACATCTGCAAATAATTCATTCTGGAATAGGTTTAGGTATGATTGAAAGAACAATTATTTTCTATATGCTTGACAGATTTTCCCTTGTCATGCCTTGTATCAATTCAAAATTAATGACCTCAACATTTTGGTATTGATACATCTACCTAGAATTGAGTTCATCCTGTTAAACTGCCTCAAATTTAATGGTTAGTCTACAACGTGGTTTCTGAAAACAGAAATCATTATCACTCACAAGCCCCAATAATTTTCCCATCTGTTTAAATCACCAGTGAGAGTTGGAGCAGCAAATAAATGCAGCGTCTATGGCGAGGTGGCGCCTCGTTGCAATTCTTCCCTTTGCACAACCATGCACGTAAAAATCTCCAAATAAAACACTCAAAGTATCTCAACGTATATCATTGGTAAAATACGAAGTAAAGTATCAATAAATAATTTGGTGTGTGTGTCATTGCATTTTTAGATTATATTGCAGGAAGATTGAACGATGGTCTCATCTAAATACAAAGTCAATGTGGATTTATCAAAAAATATATACATAAAATTCGGAAAATCATCACAAGCAAATGATTTCCTGCACCCGAATGAACATGGTTTTGAAATTACATTGCCACGGGAATGAAAATTCAATACTTAACTTTGAAACTAAAATTTCAGATATTTTTATAACTCCTTCGAAACCTTTCCCATCCATGTGTCTGTCTAAATATATTTTAAATGTTGTAATTGTACCCACCGCAAAAGCTTCTTCTGGCAACTTGTTCCATGTACCCACTGTCCACTGTGTGAAAAGGTTGCACCTCATGACCTTTTTAAATCTATTCCCACTCACCTTAAATCTATGCCCTTGAGTTCCCCTATCATCTACAGTCCTCAGGATTTTATATACATCTACTGTATATCATCAATCCTCAACCATTGAAAACGACTCCAGCTTCTCCTTATAACTCAAGCCTTCCGGTCCCGGTAACATTCTTATAGGCCTGGTTCGGCAACTTGCATGCCTAGGAGTGAAGAAGACTGCAAAAAGTTACGAACACTGCCCAGTCTATCACTGGCTCTGACCTCCCCACCGTAAAAGGGATTTACCAGAGTTGATGCCTGTCAATTATGGAGCCAGCATAATCAGAGATCCACACCACCCTAACCACACACTCATTTCACCCCTACCATCGGGAAGAAGATACAGGAGCCTGAAAACTGTAATGTTCAGGTTCAGGAACAGCTTCTTCCCTACAGCCATCCAGGTATTAAACACTACAACTTTGAAATACATAGACTATTATTGTTATTATTGCACTTTTGATGATTTTTTTGTGTGTATATATGTGTATATACATGGGTGTATTTGAGCGTATGTATATATATATATATATATATATATATATATATATATATATATATACACACACTGAACTGTTTTGCTCTTTTTCTTTTACTCTTTCTTTCTCATTTATTATATTGTTTACTGTGTAATATGTTTACATATTCTGTTGTGTAGGGGGTGCCGTCCTGTCCTGTACAGCCTGCAGCTGTCTGTTTTTCACTTCTTTTTTTATTTTTAGTAGGTTGAGTTTTTGTTTTCGGAGTTCTAGTCTTTTTTATGTGGGGGGGTGGAGGGGGAAACTACTTTTCAGGGTCCCTACCTGGTCGGAGAGGCAGCTTCTCTCTGGGCTGCACCTTCGACCCATCCTCATGGCCTACCAGCGGGCCTGGAGCGGCGTTTCCCAAGGGGACCGCCCAGAACCACGGCTTCGGCGGCGGCACAACGCTATCGCAGAGCAAAGCGGGTGATGCCTTGCCTGGGTCGCCACGCTGGAGCTCTGGAATGCTGAGACTGCAGGTGAACATCGCGGAGCTGCGGGACTGTGGGGCAGCCAGCCGCGGGCGGCGATGCTGAACTTTTGCATTGGGAGCCTGGGATCTCTCGGCGAGGTCGCCAGTTGTGGAACTCCATCCGGCGCGGCCTGTCGACTTCAAAAGCTGCCGTCTCGAGGAAGGAAGCGGCTGCTCCAGCTGTCCCAAGCCGCTGTGAGGATTCTCCCGACGCTGGAGCAACATCATCTGGCGAGAACGGCCTGGAACATCGGGCCCCGTAGCGGCGACTGCGGAGGCCTCAATAGGCCCGACTATGGGTGAACATGGGGATGGGACTGGACTTTGTGCCTTCCCCCACAGTGGGAACCATTGTGGGGGGATGTTTCTATGTTTATTGTTACATTCTTAGTGTGGCGTCTTATCTTTATCTGTGTGAATTTCATTGTTCTATCTGGGACATCTGGGACATATGACAATAAAACACTCTTGACTTGAATCTTCTCAGCACACTTTCCAACTCAGCGAGAAGCTTCTTGTAGCTGGGCGATCAGAAATGCACACAGCTGGGGTCTCGCCAATGACGTGTACAATTGTAATATGGTATCCTGATTGGTGTATTCATTGTCCTGATTGACAAAGGCAAACAAGCCAGACACCTTCTTCACCATTCTATCTATCTATCTATCTATCTATCTATCTATCTATCTATCTATCTATCTATCTATCTATCTATCTATCTATCTATCTATCTATCTATCTATCTATCTATCTATCTATCTATCTATCTATCTATCTATCTATGTCACCACCTTGCAGCCAATGTTTGCACACTACAGAGTCAAGTATATGGTATCCCGATTGCTGTATTCATTATCCTGATTGACGAAGGCAAACAAGCCAGACACCTTCTTCACTATTCTATCTATCTATCTATGTCACCAGCTTGCAGCGTCCAATGTTTGCACACTACAGAGTCAAGCATATTTGATGCTTATATGATGTATATATATGATGCATATAAAATAATAAAAATTTGTCTTGTGTGTTGACGGACGGTGAATGAGCTCATATCATGAGAAAACCCATATCCTTGTTCGCTAATGGGATAAATGAGGTTCAACCAAAGAGGCAGTCTTGGCTTTTGTTGATCATCTCGTTTATGTTATATATAAAATTCACCTTTGAGAGTGTTGTAGAGAAATGTTATCCCTGAATTTTTTGCTGGGGTTTCTGGATGTTATCCTACATCTAATTCAAATGGAAAATGCATGGCCGATATTATGTAAGTAAAAATTGTTATTGCAATAGCATTTATGCCAATTGTTTTTACATTATCTTTCATCTCCACTGCAGCCTAAGGGTTGTGTTTAATGCAGCTAATTCAGCTAAAATGTAAAGGATGAGAAAACCTGAAAAAATTAACTGGGCAAAACATCTTTGTAACACAATTTAATGAGATGTTTCGCAAGTAAGGCACTATTGCTTATTCTGGACAAGAATACATCAGCTCTGAAGATCAATAATTTCAAAACAGTTGGGCATAAAAGAAAAGCAGAACTGAACAACAAAGGATCACTGGACATTCCAAGATACAGTATATTCCGAATCACTATTAAACATCAAACCAGTTTAAGCAGATGTGCCATTGAGTTTCTTGTAAAACATCAATATTAAGTTAACATTCAGAGGTTTTAGGAAGGGCAAACTACTTGAGACATCTTTGTTAAAAAAGTAACGGAAGTGCCAATTATGCTAAAACATCTCTGTCTTTTTTCATTAAAATCTATGTCAGTTGGCACTATCCCTTTGGATCACAATTATTGCCTGCCTTATTTGAAAGTAGATCATGCATTTAATTATTTATTGCTCTTACAGTATTATACACACTGAGCAAAAGGAAATATTTATTGGAGTTTGTAGTGAGGTAAGTAAGAAAATTAGATTTTTGCAGTTAGCACAGACTGGGGACGTGCAAATCACTGATGGTAGTGATATTCTTCCAGCTGCAAAAATAATCAGTCGGTGTAGAAAAAAAAAATCTCAAATCACCCAACAGGTTGGAATTGAGGGCTGAAATATAAAATTAATTAAAATTTCACATATTTTATTCTCTATATAGTAAAAAATAAAATTAACTCAAACACATTAAAAATCTTGATGCATTAAAAAATATTACTGCTAAACAAAGTAACGTTAAGAGAAAATTGCAATTGCCTCATAAATCTGTGCGCTACAGCACCTTTGAAAGCAATGGGATTTTGGATCCTGTTTGAGGTCAGACCTGGTGTAGACAATCCATCTAAAACTGGGTCCTGAATCTATCTGTGAGTCCTGGACTTCTGCATTTCACAGCCAGAAACTTACTTCAATTTCGACAGCTAAACATCAATATTTTAGTGCAAAAATACTGACTACATATAACTCATAGAGTATATTTAAAGCAATCAAAATTAATTCTTAAGCACATCAGCGAACTTTACTGAAGTCAATGAAATCAAATATTGGCATGGGAATTCATAGGTTAGCTTGTTTAGAGTGAGCTGCCAAAGAAAATATTCTATCCCATTTTCTAAATTTAGAAAAGGATGAATAATTAATTCCTTAAATCAAATAGAACAGACATAGAAAAATATAACACAGGAACAGCCCCGTCAGCCCATAATGTCCCTGCCAAACATGATGCCAAGTTAAACTGATCTTCTCAGATTGCATGTGAACCATAACACTCAGTTCACTGCATATCCACGTGCTTATATAAAAGCCTCTTAAACCACTCTTGTATCTGCCTCTACCACCACCACTGGCAGCACATTCGAGGCACCCAGTACCCTCTGTGTAAAAAAGCTCCACATATTTCCTTTTAACTTTGTCCCTCTCACCTCAAAGCTATGCCCTCTAGTCTTTGACGTTTCCACCCTTGGGAAAGGGATCTGATTGCCTACCCTATCTGTGCATCTCATAATATTATATACTTTCATTAGGTCTCCCTCAATCTCCAGCACTCCAAAGAAAACAATCCACATTTGCCCAACCTCATCTTGTAGCTATTACCACCAAATCCATACAGCATTCTGGTAAACCTCTTCTGCACCCTCTCCACTCTTACACTCAATGTCTGGACCACCTTACCATACACCTTCTTTACCACTATTTACTTGTATTGTCACTTTCAGGGAGCCATGGACCTGAAACACAAGATCCAGTCAAATATAATGACTCTTTCATGGAAATTATGTTGGGCTGGGAAAATATTTTTATTTATGCAAGGTGTACCCCCCGAGATGATCAAGCTACTTAATTTTGGAATAACTTTTTTTGTCCTTTCAACCAAAAGAACAAGAACCTGAAGAAGGGTCTCAACCCAAAACGTCACCCTTTCCTTTTTTCCAGAGATGTTGCCTGTCCCTCTGAGTTACTTCAGCATTTTGTGCCTAAGAACGATAGTAATATTGATATGCAATTTTTATATGAATTCTGGTCATGTGATTATTTCAATCAATAGATAGATTTTTGGTGTTATTCTGCAATCTCCAAGGATCCGTGAATAATTCTTGGTAAAATTAACTTTCACTGTTATTTTAAACTTGGTATTTTGAAGCATTTTTATCCCCTGTGGTCAGTGAATTGGGAGACACAGAGGATTTTTTTAAAGACTCATCTTGCCTCAAACTCCCATCGGTTTTTGACATTAAAAGATGCATGTAAAGGATGGGGCAACCAATCCTCTCAGCGATTTAGACCTCATTTAAGTGGGGCACCATTTTAGTTATGGCAACATCCCAAGACCTTGGAAGCCCCAGCATTTGAATAGAAATAAGAAGATAAATTATGGTGCAGGTGTAGTTTTGAGCAGCTTTGGATGAGAAGGAGCTGTTTGCCAGCATGCTATTAGAACCCCAGAGAATCCCCACAGTCTGTGCTTGAGGCATCTCTGCCTTCCTGTAATATTCAGTTCAGGCACCTCCTGCAGTTTCCATCTCACCTCTCGTCTGAATCCGATCCTAGAATGCCCACTGTGGTGTGTTTACATATGATTTACACATTCAATTGTATGATGATGGCCCCATGTTTAAATTACTAGACTAGTTTAGTTTAATATAGTTTACTATTGTCACGTGTACCGAGATACAAAAAAAAACTATAACGCTCTATAACGTTCTATAACGGTCGGTGTCAAGAAAAAGACTCCACAAGAAAACACTCAAGTCATCCACAGTGTAAAGATAAAGGATAAAGGGTACAACATGTATGCAAGAGATATAACATTGAATAGTGATTCAGAGGCTTGGACTAACGATCCGGAGGCTAGAGTAACAAATGCGGAGTTCAATTCCTATCACGGCTGTGGAATTTAAATGCTATAATAATTAGTAATGAAGACCACAAAAATTTAGGATAGTCAATATAAAACATTTGGTTTAATAATGTTCCTTCCGGGCAAAAATGTGCATCTGCAGTTGCTCTGGCCAGTTGGCAACCATGGGCTCAGCAATGTGAATGACTCTGAAATGGTTTTCTCTGCTCAAGGGCAATTAGGAATGGGCAGTAAATATCTGGGCCATTGATGGCCATATCCTGAAATAAGAATAAAAAAGATGCTTACAGTATATAAATTATAAGCAGCTAAAAACTAATGTTGCGTAAAGCACTATTATTTTCCCCTTGCTGCTGCTTGAACAATAAAAAGTGCACGTCCTTGATTTGGAGTTCCTTGTGCTCGACATATTGTTATAGAAACGTAGAAACATAGAAAGTAGGTGCAGGAGTAGGCCATTCGGCCCTTCGAGCCTGCACCGCCATTCAATATGATCATGGCTGATCATCCAACTCAGTATCCCATACCTGCCTTCTCTCCATACCCCCTGATCCCTTTAGCCACAAGGGCCACATCTAACTCCCTCTTAAATATAGCCAATGAACTGGCCTCAACTACCTTCCATGGCAGAGAATTCCAGAGATTCACCACTCTCTGTGTGAAAAATGTTTTTCTCATCTCGGTCCTAAAAGATTTCCTCCTTATCCTTAAACTGTGACCCCTTGTTCTGGAGTTCCACAACATCGGGAACAATCTTCCTGCATCTAGCCTGTCCAACCCCTTAAGAATTTTGTAAGTTTCTATAAGAACCCCCCTCAATCTTCTAAATTCTAGCGAGTACAAGCCGAGTCTATCCAGTCTTTCTTCATATGACCTCACATTTATCCACATTATACTGCATCTGCCATGCATTTGCCCACTCACCCAGCCTATCCAAGTCATCTTGCTGCTTCCTAGCATCCTCCTCACAGCTAACACTGCCCCCCAGCTTCGTGTCATCCCCAAACTTGGAGATGTTGCATTCAATTCCCTCGTCCAAATCATTAATATTGTAATTATAATTTACCAACAGCCCCAGCCTTACCCCGTAGCCCAGCCATTCATGCAGAACAACGGATAGGTAGCAAGAGACATATCTGCAATGGTGGAAAACTTCATGGTTAAAAGTAAAGCCCCTGTCCCACTTAGGTGACCTAAACAGAAACCTCTGGTGACCTTGCCAACCACCCAAAAAAAAATCAAGGTCAAGGTGACCTGCAACCTCCTACCACCTCCCACGCATATGTTGAAAACCTTCATCAACTATGAAGAAAACTGGCTTTGACTAGACCTGCTACAAAAAAATTATCGATTTTTAAAACGGCAACCTATTTTTAGTCGAGGCCGGTTTTAAACATGATGAAAAAAAGCAGCAACCTAGATGAAGACTCGACCACGTGGAAACCACTTTCAATCATTAGGGAGAATGGCCAAAACCTCCGGTGACCTCATGGAAACCTTGCGTGTCGGGCAAGGTCACCAGAGGTTGCTGTTTAGGTCTCCTAAGTGGTACAGGGGCTTAAATTGTTAAGTTCCCACTGGATTGCTACTCATTTGAAACCTTCAGAGGACTCTAAGAAAATGTTGGGGTTGGGGGATACTTTTTCTAAGCTCTTACCTAAATGGAGATGCGATTTTTTTGCATGTCGTATCTCCGTCCGCACAGCGGCCTAACATAGTGGAGTTGGCGGCCACTGCGGGACTTTAACATCGCGGAGCCGCGATCCCTTTGCCAGGGATCAACCTCGGAGCTCCAACCATGGGTGCTTGCGGACTTTAACATCACGGAGATGCGGTCTCTGGTCAGAGACCGACTTTGGGAACTCCAAGCCGCGACCGCCCCGTCGCAGGAGTTTCAACCACCCTGACGCGGGTGCTTCGATTGCCCTGACGCGGTTGCTTCAACCGCCGACAGTGGGAGCTTTGATTGCCCCGATGGATGGTTCAACTGCTCCGACCACAGGAGAATAAAGAAGAAGAAGATTGGACTTTTTTGCCTTCCATCACAGTGAGGAATGTAGGGAATCCGCTGTGGTGGATGTTTATGTTAACTTTTATGTAGTTGTGTGTCTCGTTGCTTTTTTTCATATGGCTGTGTGGTAATTCACATATCAGTGTACCTTAATGTACCTTGATGGGTACATGTGACAATAAAAGTGTGGGAAGTGGGGGCGTGTGGGAAGGGGGTGTGTGAGGGGGGGTGGAGGTGGGGGAGGGGGGGTGTGGGGAAGAAGGGTGTGGGGGAGGGGGGGGTGTGGGGGGGGGGGGTGGGGAGGGGTGTATGGGGTGTGTGTGGGGGAGGGGGTTGTGGGGAAGGGGTGTGTGGGTGAGGGGGGTATGGGGGTGTGTGTGGGTGAGAGGGGTTGTACGGAGGGGGATGTGAGGGAGGGGTGTGTGGGGGGAGGGGGGGGTGTGGGAGGGGGGTGTATGGGCTCACCGGTTCCCGGCCCCAGCTCATACTGCACTCAAAGGCTCCAGGACCCGGCTCCGGACTCACTCAGCCGCTCCTGTCCCCCCCTCCCCCCTCCCCCCTCCCTCGCTCCCACTCCACACCCCCCCTTCCCCACTCCCGCTTCCCCCTCCCCTTCCCCTTCCCCCTTCCCCCCCTCACTACACACCCCCCGTTCCCCCCCTTCCCCTTCCTCCGCACATATCCCCCCTCCCCCCACAACCCCACTCCCCCACAACCCCCCGCCCCCACACACCCACACCCCTGCTTTACCCCTCCCCTGTTCCTCCCCACAACCACCCCCCGCAACACCACCCCTCTCCCCCACACCACCCCCCCTCCCCCACACATCCCCCCCTCCCCAAAATCACCCACTCCCCCACACCACCCCCTCTCCCCCACATACCCCCCCTCCCCCAAATCACACCCACACCCCCCCTTTACCCCTCCCCTGTTCCTCCCCACAACCACCCCCCTAATACCACCCCTCTCCCCCACAGCACCCCCTTCCCCCACAGCACCCCCCCTCCCCCACACCACCCCCCAATGGGTCCCACTTAGTCTAGTTACCTATAATTGTAGCTGACCACACCGAGAATCTTGGGAAAGGGCTCTCAGGGTTGGAGTTCCACAGGAAGTATTCCAAAGTCACTTTGGAATGACATTTTCAGACATGTCTACACAAGAACCAATAGATACTAGGTATACGTTGTCAACCAGCCAGTTGCAAGTCAAGGCCTGCACCCCCCCCCCCCCCCCCCCCCCCGCACTTTGCAGAATGAGTTAGAAGAAGAACCTGAAAAACTAGAATACGAGATCACATAATTGTTCTTGCCTCAAATCATAGACTGTCATTGACGATTCTGGATCCTAAAAATGCGATTACAACAATGGGTATTTCCAGGTTGTAGCTTTGCTACCACTTTACGATTATATGATAGACTATTGCTCTTTGAAGCAAAATATAATAGCAGTTGCTCGGTGCAAATTACTATCAAGAATTTAAATATGGGTGATGAAAGTACAAGTTCCACACATGCAGCTTATGGGTGAAGATTTTCCAGTCACAGCCACAGAACTTGTTTAGGCCATTCAGCAAAGTGTATTCTTGAAGTGACTCTGCACACATACTCTAAAAGGTGTGTGGGGGACACACCAGATTTAAGAAGTAATCCTGGACAGATCTTGGGCGTGTTAAAAGTATAACAGTCTGATATAGTCAATATTGTCAATATGAAAGTCTGGGCCAGGGGTTGTTTATTTTGTGTAAAAAATGTTAAGGATTTGGAAGAAATTTTGTCAATGCAAGATAAACTGGAGTGGATCTTTGTTAGACACAGAATACCATTGTGTGTGTGTGACCTGTTACAAAACAGCATTAAGTATTCAAGGAATGGCATCAGAGAGATGTATTGAAGGTAGCCTTGAAGGAAGAAGTGTTCCTGGGTTCATCGGATGCCATGTTGAATCAATGAAGTATTAACTACTTGCTTAAATACTTTAAAATACCATACTTGTGGTTCCATTCTAAAAAAAAGCTAAATACATCGCCTCCTCTGTATTTGATTTAGCTTAGTCTTCTCAGCCGATGTCTGAGTTGAAAAACAATCATTAAAGCAGGAATTAATGACTCAAGGCAAAAAGTGACATTTCAGCCAAATTGGTTGAGTTGGAGTCACAAGGCCAGTGAGAAGGTGAGGGACACACAGATGGGACACTGATGTGTTGTCCAAGTCTGTAGCCTAATAAATCATTTAGTACACATTGCAACTAAAGGTCAGAACTGTCCAAATCAATCAGTTGATCACTACAAGAGATTTACTGAAGACACCCGGGGGATATGTGGTGTGGACATGGAATCTAAGTCTGTTGAAGTGGTACAGAAGAGGAGTGGGTGTGAAGGCCATCGTCAACGCTTCCCCAGCTCCCCCTCCGCAAAGTCACAGCACTTTGTCTCCCCCTATCCTATCTGATGTCAGATTAACCTGGTGCTGTTCCTCATCTGCTTGCTCAGCTAACAGACCGATCTATCAGACCATCTATCCGACCACCCATCCGACAGGAATCCTGCTAAAAAAAAGACAAAGGCAAAAAATTATTAGTTTCAAATGGACATGCGGAAAATGACGAATTCTGGGTATCCCACCCAAATATCTATTTATTTCTTGATTTACATTTGAAAACGGAAAGGCACCATTCAGCCTGGGAGGTCGATGATAAAGCAATTCAGATCAACCAATGCCTCTGCCCTCTTCTCCAGCTGGGTAAATTCTTCCACTCCGTTATTTATCCAGTTCTTTTCTGAATGTCGGCAGTCAAACTGCTTCCAATGCGGCCGTGACAATGTATTCTAGACTGTTGTCGTTGTTATATGAAGTTTTACCTTATATCATTCTGGTTCTTTTGCCAATCGCACTTATCTGATGGTTTTTGACTCTTCAATGAACAGGAATAATTTCTCTCTATCTCTCTGTTTATTTCCACCCCATCCTTACGGGGCGGCTCGGTGACACAGCGGCAGAGTTGCTGCCTTAAAGCCCTGCCCCACTGTACGAGTTCATTCAAAGAGTTCTCCCGAATTTGCCCTGATTCGAACTCGGAGATTTACGGTAATGGCCGCTCGCAGGTACTCGGGGCTCTTGTGGACATTTTTCAACATGTTTTTCAACATGTTGAAAAATCTTCACGAGTCTTCCCGAGCTCACCGCATTTCCCCGAGTACCTGCCATTAGCGTAACGAGCCGCTAAGAGACGTCCCGAGCTCCGACCTACCCACTACGTTCATTCTACGTGCTTACCACGAGTTTGATTTTTTAAAAACTCGGGAGAGCACTTGAATGAACTCGTACAGTGGGACAGGGCCATTACAGCTCCAGAGACCCGGGTTCGATCTTGACTACGGTTGCTGTTTGTACGGAGTTTGCACATTCTCCCCGTGACCGTGTGGGTTTTCTTCAAGATCTTCGGTTTTCTCCCACACTCCAAAGACATACAGGTTTGTAGATCTATTAAAATTGCCCCTGGTGTGTGTAGGGTGGCGTTAATGTGCGAGGATCACTGGTCAGTACGGAATCGGTGAGCCAAAGGACCTGTTTCTGCACTGTATCTCTAAACAAAACAAAACTAAACTTACTTACCACAATACTTTCCTGGGAAAAGTAAATATAAAATGTTGGGGATCTTTCACCTTTATTGGAATGCTGATTAATTCATTAAAGTTTCCTTAACTTGGCTTAACAATGATTGACATTTTTCTGGAGTTATTCTGTATTATCTTTATCAGTTGTGCTGCAGCAAATAAGAATATCATTCTTCCAATGTATTAAATATGACAATTAAACACTCTTGACTCTCTTGACAGTGGACCTGAATGTTGTATTTTAAAATCTCAGGTATCCAAATCAACTCACCCTTCTTTGAAAGCAGGTTTCCTTGTGGCATCTGCAAAACAAAACATCTGCAGCTTTTTGTTTCCATTTACTGAGAGTTATTAAGCAGATCAGCAAAATCCCATAACAATGAATTAGATGCATCAGCTTCTTTCAAATTGCATTTCCTTCCTGTTAGGAACCATTAGAGTCACAACCAAGGCTGTCTTTTGAAACTGCATTATTGGATCTGCCCTTCAGCGCTGTTTCCAGGATGGATAATATTGCACATATTATGGACAATTACACCAAAGCTCCTATCCATCTGTTGATCGTTTTTCTCAGACTGTAAGAGCTGATGCTCTACTGGCCTGATGTTTTTTTTCTCAATCTCAATAGACATTTCTCTGAATACATACAGTAGTTGCTACAGATTTTTAGATTTTCAGTGTTTTGTGACATGACGTACTGTACATTAAGACTGCAAAAATAGCAATTGCAAAGCCCAAGTTCTTATTTACCAAGTGCTAGTTAGGGTAGCTCACTGACCCAATAGATTGAGCCACTGTCCCACATTGCCAGAGACCTGGGTGCAATCCTGACCTTGGGTGCTGTCCGTGTCGAGTTTGTATGTTTTCCCTGTGACAGCATGCGTTTTCCTCTGGGTGCTCCGGTTTTCTCCCACATTCCAAAGATGTATGAGTTTGTAGGTTATTTGGACTCTGAATTTTCCACGTCTGCAGGGAGTGGCTAAAGAAGTGAGATAGCATAGAACTGGTGTGAACGGGTGAGCTGGTGTGAACGGGTGAGCTGGTGTGATCGGGTGGTCGGCGCGGACGTGCTGAGCTGAAGGGCTTGTTGTAGCTTTCAATCAATCAATTAAGCAGCATTAATAAACGTTAAATAATTAAAACATTAAATAGCAAGATCGGCAGGAAAGGTTAGCAACCAGTGTGATAGAGATCCTGCTTCACAATTACACACCAAATTAAAGCAGTGAAATGTGGCAACTACAGAAATAAATATATGGGGCCAGAGTCAGGATTGCAAGGCAAACTAATGTTATTCAACTTAGTTTTCAATGTAAGGACAAATGTTATTATAGAACTGCCAAAGAGAGATTTATACAATGCTGATGGTAAGAGCAGTGTGATGAGTGAAACCAAATTATGTTTGTAATGGCAAAAAAAAATGTAGTGATTTTTAAATTAAAATGAAAACTAATGATTGGTTCTCTGATAAAAACATGAATCCAGCTACAGCCAACACAGGAATGTGTACAGGAAGGTGCTGGTTTACGAAACACCATCTAAAGTGCTGAAGCAGATCAGGCAGCATCTCTGGAGAACATGGATAAGTGACAATATATGCAACAATATGTATATCAAGAAGACCATCAAAGTACTAATAACAAAGGTACAGTACAGACACTTATGGGCCTGTCCCACTTATGCGACTTTTTCGGCGATTGCTGGCATCCGTCATAGGTCGTTGCAGGACCCCCGAAACATTTCAACATGTTGAAAATCCAGCGGCGACCAGAAAGACGCTACGACTCTTTGAGCGACTGAGGAGACTACACACAACCATACAGGCGACACCCTGGTGACATGTCGCGGGGTGAAGCCTGTATGGGCGTGAGTAGTCGCCCAAAGAGCCGTACCTTGTTCTGGTCGCCGCTGGATTTTCAACATGTTGAAAATTTTCGGTGACCTGCAACGACCTATGACGGCTGCCAGCAGTTGCCGAAAAAATCGAGTAAGTTACTGAAGATATAAAGATATCTTCTGGCAAAGCACTGAAGACCGTAGATCCGAAGCAATTTAGAGATTATCACAATGACCAAGAATGAAATAGATGAATTCTATTTTCAAATGTTTGCCCAAAGATTTAAAAGTCAATTGGAAGAATGTACTTAGCAAGAGCAGTTGCCAACTGTATCAAGATACATTTCTAGAATAGATCTTAACTATAAACTCTTATCTACCCAGTCTATGCCACTCATAATTGCATATACTTCTATCAAATCGCCCCTCAGGCTCCGATGCTCCACAGAAAATAATCCTACTATGTCCAACCTCTCCTTATAACTAATACTATTTAATCCATGCAATATCCTTTGAAACCTTCTTCAACCACTCTAAATCCTTCCTGTAATGTGGCAACTAAAGCTGCACACAATATTCCAGATGTGGTCTCACCAAATGTGGTCTATACAGCTGCAACACGACCTCCATATTTAATGCTCCCAGGCAATGAAGGCTAGCATGTATGCCTTCCTTTCTTACCATCTAATTGCATTGCTACTTACAGGGAACTATGGACTTGCACCTCATGATTCCTATATACGCCATGTCTTCATCAACCCTTTTGACTGCTAATATTGAATTTGCTTTCCTTTTTTTTTACAGTCGTTGTTTTTCACCTCATAATAAATGACTGTATACAGACTGTATGACTATGCTTTCACTTTTACAGTTATGTTAAGTCTATAGACACTTTTACAGTTATGTTAAATCTATAAATATTGACCCTTGTTAAATGGAACAGTTTCTTCTTATCTACTTTAAGAAAATCTTCACAATTCTGTATGGCTCTGTATGGTCACCCACTAAAAACCTGTGCTTAAAGCAGATACATTTCAAACATTATTTTCAGCTACTAAATATAAGGTCCGCAGTATCGACCTGTGCACCGCCCGTGTGTTGTTGGGATGGATCCGTCTTAGAATCCTCACCTGGTGCATTCATAATTGCTGCTCTGTGTCATTCAAATGGGACATCCTCGAAGGAGATATCCATTGCAGAAAATTTCAGAAATCTTTCTGAAATAGTTGAAGTAGCAGCTCAGTTTACAACCCAATGATATGAACACTGACTTCTCCAATTTTCGTTAACTACAAAATCCTTCACATCTTCCTTCTTCCCCCCAACCTGCTTCTCTCTTTCATTTCCAACTCCTTCCGTTTCCACACACCGGACTCAAACCTATTTCTCTTCTCCTTCTTCCTTTCCACCTACATAGCTTTCTCTATATGAACCATTATCAACTCTGCAATCCTTTCATCTCAACCATTTTGTCTTTTCATGTCTGGCCTTTGTCCGACCATCTACCTACAAAAACCCTCCTTCACCTGTGTCACTCTGGAACCTAATGTTGTAAGAGGAACTGCAGATGCTGGTTTAAACAAAATATGGATACAAAATGCCAGAGTAAGTCAGTCTGAAGAAGGGTCTCGACCCAAAACTTCACCCATTCCTGCTATCCAGAGATGCTGCCTGTCCCGCTGAGTTACTCCAGCATTTTGTGGCTAGCTTCACTCTATCACTTGCCAGGCTTTGCCCTGCCACTCCTCACTTCCAACTTTCTTTCCCCCTCTTACAATCAGTGTGAAGACGGGTCCTGACCTTAAAAGTCACATATCCATGCTCCCCAAAGATGCTGCCTGAACTGCTGAGTTAGTCCAGCACTTTGTGTTTTTTTACTCCCAAATGGGCACTTGTACATATCAATTCAACTTCAAACTCATGTGCCTGCTGGAAATCCACAGTTGCCAGCTCATCAGTTGTGAAATAAGATTAATTATCAAAACAGTTTCGATAACTAGGTATGTTTCAAATGACCCCATACACCATCTGCTTAATCTATGGCACACAAAATATATTCTTTGAAACACATTATGGAAGAGTTTGGATGTCACAGTAAAGATGTCCTCTTACACTGCTTAAGCTCATTCGGGATAATTAATTATTTATTTGCACAGGAATGCTTACATTATCCCAACTTAACACCTTTTTTGTTTACTTTTTAAACCTATTCATTGAAATGTATTTCCCTTTTTTTGTTGATCCATATTCATGGAACATGAGGGTTATACAAAAAGCTGGAGAAACTCAGCGGGTGCAGCAGCATCAAAGGAGCGAAGGAGATAGGCAACGTTTCGGGTCGAGACCCTTCTTCAGACATGAACTGTCCATCCCTGAATGGCACAAGTACGGGCCAGCTGGACTACTTCAGAAGTTAGTTGTAATCACGTTGGTGGCTCTGGTATCATATAGATAGACCAGTTATAGATGGAAGCTTAATGTAATGAAAAGGAATAGTAAGATTGAACGAGAACTTACCAGTTCGAAGGTTGATCTTTATTTTATGAGGAGTCGAAGTGAGGGATTTCGTGAAGAGCCCGCCGGCGCGCATGCTCGACATACTTCAAAGTAGCAGCGTGGAATCACAGAAACCAACAATAGAAATGACTTTGCATAGTAAGATTGAAGTGACTAAGATTACCAGATGAAGGTGATTGAGGGTTGGGCGAGGAGGGCACGAAATCCCTCACTTCGACTCCTCATAAAATAAAGATCAACCTTCGAACTGGTAAGTTCTCGTTCAATCTTACTATTTCATTTCGGAGTCACGTGAGTGACTTCGTGAAGACTTCAAAGCTTCTGTGATTACACGCCCTGGACCACATCCATGCTGACACACCACTACCAGGGATGGATGGGAGGAACAAACTTGCTCAATAGTTCATACTGCAAAACAAGAGCATATTTATGAATAACAAATCAAAAACCCCTCATGCGGGGACATCTCCACGTTCTTGACCTGCATTCAGCACGGCTTCTGCGAACTGTAGAGGAGCAGCAACAGGCTTGTTATAAAAACGCTGGAACACAGCTTCATTCGCCCATCCTGCTGTGGCGAGAATTTGGTCCATAGGCACCTCCATAATCCTCGCCGCTGACGTCGATGCAGCCCTGGTGGAATGAGACTTGAACACATTAGTGTCGATACCTGACTTACCCAAGACGTCTCGAAGCCACCTGGATATCGTCTGGACTGTCACTCGATGATGAGGTCTCTTATGAGTGACCAGCAGGTATCTCTCCATTCATCTGATGCGTGCCGTCACCTTGACATAGTGGCGGATATGTGAGGCTAAACATAGCCTAGCATCTGCGGGGTATGCCGGGAACTTCAGCTGCAGCCCTGTGCACCCAGGTCTATGCTGCTTTAGTAGCTCGTCAATGAAAAAAGACTACTTCTGTAGGGGTAGATGTCATTCTGTCGACACAAAGTTTGTGTAGTGTCTGTACCCTCTGAGCTGAAGTCAGCGCTAGTAACATCACCAGCTTCATGGTGAGTTGGTCCAGTTGGAGCCCTTCCATGGGAGACCACGTCCTGAGCAGGTTTAATACGTCCCTGACATCCCAGGTGATATTATAGCGTGGTGTAGGCCGATTCATATTGAATATACCCCGCATGAGTCTGGACACTAGCCTGTTGGATCCTACCTCAATATTGAGGTAGAATGAGAGCACACTTCTGGCGCTGTTGATGGCACTGTAACTTAAGTGTTCATCATGGTGCAACCCCGCGAGGAATTCCAGGACGTCGGTTATTGTCACGTCATCGTACGTGATGCGAGAGCGGCTGCAGTAGGCTTCCCACTTCTTAATATGCGAGCGGAATCTTCGCCTTGTTGACTCTCGACACGACGCCCCGATGGTATCCATGGTCCGAGCTGAGAGGCCGTATTGGACTAACGGCCTGTTCAGAACCTGCAAGCCAACACATTTAAATAGCCATGGCAGGAATGTGGCTCCCCTGAGACAGGGTGAGTAACCAATTGTGGGCAACCCTTCAAAAGGACCCAAGGTTTGTTGAGCATGTCAAAGACCACCGGATACCAAGGCTGTGTGGGCCAGTCGGGTATAATAAGGATGCCCTTGGCAGCATCTGCCTGAATCTTACGCAATACCCGACTGATGAGGCAAAACGGGGGGAAGGCATAGAAAAACCAATTCCCCCAGTCCAGCGAGAATGCATCTAGCGCTATAGCCCCAGGATCTGGTTCCCATGAAACGTAGGTTGGTACCTGATGGTTCAACCGTGACGCAAAAAGGTCAATGTCCGGTTTACCAAATTTGGCTGTGACTTTAGCAAAAAAATCTCAGGATGCAACATCCATTCAATATTGTCATTAAATTTGCGTGACCTGGTGTCCGCCACAGTATTAAGCTCACCTGGCAAATAGGTAGCTGAAATCCAAATGTATCTTTGAACACACCAGAGCCAAATTGAGTTAGCCAATTTGTCACACGAAACTGACCTGGTACCACCCAAATGGTTTAAGTATGCCACTGCTGTGGTGTTGTCTATTTGGAGACGGACATGTGCTCCAACAAGCTTGGAACAATACGCACGAAGTCCGTGGAATGCTGCCAGCAACTCCAAATAGTTAATCCCTTGAGTCAACAACATAGTTGACTCAAGGGTGTCCCATCTGCCCCCACAACTAGAGCAATTATCCGTAGCTCCCCAGCCATTGGAGCTTGCATCAGTCTGCAAATATACCACCGGATTAGCCTCCCTGATAGGCTTGAATGAGCTGCTAATGTGGCACATCCACCATTGCAACTCATTTATCGCTTCGGACGGCAGCTGCATTGATGGATCATAATGACCAGCGTCCTGTTTTAACGCAGCAATTTTAGCTCTTTGCAAACTCTGATAATGCAAAGGTCCATATCGCGCTGCCGGAAACAAAGCTACAAGCTTACCAATTACTGTAGCTGTATGCCGAGTCGATGGTATATTGGTGCGGATTAAACCTTGACACACCTGGGTAACCTCCTCAATCTTGTTAATTGGTATGGTAACCCTCATGCTCATAGAGTTCACCGTGAACCCTAGGTAATTAATCACCTGGGCAGGGCAGAACTTTGATTTCTCTGGATGGACAATAAACCCTAATTGTTGAAATATATTGACAGCAGCTGCAACTCCCTGTTCAGCCAATTCCAGGGTGCGGCCCACAATTAAGATATCATCTAAATAGTCCATAACTATATGATGTCGCTGTCTCAAATAAGCCATAATTGTTTTCACTAATTTAGTGAACAATCTAGGGGCTGTTGTGAGCCCATTAGGCAAAATCTTGTACTGCCAGAGTTGCCCCATCCAGATGAATTTCAAAAACCTCCTGTCGTATTTCTGGATGGATACTGAATAGTATGCGTCTTTCAAATCGATGCATGCCATAAAGCAACCATGAGAAATCAATGATATGGCTGTTTCAAACGTATCCATTTTAAAATGAGTATATGTTACAAAAGTATTCAAACGGGTTAGATCAATAATGACACGACAACCTCCATCCTTCTGAGGTCTGGTGAATATATTCGAAACAAAATCAACTGGCTCATGCACCGCTTTCTCAATCACTCCCTTCTGTTCAAGCCTTAAAATTTCCTTGTAGCCTGCTGCCTGTTCTGCAGCAGATAATTTAAACGTTCGACCGGGCATGTGCGGGGATGGAGGAATGTCGCCATTAATAAACTCAATTTTATGGCCCTGAATATTCTGCAACACATACGCGTCACCAGTAAAATTACCCCATGCACCCAAAAACAGCCGAAGGCGACCACCAACATGTGAAGTTAAACAAAGAGAAAAGAGAGAACCAGACCCCCTCACCCCCGTGGTTACCGGTGGTCCTTGACACGTGTGGGTGGACGTGGAGGTGCTGGGTTGGCTTGAGGGCGCGGCGTCTTCGTTTTCCACCAGGGTCTCTGCCGACCCTGTCCTAAAAAAGACCCCTGGTGCTGGGTCTGATGTTGCTGTCGTTGTGGAGCTTGAGGGTGGGTCCTCGTTGAGGTACTAGCAGACCCTCGTGAGCGAATGTATGGAGCTTTTGAGCCTGACGGTGTGGGGGCACTCTGAGAGCGCATGATCCCCACCGTTTTGGCTTGTTCGTCAAGCTCTTTGACTCTCTTCGAGAGGTCCTCCCCAAAGAGTTGACGGGGCGGCGGCGGCGGTGGTTTGCAATTTCACCTCTTGTTGACGGATAGCCGCTCTGATGTTGCCCCATATCGGCGTATTGACCACAGGCACGTTGAGGGAGTTGCAATTGGATGGAGCCTTGAGACGGCTCATTGCCTGAATGAGGACTTCTTCCTGTAGTTGCTGGTTGTTAAGAAAGTCCACAGTGGCTGCCAGCTTTGCGTTTAAAGGAAGTCCAGATGAATGTGGGGCCGCAAATTTGGTTCGCACATCCAGAAGATCCTCCGCTGGCACCTCCAACGGAGGTGGTATGGAATCCACCAAAACCTCCTCCTCCTGCTGCTCCAGGCTGATGGTAGAGGCTGGTGACGACGCCCTGTGCCTGTTGCTGCCCTGCTGTAGTTGACGTTGAAGCAGGAGCTCCAGCAGCCGCTCCATACGGTCAATACGCCCTTCACCCTGAACACTCAGGTGGTCGGAGTCCTCCGGCTCTGAAAAGAAAACCGGGCTCCTATCATCGGCCCACACCTCATCGAGGCCCAGCTGGTGCCGGTAGTTGTCGCTAACAGGCGCCGAGGCGAAACTGCGCGATTCCCGCGCGGGCGTGTTCAACCACCTCCGTTTAGCGGGAGCTGAAGCCGCTGCCACTAAGGGCACTTGCGGCGTGGTGTCGGCACCAGCCGAAGCATGGCTGCCTGAAGCC
Source organism: Raja brachyura (assembly GCA_963514005.1). Next base: position 59,397,385 of record OY740790.1, read on the forward strand.
CGCGCAGGCTTGCCGGCTGCCCACATCGTGGACTTTGCCGACGCATGGTCTCGCCCACCCATCCATGGGGGGCTCGGCGACCGTGACGAGACCCGACTCAACCGACCCGTCCCGGCGTCGAGAGTCGGGGTGTGCCGGCTGGACCTCACAGCCGCCCCGGGTCTCGCCCTGGAACCTGACCGCTCCTCCGTGTCAGGCAATGCCTTAGCACTGGCAGGGTTAGGCTTCTGGGCTCCTGCCCTTCCCCTACTCGGAGGGCTGAGTGGAACGGGCCGTGCAGCCGCACGCACCCAGCTCGAGGTCGCCAGCGAGCCCGCTGACGACCTGACTGCCATGGCAGGGTCCCCCTGCTCTGGCGGCACACCACACTCCTCCTCGTCGAACTCCTCCGAGCTGTGGTGTGCTGGCGGATCTGGACCTGTAATCACAGGGCTTACCCACATCTCCGCCTGAGTCCCGGCCTGCGTTGCAGGTACTGCCGATGGTAAAGGCCCTGGAACTGTTGACCGGCGAACTCGTCCTGACGTCCTCCGGCCCTTGGAACTCCCATCCATGTCCTTGCTGCAAGACATAACCAACAACAAGGACCACCAACTAAAGGTAGGATACTTACCTCCGTGGCCCCTTATGAAGGGCTGGCGAGGAGCGCGCTCCACCGCCAGCCGTCGCAGCAACGCGGTACGACGATATGTCGAGCATGCGCGCCGGCGGGCTCTTCACGAAGTCACTCACGTGACTCCGAAATGAAATTGTAGATGCTGGTTTATACCAAAGATAGGTACAAAGTGCTGGAGCAGTAACTCAGCGGGTCAGGCAGCAACTCTGGAAAAAATGGATAGATGACGTTTTGGGCCACCTATCCTTACAATATCATGATTAACTTCACCCAGAGTTATACAGCATAGAAACAGGCCCTTCGGCCCACTTTGCCCTTGTCGACTAAGGTGCCCCATTACACTAGTGTCAGCTGCCCGCGTTTCTCCAATATCCCTCTATACCTTTGCTACCTGTTCAAATGTTTATTAAATGTTGTTACACTTTCTGCCTCAACTACCTCCTCTGTCAGCTCATACCATATACCCACCAGCCACTGTGTGACAACTTCGCAGCGGTAGAATTGTTGCCTTGCAGCATCAGAGACTGGGTTCGATCCTGACCTTGGGTGCTGTCTGTATGGAATTTGTACATTCTCCCCGTGACCACGTGGGTTTTTTCCGGGTGCTCCAGTTTCCTTCCACACCCCAAAGACTTACAGGTTTGTTGCTTGATTGACTTGGTAAAATTGTAAATTGGCCCTAGTGTGTAGGATAGTTCTAGTGTACTGAGATCACTAGTCAATGTGGACTCAATGGGCCGAAGGGCTTGTTTCTGCGCTGTATCTCTAAACTCTAAAAAAAATGAATGAAACAATTTATATCTATATGAAGCAAGATAGGCAAAGTCTTACAGGTGACAAGTTACAGACCGCACCTTGAATAGCAAAGTATACGCAACTATCCTTGGCATTCAAAAGCATTACCATTTGAATCCCCCTACTGTGTCTAAGGTCACAAGTCTTCAAACGTCACTAGTCTTTATGCCACATAAATGCCGTCCAGTACCAAGATAGATCAGGAGAGCAGTCTCATGTAAGCATAAATGCCATTCAAGTTTGTTTTAGTGTCGTTTAGACAAACAGACCCTTTGCCCCACGGACTCCACGCCAACCATCGATCACTTATTCACACTAGTATTATGTTATCCCATTTTCTCATTCATTCTCTACACATTAAGGGCAATTTTTACAGGGGGCAATCAACCAACAAACCCGCATGTCATTGGGATGAGGGAGGAAACCGGAGCAACCGGTGGAAACCCACGTGGTCAACAGGGAGAATGTGCAAACTCCACACAGGCAGCACCTGAGGTCAGGATCAAATTTGAATCTGAGTCTCTGCCGTTATGAGGCAGCGTCCACTTTGCCATCCAAGCTGCACAGTATCTTGTGTTTGGAAACATCATAATCATAATCATCATAATCACACTTTATTAGCCAAGTATGTTTTGCAACACACGAGGAATTTGATTTGCCATACAGTGATACCAATAAAAAGCAACAGAACCCAAAAATACATTTTAACATGAACATCCACCACAGTGACTCCTCCACATTCATCACTGTGATGGAATGCAAATAAAAGATAAATCTCTCCCTTCTTTGTCCTTCAGCGGTCAGGGGCCTCTAACCTTCCATTATCAGGACGATCTTACACCCGTAGCCAGAGGCGGGCCTCCTTCTCGAGGCAAACAAGCACCTGCATCGGTGGGGGGGGGGAGGGTGTTGGAATCTCAGCTCCCCCGCACTGGGCGAACATCGTGCCGCTTTTGGAGCCTCCCGACATCGGTATCAACCCGAGACTGGGAGCTCCATGATGTTGAAGTCCGCAGGCCGTGGTGGGGCTCAAAGTCAGTCCCAAGCAAAGTCTCCAGACCGACCGGATATACAATCTGAAAAACAATCGCATCTCCGGCAAGGTAAGAGATTGAAAAAAAATTTCCCCCAACCCCCCAGCCCACCACTCACATAAAACAAACCAGAGAACATTAACACATACGTTTTATACATACTAAAAATAACAAACAGACAGACTGTAGGTGAGGCTGCTATCATAGCGCCACCCGGTGGTCTATTGCCGCTCCTCTGTTGCCGCTGTGTCTATATCCTGCAACATCCAGTCTGTTCTGCGGAAGTACTTTCACCCGACTGACTGCTTGCTACATTTCCAGGAGATGGCTCACCATCACTTTCTCCAGGGTAATTAGTGATGGACAATAAATCCTTGAGATGACAATTATAGCCGCATCTTATAAATGAACATAAATAAATAAACAAGCGGATTCCTTGCTGGCAGGATGCAAGTCAGCTCATGTCCCTGGATCAATAGCCCAAGCATTGGAAACGCAGTCAAGTAACTTGAACACCTGGCCAGCTTTTGCACCCTTTTTGTGAGTGTAAAGTGTACTCTCTGTACGTGTATTTATTATTTTATGTGGCATTGATGTAGAAAGTGATCTATGCTATGACTTAAGTGTAATGGACAGCGCAGTGGCTCAGCGATAGAGTTGCTCTCAGACAGCGCCAGAGTCCCGGGTTCAATCCTGACTATGGATGCTGTCTGTATGGAGTTTGTATGTTTTTCCTGTGACCACGCGGCTTTTCTCCGGGTGCTCTGGTTTCCTCCCAGACTCCAAAGACATGCAGGTTTGTAGGTTAATTGGCTTCGGTAAATTAGTAAATTATCCCTAGTGTGTTGCATAGTGTTATTAATCACTGGTTGGCAAGGACTCGGCGGGCTGACGGGCCTGTTTCTGCCCTGTATCTCTAAAGTCAAAAGTACTGAAGGAATATCTATGAGCTCTTCATTCTCACTGTTTATAAAAATTATTTGCCAATTATGCATGAACAACATTACTGTCAAATCATATGTTGCATATTATACAGTTAAATTAGATTTTAAGCCTCCTGAAAAATAATGCAGCATGTATTCCTAAATTGAATCTATTAATACACATTGATAAAAATGTTCGGTTTTATATGCAATTACTAACAATAAAAATTGCAACATTTCTCCCAGATAATGAAGTAGTCCCTATGGTGTGACATATGAATTAGTGATGCAAAAGCAAAATTGGTGTTTACATTTAATTTTCAACTGTTCGGAATTACGAATATTATGTTTCATTTTGAAGCATTCTCCAAATAATGATCACTTATTTTCCAGTGTCTCTTAATTAATCATTGTCATTCTTTGTTACGAGTAAAACTCACAGAAACTGTAACTATGTTAATTTAGTGATGCAGTCAGTCCTCATAGGCTATTCTTGACATCATTAAGCCAACCAAAACACTGTGTGAAATAGGTCACGCAAAATATGACAAAATATGTGCACTATCAAAAGAAGAGATTCAATCTTGTTCGTGTCTCAAAACAAATTAATAGAACTATTGAACATGTATTAAAATTGCTTTAATATGTGCTGAAGTAATTTAACCTTAATAGAAAATCTCTGCAGCACTTCAACATTTAAATCAAGTAATTACATACGCCAGGATTAAATAGAGATACTTTTGCTTGCAGAAGAAACAGGAAAAGTTATAAATTCCAAATAGTTATTACACAATAGTTTCAAGTTCCTATACCATGTAGGACATTAAGGGGGAAATATTGTTTCTATGCTGTTAACCATTAGAGATTATTTTCCCACCAGCATTTGGTACTTTTACTTGCTGCTAGATTTACCTTTTCCATGAAATCCCATATTTTTATAATTTACCAGTGTTATTTGCAGAAATGGATATCTTGGTCAGAGCAGTTTGAGGAAAATGCAACAACGTTTATTTGGAGAGGCTACACTTCCATACTATAATGAACCAAAGTACTTTATAGGACAGGAATTTGTTGGAATAATGGAATAGCAGATTTGTAATTAATACTTGTTGCTCATTAAAGTTCTCTTGAAAATTGACCAACTATCAACAACCGCATGGTGGTGCCGTGGTGGAGTTGCTGCCTTACAGCACCAGAGACCCGGGTTCGATACTGCCGACAGGTGCTGTCTGTATGGAGTTTGCACGTTTTCCCCGTGACCTGCGTGAGTTTTCTCCGGTATATCCGGTTTCCTCCCACATTCCAAAGACGTACAGGTCTGTTTGTAATTGGCTTGGACAAAATTGTAAATTGTCCCAAGTATGTGTAGGATAGTACTTGTACTAGTGTACTGGGTGATCGCTGGTCGGCACGGACTCAGTGAGCCAAAGGGCCTGCTTCCGCGCAGTATCTATAAACTAAACTAAACTAAACTATAACAACAAACTCAACAGCTAGTCAGGGATTTTTAATGTGTTTTAGACAACGGCTGACATTAAAGGCCAATGTAAGCAACACTGTGAGCAACTGTAAGACAAGCACTGCAGTGCCAGATTTAGATAAAGAGAGGCCCTAGGCTATTCCACTTGTGAGGCTCTTCCCAATCATTTGTGAGGCCCCTCCCAAGTCTAACATTTTTAAATAGCCAAAGTATCCAAATAACAAAGAACAAACTGATCCTATTCACACAAGAATTTACAATATAACATGATTTTTAAATCTCTCTTTGTCATGAATTTATATGCCAAATAGAAGGAATTTAATGTTTAATTCCAATAAATTAATCCAGAAACATCCACTCTCAAGATAATCAAAATCATTATTTTTTGGACAATACATCTGACTAAAACTGTACTGTGGATATTTCGTATGATAATATTGATCATGGAGTGACAATAACACAAAATATAGATGATTTAGATGTTCTTATGACATGATTGTGCAAGAAAATAATGAATTTGATTATCTTGAGAGTGGATGTTTCTGGAATGTGATCGGTTGGAATGTGGCAGGCAAAGCACGGCCGAATCGTATCATGGCCTAAATACATTTTTTTGCATCAGCAGATTAAAATGAAGCCATACCAAAAAGCAAGAAAATATGTTAAATAGACGACATACATTTTGTTTTGTCCTGCACTTGCGATCCGTGATGTTCAAAGCGTTGAAGGCATTTTTAGTCGAGTTTAACTTCAATCCAGTGGAAACAGGAGTTCAATCGCAGAACGGATTTTCTTCATCAGCTAGCAGTCCGAGCAAATTCCTCTCCGACAGCCAATACAAACCTGCGTTTTAATCCTGCTCCCCCCCCCGCCCCCATTCCCCCCCCCAAAGCCTCCAGAATCGCACGCACAGGCAGCTGGTAGATCTGCAGCACCACTGATGGTAGGTTTTATAACAACGCTACTATGACAGTGTCAAAAATATTATAAAACTTGGCCGGAGGCCCTCTAGATTTTGAGTCCCTAGGCTTCAGCCTACGAAGCTTATAGGTAAATCCGCCTCTGATGCACTGTAATTCAGAATAAAGTGTGGTACTGTAACATAAGTGTTCATAAATCAAATCAATGCAAAAATTATTTATCGATTAATTAATTTTAAAATGCATTCATTTCCACCATTCACACATTGCGCATGAAGCAAAGATGTTGCAAAAGGCATACAAAATGGGATGCAGAGTTGCCCTTACTTGCTCCCATCTTCTCTTTCCGCGCCCATTCCCATTCCAGACCTAACAACCCACTTTTGAATGAAGTACTCTGTTTCCGGCGGCGCGGCGGCGGCACGGGTGCATCGCGACGCCCCGTGTCTCCCTTAGATCAGCGAAAGCTACATCACATTCCTTCTTGTTTTGAGTCTGGTCACCCAGAGCAGTCTCACTATCATCCACTATAGCCGGCAGGAATTTTTAAATCTCGGTTCCTGCGGCTATAGCGTTCCCCCGGTCGACTTTCCGGACAAACTCCGGCTCCCTCCTGCACTCACCTTCACCACAGAGCTGCGGGGCGGCGGGTCCGCGGAGCTGCCGGGCGAGGACCCGAGGACTGCACCAAGTCGGCCCGGGCGTCCGGAGGCGCACACAGACGGCGACGGGCCCAAAAACATCGCCGTGGATCTCGAGGTGGGTTGAAGGCAAGGTTGGAGCGAACCCCACACAGGCCATCCATCCCTAGCCTTTTCCTTGCCAACGTCCGTTCCCTGGGAAACAAGATGGATGACCTCCGTCTTCTGATTGCCTCCTACAACTGGATCAAGGATTGCAGCATCCTGATCCTCACCGAAACCTGGCTGAACTCTGATGTTCCCGCCAGCGCCATTGAGCTAGCGGAACGACACATACTCCGAGCGGACAGAACATCTGACTCCGGTAAGACCAGAGGTGGGGGTCTGTGCATGTATGTAAACAAAGCATGGTGCACAGACATCACCATCATTGAGAGTCACTGCTCAGCCAACCTTGAGTTCCTCTTGGTTAAGTGCAGACCATTCTATCTACCCAAAGAGTTTACCTCCACTGTTGTGACTGCAGCCTATATCCCTCCTTAAGGGCCTGTCCCACCAGCATGCAACTCTATGCGATTAGCGCGACCTAACGTGGTCGCTTGAGCCGACCGGCGTCGCGGGGCCGGTCCCACTTCGATCGCCGGAGCCGTGCGGAATTGTGCGGAGTTCGTCCTGAGTTCGTCCTGACACCGCGCGGGGCTCCGAAAAAGCAACTATGTCCAAAAATTTCGCGCGGCAACGGCTTGTCGGCTCGCGGTCGCCTCGACATTTACACACCGCCCTGACATCGTGCCTCCGTGAACCTATTTGTAAGTACCTCCATGACCCTCTATGTGTGTGGCTCCGTGGCCCTGTGTGTGTGTGTGCCTCGGTGCCCCTCTCTGTGTGCCCCTCTCTGTCCTGGCGAACTTACCTTAGACTTCGCTCCAAGTTCGCCTCACTTTGCGCCGCGTTGCGCCACTCACCCGACCTCCGCGCGGCCCCTACTGCCGGTTTGGTTGCGTTTGCCGCATGCAGGCGCATGCTGGTGGGAACGGCCCTGTACAGAGGATCACCCGACCTCCGCGCGGCCCCCGCTTCGAGTTCGATCGCATTCATCGCATAGAATTGCATGCTGGTGGGACAGGCCTTTTATGCTAATGCCAAGCTTGCAATGAAAGAACTGCATATTGCCATTAGCAAACAACTTACCCTCAATCCAGATGCAGCCTTCATTATTGCGGGTGACTTCAATCACTCCAACCTGAAGACTGTACTCCCCAAATTCCACCAACATGTGTCCTTCGCCACTAGAGAAGACAAGACACTGGACAAAGTCTACACCAACATGGCTGAAGTGTACAAAGCCATCCCCCTCCCCCACCATGGTCAGTCTGATCACTTATCATTGTTCCTGCTCCCTAAGTACTCCCCACTCATCAGACTTTTTAAAGCCACAGTGAGGACAGTCAAGGTTTGGTCAGATGAAGTGGACTCCACACTCCAGCAGCGTTCTGGTAACACTGACTGGGATGCGTTTGCAGCTCAGGCCACCCTTGACTCCCACACTGACATTGACGCCTATACTTCCTCTGTTCTGTACTTCATCAACTCCTCCATCAACAGTCACCACTCTTAAACAAATCACCACATACCCGAATCAGAAGCCATGGATGAACAGCGAGGTCAGGCTACTGCTGAAAGCATGGGACTCGGCTTTCAGGTCAGGCGATGCCCGTGCCTATAGTTCATCGAGGGCCAATCTGAAGAGGGGCATCAAGAACGCAAACATAGATACAAACTGCGGATCGAGGAGCACTTCGACAGCAACTCCGACCCCCAAATGCATGTGGCATGGCATCCAGGCCATCACTGACTACAGAACCACCAACTCCACCCCCTCTTCCAGTGACGCATCCTTCCTCGAGGAACTCAATCACTTTTATGGCCGCTTTGAAAGGGACAACCAAGAGTTGGCCATCAAGACTGGGCTCCTCGATGACCACCAGCCCCTCATACTCAACCCCTACAACGTGCACATGGCACTGAGTAGGATCAATGTACATAAGGCTGCCGGCCCTGACGGCATCCCCGGGCGCGCCCTCAGGACCTGTGCTGCACAGCTGACAGACGTCTGGACTGACATCTTCAACCTGTCACTTGTCCAGGCAGTTGTCCCCACGTGCCTTAAAACTACCTCCATCGTGCCAGTACCAAAACACTCCACTGCAGCGAGTCTCAACGACTTCCACCCAGTTGCACTCACCCCTATCATCGCCAAGTGCTTTGAAAGGCTGGTCATGGCACACCTCAAATGCTGCCTACCTCCCACTCTGGACCCCTAACAGTTTGCATACTGTAAGAACGGGAGCACGGAGGATGCCATCTCAACGGCATTCCACTCCGTCCTCTCCCACCTCGACAACAGAAACACTTATGTGAGAATGCTGTTCATCGATTACAGCTCAGCATTCAACACCATTATCCCCTCTAAATTGATCACCAAACTCGATAGCATCAACCCCTCTGCAATTGGTTACTGGACTTTCTAACCAACAACCACAGTCTGTTAGGTTGGATAACCATTCCTCCTCTACCCTCACCCTGAACACTGGTGTACCGCAGGGCTGCGTGCTGAGCCCCCTCCTCTACTCCCTCTTCACCCACGACTGCATACCTGTACATGGTACCAACACCATCATCAAGTATGCAGATGACACGACGGTGATTGGCCTCATCAGCGACAATGATGAGTCGGCCTACAGGGAGGAGGTTCAGCTCCTAACAGCATGGTGCGCCGACAATAACCTGGCCCTCAACTCGAAGAAGACCAAGGAGCTCATTGTAGACTTCAGGAGATCGAGAGGCTGCACGCACACCCCCATCCATATCAACGGGACGGAGGAGGAACGTGTCTCCAGCTTCAGGTTCCTGGGGGTCAACATCTCCGATGACCTCTCCTGGACCCACAACACATCCTCGCTGATCAAGAAGGCTCACCAGCGTCTCTTCTTCCTGAGGAGACTTAAGAAGGTCCACATGTCTCCCCAGATTCTGGTGAACTTCTACCGCTGCACCATCGAGAGCATCCTTACCAACTGCATCACAGTATGGTATGGTAACTGCTCTGTCGCCGACCTGAAAACTCTGCAGAGGGTGGTGAAGGTGCGCAATTACTTGGTCATTCGCCCTTCAGGGATACCAACTGCATTTCGTTGTCTCTATATTGGTCACTGCACAATGACAATTAAAGATTGAATTGAATTCCAAGGTAGACAAGCAGTTACTCCGCGAACAGATGCTAGTTCTGGAACAGAGAAAATAGCCAAGACAGAAGTGGTTCAATGGCTAAATGACTTACAAAAAGTTCAAAGAAGTCCAGGAAGGACGGCCATTTTGATTATCACAACCGGAAAATACTACCTAATTATTAATACCATGATTTACTCGGTTGTAGCATCTTAGAATCCTTTGGCATCCAAACGGGCCATTCGGCCCAACTCATCCAGTATTGCGTACAGTTTTGGTCTCCTAATCTGAGGAAAGACATTCTTGCCATAGAGGGAGTACAGAGAAGGTTCACCAGACTCATTCCTGGGATGGCAGGACTTTCATATGAAGAAAGACTGGATAGACTCGGCTTGTACTTGCTAGAATTTAGAAGATTGAGGGGGGATCTTATAGAAACGTACAAAATTCTTAAGGGGTTGGACAGGCTAGATGCAGGAAGATTGTTCCCGATGTTAGGGAAGTCCAGAACAAGGGGTCACAGTTTAAGGATAAGGGGGAAGTCTTTTAGGACCGAGATGAGGAAATCATTTTTCACACAGAGAAAGGGCGAATCTGTGGAATTCTCTGCCATAGAAGGTAGTTGAGGCCAGTTCATTGGCTATATTTAAGAGGGAGTTAGATGTGGCCCTTGTGGCTAAAGGGATCAAGTGGTATGGAGAGAAGGCAGGTACCGGATACTGAGTTGGATGATCAGCATGGTCATATTGAATGACGGTGCAGGCTCAAAGGGCCAAATGGCCTACTCCTGCACATACTTTCTATGTTTCTATGTTTTTATCCACGTCAACTAAAGGGCACCCTTCTGTATTAATCCCAACTGACAACACATGGTCCATAGCCGTCAACACCTTGTTGGAAGATTATAAACAGATGGTCCACAATAGTGGTTCAAATAGTCAATCCTGTTTTTGGTACTTCTGGGATCAGTTTGGATAAAGAATATCTGATCCAATTTAACAGGTGCCATGCTTTGGGTGCATCTGATGTGAAACTGAAAATACATTTAAAAAATGTAGATAATAGATAATAGACAATAGACAATAGGTGCAGGAGTAGGCCATTCGGCCCTTCGAGCCAGCACCACCATTCACTGTGATCATGGCTGACCATTCACAATCAGTACCTCATTCCTGCTTTCTCCCTATATCCCCTGACTCTGCTATCTATAAGAGCTAACTCTCTCTTGAAAGCATTCAGAGATTTGGCCTCCACTGCCTACTGAGGCAGAGAATTCCACAGATTCACAACTCTCTGTGTGAAAAGGTTTTTCCTCATCTCCATTCTAAATGGCTTACCCTTTATTCTTAAACTGTGACCCCTGGTTCTGGACTTCCCCAACATCGGGAACATGTATCCTGCCTCTAGGGTGTCCAAACCCTTAATAATCTTACATGTTTTAATAAGATCGCCTCTCATCCTTCTAAATTCCAGAGTATACAAGCACAGCCGCTCCATTCCCACAGCATATGACAGTCCCGCCATCTCGGGAATTAACCTCGTGAACCTACGCTGCACTGTAAAACTGCAGAAGAAATCTGAAACAAGAGAAGAAATGTTAGAAAAACTCATCTTGCCAAGCAGCATCAGTGGACATAGAAATCAGTTAATATTTTGAGTCATGGATCCTTCCTCAGTAGAACCTCGTTTACTAATGATATGTTATATAGAGTTACACAGCACGGAAACAGACTCTTGGGCATAACTCATCCATCCCAACCTAAATGCCCCATCTACTCTAGTCCCATTTGCCCACATTTGGCCCAATACTCTGCAAACCTTTATCCCATATAATCCCATTTACCTGTGTGTTTGTAAATGCAGTTATAGAATCCATATTACCATGGATTTGGCTCAATCTAAATTCTTGACCGTCAACTTTTACCTTCAGGAAGATGTCAACTTGCTGTCGAGCAGAATGAAAATTTCGAAAGAAAATATTAGTACTTGTACTCAGCAAACTTGAAAGTATGTGATGGAACTTTTGCTAAATTCTGTAAATTCAGTTGGTTAAGTCATGGTATCAGAGGAAATAGAAACCTGTTAACATGTGTCAGGGGTTATGGGGCGAAGGTAGGAGAATCGGGTTGAGTGGGAATGATCGAAAGATTAAATGGCGTAGACCTGACAGGCCAAATGGTCTTACTCTGCTCCTCGAACTTATGAACATGAAAATGTTGAGTGAGAGATTCTTCCCCAGTAGATCCTTAAGGGCCTGTCCCATTTATGCGATTTTTTCGGTGACTTGTTGGCACCAGTCTTAGTCGCAGCAGATTGCCGAAATTTTTCAACATGTTGAAAATCCAGCACCAACCAGAAAATGGTACGACTCGTTGGGCGACTACTCACCACCAAACAGGCATCACCCCGCGACATATCGTCACCAAACAGGCGTCACCCCACTCCAAATATAACAGCCACAGATGCAAACAAGTTAATCCATGGTCCTATCACCCTCTAAAAAGACACCAAGTGCTGGAGCAACTCAATGGATCACACAGCATCTCTGGAGAACATGAATAAGCGACGGTTCATGTCAGGACCTATCACTGATTGGAGGTGGGAGGGGGTGGGGGGCAGGGGGGTACAAAAGCAGGATGGGAGGAGGGGTGGGGTAAAGCCTGCTCTTCTACTCACCCGGAGTTGGTATTCAGATCAATACCATAAAATAATCGACAGCAAGTCATGTGAGTGAGTCTGGACAATTTGATCCCAGCACCATCAAGGTTTCAAGGTTTCAAGATTTCAAGGCACAATTGCAGAGAATCAAAATCTCAATATCCTCCAGTGATGACACTAACTAAACAGGTACTCTGTGATGTTCAACAAGGTAATGTTCATAGTTCATATTTGAGTCGTGAATGGGTGCTCTTCTGATAGTGTTGTAAATACATAGCTGTGGTGGGAGTCTCAACCTGCATTTATGCTTTGCTACACCTGATCATTGAAATGCTTAATGCTGGCACAAAGTGCTCACGAAAGTAAGGATGTGAAAGCTTTAAAATGGAACATGCTTCTACTCCGAGACTGCAGTGTCAGCAGCAAGTACTCCTAGGTCAGGTAGAATGGAGCCAGGAGTGGAATTAAGATCCATCCGCTCTTCCAAAAAATATATCTCAACTCTAATTTGAGCAGAACACATTCAGGAAGGCAAGGTCAGTTTTTCAACTTCTCATGCAGTTGACTAAAATGGGCAATTTAGTGTGAAATTGTCTGAAATATTGGTACTTGTGTGTTTTAGGGCAACCATATGAATTACATTTATTGAACATATATACAGGTTAAGACTTTCATCCTCTTTATTTCCAGACTTACTTTGTCTTCTGGAGTGGCTCAGCATTTGACCCATTGTAAAAGAGTTTAAATTCAGACTGATAGGTACCATTGTCCCCTCTCTGCTGACAGAAAGCATTCCATAAGCACCAGACTAAGACAATTTGACGCGGCAGAAAGCCAACAATACCTTACTTAGCACCAATTAGCAATTATACCGAGGGAGACAGAATACTGTATTTATTTATTAAGGACATAGCAACATAGAGGGGCGGCACGGTGGCACAGTGGTAGAATTGCTGCCTTATGCCCCTGTCCCACTTATGCACCTGTCCCACTTAGGAAACCTGAACGGAAACCTCTGGAGACTTTGCGCCCCACCCAAGGTTTCCGTGCGGTTCCCGGAGGTTTTTGTCAGTCTCCCTAATGGTCGAAACTGACAAAAAAAGGGGAAAATGGAGAGGGTATGATAAGAAGCAGAAGAGAAAAGGGAAGAGGAGGAACGAAGAAGGTAGAGATAGTGAAAAAAGCCAGAGAAAGTGGGGTGCCTTCATGCTAGCGGTGTTCCCCTGTTGCAGCTTTGAGGAACAGTCAGCGCTGGGACAAACTCTAGACCACCAGCGCCACTGTGTGGTCAAGACTCATCTGCCAGAAAAAAACCCTAGACAGCCAGCGTCACTACTGAGACTAAGAATGAGTGGGTAGTGCAAGCCTGAGAACCTTCTTTTGTACTCGGGCAAAAGGTATAGAAGTGTAAAAACACACACCTCCAGTTTCTTCCCAGCTGTTATCAGGCAACTGAAAGATCCTACTAGCCTTTCCACCTATTTTCGTATCATCTGCAAACTTGGCCATAAAGCCTTCAATCCCCTCGTCCAAATCATTAATATGCAACGTGAATAGTGGCCCCAGCACCGACCCCTGCCGAACACTGCTAGTCACTGGCAGCCAGCCAGAAAAAGCCCCCTTTAGTGCCACTATTTGTCTTCTGCCATCCAGCCAACTGGCTATCCATGCTAGTATCAGCCCTTTGATACCGTAGGCTCTCATCTTCCTAAGCAGCCTAATGCGTGGCACCTTACCAAAGGCTTTCTGAAAATCTAAGTAAACAACATCTACTGACTCTCCTTGGTCTGACTACCAGTCTCCACTAGTGGGAGATTCTGGGTCCAGAGGTCATAGCCTCAGTATTAAAGGACGTTCCTTTAGGATGGAGATGAGGAGGAATTTCTTTAGTCAGAGGGTGGTGAATCTATGGAATTCATTACCACATGAGGGTGTGGAGGCCAAGTCAATGGATATTTTTAAGGCAGAGGTAGATAGATTCTTGATTAGTATGGGTGTCAGGAGAAGGCATGAGAATGGGGTTAAGTGAGAGAGAGATGGATCAGCCATGATTGTGGATTTGACTTGATGGGCCGAATGGCCTAATTCTGCTCCTATAAATAATGACCTTATCAACATTTGGGAATTCCACACCGCCACTCCCAAGTCCCTTTGCACCTCACCTTGTTAATCGAGTGAGGAGAGTTTTAAGCATAGAAGAACAAAGTAAACTTTAATCTAAGAATAATAAGCAGCTTGAGCAGTTGGTTGCAAGGGCAAATATGAACCAGTCAAACATAATTCTGTGGAAAATATTTTGTGGATCGTGTGTATACTATATCTTTTTATTATGCCCACTATTTTCATGTGTTTTAGTTCAACAAGAGTGAACTACAAAATGATTACTTACTTTGAACCCACCTTCACTGCAAGGAAGATGACCCGTTATGTTCCAACTGCAGATTGCAATCGCCATAAACAGACTGAATAGTAATGCTATTGGTTCCCAACTATAATAATGCCACAAGTATTTTTTTTTTACTTCAGTGCTCACTGCCTTGGGTTCAGGCAGCCGACACTGAAAAGCAACTTTAAATAAATTTAACGGAGACTGTCTTTACAGGCACTATGTTGAAATTGCATCTTCTTCAATGAAAACATTATCCCTGCAGTAACCAATCTGACGGTTGAAAAGCAATAAACATTATAGTTTAAAACAAACAATAGAGTATTTTATAGCCACATTTATCTTCCGTGGCAGCAGCAAACCTTTATCATTGTTTCTATATTTTCCTTAATAGACCCTTAGTAGAGATGGAAAACCACCTCAGCCAAGATTTTCAGTACAGAAAGACCCATTTCACTTTTTTTGATATTACCTGCATTCAGTAAAATAGACTATATATTTAATTCCATGTACTGGAGATTCGGAACAATTCTGGCTGTTCCACTGCATCAAGAACAAAAGGTTTTTTTGCAGTCTAACTAATATTTTTACCTTTGCACGTAGCCTCAAATGTTATAGGAGCAGAATTAGGCCATTCGGCCCATCAAGTCTACTCCGCCATTCAGCCATTGCTGATCTATCTTTCCCTCTCAGCCCCATTCTCCTGCCTTTTCCCCATAACCCTGACACCCTTACGCATCAAATCTTTGTTAATCTCCGCTTTAAAAATATCCATTGACTTGGCCTCCACAGCCGTCTGTGGCAATGAATTCCACAGATTCACCACCCTCTGACTGCAGAAATTCCTCCTGATTTCTGTCTAAAGGTATGTCCCTTTATTCTGACGCTATGGCTTCTGGTCCTGTACTCTCCCACTACTTTCCACATCCACTCTATCCAGGTCTTCTTCAATGCAATACTGTACAGCATTTGGAGTACTAAAATACTGTACCTGTTAAAAAGCTAAATACTGTACGCATATAAAGATATGGATCCAATGACAAATTCTCATGCAACTTTTAAGTTTTCTTCCAGGTTTTAGCGTAAACTGAAAATACGGCATCTTGCCTTTTAAGTTGCTTTTCTTTGGAGCAGGAATGTGGTAACTAAATAAAAGTGCTGCAAATGTGTATTTTTGATTTCAAACAGGGAAGATAAATTGCTAATATTATAAATTATTAACTTGTTCAAATGATTTCAAATTATTCAAAGTATTTCTGCAGTCCTCTGCAGCGTGTAACATTTGTGTTTTCTTCCAGATATGACTTTATCGGACTGGAGGCATGTGACGAGCGGTGTGCCTCAGGGATCGGTGCCGTTGCTGTTTGCAGTTTATATCAACAAATTGGAAGGGAAAATATGCAAGGCATGAATAGTAAGTTTGTAGGTGACACTAAAGTAGGTGGTGTTATAAACAGTGAAGGTCATTATTAAAAATGACAGCGGGATCTTGATCAGCTGGACCAGTGGTAAAGAAATGGTGTTCAATGCAGATAAATGTGATGTGTTGTATTTGGGGAAGGCAAACCAGGGCAGAGCCTTCTCCGTGAATGGTAGGGCCCTTGGGAATGTTGCAAAGCAGAGGATTGTAGGAGTGCAGGTGCACAGTTCCCTGAAAGTGGTGTCACAGGTAGTTAGCGTGGCAAAGAAGGTTTCTGGTACATTGACATACCTGTACATCAGTCAAGGCTATTAAGTATAGAAGTTGGGATGTTATGTTACAGCTGCACAATATGTTGTTGAGGCAGCATTTGGAGTATTGTGTTTAGTTTTGGTCACCTTGCTAAATGACGGACATCTTTAAGCTGGAAAGAGTGCAGAGAAGATATATACGAAGATGTTGCCAGGACTCAAAGGCCAAAGGCACAGGGAGAGATTGGACAAACTAAAACTTGGAGTTTAGAAGACGAAGGGGTGATATTATAGAAGTATAGAAACGCATGAGGGAAATTGATAGGATGATTGCACAGAGCGTTTTACCGAGGGTAGAGGAATCAAGAACCCAAGAACACAGGTGCAAGGAATGATTTAATAGGAACCTAAGGGGCAACTTTTCACTCAGTGAGTGGTGGGTATATTGAATGAGCTGCCAGAGGAGGTTGTTGAGGCAGGTGAAATAACAACATTTAAAAGACACTTAGACAGATACGTGGATAGGGAAGGTTTAGATGGCTATGGGCCACGTGTGGACAAATAGGACTAGCTTGCATGGGGCTTCTTGATTGGCTTGGACTCACTGGGTCAAAGGGCTTGTTTGCACACTGTACAACTCCATGGCTCTAACTTGGAACATAGAACTTGGAACGGAAACACATCCTTCAGCTCAGAATGTCCACGCCAAACATGTTGCCAAGTTGAACTAATGTTCTCTGTCTGCATGTGATCCATATACCTCCATTCCCTGCACATCCATGTGCCTATCCAATAGCCTTGTAAATATAACTAATTTATCTGCCACCTCTGACAGCCCACACAGGTACCCACAACTCTCTGTATAAAAAGAAACGTACCCAGCTCACATCCTTTGAATTTTGCCTCTCTCACCCTAAACCTACCGTATGATCTCTCGTCTTTGACGTTTTCGCCTTAGGGAAAAGGTTCTGACTATCTACCCTATCTTTGCCTCTCATCATTTTGTACACTTCCATCAGGTCTCCCCTGAGACTCAGACACTCCGCAGAAAACAATTCAAGTTTGTGCAATCTCTCCTTGGAGCTAATCCCTTCTAATCCAAGCTGCAATCTGGTAAATAGTTCTTCTTCTGAATCTTTGCTTATCACTTTAAATTCATGAAAAACACAAGGAAAATATGTTCAGAGATAATTAATATTACTGTTCTGCAAGTTAAGGATGAACCTTAGGTAGAAGGAGGTTGATCAGATCTGATGGCAGACCGTAAGTACAATTGCTTCAGGCATTTCAGATCATTACTTACGTTCTTAAATAATTAACAAGAAGTGTGAGTTTAATGTCTAACCTTTCCTTTTGGTGTTTCTCCAGGAAGTACGCTGGAGTAAAATGCCATTGTGGTCAACACATTAAATATTAAAAGTGAGCCATTATTGCCACTAAAACATTACAAGAAACATGGCATTGTATAAAGATAGAATGAATCATAGACTCATAAAACCATTCAGCTCATATTGTCATGGCTCAATGACTCCTTCCTGGGAGTGGAGTTGGATTAATTGGAGGTGCTTTTGGAGGGCAGGATGCTCCTCAAACTGCGGTGCATCTTGGACAATACAGCTCACCCCCTCCATGACACACTGGTCAAAGTGAGGAGCACCTTCAGCAACAGACTGGTTCCACCAAGAAACAACATAGAATGCCACAGGAGATCCTTCTTCCCTGTGGCAATCAAACAGTACAACTCCTCCCCCTTCTGCCGTGAGGTAGTACAACCCCTCCCCCAATCTTTGCACATCCCCAATCCTGGACTTTCCACTCGTCACTTTAATTTCATGTTTCATGTATCTTGTTGTGTTTTATGACTGTTGGCAGACTAATTTCCCTCCTGGGATAAATAAAGTTCTATTGTATCACATCGTATCATATCAAGTCAATGCTGGATAATGGTGGAGCAATAGACAATCGACAAAAGGTGCAGGAGTAGGCCATTCGGCCCTTCGAGCCAGCACCGCCATTCAATGTGATCATGGCTGATCATATACAATCAATAAGTTCATAAGTTATAGGTGCAGAATTAGGCCTTTCGGCACATCAAGTCTACTCCGCTGTTCAATCATGGCTGATCCATCTTTCTTTTTCAACCCCATTCTCATGCCTTCTCCCCATAACCCTTGACACCCATACTAATCAAGAATCTATCAATGTCTGCCTTTAAAATATCCATTCTTGGCCTCCACAGCCTTCTGTGGCAATGAATTCCACAGATTCACCATCCTTTGATTAAATACATTCCTCCTCATCTCCTTTATAAAGGTATGTCCTTTTATTCCAAGGCTATGGCCTCTGGTGCAGGACTCTCCCACTAGTGGAAACATCCTCTCCACATCCACTCTTTCCAAGCTATAATCCCATTTGCGTATTCATAATTATAACCCAGTTAATAAGTTAAAACGAGAAACCCTGAATTTCAGTGGGATTTTTTCAACCGTTCATTGCAGATAAATGTGATCTTTTCCACTTTGATGGCAACAATGGGACGGTGAATTATTATCTGAATGGTGATAGACTGGGAAAGGGGGAGACGCAAAAAAAACTTCAATATCCTTGAGTACCAGTCGTTGAAAGTAAGCATGTAGGTATTGGATTTAGGATGGCAAATTGCAAGTAAACTTTCATAATAAGAGGGTTCGAGAACAGAAGCAGACATAGCTTGCTGCAATTATGATGAGACCACTCCTTGCTTTCCCGTTCTCTCCGTCCCTCCCCCACCCTAGTTGGCCGACTAATTTCACTGTACTCCTGATTAATTTTTCCATTTGTATAACTCGTTGTCAACTTCCCCTCAGCCGACAGTGAACCCTTCTACCTTTCCTCAATCACAGGTTAGACATTAAACAATAGATAATACAGTAGGTGCAGGAGTAGGCCATTCGGCCCTTCGAGCCAGCACTGCCATTCAATGTGATCATGGCTGATCATGGCCCCAATCAGTACCCCATTCCTGCCTTCTCCCCATATCCTCTGACTTCGCTATTTTTAAGAGCCCTATCTAGTTCTCTTTTGAAAGCATCCCGAGAACCTGCCTCCACTGCCCTCTGAGGCTGAGAATTCCACAGACTCCACAGACTCACCACTCTCTGTGAGAAAAGTGTTTCCTCGTCTCCGTTCTGAATGGCTTACTCCTTGTTCTTAAACTGTGGCCCCTGGTTCTGGACATCGGGAACATGTATCCTGCCTCTAGCGTGTCCAAACCCTGAACAATCTTATATGTTTCAATGAGATCCCCTCTCGGCCTTCTAAACTCCAGAGTGTACAAGCCCAGCTGCTCCATTCTCTCAGCATATGACAGTCCCGCCATCCCGGGAATTAACCTTGTAAATCTACGCTGCACTCCCTCAATAGCAAGAGTGTCGTTCCTCAAATTAAGGGACCAAACCTGCACACAATACTCCAGGTGTGGTCTCACCAGGGCTCTGTACAACTGCAGAAGGACATCTTTCCTTCTTTATTCGATTCCTCTTGTTATAAAGACCAACATGTCATTTGCTTTCTTCACTGCCTGCTGTACTTGCATGCTTACTTTCATAGACTGATGAACAAGGACCCCTAGATCCCGTTGTGCTTCCCCTTTTCCCAACTTGACACCAATTAGATAGTAATCTGCCTTCCTGTTTTTGCTACCAAAGTGGATAACCTCACATTTATCCGCATTAAACTTCATCTGCCATGCATCTGCCCACTCCCCCAGCCTGTCCAGATCACCCTGCATTCTCATAGCATCCTCCTCACAGTTCACACTGCCACCTAGCTTTGTGTCATCTGCAAATTTGCTAATGTTACTTTGAATCCCTTCATCCAACTCATTGATGTATTTTGTAAATAGCTGCGGTCCCAGCACCGAGCCTTGCGGTACCCCACTAGTCACTGCCTGCCATTCTGAAAGGGACCCATTAATCCCTACTCTTTGTTTCCTGTCTGCCAACAAATTTTCAATCCATGTCAGCACTCTACCCCCAATAGCATGTGCCCTAATTTTGCCCACTAATCTCCTATGTGGGACCTTATCAAATGCTTTCTGAAAGTCCAGGTACAGTACATACACTGGCTGTCCCTTGTCCATTTTCCTAGTTACATCTAAATTCCAGAAAATTAGTCAAGCATGATTTTCCCTTCGTAAATCCCTGCTGATTCGGACCGATCATGTTACTTATTACTTCCTCTCTGAAACCCGGATTCATTCTGTTCTTCAGTGGAGGGTTTTTAGATTATCACCACCCTTTGGTTGTTCTTCATATCTTCATTAATTTTTACTTAATACTTTAAATTAGTTTTTTTTTTAGGATGTTCCATCTGTTAATGGAAAGATCTTCCCTCTGTAGACCTAACTAAGCCAATCATGAACTTGTATAGCACCATCAAATTTCCACTTGATCTTTTTGCTCAAAGGAGCACAACCCTATCTTCTTGCTGTCCGTGCAGCCTTTTAGCTGAGATTCGCCATTCTTGGAATTACTTTTGGTGAATCACATCTCCGTAGGCATTGAGCACAAGAGTTGGGACATCATGTGTAAGAAAGAACTGTAGATGCTGGTTTAAATTCAAAGGTAGACACAAAATGCTGGAGTAACTCAGTGGGTGAGGCAGCATCTCATGAGAGAAAGAATGTGCGACGTTACATGTCAAGATCATTCTTCAGATATCATGTTGTAGTCGTACAAAATGTTGGTTTGGTTGGAATTGGATTATTGTGCATATTTCTGGCTGCCACATGACAGGAAAGATGTAATTAGGCTGGATAGGATGCAGAAAAGATTCACAAAGGCATGGTCTGGATTTAAGGGCTTGAGTTACAGGGAGATATTAGATAGGCCATGTCTATTTTCCCTGAAGCCAAAGAGGCTGAGAGGTGACATGATAGAAGTGTGTAAAATCACGAGAGGAATACGTAAGGTAGATTGCCTGGGCCTGTTTGCCAGAGTCAAAAAATAGATGACAAAAGTTTAAAGATCAGGTGGAGTGATATAAGGGTGATCTGAATGGTATATGTTTTCTCTCAAAGAGTAATTTGTTTCTGGAATGAGCTGCCTGACGAGGAAGTGGAGACAGGAATATTAACAACAGTTAAGGCCCTGTCTCACGGTGCGAATTGACCCACGAGTGACCCAGAGTGACAGACTCGTGGTTGTGTACGATATTCCAAGTTGATGTTCAAGTGTTTGAGGCGAGTTCCCACGGGTATGGTGAGTTTGCCGTTTACTTGTACTTTCTGCGATGTTCCCAGTTCGTCTCCAGAGTTACCAAGTTCCCCTCCCGTTTGCTTTTGAGTTACTAAG
This sequence comes from Raja brachyura, assembly GCA_963514005.1. The sequence goes on from OY740790.1 coordinate 59,419,070, forward strand.
TTCCTCTCCCGCTCAGGGCGTGTGTTGTTGCTGCAGTCTGGGATTCGCATTTAAAGCACTCGGTTATCTTCAGCAGTTCAGGCGAGGACAGGTTTGGGGGGGGGGAGGGATGGTGGAATTGGGAGAAGGCAAAGACTATGGGTGGGGAGGAGTGAGAGGGGGGCTAGGAACGGCATCTGCAAAACGGGTAGTCAACCTTTAGGGTCCCGGTCCGAAACATCCCTATACATTTTATGATTTCCCTCCAAAGATGCAGTCTCCCGTGGTTTGTCTGCACAACTCTCTCCCCTTTCTCTCCCAACATTGGGGGGGGGGGGGGGGGGGGGGGGATGACGACAAGATAGTTTAAACGGACCTTACCCCCACTTCATGCTTCTGTTGCACATAATTCAGCAGTAAAACCTCTCTTCCCCTTACCCAGCGACGCCCGATTCCTCGCACCCCCACAAGTTCGCATCGACGAGGGAAGAATGAGCGGGGAGTCTGAAGAAGGGTCCCGACCCGAAACATCACCCATTCCTTCTCTCCAGAGGCGATGCCTGTCCCGCTGAGTTACTCCAGCATGTTTGTGTCTATCGTCGGTGTAAACCAGCGTCTGCAGTTCCTTCCTACACACGGACAGTGAAGTGCCTCGGCCAAATTAGGAACATTAGGATTCTCTGATGTGAAGGTAGTCTGGTTTGCGTTTCTTACACTTGATCATATCCGAAACTAAAGTATAGATAGACACAAAATGCTGGAGTAACTCAGTGGGACTGGCAGCATCTCTGGAGAGAAGGAATGGGTGGCGTTTTGGGTAAGTCTGAAGAAGGGTCTCGACTCCATTCCTTCTCTCCAGAGATGCTGCCTGGTCCGCTGAGTTACTCCAGCATTTTGTGTCTATTAAAGAGTTCCCACGGTAGACGCACGGATCACTAAAGTTAACGCACGGGCCACTACGATATTACAACGAGTTTAAATGTTTCAATTTTAAACTTGACCACGAAATTTGACTCGTGGAAAAAGTCAAACATGTTTGACTTTTTTCACGAGTTCACAAGTTTTGCGGGTACCTGCCGTTAGTGCCACGAGTGGACAAGTTGATCGCGCGAGTTCCGACGTTCCCACTACGTTGGCTGTACGTGATCACCACGAGTGAAAACTCGGGGTCACTCGTGGGCCAACTCGCACCGTGAGACAGGGATTTTAGGAGGGATCTGATCAGGTACTTGAAGGAGCAAGGCACAGAAGAATATGGAACTGATGCAGGCAAGTGTCAAAGACTAGATGGCATAGGTTTAAGCCGAGAAGGGCAAAGTTTAAAGGAGATGCGGGGTGCGCATTTTCTTACACAAAAAGTGGTGGGTTCTGGAATGTGCTGCTGAGGGTAGTGGTGGATGAAGACGCAAATATAATAGTGGCATTTAAGCGGCTTTTGGATAGGCACATGAATGTGCCGAGGATGGACAGATATGGATCATGTGCAAGTAGCGGAGATTAGTTTAATTTGGCATCAAGTTCAGTACAGATATTGTGGGTTTAAAGGCCCATTCCTGTGCGGTACTGTTCTCTGTCCAAGTGGCGTTAGTATAGCTAGGCAAGATGGTTGGCATAGACGTAGTGGCCTGAATATGCTGTATTACTCTGTAACCCGATCAACCAATTCTCCACTCTCTGGCGTCCCTTAACATCCTTCCTACAGGGCGGCGACTAGGAGAGTACAATACTCCAAGGTCACAGAGTCGTAGATTTGTACAGCACAGAAATGGCCCTTCAGCCCAATACATCCACGCCAACCATTAATTCTACTTACCCGCATTGAATGAAGGCCTTTCTCTCCTTCATATATACATTCCTGTCCAAATGATTTTTAATACTGTAATAATACATGACCCCATCCCTCCTTTTGGGCCACTTGTTCCAAGTAACCACCAACCTCCGTGTGATGAACTTGCCTGACCAGATCTCCATTAAATTCTACCCCTTTCACCTTAAATCTATGCCCTCTTATTTTAAGCTCCCCCAACCTTGGAGAAAGACTCTGACCATCTACCCTCTCTATGTCTCTCATAATATTATAAACCCCTACAAGGTCAGCTTCCCACATTCCAGTAAGGATAGCCAAGGGGAATGCAATCTCTCCTTAACCAAATCCCTCCATTTAAGCACCATCCAGGTGAAACTCATCTGCCCTCTTTCCAACACTACCATATTAGAAACATAGAGAGCAGGTGCCCGAGTAGGCCATTCAGCTCTTCGAGCCAGCATGCCATTCAACTTGTTCATGGCTGATCATCCAAAATCAGTTCCCTGTTCCTGCTTTTTCCCCATATCCCTTGATTCCATTAGCCCTCTGTTTCTAGAGCTGTAAAATCTAGGATCCTACTCGCTTTACTGATCACTCACTCAAAGTCCACTACCACATTCAAAGAATTATACACATGGACACCCAGGTGACTCTGCTCCTGTACAACATCTAGACGTAGTGCCAATTAGCCTAAATAATGTATTCTTGTCCTTTTTGTCATGTCAATTTTTTGCCTCTTTAATTGAAACTTCATCCACCATTTGTCCACTTCCTTCTACCAGTCAATAACTGTAAATTTTGTGCTAGCCTTTATATTTTACCCACATATCTAAGTTAATCATCTGGTTCTGATCCCCGGAGAATACCACTTTGTACCATATTCCGTTGGAGAAAGCAATCATATAATACAAGTTCATGTGATAGGAGCAGAATTAGGCCATTTGGTTCATCAAGTCTACCCTGCCATTCAATCATGGCTGATCTATCTCTCCCTCTTATCCACATTCTCCTGCCTTCTCCCCATAACCTCTGACACTCGTACTAATCAAGAATCTACAGTATTTATCTCTGCCTTAAAAACAGCCATTGACTTGGCCTCTAGAGTCTTCTGTGGCATTTAAGAGGCTTTTGGATAGGCACATGATATGGATCATGTGCAGGCAAGCAAACTCTTAGCTCTCTGTTTTATTTCTTTGTATGTTATGCATACCACTGAGAATTCCAGCATTTATTGTTTTCCTTAATTGCCAATAAACTAAAGAGACGGTTAAATATTAATCATCATGGTGCACACAAGTCACAGCGACCATAAGGATAGAAGGTTTCCTTCCTGAAGGGCATTAGCAACCCAGATGTGTTTTGTTTTATGGCAGTTTCACGGTTATGTCACTGAAACAAGTTTTATTTTCAAGAGTCAATAGTGTTTGATTGTCATATGTTCTGAAATGGAACAATGAAATTCTTACATGCAGCAGTATAACAGATTACTATCTAATTGGCATCAAGTTGGGAAAAGGGAAGTACAACGGGATCTAGGGGTCCTTGTTCATCAGTCTATGAAAGTAAGCATGCAGGTACAGCAGGCAGTGAAGAAAACGTATGGCATGTTGGTCTTTATAACAAGAGGAATCGAATAAAGAAGGAAAGAGGTCCTTCTGCAGTTGTACAGAGCCCTAGTGAGACCACACCTGGAGTATTGTGTGCAGTTTTGGTCTCCTAATAAGCAACAACGTTCAGCATATATTAAAAAAAATAGACAAATAAATAGACAAAAGTTTTACAAAGTCAAAAATAATGTCCCAACGTCTATGCAGTTCCGAGCCTATCTGGAAGCAGGAATGTTTAATAGCCTGATGGTTGGAGGGAAGAAGCTGCTCCTAAACCTGAACGTTACAGTTTTCAGGCTCCTATACCTTCTTCCAGATGGCAGGAGTTGAATGAGAGTGTGGCCAGGGTGGTGTGAGTCTCTAATGATGCTGGATACTGGATTTATTTAATTACTTGAATTTATGTGTCTCGGCTACAAAGATGGGATTTGAACATATGCCTGTATATCAATCGTCTAGATCACTCAGTGCCGGTTTTGTGATTTAATCACTGCCTCAACACCGTCATTCTGTTGACACAAGGAACTGCACTTGCTGGAATCCTGAGCAAAATACAATGCCTATACAATATCTCCTTACAACTACATTCCTCAATTTCAGCAACATCCTGGTGAAACACTTCTGCCCGCTTTCTAATGCTCATGTGTTTTCACCATCGTTCTGTTGTTCATTTATATCCTTGTGACACTTTTGAAAAATATAAAAGTGGATAAGTCTCCAGGTCCTGACAGGATATTCCCTAGGACATTGAGGGAAGTTAGTGTAGAAATATCCGGGGCTATGACAGAAATATTTCAAATGTCATTAGAAACGGGAATAGTCCCCGAGGATTGGCCTACTGCGCATGTTGTTCCATTGTTTAAAAAGGGTTCTAAAAGTAAACCTAGCAATTATAGACCGGTTAGTTTGACTTTAGTGGTGGGCAAATTAATGGAAAAGATACTTAGAGATAATATATATAAGCATCTGGATAAACAGGGTCTAATTAGGAACAGTCAACATGGATTTATGCCTGGAAGGTCATGTTTGACTAAACTTCTTGAATTTTTTGAAGAGGTTACTAGGGAAATTGACGAGGGTAAAGCAGTGGATGTTGTCTATATGGACTTCAGTAAGGCCTTTGACAAGGTTCCTCATGGAACGTTGGTTAAGAAGGTTCAACTGTTGGGTATAAATGCAGGAATAGCAAGATGGATTCAACAGTGGCTGAATGGGAGAAGCCAGAGGGTAATGGTGGATGGCTGTTTGTCGGGTTGGAGGCAGGTGACTAGTGGGATGCCTCAGGGATCTGTGTTGGGTCCTTTGTTGTTTGTTATGTACATCAATGATCTGGATGAAGGAGTGGTAAATTGGATTAGTAAGTATGCAGATGATACCAAGATAGGGGGTGTTGTGGATAATGAAGAGGATTTCCAAAGTCTACAGTGATTTAGGCCAGTTGGAAAAATGGGCTGAAAGATGGCAGATGGAGTTTAATGCTGATAAATGTGAGGTGCTACACCTTGGCAGGACAAATCAAAATAGGACGTACATGGTAAATGGTAGGGAATTGAAGAATACAGTTGAACAGAGGGATCTGGGAATAACCGTGCATAGTTCCTTGAAGGTGGAATCTCATATAGATAGGGTGGTAAAGAAAGCTTTTGGTATGCTAGCCTTTATAAATCAGCGCATTGAGTATAGAAGCTGGGATGTAATGTTAAAATTGTACAAGGCATTGGTGAGACCAAATCTGGAGTATGGTGTACAATTTTGGTCGCCCAATTATAGGAAGGATGTCAACAAAATAGAGAGGGTACAGAGGAGATTTACTAGAATGTTGCCTGGGTTTCAACGGCTAAATTACAGAGATAGGTTGAATAAGTTAGGTCTTTATTCTCTGGAGCGCAGAAGGTTAAGGGGGGACTTGATAGAGGTCTTTAAAATGATGAGAGGGATAGACAGAGTTGATGTGGACAAGCTTTTCCCTTTGAGAATAGGGAAGATTCAAACAAGAGGATATGATTTTAGAATTAAGGGACAGAAGTTTAGGGGTAACATGAGGGGGAACTTCTTTACTCAGAGAGTGGTAGCGGTGTGGAATGAGCTTCCAGTGGAAGTGGTGGCGGCAGGTTCATTGGTATCATTTAAAAATAAATTGGATAGGCATATGGATGAGAAGGGTATGGAGGGTTATGGTATGAGTGCAGGCAGGTGGGACTAAGGGAAAAAAGTTGCTCGGCACGGACTTGAAGGGCCGAGATGGCCTGTTTCCGTGCTGTAATTGTTATATGGTTATATGGTTATATGTCTTGTAGATTTGCATTTTCTTCTATTTCTTCCTGTTTGGTTCCGTAAAACATCCCTGATATGATGATAGCTTTCCTCTTATCCACTGTGAATAAACATAGACGTATTACGCAGTTGTACAGGGCCCTGGTGAGACCGCACCTGGAGTATTGTGTGTTGTTTTGGACTCTTAATTTGAGGAAGGACATTCTTGCTATTGAGAGAGTGCAGCGTAGGTTCAACAGGTTAATTCTCGGGATGGCAAACTTGACATATGATGAAAGAATGGATCGACTGGGCTTATATTCGCTCGAATTTAGGATGAGAGGGGATCTTCTACAAAATTCGTAAGGGATTGGACAGGCTCGGTGCAGAAAAAATGTTCCCGATGTTGGGGGAGTCCTGAACTTGGGGTCACAGTTTAAGTATAAAGGGTAGGCCATTTAGATGAGGAGAATCTTTGTCAACCAGAGAGTTGTGAATCTGTGGAATTCTCTGCCACAGAAGGCAATGGAGGCCAATCACTGGATTTTTTCAAGAGAGAATTAGATAGAGCTCTTAGAGCTAACGGAATCAAGGGATATAGGGAGAAAGCAGGAGCAAGGTGCTGATTTTGGATGATCAGCAATGATCATATTGAATGGCGGTGCTGGCTCGATGGGCCGAATGCCCTACTCCTGCACGCATTATCTATGTTTCTATGTTTTTATGTATTAAATGATAATATTTCAAATAGAAATATTTTAAATCTAAGCAACAAGTTGAACAGAAATATTAAAGTGTTATAGGAATTGTGTCCAGACTAAAAATCAAAATCATATTTAACATTTATTATTAAAGAGGATGCTTTGATCACAGAGTTTTAAAGAGGGTCACAGTGGCGCAGCGGTAGCGTTGCTGCCTTACAGCGCCAGAGACCCAAGTTTGATCCTGACTACGAATGCTTGTCTGTACAGAGTTTGTATGTTCTCCCCATGACCTGCGTGGGTTTTCTCCGGAGATCTTCGGTTTCCCCCCACACTCCAGACACGTACAGGTTTGTTAGTGAATTGGCTTAGTATAAATGTAAAAATTATCCTAGTGTGTGTACGATAGTGTTAATGTGAGGGGATTGCTGGTCGGTATGGACTTGATGGGCCGAAGGGGCCTGTTTCCGCGTTGTATCTCGAAATTAAATATCACAGCTTCACATCTACTGGGGAAATAACTATTAGTAAAAACAAATATTGGCTTAAAGACGGAACGACATATGGTCCAGAACCATCTGCAAGTATGTCATGTATAAGATTATTTAGATAAATTATTTATCAGTGTTTTGTGGTGCAATGTAAAACATACCACAACTGGTAATCTCCATCTATGCTTTTGAGCTTCACATCAAAATCCTTCCGATCTGCTGGGAGAATAGTCAAATTGCTTCAAAAATGGCCTTAATAGCCTTGCGGCGCACCCAATGATGTTGGTGAGGGACTCGAGCCAAATTGGTACTTATGCATCATTTGATTAAGGTTGGCAAAATGCCAGCGCTGCTCACATTGCTTCCTGGCATATGTGCAGATCAGCGGATGAGAAACTGAACAGCAGTGAATAAAGAAGCAAAGTGTTGGGGTAATTCTGCGGATCAGGCAGCGCCTCTGGGGGTGACGTTTCGGGTCGGCACCCTTCTTCGGAATTCAGCAGTGAAGCCATCTTAAGATAGAGAGCCGTGCCTAAGGTCGGTTGCAAGAAACATGAGGTTGACACTCCAGCGCAGTACTGAGCAGGAGCAACAAATGCAGCAAACTACAATGTGCAGGAAGGAACTGCAGATGCTGGTTTATACCGAAGAGGTTCACAAAATGCTGGAGTAACTCAGCAGGTCAGGCTGCATCTCTGGAGAAAAGGCATAAATGATGTTTCGGGTCAGAAGCTTTCTTCAGACTGTGTGAAGAAGGGCTGGGGCCTGAAACATCACCTTTTCCTTATCTCTAGACACGCTGCCTGACCCGTAGAGTTACTCCAGCATTTTATGTCTATCTTCAGAAAACTACAATACTGAACAGACCAGGCAGCAAAGCGGGAATGGAGGAGAAACCAAATAAAAACTGCCAGGTCATCGACCCTTCACCGAACCTGAGGCACGTACCATTATTTCTCTTTCATTGGTAACTGACTGGCCTGCTGAATATTTTCAACATTTTTGTTTTGTATTTCCAGCACATACAATTTTGTTTTTTCAATTTTCATTTAAAGAACTAGCAAACAGTTAATAATGGCCTGTTTAATTTATCATTGTTACTTTTTTTGTATATCTTTCAATCATTTGTTCTATATCTCTCCACATCATCGTCTATATTTCTCGTTTCCCTTTCCCATGGCTTTCAGTCTGACAACCGGAAACGTCACCCATTCCTTCTCTCCAGAGATGCTGCCTGTCCTACTGAGTTACTCCAGCTTGTTGTGTCTATCTTCAGTTTAAACCAGCATCTGCAGTTGATCTGGTGATCTTAAGGAAAGCTCTCAGACATTGTTTTGCTTCTTCTCAAAGTCTTCTGTGTCAGTGTTCTAGGTTGCCTTTGGTTGTGATGTCATCAGGCCGACATCTAATCGCAGCCAATAATTCTCACAAGCATCAAACCAGGAAGAAAAAGCATTAACTTTGAGTTAACTTTTCAAAGGAACATATTGAATGCTGACCGAAGATTGGATCAAACACACTTCATTTAGGGCAGAAAATAAAATATTACAATTCCTCTCCTTAAAAGAATTAGAAAATAATTTAGATCAATGGCTCTAACATCAGGGATTGAATTTAGCTGGAAGCTGCTTGAGCAAGCAACAACATAAAGATTACATTTTAATTTTCCCCGTCAACAGTAAGTGTTACACTGCAATTTTCACTCTTCACATTTTTTATTTAGTTAGTATATAGCTCGCAGAAACAAATAAAACTCAAACAGAAATTAATGTAGAGGTACAAATGCATGTAATGGAGGATGCAGAGTTTTATTGACCTTGTGAATTAAAATGACAGAATAAATCAACCATTTTGCATACTTAAAGCAAGCATCTCAGATAGTTTGGACTATAGTACAGGTACACCACTGATTTTCTGGCACCCTTGGTTCCAGAGCCTTGCTGGATTATTTGTGTTATTGGACCAACAGAGGTCACATAATAATAATTCAACAATATTTCTCTGACCCACTAATTTTACTTCGGAGTCACGTGAGTGATTTTGTGAAGAACCCCGTCTAGGCTGCATGCACGTCAGTATGTCACCCGCACTGGCGCAAGCACCAGACTGGCAGGACAGAGCTCCTGCCAGTGGTAAGTCAAACCTAGAGGTACTGTAAGTTCATTTTTACTTACCAGGTTTTTTCAGGCAGGAGCCTCTCTTCACAGAGGTTTACCTGCCAGTTTTGCAGCCCGATTAGTGTACCGGTGATGGACTGAGGGGAAACCCAGTCCGACCACAGAAGCGGGTAACCGTCAAAAAGATCGGATTGCCAGATAAGGAGCCACTAACAAGGCAGTCAGTGGCTCCCAGCCTGCGTGGATGCCGTGGAACGGCAAGAAATTCAAGCCAGAGTCGCTGACAGTGCACTCAGTGGCTTCCAGCCTGCGGGGATGCCGTGGAACGGCAAGGAAATAACGCTAGAGTCACTGGCAGTGCGGTCAGTGGCTCACAGACGTTGGTCCCCAGGCATGAAATAAAATGGGACTCATTCAGCCTTATTTGGACTCAGGTGAGTCGGGCTACAAAGGGTTACTCTTAAAAATAAAATGTATGTATGTTATTGTGTTTTTCTTAAAGTTAAAAGCTAAAGGCAAAGTTAAAGTCATAAAACGTTATTGTCATATGTCTCTGACAATGTAATCCTTGTTGTTTAGCACAAGTTGCTGTGAATTGTTTTAACCTTTCACAGGTAAAGCTGCACACTAAAATGTTGATGTAGTGACCTTAAACTGTAATAGCGCAGGCCTGGTGGGACAGGCCGCGTCAGCAGCACCTGACAGGGCTGCTTCATGTATGAAAGTGCCGGCCTACGGGAGAGCCGTGCCAGCAGCGCCTGATACAGGGCTGTTTCATTTCTGACATTATCGGCCCATGAGAGAGCCGTGCTAGCAGCACCTGGTACAGGGCTGTTTCATGTCAAAATGCACCGGCCTTTACGAAAGGCGGCGCCAGCAACGCCTGAGACAGGGTTGCTCAAGTTCACACATAATCTGCTACGCCCACGGAGTCGAGAGATGATTCTCCACCAGGGCAGGATAGCAAGGCCCACGGAGTCAGGGGATGATTCCTCTCTGGGGCTGGATAGTGCGTTTGAAATGACTATCCCAAATACAGCAACTGTTGCACACAGTGCTACAGCAGGGCACACGCCAACAGGAGGAGTGTCAGCGCCATCCTGAACAGAAAAGGTGCCAGCAGTATCTAGTAGAGAACTGTTTGATAGCACCTTCATAGGTGAGGATTAGTTTGGACACTGACTCTGATGGTAGGGTGAGACAGAAGTTCTACCTCCGCAGGCCACACCAGCAGCTCCAGTTACAGAGCTGCTACAGGTCTCCCTCTTGGAGGCAAAGACCAAGACGGGTCAGTATCTTGCTGATACTGAGTCTCAGGGTATGGCCGTGGGACAGACCCCAAGGGATGAAGGGCACGTGTCAAAGGTACCTTTTTCCTGACAACAAAGTTGCCATCCCAGCAGAATATTCTATTTAGGTTAGGTCCAATGGGTTCTTATCGGTATTGATATCCTGCGGCCTGCGGCAGCGCCTGTTTAGGGCTGCCTACGAATCACCCTCTCTGAGGAGGGAAGAGCAAAAGGTCAAGATATAACTGACTACAGGCTCTAAAGAAGTCAATAGAACATACTAAAGCACATATGTGCCGGCAGTGAACAGCGCCAACAGGGGGATGTGAGAGCCAGCCGCTGAATCTGTTATTCAGGTAGGCCTATTCAACAGGGGAAGAAAACCTGGCAGACGAATCGATTAGGCCAATGGCAGGCAAAAGTAATCGTTTCAGAATGCACCCCAGGCGCTCATCGGCAGTAAGCGGTTCACTGGAGCTGGGGGCAGCATGATAGCTCAGAAATTCCATGCACCTTACCAACCCTACTCAACAAAATGGGTCTAGTACTTCCAAATTATGGGTAGTGCACCGTTCACAAGTTGTAATATTTACATTTGTTTTGTACAACACACAAAGGATAAAAACATCTTCTTGAGGCACAGTTGTAGCATTCCAAGCAAGTTTGGATTATGGCCAGGGTTATTTTTTAAAGTTAAGGTTGGAAATTGGGCAAACGTTCTCATGCAAACCACCAATGGAATAAGGCAGGAGTGGCATGTTATTATGAAGAATGGAGAGTGTCGGGCATATGAACTTTCGGAATATGAAAATTTATTTTTCCTGACTAACAACAGATTCATAAGGGTCAAAGATCCATGCTATGCAAATCCCATTACAGAGGTTATCAAAGACAATATAACTGTACTAATAACAGTAAAGCTTTGCGAAATGGGATAAACTGTTTGTTGGTCATTGGGATTTACCTTTAATTATTATTAGCCTTGACTCTGCCCTGTGGCAAGAGCTTGGAGTTAATAGCAACCTGTTAGAAAACTGAGTTTTATTTTCATCAAGAGTAATTGGCAATATAGCAGCTGTGTTTCAGCTGAGCAAATCAAGGAACTGATATCATGTAAGTAGCAACCTCTCAAAGGACAATTAGACCATCGTTAACAACCTTATGCTATTGTCAGCTGAAGCTACCTCAGTCACAATGATGAAAAAACATTATTCAGCATTGCTGAACATGACAATAAACTCATTTGAGCTTGAACTTGAACTTGAAACTCGCTACAGTAGTGTGGTCGGTTGAATTCAGTTATTACAAACTGTTGCAAAGGACTCTAAGGTGAGAAGTTCCGAATACCATCTCTAGTTGGAGGTATTGGAGATTTGCATGAGTTACCAATTCTTCAATTGTTGGTATCAACTAAATATATACACTAGATGCACCCCATGGGTAAGGGGCTATTGAGCAAATATACATATTCTACATGCTCAAATTCAAGTTGCTGCTCTATGATGGTGACATATGTTAGTCACATGGCAATCAAGTAATAGTATCCTGGAATAATTACCTAATCTCCTTTGCCACTGGTGTATCATCCAGTTCAGATCGATGACAACACAGAATAGGTATTGGATCTCAAAGTATTATGAAAGTATGGTTCAATACTACACCGAATATCGACATGTTGGTGCATGTTTATTCACTGATTGCAACAATATGTGGCACAACAGTGCGGAGAAATATATTCTCGCTACAAATGAAGGAATGTTCTTTTATGTTTTCTTCCATTTTTTGCCTCATTAGCCGGGTCTTAAAACAGTCAACAAGACCTCGCTTGGGTCCGTACTGTCAGACTGGCTAAGCAGCCATGTTGCCTGCTTCATCAGGCACAATGGCACAATGGTATATGTTTATTCCAAAAAACAAAAAACTTGCTGGTTCAAACTGTGGTTCAGGAGACCGGCCTTTGCACAATAAAACAATTATTGACTTACACATTTTGAATGGATTGACTTATGTCTCAGGTTGTCACATCAAGCCATGAATGTGCTCACTGCAGAGTGCAGGGATAGCACCCAAAAAAGCAGTACATTCCTATTGAGGAGGATCAGAAGTGATGTTGTTTAACTGTTAATGTTACTTTTAATACGGTGCAGGTTACTGATGTCTTCCAGTTTATTCTTAAATGGTATTTGACAATAATTCAGTTATAGAGACACTACAGCTGCAACAAAAGGGAACTACTCTGTCAGGTTCAACCCGGATATCGAGTTGTTAAAAAGATCTTGACACAAGTTCTCCCACTACAAGATTACGCAGTTGGTTATTGAAAATTTGTGAACATTACTTCACCAAGGGGTTTTAGCTACATCCTTAGTTATGACACTAATATCAGCACAACGACGGCAAACATTGCAAACGCTGTGGCTAGATAGGATGGAATTGGCTGCAGGTGCCATTACATTTTACATTCTGGTCCACACAAGCAGAGCAGACCAGGGGTGGCATGATTTAAGATCATTTTTCGGATACCCCACGGTCTCACGTCTATGTTATCAAGGCCACCAGAATCCTAAGAAGTGTGGAATCAGCATTGTTTATTAATCAACAAACAACTACACAAAGGAAGGTCGGTTCAGACTATTTAAAGGTGGCTGCAGCAGGTTCTGGGTTATGCAGGTATTAACATTGACGATTGTATATTTCATTCCACCAGGTCAGCATCAATATCAGCTGCCAGGGCAATGGACATGGCCAGCGACCATATCCTCATGATCCTTTTTTAAATTTCTATAGGCCAGTTACTGACCCGGGGTTTTGCCCATTCTGTTTGCGTCCACTTTAGCCTCCCCTGAGTTACAGGGGTTGCTATTGATTTCTTTATTAACGTAAACCATTAATACATGTGAATCAATATCATGCTAATGCATTTTGATTATTCACTCATCCTGAGTCAATCGATGCAGAGGCGCCGAGATTTCGATCTGCGACATGAAATCACAAAGCTTCGAAGTCTTCACGGAATCACTCACGTGACTCCGAAGCAATATAGTAAGATTAAACGAGAACTTACCTGTTTGAAGTTTGATCTTGATTTTATGAGGAGTTACGTTGGTGATTACGTGCCCGCCACGCCCAACCCTCTCTCATAAAGATCATCTGGTAGTTCTCGGGTCACTCATCTTACTATGTCACTTCGGTGATTGTTATTTGTGATTTCATACCGCTGCTTTGAAGATTGACGCGCATGCGGCCTAGATGGGGTTCTTCACGTAATCACCAACGTAACTCCACATAAAATTAAGATCAAACTTCAAACTTGTAAGTTCTCATTTAATCTTACTATTATACTCCTCCCATATCTCTTAGAAAGCCATGGGACTGCTATAAACTTAAATAAAATAAACATTAAATCTAAATTAAATTTACAGCAAAACTTGCATTTCTTGCACTTGCAACCTGGGAGCTGGTTAACCTGTTGCCCATGGAGGTCGCAACAAGAGTCAGATCGGCGGCCGAGATGCTGTTTTCCCAACAGGATTATCGGATCAACACCTGCTGACCCGAGATTTTCCAAATCTGCTGAAAATGCGTTAGGGCAGGTCAGCCCGCCACTTTTCCATCCGACACGGGCCTTCGAGAGAAGTCGAACGGTAATGGAACGGTCAGCCTCGGTCACTGTAGGGTCAGCCTCAGTAGATGGCTATGGGAATGCATCTGTCAGTTCTGGCCAGGCTGGAGTTCCAGAGCCCCTGCCACAGGGGGCAAATTCGACCCACCAATCTCGGGCGGAAGTCCCAATGGGGTAGAGAATGGATATCTCACCCGACCTAGGCACCCCTTTTTCAGAGGCATTTCTGGGGCAGGTGGATTTCAAGTGCGCACTCGTAATTTTGTCTGGATTAGAGGAGGTGCCAGACTATCAGTTGCCGGTGTACCTGTCAGTGCCATGAAATCTGTGGTGTACCTATCCATGCAATGAAAAAGTATGGTACGTGGGATAATAAATTTGAAAAATAGGCAGACAATCAAATGACGTGTGCAGAAGAATTGCCTTCTGGGCTGAATGAGTAAGCAAGGTTTGATTCACATCATGCTTTGAACAGATTTTATGTGAAGTTAAAAAGAATGAATCAAAATGTGCTCCGAATCTCCTACATAAGCAAAGCCAGCTTTATGTGGTTGGCAAAAGAAGATGCCAGGCGATTTATAAAATTATGAATGATTTTGATGGAGTGAATAGGAAAGGATGAGTTCCTCTCACCAGGGAGTTGCTGTCAAGAGGATCATGACTTTGGAATTGTTACTGAGAGGGTGAGCAGAGAAGTTAAGAGTAATCTCTTTGCATAGACGGCTGTAACTTGCAACGTTTTGCCACAGGGAACGTGGAAACTAGAGAAGATTTGATTTTAAAAAACTCGAATCAGTAAGATATCCAAGGTTACAGTGAGGGAGCAGTGCTGTGGGATTATTTGTGAATTTCTCCAGACAAACGTCCTCCTTCTGTGCTGCAGACGTCAGTGGTGTGATTGTAACCTTCACTTTCAGAGGAGGAGCTGTCTCCAATCCAGATGTTGTCTGCAGCTCATTATGCAGCAGATGGTACAATTTTGTGACAGCCTGTCTTGAGAAGCAAGGCTGTGAAGACAAGTCTCCTCTGACATGTCCCTTTTACATATCCGGAGGGATCTAGTCATGCAGGCACTGGGCCATTGAACCAATATGGCCAAGCTTTTTCAATGGTCGCCTGCATTCATTTGCTCCTGGATGCCTCTCCTTCACCTTGATTTGCGCGGTGTTCAAAATCTTCCTCCCTCCCTCCTCCCTTCCCAGCTCCAAAGGAATTCCGTTTATCACGTAGCCAAATACAATTTAAATGGCAGTAATTACTAAAAATAAATGAAACAAGGACATAATAGGAACTGCCCAGCAAAATGATTTGAGACCGAATAAAACATTAAACCATTAAACAGACAAAAATATTAAAAGCTAGAATTATTTTTGTTATTGAGTCTATTTTACCCACAAAAAAAAGGGTTATTTAAATACGTCAGATGGAAAGCTAAGAACAAATAGTCACCTGCAGCAAGAAAGTCTCTCTGGCCATACTAGTTTAGGCTGCTCCTAATGCTTTAAGGATGCCATCCTGTAGGTAAGATGTCAGCCAAGTTAAAAAAGTCAACTAAGTGAAATGAATGAATTGTAAATATACAGGAAATGCTCTTGAAGATCAGGCAGCATATGCAGAGAGGCAGACAAAGTGAACGCGGGCAGTTGATGACTTCTGATCATAACACAGAGCTTTAATGAAACGTTTGATCGAAAATCTTATCTCTTAATTCTTATCTTATTTCAGAATTACGTCATCGGTAGTCCCTACAATATCTGTAGTGTCTGTGTATGGAAATTGATAGCAGATTATCCTGCATCCAATCCATGCCTGAATTTACAGTGCAGGTAGTTTACCAGAAGTGATGGACAGACAAGTTGATCCTCTCATCTGACTAACGTCCAGCGAACTGGAGTGGGCTAAAGGTAACAAGTATGATTCAGACATCATTTCCTGAGGGCTCATCCTGGGAATGTCATAACATTTCTATCAGCAAGTGTTGGAAAAGAAAAATAATAGGGCAGCACAGTGGCGCAGCAGTAGAGGTGCTGCATTACAGCTCCAGAGACCCAGGTTCGATCCTGACTACGGGTACTGTCTGTACAGCGTTTCCATGTGACCTGCTTGGGTTTTCTCCGGGATCTCTGGTTTCCTCCCACACTCCATACAGGTTTGTAGGTTAATTAGCTTGGTATAATTGTAAATTGTCCCTAGTGCGTTAGTGTGTGAGGATCGCTGGTCGGCGCAGACTTGGTGGGCCGTAGGGCCAGTTTTCATGCTGTATCTCTGAACTAAACTAAACTAAACGAAACAAAACTAAACTAAACTAAATTCAGTGGGTCAGGCAAAATCTCTAGAGGACATGGATAGGCAACATTTCAGGTCGGGGCCACAGTTTAAGAACAAGGGGTAAGCCATTTAGAACAGAGATGAGGAAACACTTTTTCACACAGAGAGTTGTGAGTCTGGAATTGTCTGCCTCAGAGGGTGGTGGAGGCCGGTTCTTTGGATACTTTCAAGAGAGAGCTAGATAGGGCTTTTAAAGATAACGGAGTCAGGGGATATGGGGAGAAGGCAGGAACGGGGCACTGATTGGGGATGATCAGCCATGATCACATTGAATGGTGGTGCTGGCTCAAAGGGCTGAATGGACTATTCCTGCACCTATTGTCTATTGTCTGAAGAAGGGTGACCACCCGAAATGCCGCCAATCCAGATGCTCCAGAGATGCTGCCCGACCCGCTGCGTTACTCCAACACTTTTTGTGTTTTTGTTTGTAAGCCAGCAGCTGCACTTCTTTGTGTCTGGATCTCAGTAGACATCCAGATTGATACAATTAAAACATGTAACACTTTGAAATGTATATCTATATTAAAACACAAAAAAACGTAATTAAAAACATTAAAAGAAAACAATGTAAGGTGAGTAAAAAACACATAGTTTTCTCTAAAAGGTCAGTGACTCCATTCAAGCAAATGGGGTCACCGTTCCTATGACAGCCTTACGTCACAGACATGAGGTTAAGGGGCCTGAAGTGAAGTGCATCAGATCCTACACCTCAGAAAGCCACTGCTCTGCTTCTGGGTTTAATCATGTCGATGATCTGATGTGCTAGTTTTTCACCTCCTTCGGATTTTTGCGACTGACATCAAACACGTGGAAATCAAAAAGCAAAACAGCCGACAGACGAGGGTTCCCTTTGCAACCACCAACTATCACGATGTAGTCCAGTATCTTTGTTCATCCATTTGATTCTCTGTGATAAACTGGGGTTATTTCTCCGTGATAAAATGAACACAAGAAATGCTCTGTACCAATGCTATTTAAAGTAATCCATTAATATAGACATTAGTTGTTATTTCATTTTCCTTTTAGACAACCAGTTGACTTTTGGGCGGTGATTATTTTTCAAAGGTGTTTTTCTCAGTTCTGCATTTGTTATCTGCGTTTTGAGAAGCAGTTCTTGCTGATGACCAATTGGTTTTGGCTGCTTACAAAACAGTTTTTACTGCAGTTATAAATGGTCTTGTAGAGTTGCCTTTAAGACAGACAAAGTGCAGTCTAGAAAATAAGCAACAGCAGTTGTGATCTTCATCCCCACATAATTCCCTCATAATTTACAGCAATACATTGACAATTCATTATCTGAGCATTTTGAAAATCCTGATGACTTAGCAACTGACTCACCAGTTAATGCGTGCCACGTTCTCCTCTAACTCACCAGGGGCCGGGATCCAGTGATCCCTTCCACTTACCCAGGCCCTGACCCCTTCCATCTCACTGGGACCCAGTATGCTGTGCTCCCTTCTAATTCCCCAGTGCCTCAGTTCCCACACTCTCTTCTCTCTCAGCGACGGGGACGGTGTTGATCTCCATTGGGGACACAAAATACCGGATGTTAGTTTACAAAAAAAGATAATGTTGATTCACAAAACCTAGCATCTGCAGTTCCTTGTTTCTACATTTCACTGCTCCACTGCGAAATCTCCTCAAGCTGTGCCTACTGTGAAGAGGTTTTCTCCTCCTCTCTCTCTGACGGGAGTCTGAAGAAGGGTCTCAACCCGAATCGTCGCCCATCCATGTTCTCCAGAGATCCTGCCTGACCCACTGAGTTACTCCAGCACTTTGTGTCTTTTCTTGTAAACCAGCATCTGCAGTTTCTTGTTTCTACCCTCAATTTGGGATTGGGTTCCTATTTTCCTGTTCAACTCACTAGAGCTCCAGTTGTTATGATATCTTTCAGCTGCCCAAGTGACAGCTGCTCTGTCATATTACCCCCACACCTTTTAAATGAACTTCAAAACGATGAATTATAAATGTATCGGGGTATTATTTAAATAATATCCAATAGTTTGAAACATTATTTCACTTGCACTTTATGTGCAATAACCATATATAACCATATAACCATATAACAATTACAGCACGGAAACAGGCCTTCTCGGCCCTTCCAGTCCGTGCCAACCATTTATTTTCCCCTAGTCCCATCTACCTGCACGCAGACTATACCCCTCCATTCCCTTCCCGTTCATATACCTATCCACTTTACTTTTAAATGTTAAAATCGATCCTGCCTCCACCACTTCTGCAGGAAGATCATTCCACACTGCCACCACTCTCTGAGTAAAGAAGTTCCCCCTCATGTTACCTCTAAACTTCTGTCCCTTATTTCTCATTTCATGCCCTCTTGTTTGAATCTTTCCTACCCTCAATGGGAAAAGCTTATCCACGTCAACTCTGTCTATCCCTTTCATCATTTTAAAGACCTCAATCAAGTCCCCCCTTAACCTTCTGCGCTCCAAAGAATAAAGACCTAATGTGACCAACCCCAATGTGACGAATAAAACTGTATTGTATAGTTTAGTATTGTCACGTGTACCGAGGTACGGTGAAAAGCTTTTTTTATTGCGTGCTGTCCAGCCAGCGAGAAGACTATATGTGATTATAATTGTACACATACAGGATAAAGGGTACAACCTTTAGTGCAAGATAAAATGCAGTAAAGTCCAATTAAAGATAATCTAAGGGTCAACAATGAGGTAGATAGTAGCTCAGGACCACTCCCTACTTGGTGAGAGGACAGTTCAGTTGGCTGATAACAGCTGGGAAAACTGTCCCTGAATCTGGGGGTTTGCCTTTTCTAAATTTGCTAATCCGGTAGCATCAAAGTCTCAAGCATGCTTGAATATTGCAGTTCAACTGTCTGGACATCCGTAGCCTTCTCACAAATTCAGTGTTTCATAAGTTAAAGACAATGGGTACAGTGTTATTTCCGAGGATGCTACTGACATGTGTACCTTTAGGTGGGATTCTGACTCAGAGGTGTTCAGTCATAATCCAGCAGTAGGTAACTTCACCATTGGTTCCTCAACCAAGCACAAACAACATGTGTGACTTTGCTCGTACTGAACAGGATTTCCACTTTGATTCAATAGACTATTAAAACCAAGTACTAACCATTCCTGTTTCAGAATCTACTGTCAAAGAATAGTCCCACAAGTCCAAAGATGCTTTTTATGGATGTCATATATGAACAATGGGACTAAATGACTGAAAAGCAATTGCTGCAAATCTAAAATACAAACAGGAAATGTTGGAGTTGTGCAGCATGTCAGGCAGCATCTGAGGAAAGAGAATCAGAGGTAACACTTCAGGTCAATTACCTTTCACAGTGTAAATTGTGATTTTATGGCCAAATGATGAATCTGCTTTTATTTTCTACAAACAAAATTTGTCCTTGCCCTCGAAAGATACAAACTATCTCAATTATGATACAAAATCTATCCATCGGGACATCATGCAGATACTCTACGCATTCATTGATCAACAAACATTTGCTTTTGAATGTGCTTTTAGGTTTTACAGCACAAAAATACAAATAGTTGCTCCAAGTCTCAGATGTGACTGGTGAATGAAAGGTGCCTGTACTGTGTAAAATATGGCTGCCCGATACAGACAGAGAGACCAATTACACTTGCACAGATTCTTTTTCAGTGGCCTGTACAGTAAAACCCACCCACTCACGGTGCTCATTCTTCCATTATTCAATAATCTGTGCTGGGCTGAGCTTGCACAATTCAGCTTGCTTTACTCTAAAATATAAATAATAAAACATAGGCTACTGTAATTGAGCCGGAAGTAGTTTCATAACAGCATTGTGTTAGTTTTTTTTTTGCATTGAACATTCTGCAGGCAACTGTACAGCAAGCTTGGTTTGCAATAAATGTTAATTTTCTACAGACAAGTACTTACATATTGAAATACAAATGATCCCAGGAATTGCATTGTGCACCATCTCAGAAATAATAAACACAAGGTGAGGGTGACTTTATGAAATGTTCTAAATAAAACTGGTCTTATTAAGCAAGTTACACCTCATTGTACAGTTAATTATCTCATCGGACAGGAAATGAAGCAGGCATACCTGGTCAGCAGATATGGTGTTGTTTAATTGTCAGATGTTTGGTCCGTGAACAGCTAGTTTGCCAGATACATTATTGGAGAGCTCTCCATATCTTCAGTACAATAATAAATTGCAGAAAATTGTGGAAGCAGCTGAGACACATCACACAAACCAACCTGCCTTCCATTGACTCCATTTACACCTCACGCTGCCTCGGCAAGGCCACCAGCATAATCAAGGACGAGTCACACCCCGGTCACTCCCTCTTCTCCCCTCTCCTTTCAGGTAAGAGGTACAGAAATGTGAAAACACACACCTCAAGATTCAGAGACAGTTTCTTCCCAGCTGTTGTCAGCCAATTGAATTATTCTATCAACAACTACAGAGCAGTCCTGAGCTACTATCTGCCTCATTGGGGACTTTCGGACTATCTCTAATTGGACCTTACTGGACTTTATCTTGCACTAAACGTTCTTCCCTTTATCAGGTATCTGCACACTGTGGATGGCTCGATTGTAATCATGTACAGTCTCTCTGCTGACTGGTTAGCACGCAACAAAAGCTTTTCACTGTACCTCGGTACATGTGACAATAAACTAAACAAACTAATATAGAACCAACAAATGAATTAGATTGTTCCATTGCTTTGATTTATTCCCTGTGTTGCCAATCCTTCATAATACTGCATTCTCCATTTGCAATGCAGATTAATGTACTCGGCCTGAAAACTTCCACTGTTAAAGAACTCTCTTTGTTGAAGCCCTCTACATTTAATTTATTCTGAGCAGTTAAAAATATTAAAACATTTCATGTCACAACACTTCGAACACTCCCACCAGACCTGCGACCAATCCAGAATCACTCTGACAACCATTTTTAAATTCAGTGCTGCAGAAATTAATTAAAAATATAAAACTTCATATTCCCCTTTGTTATCCTAGCTCCTAAACCTCACGTTAAAATGACAAAGTGACAAAATTATCTGAGATGTTAAACCAGAATGCCTTTGACAGATTCCAAGTTATTTATGTCAATTAAGTTTGGCGACTATGGATATATAGTTTGATTCGACTAATGAGTGCACTTATTCCACCTGTCCCAGAAATTATAATGAGTTGCCACGGCTTTTGAGTGAGCTCTGGAGAACAAAAAATGAATGTAATATTCGTCTAATACAATATTCTTCGTTCTTTCCGCAGATTACTTGATCACCCTCAGTTCAGCCTTAAACCAAGACGGTAATTTGGTTAAAGCATACAGTATGTTTGATTAAGTAAAGTGCTCAGTAAATTAGATAGCGCCATGGTTGTGTGTGTTATGTGATTCAAGTTCAATGAAAAATCAATTGTAAAGGCAAGTCAGGGGCTTATGGCGAATCGTAAGAGTTTTCTCTTGAGCCTCTGTGTATCCAGCATACTAATACAGTGGTGTGAGGAGTTGTGCACACATGTCTCCTCTGCGTTTCTAAGCACAGACCATATGTGCAGAATCAGGCCTTCACACCCCTTGTGAGGCTTTCTTTGACTTCATTAGCCTGAGCAGGTCCCAACCTGTGGAGCCCAGTGCTGAGAACGCACCTCAGGTAGGTCCCTGTCACATTAATTATTTACTATTCATGGCCGCTCTCCCAACAAGTCCCTTTCAAGTTCATGATTCCAAGCTCCTCTCACTTCACTCAACTACTAATATGCTGTCCAACCTCCCCCACTGTAATCTCTCCAGCCTGACCATTAACCAACACCCCTTCTCACACCGCTACCTTTTAGATTTTAGAGATACAGCACGGAAACAAACCCTTTGGCCAACTGAGTCCGTGCTGACCAGCCATCACCCTGTACACTAAAATCCCTGTCCCATGGTACGAGTTCATTCCAAGAGCTCTCCCGCTCTTGCCCTGATTCGAACTCGGAGATTTACAGTAATGGCCACTCGTCGGTACTCGGGGCTCTTGTGGACATTTTTCATCATGTTGAAAATTCTTCACGAGTCTTCCGGTGCTAACCTGCCGTTAGCGAGTCTTCCCGAGTACCTGCCGTTAGCGCTAAGAGACGACCCCGAGCTCCGACGTACCTGCTACGTTCATTCTCCGTGCTTACCACGAGTTTGATTTTTTAAATCACGGGAGAGCTCTTGGAATGAACTCGTACCGTGGGACAGGGCTATTTCTCTATCCTACACACACAAAGGACAATTTACAATTTTACCGAAGCCAATTAACCTACAAACCTATACATCTGGGGAGTGTGAGAGGAATCCGGAGTAGGAGTGGAGTGGAATCCGAGTGGATACATCGTATCCCACTTCTGACACCATGTTGGATTGACATAGCTACCACACATTGATTAGGATCCAAAAACTTTTATTAGCAATTCAGCATAAGTAACTTCATCTTAACATACAGCTCAAGACTAAGAGAGAAAGGGAAAAGGCTTTCTATTAAACCTGTGGGCAGAGCCACAGTATGACTCATAGCACTGATGCACTGGTGCACTAGAGTGGCACTGATCTATACTGGAGAACATCCTTGTGGTGATAGGGAGAACATACAAACTCCAGACAGACAGCACCCGAAGTCTGAATTGAACCCGGGTTCTGGCGCTGTAAGACAGCAGCTCTACTGCCGCGCCACTGTGCCACCCTTAATTTCCTGGCCCAACCATTGTCCTCACCTCTCTGCTAAAGCCTGGCAGCCGACCTTTACTCCAGCCATTCTAATGGTACCTAGCAGTCAATTGAAGTCTCATGGGAGATCCCAACCAACAATCCATGTCACTCCCTAAAGCCATCAACTTGACCTCTCATGCCAACCCAAACCATTCTCTCAGCAACTTGATTAGTAAGGGTGTCAGGGGTTATGGGGCGAAAGCAGGAGAATGTGCTGAGAGGGCAAGAGAAATCAGCCATGATTAAATGGTGGTGTAGGTTTGATGGGCCGAATGGCCTTATTCTGCTCCAAGAACTTATGAACATGAGCAACCACTGCCCACACACAATCTGCTTGATTTAACCCAGAATGAATTGATTTCATTGCACCTAGTGTCTCATGTGCCATTGTATATTGCAATGATTGGGCGCAAAGAGATGTTTGTTCACTGGACATGTTAATAATCTTACATGTTAATAAATTACTGTCAATAAGCCATCGCCAATACCAATAAATGTTAAAACCAATTGTTTAAGCTTCTACCATTGGGGTATAGATATATTTTCCTGAAGATGTCATACAAGGGTTTTAAACTTTATTTATTCAGTGCTAAAACCAAGCTATATTTTCTAAGATGGATTTAATTTCATAAAAAGCTATACTTTAATATGTCAGACCTGAAACATTGCCTATTTTCTTCGCTCCATAGATGCTGCCTCACCCGCTCAGTTTCTCTAGCATTTTGGTCTACCTTCCATATTCCAGCATCTGCAATTCCTTCTTAAACATACTTTAATATCAAATTTGAGGAAAACCATTCGGAAGAATAAACCAATCAATTTTAAGGGGAAGGGTATCAAGGGCAAACAAAGTTCATTGAAAATCTTTCTTGATTTTGTTTAGTTTAGGTAGAGTTGCTGCCTTACAGCTCTTGCAACGCCGGAGACCCGGGTTCAATCCCGACTATGGGTACTGTCTGTACGGACTATCTGCATTCTCGCCATGATTTGTGTGGGTTTTCTCCAAGATCTTCAGTTTCCTTCCACACTCCAAAGACGTACAGGTTTGTAGGTTAATTGGCTTGGTGTACAGTATATGTAAATTGTCCCCAGTGTGTGTTGGAGAGTGTTCATGTGTGGGTTGGCGCAGACCCGGTGGGCTGAAGGGCCTGTTTCCACACTGTATCACTAAACTAAACTAAACTTAACTAGTTTAGAGATACAGCACGGAAACAGGCCTTTCAGCCCATCGAGTCCGCTCCGACCAGCGATCACACCGCACATTAACACGGTACCACACACACTAGGGACAATTTAAATTTATACCAAGCCAATTAACCTACAAACCTGTACGCCTGGAAAAAATGAGTTGACTGAGCATGTATTCACTGGAATTTTGAAGGATGAAGCGGGATCTTATAGAAACATATAAAATTCTTAAGGGATTGGACAGGCTAGATGCAGGAAAAAAAATTCTGATGTTGGAGGAGTCCAGAACCAGGGGATCATAGTTTAAGAATAAGGGGAAGGCCATTTTGGACTGAAATGAGGAAAACATTTTTCACCCAGGGAGTTGTGAATCTGCGGAATTCTCTGCCACAGAAGGCAGTGGAGGCCAATTCACTGGATGTTTTCGAGAGAGTTAAATTTAGCTCTTAGGGCTAATGGAATCAAGGGATATGGAGTAAAAACAGGAACAAGGTAATCATTTTGGATGATCAGCCATGATCATATTGAATGTCGGTGCTGGCTCGAAGGGCCGAATAGCCTACTTCTACACCTATTTTCTATGTTTCTATGTCTTTGGAGTATGGGAGGAGACAGAGGATCTCGGCGAAAACCCACACGGTCACGGGGAGAATGTATAAACTCCGTACAGACAGCACCCGTAGTCAGGATCGAACCCGGGTCACTGGCGCTGTAAGGCAGGAGCCCTAACGCTATGCCACTGCACCGTGTTTTTAAAATCAGCAATTATTTTTTTGTCTCAACATGTTAGACTCTTATCAGAAGTTCATTGTGGTGATACTACAGAAGGGAAAAAGTCTAATGCATCTTTGAACAGATGACTGATATTAGCAGGTGCTCTGTTGTCACCTGTATTTAAGTTTATATAGTGTTAAAGAAAGAGTAAGCTGGTTAACAGTCAAATGCACATGGAAGACAAAAAAAATGGTCTTATTATCTATTCTATTCAAAGAGTTTATTTTTTAAATATTCAGAGCTAGTTCCATGGGAGTAAATACACTGTCGATATCAGGAGAGTGAGCAGATGGATAGATTGTGATCTCTAAACATGCAACAGCATTTTTGAAGAGTGACACAGAACTGTAGGGAACAAAGGGGCAATTGGACAAGGGGAAAAGGTTGAATTCAAATCTCAAAAGGTCCAGGAATGAACAGAAGACCCTCTGATGTGTTTTCAAAGCATTTCTGTGCCGTGCCGAAATGATAACTCAGTTGTTTAAGCTATTTCAAAAATTAGGTTGATTTCTAGATGTCTAGATGGGCGGCAGGGTGGCGCAGCAGTAAAGTTGCTGCCTTACAGCGGCAGAGACCCGGGTACGATCCTGACTACGGGTGCCTGTCAGTACAGAGTTTGTACGTTCTTCCTATGACCTGTGTGGGTTTTCTCCGAGATCTTCAGTTTCCTCCCTCACTCCAAAGACGTACAGGTTTGTAGGTTATTTAGCTTGGTATAAATGTAGAAATTGGCCTAGTGTATGCAGGTCAGAGTTAAGGGCCTGTCCCACCAGCATGCAACTCGATGCGATTAGCGCGACCTAACGTGGTCGCTTGAGCCGTCCGGCGTCGCGTGGCCGGTCCCACTTCGATCGCCGGAGCCGTGCGGAATTGTGCGGAGTTCGTCCCGAGTTCGTCCCGACGCCGCGCGGGGCTCCGAAAAACCGACAATGTCCAAAAATCCCGCGCGGCAACGGTTTGTCGGCTCGCAGTCGCCGCGACATTTACACACCGCCCGGACATCGTGCCTCCGTGAAACTATTTGTAAGTGCCTCCGTGACCCTCTATGTGTGTGGCTCCGTGGCCCTGTATGTGTGTGTGTCTCGGTGCCCCTCTCTGTGTGCCCCTCTAAGTCCTGGCGAACTTACCTTGGACTTGCTTCAAGTTCGCCTCGCTTTGCGCCGCGTTGCGCCACTCACCCAACCTCCGCGCGGCCCCTACTGCCGGTTTAGTTGCGCTTGCCGCATGCAGGCGCATGCTGGTGGGACCGGCCCTGTACAGGGGATCACCCGACCTCCGCGCGGCCCCCGCTGCCGGTTTGATCGCGTTCATCGCATATAGTTGCGTGCTGGTGGGACAGGCCCTTTAGCGTGCGGGGATCGCTGGACGGCACTAATTCAGTGGGCCGGTGGGCCGAAGGGCCTGTTTCCGCACTGTATCTCTAAATATTAAAAAAAAATTAAATGTCCAGCTGTTGATTAGTGCAAACTTTTTGTGTGCTTTTTTTCTCAACATTCTCCCCATACGGTGAATGTAATTGGAAGCAGTGGGTACATTTATTGAACCATATCCAAGGCAGGGAGTGTGACTGGAGGCTCAGTTGAAGGGGATAGGGACCACATCAGCATAAAACCTAGTCTCTGTTTCTTGCTGTGTTCAAGTTGGCTCCCTGCTGGCAGTGTGCAATCAGTTAATTCACTCAAGTGTGCATAATACTTTCGTTTGCTTATATTCTTTTGTAAATCATTAATAATTCTGTCAAAATCTCTTTATAAATATTCCATACCTTGCTTAATATGCGTACTGTCATGATGTTCATCATCCATCTGATGTTTGAAGCCTTTCGTAATTTTTATTGCAAATGCAGTCTTCTGGTATTAATTGAATAATGTGCTTCCCTGCTCCTTGGTGGTGAAGTCTTCAACCGGCTATGATGCATTGACAGTGATCTTCAACGACAGTGAGGAAATTGCTCACCAGGCAAAGTCACCTGCATTTGCCGCACCATGTCTATTTGGGAAACAGAGTCCAGGCTGAACTATTGACCAGAAGGAAATGGGTTTGTGTGGGGCTTGCTATTGGCAGCGAACAAGCTGGAGGAGGGACCAAGAAGGGACCACGGGATGCATTCAGCCAGGAACTGATGGACACTGTGCACCACAGTGTGAGCTCAGCAGGAACTGGTGGAGAAGGAACTACCTCTCAGCACGCAGAGCATTGCATGATAAGTCAAGGGAGGGTGAATCTATACATGAGTGTGTGTGTTCAGTCTGAAGAAGGGTCTCGACCCGAAACGTCGCCCAATCCTTCTCTCCGGAGATGCTGCCTGTCCCGCTGAGTTACTCCAGTACCTTCTGTCTATCATTGGTGTAAACCAGCATCTGCAGTTTCTTCCTGCACTATATATATATATATACAGTGTATATCGGCATTGTACATCCCATGGAGGGCATTGTGCATTTGTTGCATTGATGTTTCTTTGTAAATTGTAAAGATGTCAGTAAGTGTTTATAGGTTCCCGTTCTGTGGCTATGTTTTAATTTTAAAGAATGGCTGGCAACCTCGTTATTTTCTGAAAAAAGATGTAAGACTGCTGGAGTGTAAGTATCCCCTGCACCCCCACAATCCCCCCCCCTCCCCCCCCCCCCCGCCCCCGGCCCTCTGCCCGTCACCACTCCAAATGGTGGGGTCATTTGCATGAATATTCCACGGCACCCAAGGCATTTTAAGTGTGACACTAGGCCATGAATTCTTGGAACGCACTAAGGTTTTAGTTTGCGAGCTCACCTATCATGGATGAAAGGAAAACAGGTCATGGCTCACGTTTAGAGTTGGGCGTGTAGGACTGCAGATGTTGGTTTTCCATGCTGTTTGACATCAGTGTGGATGTCCAGAGGATTGAGAACAAACTTTGGAAAGCATAGGACCTGGGTATACATTTCCTGACTACGTTTTACAAAGCTGGTCTGGGAAGGCAGAGGAACAACGACGGGACTGCTTGGAGTCAGTAGACTGGGCAATGTTCAAGGACCCTGCAACGGACCTGAATTAATTTGCCACTGTCGTTACAGACTTCATAAGGAAATGTGTGGAGGAGTGTCCTACAAAAACCATCCGAGTGTTTCCTAACCAGAAGCATTGGATGAACCATGAGATCCGCATTCTTCTGAAGACCAGATCCCAGGCATTCAGGTCTGGTGACGGAGAGGTCTATAAGACGTCCAGATACGACCTTGACAAGATCATCAAAAAGGGCAAAAGGGACTTCCGCTCAAAGCTGGAGGATGGGGCGGATGTTCGGCAACTGTGGCAGGGCTTGAATGCCATCACCTCCTACAGGGCAAAATCAGGAGGCAGCTCAAGTGACAGTGAAGAATCACTCCCTGACGAGCTCAATGCATTCTATGCATGCTTTGATAGGGAGAACACTGATGTGCCTTCCGTGCCTTCCTGTGCTCCCATACGCCCTGATGGTATTACAGTCACAGTCACAGAGGCCATCGTCATAGAAACATAGAAAATAGGTGCAGGAGAAGGCCATTTGGCCCTTCGAGCCAGCACCGTCATTCATTGTAATCATTACTGATCATCCACAATCAGTAACCCGTGCCTGCCTTCTCCCCATATCCCTTGATTCCGCTCGCCCCTAGAGCTCTATCCAACTCTCTTTTAAATTCATCCAGTGAATTTGCCTCTACTGCCTTCTGTGGCAGAGAATTTCACAAATTCACAACTCTCTGGGTGCAAATTATTTTTCCCATCTCAGTTTTTAAATGGCCTCCCCTTTATTCTTAGACTGTGGCCCCTGGTTCTGGAATCCCCAGCATTGGGAACATTTTTCTTGCATCTAGCTTGTCCAGTCCTTTTATAATGTTATATGTTTTTATAAGATCTCCTCTCATCCTTCTAAATTCCAGTGAATACAAGCCCAGACTTTCCAATCTTTTCTCATATGACTGTCCTGCCATCCCGGAGTTAACCCCGTAAACCTACGCTGCACTGCCTCAATAGCAAGGATGTCCTTCCTCAAATTAGGAGACCAAAACTGCACACGTTACTCCAGATGTGGTCTCACCAGGGCCCTGTACAACTGCAGAAGGACCTCTTTACTCCTATACTTCTTCTTCTTGCATATGGCGTGCACAGCCCAAAGTTGTAGAACAACTTGTTCTATTTGATCTTATATTGATTATGCATGCCAGGTTGATTGCATTTGTCGAAAAAGGGCGGACCACATGAAGGTTGCAATCTCCCCCCCCCACAGATTTTGGATGATCAGCCATGATCATATTGAATGGCAGTGCTGGCTCGAAGGGCCGAATGGCCTACTCCTGCACCTATTTTCTATGTTTCTGTGTTTCTATACTCAAATCCTCTCGTTATGAAGGCCAAGAAGCCATTAGCTTTCTTCACTGCCTGCTGTACGTGCATGTTTAATTTCAGTGACTGGTGTACAAGGACACTCAGGTCTTGTTGCACTTCTCTTTTTCCCAATCTGACACCATTGAGATAATAATCTGCCTCCATGTTCTTGCCGCCAAAGTGGACAACATCACATTTATCTACATTATACTGCATCTCCCATGCATCTGCCCACTCACTCAACCAGTCCAAGTCACCCTGCAACCTCTTAGCATTCTCTTTGCTGTTCACACCGCCACCCAACTTTGTGTCATCTGCAAATTTGCCAGTGTTACTTTTAATCCCATCATCAAAATCATTAATATATATTGTAAATAGTTGCGGTCCCAGCACCGAGCCTTGCGGCACTCCACTCGCCACTGGCTACCATTCTGACAAGGACCCGTTTATTCCTACTCTTTGTTCCCTGTCTGACATCCGATTCTCTATCCATGTCAATACCCTACTCCCAATGCAATGTGCTCTAATTTTGCCCACTAATTTTCTATGTGGGACCTTATCAAAAGCTTTCTGAAAGTCCGGATACACTACATCCACGGGCTCTCCATCTTCCATTTTATTTGTCATATCCTCAAGAAATTCCAGAAGATTAGTCAAGCAGGATTTCCCCTTCATAAATCCTTGCTGACTTGGACTAATCCTTTTACTGCTATCCAAATGCACCATAATTGACCAGCATCTTCCTCACCACCGATGTCCGGCTAACTGGTCTATAATTTCCTGTTTTCTCTCTAACTCCTTCCTTGAAAAGTGGAATAACATTCAGGGCCTGTCGCACTTTCACGACCTAATTCACAACCTCTGCCTAGTTTGGCCGTGACTCATACTCGCAGCATGGTCGCCACGAGGTCGTAGGAGGTCGTAGGTAGGTTGCAGCAGGTCGTGATGCTAGTCATAGGTATTCGTGGCATCAAGTAGGTCGGGGTGTTTTTCTAGCCTGATAAAAAAATGTCCACAAGTAAAAAAGGTCGTGAATTAGGTCGTGAAAGAGGGACAGGCCCTTTCACTACCCTCCAATCCACAGGAACTGATCCTGAATCTATAGAACATTGGAAAATTATCACCAATGCGTTCAAGAGCCACCTCCTTGAGTACCCTGGGATGCAGACCACCAGGCCCTTGGAATTTATCAGCCTTTTGTCCCATCAGTCCACCCAATACTATTTCTCGGCAAATGCAAATTTCTTTCAGTTCCTCTGTTTCCCTAGATCCTCTGTCCTCTAGTACATCTGGGAGATTGTGTATGTCTTCCCAGTGAAGACGGAACCAATATACCTGTTCAACTCTTCTGCCATTTCCTTGTTCCCCATAATAATTTCACCTGTTTCTGCCTTCAAGGGACCCACATTTGTCTTTACTAATCTTTTTCTCCCAATATACCTAAACAAACTTTTACTATCCTTCTTTATATTCTTGGTGAGTTTGCCCTCGTACGTCATCTATTCACCCCGTATTGCCCTTTTTGTTACCGTATGTTGTCCTTTGACAGTTTCCAATCCTCTGGCTTCCCACTTCCCTTTGCTGTGTTATACACCTTTTCTTTTAGTTTTATTCCATCCCTAACTTCCATTGTCAGCCACGGTTGCCTCTTGATCTACGTCAGAAGATCCTTCAGAGGGATGAACCCTCGGAAAGTGCCTGGACCTGATGGTATACCCGGTCGAGTTCTCAAAACCTGTGCAGACCAACTGGCGGGACATTGGGATTTCTTGCGGACATTTTTGCGGACAAGCTCTTATTATTGAGCTCTGCGGTTCCCACCTGCTTTAAGAGGGCATCAATAATACCGGTGCCTAAGAAGAGTAAGGTTGCTCCTGGGCCTGGCCAAGCTGGCCATCCACGAGTCACGATGCCAGGCGGAAGAGGCTCTGCCCAAGCCGGCTGCCTACCTCTTTTCCAGTGCCTGGGTGGTGTTAGAGAGGGACTATGCGCTGTCCACAGGCGCCCTTGGGGATTTCCAGGACCGCTGGGCACCGCGGGGGGGTTGAACGCATCCTTGACAAGGAATGTAAGATAGTTTGTATAATAGTTTATCATTTGTCGTGTATTATGGTGGTGGGATCTGTTTTGTTTTTTCTGTACTATATATATTAGTTTGATATTTTAATAAATATTTTTGATATCATTTTTAAAAAGCTGGTTACCAAGCTCACGGAACTGGGTCCCTCTGTAATTGGATCCTCGACTTCCTGATCCGCACACCACAGTCTGTTCGAATTGCAGAAATACTTCTTCCTCATTAACAATCAGTACGGAAGCATCTCTGGGCTGCGTGCTCAGCCCCCTCCTCTACTCACTCTATACTCATGACTGTAGCGGACATAGTGCAAACTCCATCTTCAAGTTCGCTGATGACACCACTGTTGTTGAACGAATTACAGATGGTGATGAGTCGGAGTATAGAGATCGACCGATTAACCAAATGGTGCCAGCACAACAACCTGGCTCTCAATATCAGTAAAACCAAAGAAATGATTGTCGACTGTGGAAGGGGAAAAATGAGGACCCACAATCCGATGGTGGAGAGAGTAAAAAACTTCAAATTCCTGGGCATGCATATTTACGAAGATTTTTCCCCACTGCATTGAAGGCGCCTCTGCCTACAGTCTGTTCGTTTTTTTCCTATCTTTTTTAAATTTTTGTTTGCCTAAACTGTTTGTTTGGGGATTCTTTTGTTTTTCTATGTGGGGGAGGGGGGTAGGATAAGGGGGAAACCGTTCCCCAGTCGCTTCTTGGTGAGGATGCGACTATTTCTCCAAGTTGCGTCCTCGCCCCCCACCTCACGGCCTACCTGGTTCGCTGTTTGGAGCTCCGGAGCATTGGGCCTGCAGCATCGACATCGTGGGGCTCTGGTTCGTGGAGCTCGCAGCGCGGGCGGCGCTGACCGACATCGCGGAGTCCTGGGGCCCTTTGCCGAGGATCGCCAGCTTGAATCTCCGCCCAGCACGGCCCGGGGACGTCTGGAGCCGCGGACTCTGGTAGGAAGCGGCCGATTCGAAGACGGCGGAGTTCCAACATCCCGGCAAGTGGGCCTGAGCAGCGGGCTGCCCGTAGCGGCAACTGCGGAGGGCTCTGGAGGTCCCGACCACGGGTGAACATCAAGAAGATCAGAGGAAGAGGAGTGACTTTGGTGCCTTCCCTCACAGTGGGAAACTTTTGATTCTGCTGTGGGGGGATGTTTTATGTTGAACTCTGTCATGTGTTGTGTTCTTTATTTTATTGTCTGGCTGTATGGTGATCACATTTCACTGTGCCAACTGGCACATGTGAAAAAAAAAATGTATCTTGTATCTTGTATCTTTGCTGGACCCAACACACTGATGCAATTGTAAATAAAGTACATCAACACCTCTATTTCCTGAAAAGATTACGGAGATTCAGTATGTCAGAGGGGATTCTCTTGAACTTCTACAGCATACATTGACTGGTTGCATCATGACCTGGTTCTGCAACTTGAACCGCAAAACGTTGTGACCACTGCCCAGTCCATCATTGGCTCTGACTGTAGCGGCAGATTATTATATCGATCAAGAGATTACTCCCTCTAGCCACTTAAGAGACAACATGGTGTTCGGAGAATGTTGTATTACACATGTGAGCTCTCCGTGAGACTTTCAGAGCTTCTCTGGAGATAAATCTTCATAACACAGTCTTTTGATTAATAGTTTCTTTATTGTTGAAGAAAAACAGTAAGTTATTCATCCAACCTACTTCTCTGACTCGTACACTTTAATCTTCGTCAAACTCCAGGATATCGCTTTTAAACGTTAGAAAACTCCTCATGTCTCGGCAAAACTCCACATGGTCGAAGGGTTTTCCTTCTAGCCATGTCAAGTTCTAAAACTAAACTAACAAATTAAGCTTCTGCGCAAGAGAATCCAGCAGCAAACACGCCACCGACTACGTAATAAATCCCACCCACATAATTACGGGCAGACTAAAATTAAAAGGCAAATGCCACAATTAATGTCACACAAAATAAAGCCAAATGGCCAGTAGATACCGACCCCTAATTATTCCGTATATACCGAGGCAATTACTAATAAACATCAAAAAAGTAGCCATGAAGGCTTAATAGAATCATAGAATCATAGAAAATAGGTGCAGGAGTAGGCCATTCGGCCCTTCGAGCCTGCACCGCCATTCAATATGATCATGGCCGATCATCCAACATATATCAAAAGCAAAAAATAGAATGTATTATATATCCGCATTCAGAATTCTTCAGCGACTCTTCCATCTTCACCTTCGCCTTCTAGAAGCAAGCATAACTTGATTATTGGTCTATTTAAAACATTGTTTTTAGTTTAATGTCGTACCGTGCACACCAACCCATTAACATCAGGCATGATGCCCAGTATATAGTCCAAAACACAAAAGTCCAAAGTTTTGATAGCATGAAACTTCTTCCTCCACGTCCAATCAACTCATGGATGTGTTGTAACAATAATGTTGAAGTGTGAAAATCCTTTGAGAGATTAACAGGATTTTTAACAATAACATTCACCATTTGGTTTGATTTAATTTCCAGATCATTAGCAGAGATTTCAAATCCTGGCTCAAGTTTTGGCCATTCTGTCTGGCTGACAGAGAGACTCTAGTTCATTGATCCATCTCTTATCGCTTAAGAAGCGGTCTGTTGTCATTTCTCTAGAAACTTCATCCGCAGGATTTTCTTTTGTGTTAACATATTTCAATTGTGCAACATTAGTAACTCCCAATGCTCTTTCCAATGGCAAATTGTCTCTGTCCAAATCCAACTCTCTGGTTTCTTTGGCTCTATCATCTGGTGGAATGCTTTCCAATACAACACGATTGTTACTGATCCACTTGGAAAGTGTGAATCCTCTCTTGTAGCAGAGAGAAGTCAGATGTTTTACTATTTGAAATGCTTCCTGCTCGGCAGACATGGATTTTAAGCAATCATCCATGTAGAAATTATTTTTCAAAGAGATTATTACTTCATGAAATTTAGTATTCTTGCCAAACTTGCATTTCAAATTCCGGGTGCGTTGCTCTACCATACAACGATTATTCAGCAGACTTATACTTTCTTGTTTAAAAGGTAAGTCCAGACAATAGTGTCCATCAATCATCTTTACTGAGTAGTTCATAAAATCCAAGAACTTTAATTATTTTCTGGACATTTCTTCAGATTCCTTATTGGTACTTTCATTGAAGTCATGAATGTATTGCTTCATCAACAGCCTTTCTAATTTACCAGTAGATATTTGATTAACAGCAACAGCAGGGTAGTTCTTCTGGCTCCCATTTTCGTTGTTCCTTCTCAAGGAGCCATTAATAACCCATCCAAGTCGGGTTTTCGCAGCATCACCTTGGCTCCTCACAATCTGTATAGGTTCCAATGCCTTCAAAACATTTGTTCTGGTAAGTAGGTCAACACTAGAATTTATTTTAGATACTTTGACATCCTTCAGGTAAAGCCATTGTCTCGTCTTCATGTCTGGGTATATTTTGACGACCAACAGGCATGGTTTCATGTGTAAACACTTCAGATATTGGTATTAATTTATCTTCATCCAGACTGGATATCTCCATACTTGTAATGTAATGACTCATGCTCTCTTTATCTTCATTCACAGTACGCAATCAAATCTTAGTCTCTTCTCCTGTGATGTTCAGCCTCCTGGTCAGGTTTTCTGTGCAAAAGGTAGTCGAACTTCCGTGCTCCAAAAATGCATATGTTTTCAACACTGCATTCGTCTTGCTATTCCTTACCTGTACTGGTAAGATAGAGAAGATACAGGCTTCAACCCCGGCCCAAATACGAGCAGTTACTTGAGGCGAGGTGACAGCATCACTAGTAACTGGCTTCTTCTGTTCTGTTTGCTCCGGCTCCTTCTCCTTTGTTTGCTCTGGTAGCTTCTTTACAGTGTGAAGTGCTTCAGGATGATATTGCTTGCACTTACCACAAATTATAGGACTCCTACAGTCTCTCACCATGTGTCCTTTTCTCAAACATCAAAAACAGATTCCCTTCTCTTTCAAGAAATCCACCTTTTCTTTATATTTCATTTCGGAGTCACGTGAGTGACTTCGTGAAGAGCCCGCCGGCGCGCATGCTCGACATATCGTCGTAACGCGTTGCTGCGACGGCTGGCGGTGGAGCGCGCTCCTCGCCAGCCCTTCATAAGGGGCCACGGAGGTGAGTATTCTACCTTTAGTTGGTGGTCCTTGTTGTCTGATTATGTCTTGCAGCAAGGACATGGATGGGAGTTCGAAGGGCCGGAGGACGTCAGGACGAGTTCGCCGGTGAACAGTTCCGGGGCCTTTACCATCGGCAGTACCTGCAGCGCAGGCCGGGACTCAGGCGGAGATGTGGGTAAGCCCTGTGATTACAGGTCCAGGTCCGCCAGCACACCACAGCTCGGAGGAGTTCGACGAGGAGGAGTGTGGTGTGCCGCCAGAGCAGGGGGACCCTGCCATGGCAGTCAGGTCGTCAGCGGGCTCGCTGGCGACCTCGAGCAGAGCACGTGCCGTTGCACGGTCTGTTCCACTCAGCCCTCCGAGAAGGGGGAGGGCAGGAGCCCAGAAGCCTAACCCTGTTAGGGCTAAGGCATTGCCTATCGCGGAGGAGCGGTCAGGTTCCAGGGCGAGACCCGGGGCGGCTGTGAGGTCCAGCCGGCACACCCCGACTCTCGACGCCGGGACGGGTCGGTCGAGTCGGGTCTCGTCACGGTCGCCGAGCCCCCCATGGATGGGTGGGCGAGACCATGCGTCGGCAATGTGGGCAGCCGGCAAGACTGCGCGGGCCCCAGGCAGCCATGCTTCGGCTGGTGCCGACACCTCGCCGCAAGTGCCCTTAGTGGCAGCGGCTTCAGCTCCCGCTAAACGGAGGCGGTTGAACACGCCCGCGCAGGAATCGCGCAGTTTCGCCTCGGCGGCTGTTAGCGACAACTACCGGCACCGGCAGGGCCTCGACGAGGTGCGGGCCGATGACAGGAGCCCGGTTTTCTTTTCAGAGCCGGAGGACTCCGACCGCCTGAGTGTTCAGGGTGAAGGGCGTATTGACCGTATGGAGCGGCTGCTGGAGCTCCTGCTTCAACGTTAACAACAGCAGGGCAGCAACAGGCACAGGGCGTCTTCACCAACATCTACTAACAGCCTGGAGCAGCAGGAGGAGGAGGTTCTGGTGGATCCCGTACCAACTCCGTTGGAGGTGCCAGCGGAAGAACTCTTGGATGTGGCGACCAAATTCGCGGCCCCACATACGGCTGGTCTTCCTCTAAATACAAAGCTGGCAGCCACAGTGGACTTTCTTAATAATCAGGTGCTGCAGGAAGAAGTCCTCATCCAGGCTATGAGGCGGCACAAGGCTCCATCAAACTGCAACTCCCTCAACGTGCCTGTGGTCAATACGCCAATATGGGGCAACATCAGTGCGGCTATCCGTCAACAGGAGCTAAAATTGCAGCGGATCCTGAAACTCCTCACGGCCGGTATTACCGCCTTTGCGCGGTCGGTGGACGGGGACGAACTGAATTTGGACCAGGAAGATGCTCTGGCCTTATTGTGCGCGACCCAGCACGAAATCAACGGGTTTCGCAAAAACAGCATCCGCCCAGCACTCAACCCGAAGTTTGCAGGATTGTGCAAACCACCGCCGCCGCCGCCGCCCCGTCAGCTCTTTGGTGAGGACCTCTCGAAGAGAGTCAAAGAGCTTGACGAACAAGCCAAAACGGTGGGGATCATGCGCTCTCAGAGTGCCCCCACACCGTCAGGCTCAAAAGCTCCATACATTCGCTCACGAGGGTCGGCCGGTGCCTCGACGAGGACTCACCCTCTAGCTCCACAACGACAACAGCACCAGAACCAGCACCAAGGGTCTTTTTTAGGACAGGGTCGGCAGAGACCTTTGTGGAAATCGAAGACGCCGCGCCCTCAAGCCAACCCAGCACCTCCACGGCCACCCACACGTGTCAAGGACCGCCGGTAACCACGGAGGTTAGGGGGTCTGGTTCTCTTTTTTCTCTCTGTTTAACTTCCCATGTTGGTGGTCGTTTACGGTTGTTTTTGGATGCATGGGGTAATTTTACTGGTGATGAGTATGTGTTGCGGAATATTCGGGGGCATAAAATTGAGTTTATTAATGGCGACATTCCTCCATCCCAGCACATGCCTGGTCGTACGTTCAAATTGTCTGCTGCAGAACAGGCAGCAGGTTACAAGGAAATTTTAAGTTTGGAACAGAAGGGTGTGATTGAGAAAACGGTGCATGAGCCAATTGAATTTGTTTCGAACATATTTACTAGACCTAAGAAGGATGGAGGCTGTTGTGTCATTATTGATCTAACCCGTTTGAATACGTTTTAACATATACTCATTTTAAAATGGATACGTTTGAAACAGCCAAATCATTGATTTCTCATGGCTGCTTTATGGCATGCATTGATTTGAGGGATGCATATTATTCAGTATCCATCCAGAAATATGATAGAAGGTTTTTGAAATTTATCTGGATGGGGCAACTTTGGCAGTATAAGGCTTTGCCTAATGGGCTTACTACAGCCCCTGGATTGTTCACTAAATTGGTGAAGTCAATCATGGCTTATTTGAGACAACGACATCATATAGTTATGGCCTATTTAGATGATGTCTTTATTGTGGGCCACACCCTGCAATTGGCTGAACAGGGTGTTGCAGCTGCTGTCAATATATTTCAACAATTAGGATTCATTGTCCATCCAGAGAAATCGAAGTTCTGCCCTGCCCAGGTAATTAATTACCTAGGGTTCACGGTGAACTCAATGAGCATGAGGATAACTATACCAATTAACAAAATTGAGGAAGTCACTAAGGTGTGCAGAGATTTAATTGGCACCAATATACCATCGATTCGGCATACAGCCACAGTAATTGGCAAGTTAGTGGCTTTGTTTCCGGCAGCACGATATGGACCTTTGCATTATCAGAATTTGCAAAGAGCTAAAATTACTGCGTTAAAACGTAACGCTGGTCATTACGATCGATCAATGCAGCTGCCGTCCGAAGCGATAACTGAGTTGCAATGGTGGGTGTGTCACATTAGCAACTCATTTAAGCCTGTCAGGGAGGCTAATCCGGTGGTATATTTACAGACTGATGCGAGCTCCAATGGCTGGGGAGCTACTGATAATTGCTCTAGTTGTGGGGGTAGATGGGACACCCTTGAGGCATCGATGTTGTTGACTCAAGGGATTAACTATTTGGAGTTGCTGGCAGCATTCCACAGACTTCGTGCATATTGTTCCAAGCTTGTTGGAGCACACGTCCGTCTCCAAATAGACAACACCACAGCTGTGGCATATTTAAACCATATGGGTGGTACCAGGTCAGTTTCGTGTGACAAATTGGCTAACTCAATTTGGCTCTGGTGTATTCAAAGAGACATTTGGATTTCAGCTACCTATTTGCCAGGTGAGCTTAATACTGTGGCGGACACCAGGTCACGCAAATTTAATGACAAAATTGAATGGATGTTGCATCCTGAGATTTTTTCTAAAGTCACAGCCAAATTTGGTAAACCGGACATTGACCTTTTTGTGTCACGGTTGAACCATCAGGTACCAGCCTACGTTTCATGGGAACCAGATCCTGGGGCAATAGCGCTAGATGCATTCTCGCTGGACTGGGGGAATTGGTTTTTCTATGCCTTCCCTCCGTTTTGCCTCATCAGTCGGGTATTGCGAAAGATTCAGGCAGATGCTGCCAAGGGCATCCTTATTATACCCGACTGGCCCACACAGCCTTGGTATCCGGTGGTCTTTGACATGCTCAACGAACCTTGGGTCCTTTTGAAGGGTTGCCCACAATTGGTTACTCACCCTGTCTCAGGGGAGCCACATCCCTGCCATGGCTATTTAAATTTGTTGGCTTGCAGGTTCTGAACAGGCCGTTAGTCCAATACGGCCTCTCGGCTCAGACCATGGATACCATCGGGGCGTCGTGTCGAGAGTCCACAAGGCGAAGATACCGCTCGCATATTAAGAAGTGGGAAGCCTACTGCAGCCGCTCTCGCATCACGTACGATGACGTGACAATAACCGACGTCCTGGAATTCCTCGCGGGGTTGCACCATGATGAACACTTAAGTTACAGTGCCATCAACAGCGCCAGAAGTGCGCTATCATTCTACCTCAAGATTGCGGTAGGATCCAACAGGCTAGTGTCCAGACTCATGCGGGGTATATTCAATATGAATCCGCCTACACCACGCTATAATATCACCTGGGATGTCAGGGACGTATTAACCCTGCTCAGGACGTGGTCTCCCATGGAAGGGCTCCAACTGGACCAACTCACCATGAAGCTGGTGATGTTACTAGCGCTGACTTCAGCTCAGAGGGTACAGACACTACACAAACTGCGTGTCGACAGAATGACATCTACCCCTACAGAAGTAGTCTTTTTCGTTGACGAGCTACTAAAGCAGCATAGACCTGGGTGCACAGGGCTGCAGCTGAAGTTCCCGGCATACCCCGCAGATGCTAGGCTATGTTTAGCCTCACATATCCGCCACTATGTCAAAGTGACGGCACGCATCAGAGGAATGGAGAGATACCTGCTTGTCACTCATAAGAGACCTCATCATCGAGTGACAGTCCAGACGATATCCAGGTGGCTTCGAGTCGTCTTGGGTAAGTCAGGTATCGACATTAATGTGTTCAAGTCTCATTCCACCAGGGCTGCATCGACGTCAGCGGCGAGGGTCATGGAGGTGCCCATGGACCAAATTCTCGCCACAGCAGGATGGGCGAATGAAGCTGTGTTCCAGCGTTTTTATAACAAGCCTGTTGCTGCTCCTCTACAGTTCGCAGAAGCCGTGTTGAATGCAGGTCAAGAACGTGGAGATGTCCCCGCTTGAGGGGTTTTGATTTGTTATTAATAAATATGCTCTTGTTTTGCAGTATGAACTAGTGAGCAAGTTTGTTCCTCCCATCCATCCCTGGTAGTGGTGTGTCAGCATGGATGTGGTCCAGGGCGTGTAATCACAGAAGCTTTGAAGTCTTCACGAAGTCACTCACGTGACTCCGAAATGAAATAGTAAGATTGAACGAGAACTTACCAGTTCGAAGGTTGATCTTTATTTTATGAGGAGTCGAAGTGAGGGATTTCGTGCCCTCCTCGCCCAACCCTCAATCACCTTCATCTGGTAATCTTAGTCAATTCAATCATACTATGCGAAGTCATTTCTTTTGTTGGTTTCTGTGATTCCACGCCGCTACTTTGAAGTATGTCGAGCATGCGCGCCGGCGGGCTCTTCACGAAATCCCTCACTTCGACTCCTCATAAAATAAAGATCAACCTTCGAACTGGTAAGTTCTCGTTCAATCTTACTATTCTTTCTTCTTGAATCTACGACACCATCTTATGGTGTGACCAACTTCATCACACAACAAACAAAATTCTATTTGCTTGCTGGTAGATAAATCTCCTTTCATTCCACCTGTCGTTTCCACAGGTACAGTGGCTTGCAAAAGTATTTATACCCCTTGAACTTTTCCACATTTTGTCATGTTACAACCACAAACGTAAATGTATTTTATTGGGATTTTATGTGATAGACCAACACAAAGTGGCGCATAATTGTGAAGTGGAAGGAAAATGATACATGGTTTTCAAATTTTTTTACAAATAAAAAACTGAAAAGTGTGGCGTGCAAAAGTATTCAGCTGCCTTTACTCTGATACCCCTAAATAAAATCCAGTGCAACCAATTGCCTTCAGAAGTCATCTAATTAGTAAATAGAGTCCACTTGGGTGTAATCTAATCTCAGTATAAATACAGCTGTTCTGTGAAGGCCTCAGAGGTTTGTTAGAGAACATTCATGAACAAACAGCATCATGAAGCCCAAGGAACACACCAGACAGGTCAGGGATAAAGCAGGGT
Source organism: Raja brachyura (assembly GCA_963514005.1). The sequence continues at coordinate 59,460,234 of OY740790.1, forward strand.
TAGGTTATAAAAAATATCCCAAGCTTTGAACATCTCACGACGCACTGTTCAATCCATCATCCGAAAATGGAAAGAGTATGGCACAACTGCAAACCTACCAAGACATGGCCATCCACCTAAACTGACAGGCCGGGCAAGGAGAGCATTGATCAGAGAAGCAGCCAAGAGGCCCATGGTAACTCTGGAGGAGCTGCAGAGATCCACTGCTCAGGTGGAAGAATCTGTCCACAGGACAACTATTAGTCGTGCACTCCACAAATCGGGCCTTTATGGAAGAGTGGCAAGAAGAAAGCCATTGTTGAAACAAAGCCATAAGAAGTCCTGTTTGCAGTTTGCCACAAGCCATGTGTGGGACACAGCAAACATGTGGAGGAAGGTGCTCTGGTCTGATGACACCAAAATTGAAGTTTTTGGCCTAAATGCAAAACGCTATGTGTGGCGGAAAACTAACACTGCACATCATCCTGAACACACCATCCCCATTGTGAAACATGGTGGTGGCAGCATCATGCTGTGAGGATGCTTTTCTTCAGCAGGGACAGGGAAGCTGGTCAGAGTTGATGGGAAGATGGATGGAGCCAAATACAGGGCAATCTTGAAAGAAAACCTGTTAGAGTCTACAAAAGACTTGAGACTGGGGCGGAGGTTCACCTTCCAGCAGGACAACGACCCTAAGCATACAGCCAGAGCTACAATGGAATGGTTTAGATCAAAGCATATTCATGTGTTAGAATGGCCCAGTCAATGTCCAGACCTAAATCCAATTGAGAATCTCTGGCAAGACTTGAAAATTGCTGTTCACAGACGTTCTCCATCCAATCTGACTGAGCTTGAGCTATTTTGCAAAGAAGAATGGGCAAAAATTTCAGTCTCTAGATGTGCAAAGCTGGTAGAGACATACCACAAAAGACTTGCAGCTGTAATTGCAGCGAAAGGTGGTTCTGCAAAGTATTGACTCAGGGGGGCTGAATACTTTTGCAAGCCACACTTTTCAGTTTTTTATTTGTAATAAAATTTGAAAACCATGTATCATTTTCCTTCCACTTCACAATTATGCACCACTTTGTGTTGGTCTATCACATAAAACCCCAATAAAATACATTTACGTTTGTGGTTGTAATGTCACAAAATGTGGAAAAGTTCAAGGCATATGAAAACTTTTGCAAGCCACTGTATTATAGTGGTAGCAAAACTGTTTCTCTTGGGTCCTGATCTTCCTTCAGTTTTGGCAAAGGTAGAACCTTTGTTAGTTGCAATTGGTTTATGATCTTCAATAGTCCCATGGTGTGGCTCTAACATGTACCGTACTTGCCTGTCCAAGAAATTCACCATGTCTTGTAGCATGGCTACTCGCTTCTTCTCATCCAATATTCGGCCTGCTTCATCTTTCCACTTTTATCTCAGTCTTCTGGGCAGCTTACTAATGATGACTAGTATTACTTGGAAGATTCATTTCCTTCATGTGACTGAGATTTTTCATCGAGCTGCAACAACCTCTAAGAAATATTGCATAATCACTCAATGCTTCCCCATCTTCTGGCTTGTTATCTTTCCAAGCATGGGCCTTCTCTATGTATGCATTAGCAATCCTCTGTTCATTACCAAAATGTTCTTTAAGTAACCTTTTGCCACTTTATAGCCTTGGCTGTCAGGCTAATTTTGACAACTTTCTACAAGTACCATAACACTTCCGCTTGTTTACTTCACCGGAAATCGTAAGCAGTCTTTTTCATCCGTAATTTTAATTTCTAATACTTCTTCTAATGCCCTTATGAAAGTTTCATACCACAAATGATCTCCATCATATGTAGGAATTTCTACTGGTGGTGGAGTGAGAGAGGGATTTTGTCGAGCTATGATCTCAGCTTGCCTATTCACCAATGCCAATAATCAATCCTGATAAACTTGGCTTGGCGCCAACGGACGATAGACAGGCTTCTGTGACTCATAATGGCTTGATCGAGCCTGTATACCAGGTCTCAGAAAAGTGTACAAAGCTGTTGCTTTGTCCCGAGCATCTACAGACGCCCCATAAGTAGTTTGTTTTGGTCTAGCACCCATTTGCGGAGATGAAGTTTTCCCGGCCCTATATTGCTCCAATGGGTGTCAAAGCCGTGCAATCCGGTGGTCCTCGATTGTGGAATTGATCCAACTGCTGACTCACTTGTGGTAGTTTTTCATCTCAAACCAGAGTTCATCGTCTTCGATGCTCTAGAGATGCATCTTGAACCCTCACTTTCCAATATCTACTTCTTTGATTTGACCACTGCCATCTTTGTGTCTAGTTCCAGCTGTTCTTTTCATCCTTTCAACTCCTCTTTTTGTCGCCTCATCTCTTCTCTTTGTCGCGTCATCTCTTGTCTTTGTCGCATTATCTCTTCTTTCATCTGTTCTTTTTGTCACCTTATCTCTTCTTCTTCTTGCTCAATCTCATGTTTCTTCTTCAAGGCATCCGCTTCTATTGAGAGGGTTGGTAGATCAGCTTCCACTCCCAATCGAGCAGATGCCGAACTGGCTATAGAACCAGATTTATGTCCTGATCTTCGTGTAGATACGTTCAAGATACTATCTCCTGGTGTAATTCCAATTCAGCACCTTGTTGCATCGCACTTCCAGCTGTTAAGCACATTAGTTGTGGTATAATTTCAGATAACCACTCCTCTGCCTCCTCCATTAAACCATTGAATATCTTCACCCTTGCTTTCCACCACTGGGTGTGTCTTTCGCATTCTTCCTGAGGTGGCTGTGAACAAAGCAGCACATTTTGTTTCTCTCCAACCTCATGGCAGAGGTTCCATAGTTGGCTCAGATTAGATTCTACTTTGATCACGTTCTTAACTGATTCCTACAGTTTCTTCTGTTTCTCAATTGATTTGGTAACCTTTTCCCACAACTTGTTTCTCTCATTCTCAGTATTTTTCAGGTAGGCATCCTGGGTATTATCTGTATCTTCTCGATACTTTTGCCTGGCTCTGCCACCTTGTGGTTCCTCTGACACACCTGTTCCTCCATCTTCTTGCACCATGGATTTAAAACAAGTCTTGGCAGATTGCCAAATCTTTAAATTGAACGAACAAGGACTTCTTCAATTTTCTTTAGTCTTGTTGGTAAACATCAGGCAGAATGTTTTGAAAACATCTTCTCAAGAACAATAAGAAACTGTATTTTCAGCCAACATCACTCAACATCTATGAAGTTAATAACGACATTAGTTCAAAAGGAATGTGTCTTATCTTGTCTTCAACACAACTCAAGGTCGGACATCTGGATTTCTCCAGACAAAGTGTAAAAACAAGCTAGTTGGCTATCTTCCAAGCTAGCAGAACTAACTTTCTTCATCAACAAAGAAACCATTCAAATTAAAGCTTCCCAGCTTTAAAATTCAAAAGTATAATAGTCGTTCTACTCACGGTTCAGTGATAATGTCTTCAATCTTCAAATAAGTCGTGTCGCTGTTGATAAACGTCTAGGTCAGTATCTGGCTGAGATCTATTGCCTTCAGTTCCTCTTGGAACCGGTGTTTCTGGCCAAAACCTCTCCCGAGATCCTGGCCTTATCTTCTGTGCCTCTTCTTTGGAATATGGCACACCTCCTGTCAGAGAGCCCCTTCGACTCGATGTAGCAGCAGATTATTATATCGTTCAAGAGATTACTCCCTCTATGAAATGAAATGAATGAAATGCTACCTTTATTGTCATTTAGACCTTTCGGTCTGAACGAAATTGCGTGCCTGCAGTCATACATATAATAAAAATAACAAAAACACACACTAAACACAAATTTAACATCCACCACAGTGAGTTCACCAGGCACCTCCTCACTGTGATGAAGGCAAAAGTCTTAGTCTTTGTTTAATAGCCTGCTATTTATATATATATATATATATATATATATGTGTGAGTATATATATATATGTATGTGGATATATATATATATAAATATATGTGTGTGTGTGTGTGTGTGTGTGCCTCTGTGTGTGTGTGTGTGTGTGTGTGTGTGTGTGTGCCTGTGTGTGTACGTACTTGTGGGTATGGCCTGGGGCACTGCATGATTGGCAGCCTCATCAACATTCTGTCTTTTTCGCCTTTTGTTTTGTTATTTTTAGTGTGTTTTAAAGTTTGTGTAAATGTTCTCTGTTTTAGTCTTAGTCTTTGTCTCTTCCCACCTTGTTCTCCCTCAGCGCTGAGGCGATCCAGGCCTCCGATGTTGTGACCCCGCCGGGTGATGGTAAGTAAGTCAGTCCCGCGGCTGAATCCAGCTCCGCGAACGGGCTCCGTGAGGGGGTCGGGGGAAACTTTTTATTCAATCTCTCACCCTGTCGGAGAAGCAAATTGTTTTCTGGGTCGTATCTCCAGTCGCTCTGCGGCCTAACATCGTGGAGCTGGAAGTCTCACTTGGGACTGACTTTGAGCCCTACTGCGGGGCGTGGACTTACCATCGGAGTCGATCCCTTTCCTGGGATCGCTCCAACCGTGGCCTGCGAACTTTACCATCGAGAGCTCACAGTCTTGGGTAGAGACCGTAGATATCGGGAACTTCAATGACGCAGAAGGTTCAACAAGCCCCAACCCGAGGTCCAATCGCCAGCGCGGGGGAGCTGAGATTCCCCCGCAACTCAGGAGCTTGATCGCCCCTCAGGAGCTAGATCGCTTGACCGCCGTCTACAGGAGTAAGATCGCCCCATTAACGGAAGGCTTGAGGCCCCCGATCGCGGGGGAATAAAGAAGGGTAGGGATTGAACTTTTTATTCGCCTTCCATCACAGTGAGGAATGTGGAGGAGTCACTATGGTGGATGTTTATGTTAAAATGTATTTTGTGTGTTCTGTTGCTTTTTATTTGCATAACTAACTTGGCAAATGAAATTCCTCGTATATCATAAAACATACTTGGCTAATAAAGTATTATTGTATTGTATTGTGTTCATATATATATATACACACACTAAACTTTTTTTTTTCTCATTTATCATATTGTTCACAGTGTACTATACTTACATATTCTGTTGTGCTGCAGCGAGTAAGAATTTCATTGTTCTATCTGGGACACATGACAATACAACACTCTCACTCTCTCTCTCTATTTAATGGGTTCTTCGAGGAGGGACCAAAAAACATCACAAATAATTTCTGTTCTTGTGCCTTCCTCTAATGTGTGGATTTCTTCCAACTGTACATTTTATATCAAGGTTTAAGCTTCAACGCTTTACTTTCACAGACAAATGTACTCTCTTGTACATTAATGCAGACAAGCACAAACTTTCAGACATTCTAACACATGCACAGACACACAAAAGAGCCATGGCCATATAGTAAACTATTTCTGCCAACTGTTTAATGATGATAGATACAAAGCAGATGGACTAAACTGCCTCGTTGTAGATATGCCAGTATTGGATCTGTGCAAAGAATGTTCTGTTTGAATGGAGATATTTAAATTGTACACAACGGCTGCAATTAGGGAAACCCAAGGTGACAACCTATGCTCATGGCAACAGTTCTTGTAGAAGAATTTGCTGAAGGAATAGGCATGCTGCATTTGCGATATGCAGAAGCCAAGCACTTCTAAGGAACTACTGCCGTCTTATATAGTTACGGTACCTTTGTCCAATCCTTTTGCCTGAAGGGCAGGATGATTTTAATCAATTGAAACCTCATAATGGAATCAGGAGATCTTCACTATTCCATGAAAACATTGACGAAGAAAAACTCCAAAACAACGATAAAATCGAAATATTTCAATGATGTTGAGTGACCACTGAACATGATGCAATGAAAGTAGTGTTAAAAGTCATTTTCCTGGATCGACTTTTTTTTTAACAGCATTTTGTTCTCTTCTGTTTTCTTAGGAACAGACGCTGCCACAGCTGGCATTTTTTGGCTGGAAGTTATTTCCTTGGCTTCAATGCTTAGGAATTCTCAGCTGGCAAGGTCTGTTTACAAATAGAAATTACTGGTTGCGCTTAATTACCTACCTGAGCCATTTACATCTGTGCAAAGCCTTCTGTAGATTCGGGGGATTTGTGTGGAGTGGTCTATTACTCAGAAATGCGTTGGAAGGTTTGTTCCCCTCGACTCTTCTAGGATTAACCAATGAAACATGGGGCCAGTGTCGTGTTCCAAATTGAGTAGTGTGGCCAGAATGGTATTTTCAATGGCCAAGCCTCTATGTTTAACAAAATTGTACAATGTATAAGGGACATGGTAGAATTCAACAGCATTCAATTACTGCCCAGTAGATTCAGAAACCAGGACTATTAAGCTGGACGCTGAGTTTGAATTATTTGCTGTTTGAAACCACGTACCAATGTCAATTTGTACATTTATAAATTAAATACATTTCAGGAGCAGCATGGTGATGCAGTGGTAGAGTTGCTGTCTGACAGCTCTTACAACGCCAGAGCCCCGGTTTCCATCTTGGCTGTGGGTGCTATCTGTAGGGAGTTTGTACGTTCTCCCCTTGACCTGGTGGGTTTTCTCCAAGAACTTCGGTTCACTCCCACACTCCAAAGAAGTACAGGTTTATAGGTTAATTAGTTTGGTATGAATGTGAAAATTAACGTGCGGGGATCATTGGGCGGTGTGGACTCGGTGGGCCCGTTTCCACGCTATATGGCTAAACTAAACTAAAAACCTAAACTAAAATAATAAGCCAGTCCTTGAAACCACTAAATTGTCTTGAAAAACACCCAATCAAGATCACCATGTCCTTCAGTGCTAAAAATGTTCTTTATCTGTTCTGCAATACAGCATTGATGTGGGGTCTTTGTTATGAAATACGCCTTATATGCCACTCAGTTGACAACATTTCGGGCTGGGCAAAAGAGACAGACTTGTCTATGACACCTTTGTCCCAAGAATGAATAATTAAATAAATCTGTTTTTAGATTTGAGGTTACAGCGCGGAAAAGACCAGAACAAATCAGGGCCGGCAACAGATGATGAAAGAAGGGTGGAGTGCGTAAAGGCCGATAGTTGAGTAGGGAAGACTTAACACAGGGATGTGAACAGTGGAACTGATTGGATGACAAGAGTGGGGAAGGTGGGGTGAGGGAATGCGAGGGTTACTGGAAATGAGATAAATCAACATCTATACTTCTAAAGTGTAAGCTGCTCAAGCGGAATATGAGGTGCTGTTCCTCCAATTTGCGTGTGGCCTCACTCTGACAGTCGAGGAGGTCCAGGACAGAAAGGTAGGTATGGGAATGGGAAAGCGAGTTAAAATGTTTGGCAATTGGGAGATCATGTATTGCAGGGCAGACTGAGCGTAAGTCTCAGTGAAACGATCGCCCAGTCTGCGTTTGGTCTCGATGATAGGTGGGAGGCCATACCAAGAACATAGAGTCGAGGGAGGAGGTATAATTTCAGGTTTTACATAGAAATATAGAAAATAGATGCAGGAGTAAGCCATTCGGCCCTTCAAGCTAGCGGCGCCATTCAATATGATCATGGCTGATCATCCAAAATCAGTACCCCGTTCTGGCCTTTCCCCATATCCCTTGATTCCCTTAGCCCTAAGAGCTAATTCTAACTCTCTCTTGAAAACATACAGTGAATTAGCCTCATTGCATCCTATGGTAGAGAATTCCACAGATTCGCAACTCTCTGGGTGAAAAAGTTTTTTCTCATCTCAGTCATAAATGGCCTATCCCTTATTCTTAAACTGTGACCCCTGGTTCTGGACTCCCCCAACATTGGGAGCACTGCATCCACCCTGTCCAATTCTCTAAGAGTTTTATGTTCCCATCAGATCCCCGCATCCTTCTAAATTCCAGCAAATACAAGCCCAGTTGATCCATTCTTTCATCATACGTCAGTCCTGCCATCCTGGAAATTAACCTGGTGAACCTATGCTGCACTCCCTCAATAGCAATAATGTCCTTCCTCCAATTAGGAGACCTAAATTGCACACAATATTCCAGGTGCGGTCTCACCAGGGCCCTGTACAACTGCAATAGGACCTCCTTGTTCCTAAACTCGAATCCTCTCGCAATGAAGGCCAGCATGCCATTAGCTTTCTTCACTGCTTGCTGTATCTGCATGCTTACTTTCAGTGACTGATGTACAAGCACACCCCAGGTCTCGTTGCACCTCCCCTTCTCCTAATCTGACGCCATTCAGATAATAATCTGCCTTCCTGTTCTTGCCACCAAAGTGGATAATCTCACATTAAATCCACATTATACTGCATCTGCCATGCTCTGTCCACTCGCCCAACCTATCCAAGTCACCCTGCAGCCTCATAGCATCCTCCTCGCAGCTCACACTGCCACCCAGCTTTGTGTCATCCACAAACTCAGAGATGTTACATTTAATTCTCTTGTCTAAATCGTTAATATATATTGTAAACAACTGAGGTCCCAGTTGAATGTGGATTCCCTTCAGTTCCTCCCTCCCACTAGATCCTCGGTCCCCTAGTATTTCAGGGAGATTGTTTGTGTCTTCCTTAGTGAAGACAGAACCAAAGTACTCATTTAACTGTTCTGCCATTTCCTTGCTTCCCATTATAAATTCACCTGTCTCTAACTGTAAGGGATCTACATTCATCTTCACTAATCTTTTCCTTTTTTGAATACCTAAAGAAACTTTTACAGACAATTTTTATTTTCCTCACTCTTTCATGCTCTCCCCCCTTAATTAACCCCCTTGTCCTCCTCTGTTGAGTTCTAAATTTCTCCCAGTTCTCTGGTTTGTCACTTCGTCTGGCCAATTTATATGTCTCTTCCTTGGATTAAACACTATCCTTGACTTCCCTCGTCAGCCACGGTTGAGCCGCCTTCCCAGTTTTATTTTTTCACCAGACAGGGATGAACAATTTCTGGAGCTCATCCATGCTGTCTTTAAATCTTTGCCATTGCATCTCCACTGTCAACCCTTTAAATATAATTTGCCAGTCTATCCTAGTCAACACCCGTCTCATACCTTCAACGTCTCCTTCATTCAAGTTCAGGACCATCGTCTCTGAATTAACCGTGTCACTTTCCATCCTAATGCAGAATTCCACCATAGTATGGACACTGTTGCCCAGGTCCTTGCACAACAAAATCGCTAACTAATCCTTCCTCATTACACGATACCCAGTCTAGGATGGCCTGCCCTCTAGTCGGCTCCTCTATGTATTGGCTTAAAAAACCATCCCATATACATTCCAGGAAATCCTCTTCCTCAGCATTGTTACCAATTTGGTTAGCCCAATCTATATGTAGATTAAAGTCACCCATGATAACTGCTGTACTTTCACTACACACATCCCTAATTTCCTGCTTGATGCTATCCCCAACCTCCCTACTGCTGTTTGGTGGACTGTATACAATTCCAGCAAGTGTTTTCTGCCCTTGGCTATTTCGCAGTTCTACTCATACCGATTCTACAGCATCCAAGTTAATGTCTCTCCATGCTATTGCATTAATCTCCTCTTTAACCAGCAATGCCACCCCATTTCATTTCTGTCTACTCTTCCTGAATATTGAATACCCCTGCATGTTTAGCTCCCAGCCTTGGTCACACTGGAGCCATGTCTCCGTAATTCCAAGTATATATCATATCCCTTAACTACTAACTGCGCATTCAATTCATCCACCTTATTTCTAATGCTCCTCGCATTAAGAGACAAAGCTTTCAAGTTAGTTTTTCTTATCTCCATTCTACCATTTGCTTCTGTCCTCCTTTTATTGTCTCCATGCATTGGTTCCTATCCCCCTGCCCTGTTAGTTTAAACATGACCTTTCCTACACTCTCTTTCCCGTTAGCTGCACAGATACGCGTCCACGTTGTTGACTCCACCCCCCACCTTTTATTTTACATCAACCCGTGTAGCACCAGCAAACCTGCCTGCCAGAATGTCAGTCCTCTTCCAATCAAGGTGCAAGCCGTCCCTTTTGTACAGGTCACCCCTGCCTCCCCTGCCCCAGAAGAGATTCCAGTGATCTAGAAATCTAAATCCCTGCCCCCTGCACCAACTCCTCAGCCACACATTCAGATGTCCTATTTCACTGTTCCTACCCTTACTAGTAGAGGTACTGGAAGCAACCCAGAGATAGCCACCCTAGAAGTCCTGCTTTTCAGCCTAGTTCTCTACTCATGTTGCAGAACCCTACATGTGTGCCTACATGCACAACTACTTCCGGATGCTCACCTTCCCTCTCGAGGATGTTCTGAAGTCAGTCTGTTGCATCTCCTGCAGTTGCAGGGGAAAGTTCCTGGGGAGGGGGTAGTTAGGGTGGGAAGGGATGAGTAAACCGGGGAGTTGCGGTCTCTGCAGAAGGCGGAAAGGGGTGGAGATGGGAAGATGTGACTAGTGGTGGAATCCCATGGGAAGTGGCGGAAATGTTGGAGGATGATATGCTGTATGCGACAGCTAATGGGGTGAAAGGTGAGGACTAGGGGGATTCTATCTCTGTTGTGACTGGAGGAGAGAGAGCGGAACTACTGGAAATATGTTTGTTAATAGAAGGTATTAAAATTATTATGGTTGGTAAGTTGATACAGATACGCAACAGCTGTGATCTAATCCTTGCCACAGCAGGCTTAAGATGGCGAATGGCTCCCCCTGGTCCCATTATTGCATTACCCGCTCACTTCGTATGGGGAAGTGTTTGCTTACTCTGACTTGATATTACTATGCTTTAGACTGACTGTATTCTTCAAGTCAGTGAACAAGAAATCTGCGGCATGAAAATCCAATCCTATGGCCATTCCGATCAGCTACTCCTGTTGTCCAGATAGACACAAAATGCTGGAGTAACTCAGCAGGTCAGAGAGCATCTCTGGGGAAAAGGGATAGGTGACGTTTTGGGTGGAGACCTTTCTTCAGAAGGATATGAAGAAGTTTCTCGACCCGAAAAGTCACCTATTCCTTTTCTCCAGAGATGCTGTCTGACCAGCTGCGTTATTCCACCTTTTTGTGACTATCTTCAGTATCAGCCAGCATCTGCAGTTCCTTCCTACACATACTCCTATTGTCCATAATGTCTAGTTCAGATGCCTTAAAATGGTAGAACAAAATGACAATCTTTGGAGTGATTAAAAACGGAAAATGCAGGAAACACTCACTCAAAGTGGAAGAGAAATCGATTTATTGTTTCAGGTCCAGTTTCCGAGCTGTATATCTAAACTGTGTCTTTAAACTAAACTAAACTAATCTCATAATAGTCAAGAACAATGACATTATTACTGGTAGAGATCCAGGGATGATCGGAAAGATTATAGTTTAAAATTGCTGAGGGAATAGAATGAGATAAAAATTAATATCTTTGACATGGTCAAGACATGGCATGGCACAGTGGCGCAACGGTAGAGTTGCTGCCTTACAGCACCAGAGACCCGGGTCCGATCCCGACTACAAGTCCTGTCTGTATGGAGTTTGTACGTTCTCCCCATGACCGCTTGGGTTTTCTCAGAGATCTTCGATTTCCTCCCACACTCCAAAGATGTACGGGTTTGTAAATTAATTGACTTGGTATAAATGTAAATTGTCCCTAGGGTGTGCAGGATAGTGTTAAACCCCTGTCTCACGGTGCGAGTTGCCCCACGAGTGACCCCGAGTTTTCACTCGTGGTGATCACGTACAGCCAACGTAGTGGGAACGTCGGAACTCGCGCGATCAACTTGTCCACTCGTGGCGCTAACGGCAGGTACCTGTGAAACTTGTGAACTCGTGAAAAAAGTCAAACATGTTTGACTTTTTCCACGAGTCAAATTTCGTGGTCAAGTTTAAAATTGAAACATTTAAACTCAGAGTTATATCGTAGTGGCCCGTGCGTTAAGTTTAGTGATTCGTGCGTCTACCGTGGGAACTCTTTAATAGACACAAAATGCTGGAGTAACTCAGCGGACCAGGCAGCATCTCTGGAGAGAAGGAATGGAGTCGAGACCCTTCTTCAGACTTACCCAAAACGCCACCCATTCCTTCTCTCCAGATATGCGGCCTGTCCCGCCGAGTTACTCAAGCATTTTGTGTCTATCTATACTTTAGTTTCAGATATGATCAAGTGTAAGAAACGCAAACCAGACTACCTTCACATCAGAGAATCCTAATGTTCCTAATTTGGCCGAGGCACTTCACTGTCTGTGGGTAGGAAGGAACTGCAGATGCTGGTTTACACCGACGATAGACACAAACATGCTGGAGTAACTCAGCGGGACAGGCATCGCATCTGGAGAGAAGGAATGGGTGATGTTTTGGGTCGGGACCCTTCTTCAGACTCCCCGCTCATTCTTCCCTCGTCGATGTGAACTTGTGGGGGTGCGAGGAATCGGGCGTCGCTGGGTAAGGGGAAGAGAGGTTTTACTGCTGAATTATGCGCAACAGAAGCATGAAGTGGGGGTAAGGTCCGTTTACACTATCTTGTCCCCCCCCCCCCCCCCCCAATGTTGGGAGAGAGAGTTGTGCAAACAAACCACGGGAGACTGCATCTTTGGAGGGAAATCATAAAATGTATAGGGATGTTTCGGGCAGGGACCCTAAAGGTTGACTACCCGTTTCGCAGATGCCGTTCCTAGCCCCCCTCTCACTCCTCCCCACCCATAGTCTTTGCCTTCTCCCAATTCCACCATCCCTCGCCCCCCCCCCCCCCCCCAAACCTGTCCTCGCCTGAACTGCTGAAGATAACCGAGTGCTTTAAATGCGAATCCCGGACTGCAGCAACAACACACGCCCTGAGCGGGAGAGGAACTTGGTAACTCAAGAGCAAACGGGAGGGGAACTTGGTAACTCTGGAGACGAACTCGGAACATCGCAGATTACCATACCCGTGGGAACTCGCCTCAAACACTTGCACATCAACTTGGAATATCGTACACAACCACGAGTCGGGTCACTCGTGTGTCAATTCGCACCGTGAGACAGGGCCTTTAGTGTGCGGGGGGTGATCGCTGGTCGGTGCAGACTCGGTGGGCCGAAAGGCCTGTTTCCATGCTGTATCTCGAAACTAAACTAAACTAAATAAGCTTGCCGGCAGAATCGGTAGTAGGCATCATCTGGCTAATGTGTTCAATGGAACAGCATGGTTTTGGAACAGCCACATCTAAAACTGCAAGAAATTGCAGATAAATGTGGATGCAGCCCAGCCCATCACACAAACCATCCTCCCTTCCATTGACTCCTTCTACACTTCACTCCCTCTTCTCCCCTCTCCCATCAGGCAAGAGGTGCAGAAATGTGAAAACGCACACCTCAGGGACAGTTTCTTTCCAGCTGTCATCAGGCAACTGAACCATCCTATCAACAACTAGAGAGCAGTTACAGTATGAGCTGCCATCTACCTCACTGGAGATCCTTGGACTATCTTTACTGGGCTTTATCTAGCACTATAAATCATTCTCCTTATGTTGTGGTTGTACATTGCGGATGGCTTGACAGTAATCATGTATAGTCTTGCTGCTGACTGGGTAGCACACAACAAAATGCTTTCGACTGTACCTCGGTACACATGACAATAAACTCAACTAAACTAAACATCGGTATGCAAAAAGATGCAAAATGCAAGGCTGAGGTGAACCTGCAAATTAACCTGCGCTAATGGAAAGAGAAAAATTATGCCAATATCATAGATCGATGACTTACAACAAAAATGAGACAGATAGAGGAAGCAAGTTATCTGTTGTGGAACCCAGTGGCGGTACAGAAAGCTGCAATGTGCCAACGAATATCAGTCGTTGTTCATCAAGATTAGATTGGGCCTCCATATAACAGTGTTACACTTCATTATGTCAAACCAGGCAAGGACTTACACAGCACTGGTAAGGCCCTGGAGACTGGTGCAGACAGACAGATCTTGGAGTACACATGCATGGCTTCCGAAAAGTGGCGAATCAGGTCAATAGTGTGGTGAAGAAAGCATGTGGAAGAATTGCCTTCATTTCTTCATTAATGTTGAGTACCGAAGGTGGTAAATCATGATGCAGCTGTACAAGAGACCACACTTGGAGTATCTTGTGCAGTTCTGGTCACCGAAGTATAGGAAAGATATCATTAAGTTGGAGATAGGCACAACATGCTGGAGTAACTCAGCGGGACAGGGAGCAACTCTGGAGAGAAGGAATGGGTGATGTTTCGGGTCGAGACCCTTCTTCAGACTGGAGAAGTTAGAACAGGCACCAAAGGATGTTACGTGGGCTTGCAGGTTTGAGTTTGTTTATTGATAGTTTATCCAACCTCTCCCAAAAACTCCCTGTGAGTTTTTGGGAGAGGTTGGATAGGCTGGGACTGTTTTTCATTGGAGCCTAGTCAGTTTAGGGATGGACCTTATTGAGGTGTACAAGATCATAAGGGGGATGTATAGAGTGTACGTTCACAGTCTTTTTTCTTGGGTAGAGGTTTGTAAAACTGGAGGGGGTAGGTTTAAGATGAGAGGGGAGAGATTAAAGGGGGACTTCAAGGGTAACATTTTCACTGAGAGAGTAGCTCACATCTGAAATTAGCTGCCAGAGGAAACTACAGAAGTGGATAAATTATAACATTAAAAAGACATTTGGACATATATATGGATAGGAGGGCTGTGGGCCACATGCAGCCAAATGGGACGAGCCAGTATGACAACTTGGTCAGCATAGATATGCTGGGCCGAAGAGTCATCTCCAGTTCCAACAACTTGAGAGCAGTCCCGAGCTACTATCAGCCTCACTGGAGACAGTCAGACTATCTTTCATCGGACTTTATTGGACTTTATTTAGCATTAAACGTTATTCACGTTATTCCATCTATCATGTATCTATGCACTATGGACGGCTCGATTGTAATCATGTATTGTCTTTCCACTGACTGGTTTGCACGCGAGAAAAGCTTTTCACTGTACCTCATTACACGTGACAATAAACTAAACTAAACTAAACTGAATGTGTAGGAAGGAACTGCAGTTGCTGGTTTAAAGCGAAGATAGACACAAAAAGCAGGAGTAACTCAGCGGGACAGGCAGCATCTCTGGAGAGAAGGAATGGGTGACGTTTTGGGTTTTGGGCCTCCTTCAATAGACACTAGACAGTAGGTGCAGGAGTAGGCCATTCGGCCCTTCGAGCGAGCAGCGCCATTTAATGTGATCATGGCTGATCATTCCCAATCAGTAACCCGTTCCTGCCTTCTCCCCATATCCCCTGACTCCGCTATTTTTAAGAGCCCTATCTAGCTCTCTCTTGAAAGTATCCAGAGAACCTCTGCCCTCTGAGGCAGATAATTCCAGACTCACCAATCTCTGTGAGAAAAAGTGTTTCCTCGTTTCCGTTCTAAATGGCTTACTCCTTATTCTTAAACTGTGGCCCCTGGTTCTGGACTCCCCCAACATCGGGAACATGTTTCCTGCCTCTAGCATGTCCAAACCCTCAACAATCTTATATGTTTCAATGAGATTCCCGCTCATCCTTCAGACTGATTAGGGATGAGGGAAACAAGAGATATAGACGATGATGTGGAGAGATAAAGAACAATGAATAAAAGATATGCAAAAAAGTAATGATGATAATGGGAACACGCCATTGTTAGCTGTTGATTGGGTGAAACTAAACGGAATGCATTCTGTGGTCCTTCTTGGTCCCGTCTCCTACTTGTTCACTGCTAATCGCAAGCCCCACAAACCAATTTCCATCTGGTCAATAGTTCACTCTGGAATCTGCTTCCTTAATGGACATTGCATGGAAATTGCAGATAACTGTGCCTAGTGAGTAATTTCCTCACTGTTTTCGAAGATGGCTGTCAATGCATCATTTAAAACATTTATTTCAGATTTACAGCATCTGCATTTTATTAATTTTCAATCCGCTGGTCAAGGCACCGTGTCTGTTCAGGTAGCCATTTGAGTGAAAAAGGATTCACGCAGTCTGCGTCTGGTGCAGGCAAACCTAACTTGCATTTATCCCGTCATGCTCTCCCACTTTCAACAGCCCAGAGTGGAGCACACAGTCCGACAGTGGGTTTTAAGTATTCAGAGCAGAATTATGTAAAATCCTTCTGCACAGCTTTGAGTGCTCTCATCCCGATAGGCCAAATCACATCCATCCTTCAGTGCCGACTTTATATTCCAAGTGCTGTCTGCATTCCCAGAGAGGAATATGTGAAATCTTGCCTTAAGATAATTGCCCTTCATTTGCATAGGATTTGCACCTTTAATGAAGTTCTTGCACATTTTGAATGAGAGCACGGGAGGTCATGTGATGCACTAATCAGACAAGGATCTGCCTGATTCCCTGGCCTTTCAAAATATATTCTACACTGCCACTGAAAATTTCTGCAGGCTGTAAAATTTACCCCCAAATTCACTTTCCATATTTTGTAACATTTCGGGTAGCATAACTTTGGTGTCAATCTCTAAATGTTTGCGGAGTCTTGCATTTTTCTTTTCTTGCTGTCTTTCTGTAATTTGGACTGACAGACCACATTTATTCTGCTTCCACTTGTCCTTACAGCCAATTACCCTCCATGGAAATGTTGGTTGGTGATTGCCACTAATTGTCCGAAGGATATTGGATAAAAAGAGCTAATGACACAAACTCATGGAAGATCACCATAAAGTGGAATAGTTTCAATTGAGATATCAATGTGGCCTTTCACGTGGGTGAACATGTAACTAATAAGTTCATAAGTTATAGGAGCAGAATTAGGCCTTTCGGCCCATCAAGTCTACTCCGCCATTCAATCATGGCTGATCCATCTTTCTTTTTCAACCCCATTCTCCTGCCTTCTCCCCATAACCCTTGACACCCATACTAATCAAGAATCTATCAATATCTGCCTTTAAAATATCCATTGACTTGGCCTCCACAGCCTTCTGTGGCTATGAATTCCACAGATTCGCCATCCTTTGATTAAAGAAATTCCTCCTCATCTCCTTTCTAGAGGTACGTCCTTTTATTCCAGGGCTATGGCCTCTTGTGCAGGACTCTCCCACTAGTGGAAACATTCTCTCCACATCCACTCTTTCCAAGCTATAATCCCATTTGAGTATTAATAATTATAACCCAGTTAATAAGTTAAAACGAGAAACCCTGAATTTCAGTGGGATTTTTTCAACCGTTCATTGCAGATAAGTGTGATCTTTTCCACTTTGATGGCAACAATGGGACGGTGAATTACTATCTGAATGGTGATACATTGAGAAAGGGGGCGACGCAAAAAAACTTCAATATCCTTGAGTACCAGTCGTTGAAAGTAAGCATGTAGGTATCGGAATTATGATGGCAAATTACATGTAAACTTTCATAATAAGAGGGTTCGAGAACAGAAGCAGGCATAGCTTGCTGCAATTATGATGAGACCACTCCTTGCTTTCCCACTCACTCCGTCCCTCCCCCACCCTAGTTCACTGACTAATATCACTGTACTCCTGATTAATTTTTCCATTTGTATAACTCGTTGTCAACTTCCCCTCAGCCGATGGTGAACCATTCTACCTTTCCTCGTTCACAGGTCAGACAATAAACAATAGACAGTAGACAATACAGTAGGTGCAGGAGTAGGCCATTCGACCCTTTGAGCCAGCACTGCCATTCAACGTGATCAAGGCTGATCATGGTCCCAATCAGAACCCCGTTCCTGCCTTCTCCCCATATCCCCTGACTCCGTTATCATTAAGAGCCACATCTAGTTCTCTCTTGAAAGCATCCAAAGAACCTGCCTCCACCTGAGGCAGAGAATTCCACAGACTCGCCACTCTCTGTGAGAAAAAGTGTTTCCTCGCTTCCTTTCTAAATGGCTTACTCCTTATTCTTAAACTGTGGCCCCTGGTTCTGGACTCCCCCAATATCGGGAACATGTATCCTGCCTTGTTAAGTGTCCGAACGCTTAACAATCTTATATGTTTCAATGAGATCCCCTCTCTGCCTTCTAAACTCCAGAGTGTACAAGTCCAGCTGCTCCATTCTCTCAGCATATGACAGTCCGGCCATCCCGGGAATTAACCTTGTAAACCTACGCTGCACTCCCTCAATAGCAAGTGTCCTTCCTCAAATTAGGGGACCAAAACTGCACACAACACTCCAGGTATGGTCTCACTAGGGCTCTGTGCAACTGCAGGAGGACCTCTTTGTTCCTATTTCGATTCCTCTTGTTATAAAGGCCAACATGCCATTCGCTTTCTTCACTGCCTGCTGTACCTGCATGCTTACTTTCATAGACTGATGAACAAGGACCCCCAGATTCCATTGTACTTCCCCTTTTCCCAATTTGACGCCATTTAGATAGTAATCTGCCTTCCTGTTTTTGCTACCGAAGTGGATAACCTCACATTTATCCGCAATAAACTTCATCTGCCCACTCTCCCAACCTGTCCAAGTCACCCTGCATTCTCATAGCATCCTCCTCACAGTTCACACTGCCACCCAGCTTTGTGTCATCTGCAAATTTGCTAATGTTACTTTGGATCCCTTCATCCAAATCGTTGATGTACATTGTAAATAGCTGTGGGCCCTGCACCGAGCCTTGCGGTAACCCACTAGTCACTACCTGCCATTCTGAAAGAGACCTGTTAATCCCTACTCTTTGTTTCCTGTCTGCCAACCACTTCTCTATCCATGTCAGCACTGCCCCCGATACCATGTGCCCTAATTTTGCCCACTAATCTCCTATGTGAGACCTTATCAAATGTCTTATCAAATATAAGTGTAAATTGTCCCTAGTGTGTGTAAGGTGGTGTTAATGTGCAGGGATCGCTGGTCGGTTCGCATTTGGTGGGCGGATGGGCCTGTTTCCGAGCTGTATCTCTAAACTAAACTAAACATTGTCCACTTTGATCTATCGTTGTCATACATTCTCTTTGACACCCTAGCATATCTCTAATTTCCCTCTCTCCTGACTCAGTCTGAAGGAGGATCTTGACCCAAACCCTCACCCATTCCTTCTCTCCAGATATGCTGTCTGTCCCGCCTAGTTACTCCAGCAGTTTGAGTCTATCAAGACTATTTTGTTGGACAAAACCAGGTTTGCGTGGGATGATGAAGAGCAAACAGCCGTGACATTTCAAGGCCACTATGAAATGTCAATTATCCTCTGCAAATGACATCATACTATGATTTTAGCTACTCCTTCTGCTATTGGCACGAAATAAACGACCATTTAACAATTTTCATTTTAAATTAATTTAATTGCAGTACCTTGTTAGTAAAATTTGTAAGTGGCTTTGAGAATCAAATCAGAAAGGAAATACACGCACAATGTTTGAGTGCAAAATATTCGCACAGTGATTCACAAATCAGGATTACAAAATCCTGCTCACATTAAGTGCACTTCGTGAGTAATTGAGCCCTGACTGAATAGATCTATTTTCAGCTTTAATATACATTATGTTATCTGTAAAAGAACCAGCTGAACAAATCATTGGGATCAAACCTGCAACTATCATTGCAACCTCGTTGGAAAGGTACACAGATTTGCCCTGTTCACTGAATTACTACCTAGATGCCATAACTCCAAAACTATTGTTTTAATCATCAGATGAGGCAAAGCATTGACCACAGATTACACTCCATCTCATATTAGCCTATCTGAAGATTGGCAACTTAATTTTTATTTTGTTACAGGTCTGGGCATCACGGTGGTGCAGCGGTAGAGTTGCTGCCTTACAGCACTTTTAGCGGCAGAAACCTGGGTTCGATCCCGACTAGGGGTGCTGCCTGCGCAGGGTTTGTACGTTCTCCCCGCGACCGCTTGGGTTTTCTCCGAGATCTTCAGTTTCTTCCCACACTCCGAAGACGTACATGTTTGTAGGTTAATTGGCTTTGCATAAATGTAAATTGTCCCTAATGTGTAGGAAAGTGTTAATATGCAGGGATCGCTGGTCGGCGCGGACTTGGTGGGCTGAAGGGCTTGTTTCCGCTCTGTATCTAAACTGAACTAAAAAAAAAACTAAAGAAGAAGGGTGCGAAGAAGGGTCTCGACCCGAAACATCACCTGTTCCTTTTCTCCAGAGGTGCTGCCTGACTCGCTGAATTACTCCAGCATTTTGTGTCTATCTTCGGTGTAAACCAGCATCTGCAGTTCCTTCCAATACAAATACATTTTTTTGTTGCCATAAGGATAGGGTCATGTAGAGTAGTTCTGGAACACTTTTATATGCTTTACTTTCTCCTGCATGTATCAAGCAATGATGCGTGACATGGGGGCTTGATTCATATATAAGAAAAAAGGACGGTACTGGTTGGGAAGAATTTGCTCCAATCCCAGGGTGGCGGGACTGACATATGATGAAAGAATGGATCAGCTGGGCTTATAGGAATTTAGAAGGTTGAGAGGGATATCTTGTACAAACATAAAACTAGCATAGAATTGGACAGGCTAGATGCAGGAAAAAAGTTGCAGATGTTGTGGGTGTCCAGAACCAGGGGTCACAGTTTAAGAATAAAGTGTAGGCCAATTAGGACTGAGATGAGGAAAAACTTTTTCACCCAGAGAGTTGTGAATCTGTGGAATTATCTGCCACAGAATGCAGTGGAGGCCAATTCACTCCATGTTTTCAAGAGAGAGTTAGATATAGCTCTTCGAGCTAATGGAATCAAGGGATATGGGGAGAAAGCAGGAACAATGTACTGATTTTGGATGATCAGCCATGATGATTAAATGGTGGTGTAGACACGAAAGGCTGAATGGCCTACTCCTGCAACCATTTTCTGTTTCTATGTTTCTATGTTTCTAATTCCAGCCACATAAACTGTTTCTAGGCAATGGATATTATATCATTCTCTAGCAGTTATGGAAGAAATTGGGACTAACCACAGGTGAAGTGCCGGAAAATTGGAACGTGCCTAATGTTATTTTTTTAGTTAAGAATGGCTGCACGGTATAGTGGCCTCCTCACCTATATCCACCTATCGTGTATGAAGGTAGACAAATCTCTAGTGCCTGATCAGATATATTCGAGGACATTGTGGGAAACTAGAGAGAAAATTGTGGGAGCACTGGTTGAAATTTACGATTCATCCTTAAACACAGGAGTGGCGCCGGAAGACTGGACGGTGGCAAATGTTGTGCCTCTTTTCAAGAAGTGCTGCAGGGAAAATGCTGGGAACGATAGGACGGTGAGCTTAACATCTGTAGTTGGAAAGTTACCAGAGATATTCTGAGGGATAGGTTATACAGGCATTTGGATGGGCCGTAGGGATAGTCAACATGGTTCTGAACGTGGGAGGTCGTGTCTCATAAATCTGTTTGATATTTTTTGAAGATGTGACCAAAAAGGGCGGTGAGGGCAGAGCTGTAGATGTTGTGTACATGGACATTTAACAAGGTTCTGCATGGTAAGCTGCTCTGGATGGTTGGATCAAATGGGATCCAAGCAGAGATAGCTGAATGGATAGCAAATTGATTCCATGGAAGAAAGCAGAGGGTGATGCTGGAAGGTTGCTTCTCGGACTGGAGGTTTGTGACTAGTGGTGGGCATCAGGGTTCGGTGCTGGGCCATTTTGTTGATGATACAAAAGTGAGGAGTTTTGCAGATAGTGAAGATGGTCATGAAAGATTGCAGGAGGATCTGGATCGATTGGCCATGTGGGTGGAGGAATAGTTGAAGGAAATTAATACAGAGAAGTGTGTTGCATTTTGGGATGTTGAACAAGGGCAGGACCTACACAATAAATGGTAGGCCTCTGGGTAGTGTTGTAGAGCAGAAGGATCAAGGAGTACAGACAGGTGCATGGTTCCTTGAAGGTCGAGTCGCATGTGGATAAGATGGTCAAAAGGGTCTTGAGTACTTCAGGGTACTCAAGGATTCATGAGTATTGAGTACAGAAGTTGGGAGGCCATGTTGCAGTTGTATAAGACGTTGGTGAGACCACATTTAGAATATTGTGTTCAGTTCTGGGCACCATGTTATAGGAAAGCTATTGTCAAGCTTGAAGGTGTTCAGAAAAAAATTATGAGGATGTTGCCAGGACCAGAGGGTATGAGCTATAGGGAGAGGTTGAGTAGGCTGGGTCTCTATTTCATGGAGCGCAGGAGGATGAGGAGGTATCTTATAAAGTGAAAAAATCATGAGAGGAATAGATCGGGTAGATGCACAGAGTCTCTTGTCAGAGTGGCCAAAAAAAGCAGCCTACCAGAGGACTGGGAGAAATTCAGAATCCAGCAGAGGAGGACAAAAGGCTTAATTAGGAAAGGGAAAATAGATTACGAAAGGAAACTGGCAGAGAACATAAAAACTGACTGCAAAAGATTTCATAGATAGGTGAAGAGAAAGAAACTAGTTAGAACAAATGTTAGTCCCTTGCAGTCAGAAGCAGGTGAATTGATCATGGGGAATAAGGACATGGCAGACCAATTGAATAACTACTTTGGTTCTGTCTTCACTAAGGAAGACATAAATAATCTGCCGGAAATAACAGTGGACCGGAGGTCAAATAAGATGGCGGAACTGAGTGAAATCCAGGTTAGCCGGGAAGTGGTGTTGGGTAAATTGAATGGATTAAAGGCCGATAAATCCCCAGGGCCAGATGGTCTGCATCCCAGAGCGCTCAAGGAGGTAGCCACGGAAATAGTGGATGCATTAGTGATAATTTTTCAAAACTCCTTAGATTCTGGAGTAGCTCTTGAGCATTGGAGGATAGCTAATGTAACCCCACTTTTTAAAAAAAGGAGGGAGAGAGAAAGCAGGGAATTACAGACCAATTAGTCTAACATCGGTAGTGGGGAAACTGCTAGAGTCAGTTATTAAAGATGGGATAGCAGCGCATTTGGAAAGTGGTGAAATCATTGGACAAAGTCAGCATGGATTTACAAAAGGTAAATCATGTCTGATGAATCTTATAGAATTTTTCGAGGATGTAACTAGTAGAGTGGATAAGGGAGAACCATAAGGGACGTTTTATATCTGGACTTTCAGAAGGCTTTCGACAAGGTCCCACAAAAGAGATTAGTATATAAACTTAAAGCACACGGTATTGGTGGTTCATTATTGATGTGGATAGAGAACTGGCTGGCAAACAGGAAGCAAAGGGTAGGAGTAAACGGGTCCTTTTCAGAATGGCAGGCAGTGAGTAGTGGGGTACCGCAAGGCTCAGTGCTGGGACCCCAGCTATTTACAATATACATTAATAATTTGGACGAGGGAATTGAATGCAACATCATTTGCAGATGACACCAAGCTGGGGGGTATAGTTAGGTGTGAGGAGGATGCTAGGAAGCTGCAGGGTGATTTGGATAGGCTGAGTGAATGCGCAGATGCACGACAGATGCAGTATTATAGTAAGATTAAACGAGAACTTACCAGTTTGAAGTTTGATCTTTATTTTATGAGGAGTTGCGATGAGGGATTTCGTGAAGAACCCGCCAGCATGCATGCGCGACATTCTTCAAAGCAGCGGTGTGGAATCACAGAACCAACAAACAAATAAATGACTTGTATAGTAAGATTGAAGAGACTCTAATTACCAGTTGACTTTATGATCGAGGGTTGGGAGCGGAGGGCATGAAATCCC
Organism: Raja brachyura; assembly: GCA_963514005.1. The sequence goes on from OY740790.1 coordinate 59,483,622, forward strand.
TCATCGCAACTCCTCATAAAATAAAGATCAAACTTCAAACTGGTAAGTTCTCGTTTAATCTTACTATTTCATTTCGGAGTCACGTGAGTGACTTCGTGAAGACTTCAAAGCTCTGTGATTTTATGCCCTGGACAACGTCCATGCTCTCACACACGCCACTATAAGGATGGATAGGAGTAATCAAGTTTCCAGACTGGATGTACTGAAAAATAATAATATTTATTAATTATGACAAAGAAAAAACCCCTCATTGGGGAGTAACTGTATGTTCTTGACCCACATTCAGCACGGCCTCTGCGAACATTACAGGAGTAGCAACAGGTTTGTTGTAAAACTGTTGAAAGGTGGCTTCACTAGCCCATCCCGCTGTGGCAAGAATATGTTCCATGGGCACCTCCATGACCTTAGCCGCCGATGTCGATGCAGCCCTGGTGGAATGGGATTTAAAAACATTAGTGTCAATACCTGCTTCGTTCAAGATGATCCTGAGCCATCTGGAGATTGTCTGTACCGACACTCTATGGTGTGGTTTCTTGTGGCTGATGAGGAGATATTTTTCCATTCCCCTTAAATTCCGCGTCACTTTAATATAGTGGCGGATATAAGTGGCTAAACATAGCCTAGCATCAGCGGGGTATGCTGGAAACACCAGCTGCAGCCCTGTGAATCCAGGTCTATGCTGCTTTAGTAATTCATCAATATAGAAGATTACTTTCTCCTGGGTAGAGACCATTCTGTCAATCTTGATTTTATGAAGCGTCTGTACCCTCTGTGCTGAAGTCAGTGCCAATAACATCACCAACTTCAGGGTGAGTTTGTCCAAATCGAGCCCTGCCATGGGCGACCATGTCCTGAGTAGGGATAATACTCTCCCAATGTCCCAGGTAACATTGTAACGTGGTCTGGGCGGGTTTGAATTAAATATTCCCTGCATCAGTTTGGACACCAGTTTATTGGATCCTACCTCGATATTGAGGTAGAATGATAGCGCACTCCTGGTGCTATTGATGGCACTGTAGCTGAGGTGTTCGTCATGATGTAACCCCGCAAGAAATTCTAGCACATCTGTTATGGTGACGGAGTCATAAGCAATGTTCAAGCGGCCACAGTAGGTTTCCCATTTCCTGATTTGCGTTAAATATTGCCGTCTTGTGGACTCCCTGCATGATGCTCCAATTGTATCCATAGTCCTTGACGAGAGACCATACTGCAGTAATGGTCTGTTTAGAACCTGCAAGCCAGTAATTTCATATGACTGTGGCAGGGATGATGTTCCCCTGAAACAGGGTTCGTCACCAATTGTGGGCAATTTTCTAAGAGGGCCCATGGTTCACTTATCATTCCAAGGACCACTGGATACCATGGCTGTGTAGGCCAGTCGAGTATGATAAGAATGCCTTTAGCAGCATCTGACTGGATTTTCCGCAATACCCGACTGATGAGGCAAAATGGAGGAAATGCGTAGAAAAACCATTTCCCCCAGTCTAGCGAGAAAGCGTCCATCGCCATTGCCCCAGGATCTGGTTCCCATGATACATATGTTGGTACTTGATGGTTTAACCGCGAAAATGTCAATATCCGGTTTACCAAATTTGGCTGTAATTTTGGCGAATATTTGGGGATTTAACATCCACTCTATGTTGTCATTAAATTTCCGTGACCTGGTGTCCGCCACTGTATTGAGCTTACCTGGTAGGTAGGTAGCTGAGATCCAAATATTGCGTTGTATGCACCAGAGCCAAATTGTATTAGCCAATTCATCACATGAAATTGACCTGGTACCGCCCATATGATTTAGATATGCCACCGCAGTGGTATTGTCTATCTGGAGACAGACATGAGTGTCAGTAATGTTTGAACAATAAGCTCTAAGTCCGTGGAATGCCCCCAGCATCTCCAAATAATTTATTCCTTGTGCTAACAAAAGGGTAGATTCAAGTGAGTCCCATCTTCCCCCACAACTGGTGTTGTTGTCCGTAGCTCCCCAGCCATGGGAGCTTGTGTCTGTTTGTAAGTACACCAACGGACGAGGCACAATGATGGGTTTGAATGAGTTACGGATATTATCAATCCACCATTGTAACTCAGTTTTTGCCTTGAATGGCAGCTGCATGGGTCTATCAAAATGTCCAGCATTTAATTTTAATGCTGAAATCTTGGATCTTTGCAAATTTTGATAATGTAAAGGTCCGAATTGAGCAGCTGGAAAAGCTGCTACCATTTTCCCAATTACCTTGGCAGCTTGTCTAATTGATGGTATACTGGCGCAGACCAGACTATTACATGCTTCAATGATATCCCCAACTTTGTTATTTGGTATGGTGGTAATCATTCGATTGGAATCAATCGTAAATCCCAGATAGTCCATGACCTGTGAAGGACAGAACTTTGATTTATCTGGATGGATAATAAATCCCATTTTTTGAAATAATTTCACAGTGGCTGTAACTGCCAAATTTGCTGATTCCAATGTATTCCCGATGATAAGGATATCATCTAGGTAAGCCATAACTGTATGGTTTTGTCTCCTTAGTGTTGCTAACACTGGCTTAAGGAATTTAGTAAACAATCTGGGGGCTGTGGTAAGCCCATTGGGCAAAGCTCTGTATTGCCAAAGTTGATCCATCCAGGTAAATTTTAAGAACTTCCTATGATGTTTCTGAATGGATACCGAATAGTATGCATCTTTTAAATCAATGCAGGCCATGAAGCAGCCCTTGGAAGCCAAAGATTTGGCTGTCTCAAACGTGTCCATTTTGAAATGGGTATATTTTACAAAAGTATTCAAATGGGTTAGATCTATGATAATCCGACATCCACCGTCTTTTTTGTTTTTTGTGAAAATGTTAGATACAAATTCAATTGGTTCGTGGATAGTTCTTTCTATCACTCCTTTTTCTTGTAAACTCAAGATTTCAGCATAGCCTTCTGCTACTTCCTTATTGGAAAGTGCAAATTTGCGATTCGGCATATGCTGAGGTGGAGGAAGTTGACCATTTATAAACTCAATCTCATGGCCTTGAATACTTTGTAAAATAAACTCATCTGAGGTGATGGTATCCCATGCCTCCTTCAAAAACCGTAATCTCCCTCCAACACGTGAGGTTAGACATGCAAGTGCATGAAATCCAGACCGCCTTACCTCCATGGCTATCGGCGGTCCCTGGCATGTTTGGTGGGACGTGGAGGTGCTGGGTTGGGCTGGTGATGCGGTTGCCGCATCTTCCATGCTGGCCGCTGCGGGCCTTGCCCTAAAAAAGGCCTCTGTTGGATTTGCTGGTATTGTGGAGGCGCCGGTATGTAGGTCCTTGCTGGCCTTTCGGTTTGACCTCTTGGCCTGCAATATGGCGTTTTTCTGGCCATTTGTCTGGTCGAGATGTGCGACCTCATAAGACCCACTGTCTTGGCATGGTCGTCTAGATCCTTGACCTGCTTTGGTAGGTCTTCCCCGAATAGTTGTCTGGGTGGTGGCGTTGGAGATGCTCTGCACAGCCCCGCGAATTTGGGATTAAGAGTGGGCTTGATAGTGCTTTTTCGAAACGCATTTATTTCATACTGCGTGTTGCACAATAATGCAAGAGCGTCCTCTTGTTTGGTGTTTAGATCCATCCCATCCACCGATTTCGCAAAAGCGGTAATCCCAGACGTGAGCAGTTTTAGGATTTTTTGTAATTTGATCTCCTGTGCTCTTATGCCCGGGTTTATATTGCCCCAAATAGGCATATTTACTATAGGTACGTTGAGTGAGTTACAATTACTTGGTGCTTTGTACCTATTCATGGCCTCCGCAAGGACCTGATCCTGTAATTGGTGATTGGTGAGGAAGTCAATGGTAGCGGCCAGTTTTGGTTTGAGAGGTTGCCCTGATGATTTGGGTAACGCAAACTTGGCTGCCACGTCCAGAAGTTCTTCCTGAGGGACCTCAGGTGTTGCCGGCTCATGTACCAAGATATCCTCTTCTTCTACTGACTTCCTCATGCTACCCATTGACGATGGGGATATATCCAAGAGTACCCTGGAACTGGACATTCCCTGCCATTGACTTTGCTGCAGGATCCGTTCCATCATCGTCTCCATTTGTTCGATGCGTCCTTCATCGTCAGTGTATGGGAGGTTAGAGTTCTCATGCCCGAAGGAACTTCTGAGGCTCCTATCATTGGCCCGTACCTCGTCGAGGTAATCTCGGTGCCGTGATGAAAAGTCGCTGCTAGCCACCTCAGCGTAACTGCACGACTCCCGCGCGGATCTGCTCGTTCGCCTCCTTTTTGATGATCTAGGTCCGCTTGCCTCAAAGGCCATATACGGTGATAAGTCAGAACCTGCCGCCGCAGCGTGGTGACCCGACATCCGCACGGGCTTGCCGCCTGTCCTTCTCCTGGACTCAGGCGACGTACGGTCCCGTCCTGCCATGAATGGGGAAAGCGGTGACCGTGGTGAGACTCCACCTGCATGGCTCCTCCTGGCTCTGCTAGGTGGTGAGTCTACACTGGCCCTTCCTGGTCTGCCAGTGGACTCGGGTCTCAGTGAACCACCAGCCCGCAATCTAGAGGTCTCTGGTGAGTGTTCTGCCCTGAAAGGGCTATACTGTTGAGCTCTATCCCTGGCTCTTCCACGAGGGCTCGGGGAGAAGGGCCGTGCAGCAGCATGTGAAACCCGTTTGCTCATATCAGCTAACGATTCTCTCCCTGTTGGAGATAGAGAAATGGAGTCAGGGTCCACCTGCTCCGGCGCCGTTCCCACTTGCTGCTCTTCGGGATCCCCGCTCGTACACAGCTGTGTCGGTGGGTCGGGTCCTGTAGTCACAGGGCTCCCCGACTTTTGTGCCTTTTTCCCGGCCCGTCTAGCGGGTGCTGCCGTTGAAGAGAGCTCCGGGAATAATGGCCGACGACTCCTTTCGGAGGTCCTGCGGCCTGTACTCCTTTTATCCATATCCCTGTTGAAGAAACACAGTTCAAACACCAGGGACAACCAACTCAAGGTTGCCTCTACTTACCTGAGCGGTCCTTAAGAAGGGCTGGTGGTGAGCCGCGCTCCACCTCCAGCCGTCGACTGCAAATGCAAGCGACGATATGTCGCGCATGCGTGCTGGCGGGTTCTTCATGAAATCACTCACGTGACTCCGAAATGAAATGTGGATGAATGTGAGGTTATCCACCTTGGTGGCAAAAACATGAGGGTAGACTTTTATCTGAATGGTGGCAGATTAGAAAAAGGGGAGATGCAACAAGACCTGGGTGTCATGTTACACCAGTCATTGAAAGTAGGCATGCAGGTGCAGCAGGCAGTGAAGCAAGCAAATGGTCTGTTAGCATTCATAGCGAAAGGATTTGAGTATAGGAGCAGGGAGGTTATACTGCAGTTGTACAGGGTTTTGGTGAGATCACACCCGAAGTATTGAGTACAGTTTTGGTCTCCAAATCTGAGGAAAGACATTCTTGCCATAGAGGGGGTTTAGAGAACCAGACTGATTCCTGGGATGTCGGGACTTTCATATGAAGAAAGATTGGATAGACTTTGCTTGTACTCTCTGGAATTTAGAAGAATGAGGGGGGATCTTATAGAAACTTACAAAATTCTTAAGGGGTTGGACAAGCTAGATGCAGGAAGATTGTTCCTGATGTTGGGGGAGTCCAGAACAAAGGGTCACAGTCTAAGGATAAGCGGGAATTCCTTTTGGACCAAAATGAGGAAAACATTCTTTACACAGAGAGTGGTGAGTCTCTGGAATTTCATTTCGGAGTCACGTGAGTGACTTCGTGAAGAGCCCGCCGGCGCGCATGCTCGACATATCGTCGTACCGCGTTGCTGCGACGGCTGGCGGTGGAGCGCGCTCCTCGCCAGCCCTTCAGAAGGGGCCACGGAGGTAAGTATCCTACCTTTAGTTGGTGGTCCTTGTTGTGGGTTTTGTCTTGCAGCAAGGACATGGATGGGAGTTCCAAGGGCCGGAGGACGTCAGGACGAGTTCGCCGGTCAACAGTTCCGGGGCCTTTACCATCGGCAGTACCTGCAACGCAGGCCGGGACTCAGGCGGAGATGTGGGTAAGCCCTGTGTTTACAGGTCTGGATCCGCCAGCACACCACAGCTCGGAGGAGTTCGACGAGGAGGAGTGTTGTGTGCCGCCAGAGCAGGGGGACCCTGCCATGGCAGTCAGGTCGTCAGCGGGCTCGCTGGCGACCTCGAGCTGGGTGCGTGCGGCTGCACGGCCCGTTCCACTCAGCCCTCCGAGTAGGGGAAGGGCAGCAGCCCAGAAGCCTAACCCTGCCTGGGCTAAGGCATTGCCTGACACGGAGGAGCGGTCAGGTTCCAGGGCGAGACCCGGGGTGGCTGTGAGGTCCAGCCGGCACACCCCGACTCTCGACGCCGGGACGGGTCAGTTGAGTCGGGTCTCGTCACGGTCGCCGAGCCCCCCATGGATGGGTGGGCGAGACCATGCGTCGGCAAAGTCCACGATGTGGGCAGCCGGCAAGCCTGCGCGGGCTTCAGGCAGCCATGCTTCGGCTGGTGCCGACACCACGCCGCAAGTGCCCTTAGTGGCAGCGGCTTCAGCTCCCGCTAAACGGAGGCGGTTGAACACGCCCGCGCGGGAATCGCGCAGTTTCGCCTCGGCGGCTGTTAGCGACAACTACCGGCACCGGCTGGGCCTCGATGAGGTGCGGGCCGATGATAGGAGCCCGGTTTCTTTTCAGAGCCGGAGGACTCCGACCACCTGAGTGTTCAGGGTGAAGGGCGTATTGACCGTATGGAGTGGCTGCTGGAGCTCCTGCTTCAACGTCAACTACAGCAGGGCAGCAACAGGCACTGGGCGTCGTCACCAGCCTCTACCATCAGCCTGGAGCAGCAGGAGGAGGAGGTTTTGGTGGATTCCATACCACCTCCGTTGGAGGTGCCAGCGGAGGATCTTCTGGATGTGGCGACCAAATTGCGGCCCCACATTCATCTGGACTTCCTTTAAACGCAAAGCTGGCAGCCACTGTGGACTTTCTTAACAACCAGCAACTACAGGAAGAAGTCCTCATTCAGGCAATGAGCCGTCACAAGGCTCCATCCAATTGCAACTCCCTCAACGTGCCTGTGGTCAATACGCCGATATGGGGCAACATCAGTGCGGCTATCCGTCAACAAGAGGTAAAATTGCAGCGGATCCTGAAGCTCCTCACGGCCGGTATTACCGCCTTTGCGCGGTCGGTGGACGGGAACGAACTGAATTTGGACCAGGGAGATGCTCTGGCCCTCCTGTGCGCGACCCAGCACGAAATCAACGGGTTTCGCAAAACCAGCATCCGCCCAGCGCTCAATCCGAAGTTTGCAGGATTGTGCAAACCACCGCCGCCGCCCCCGCCCCGTCAGCTCTTTGGGGAGGACCTCTCGAAGAGAGTCAAAGAGCTTGATGAACAAGCCAAAACGGTGGAGATCATGCGCTCTCAGAGTGCCCCCGCACCGTCAGGCTCAAATCTCCATACATTCGATCACGAGGGTCTGCTAGTACCTCGACGAGGACCCACCCTCAAGCTCCACAACGACAGCAACATCAGACCCAGCACCAGGGGTCTTTTTTAGGACAGGGTCGGCAGAGACCCTGGTGGAAAACGAAGACGCCGCGCCCTCAAGCCAACCCAGCACCTCCACGTCCACCCACGCGTGTCAAGGACCGCCGGTAACCACGGGGGTGAGGGGGTCTGGTTCTCTCTTTTCTCTTTGTTTAACTTCACATGTTGGTGGTCGCCTTCGGTTGTTTTTGGGTGCATGGGGTAATTTTACTGGTGACGAGTATGTGTTGCAGAATATTCAGGGGCATAAAATTGAGTTTATTAATAGCGACATTCCTCCATCCCAGCACATGCCCGCTCGAACATTTAAATTATCTGCTGCAGAACAGACAGCAGGCTACAAGGAACTTTTAAGTCTTGAGCAGAAGGGAGTGATTGAGAGAGCGGTGCATGAGCCAGTTGAATTTGTTTCGAATATATTCACCAGACCTAAGAAGGATGGAGGTTGTCGTGTCATTATTGATCTGACCCGTTTGAATACTTTTGTAACATATACTCATTTTAAAATGGATACGTTTGAAACAGCCAAATCATTGATTTCTCATGGTTGCTTTATGGCATGCATCGATTTGAAAGACGCATATTATTCAGTATCCATCCAGAAATACGACAGAAGGTTTTTGAAATTCATCTGGATGGGGCAACTCTGGCAGTACAAGGCTTTGCCTAATGGGCTCACCACAGCCCTAGATTGTTCACTAAATTAGTGAAACCAATTATGGCTTATTTGAGACAACGACACCATATAGTTATGGCCTACTTAGATGATATCTTAATTGTGGGCCACACCCTGGAATTGGCTGAACAGGGTGTTGCAGCTGCTGTCAATATATTTCAACAATTAGGGTTTATTGTCCATCCAGAGAAATCAAAGTTCTGCCCTGCCCAGGTGATTAATTACCTAGGGTTCACGGTGAACTCTATGAGCATAAGGGTTACCATTCCAATTAACAAGATTGAGGAGGTTACCCAGGTGTGTCTAGATTTAATCCGCACCAATATACCATCGATTCGGCATTCAGCTACAATAATTGGGAAGCTTGTAGCTTTGTTTCCGGCAGCGCGATATGGACCTTTGCAATATCAGAATTTGCAAAGAGCTAAAATTGCTGCGTTAAAACAGAACGCTGGTCATTATGATCGGTCCATGCAGCTGCCGCCCGAAGCGATAAATGAGTTGCAATGGTGGGTGTGTCACATTAACAGCTCATTCAAGCCTATCAGGGAGGCTAATCCGGTGGTATATTTGCAGACTGATGCAAGCTCCAATGGCTGGGGAGCCACGGATAATTGCTCTAGTTGTGGGGGCAGATGGGACACCCTTGAATCGACGATGTTGTTGACTCAAGGGATTAACTATTTGGAGTTGCTGGCAGCATTCCACGGACTTCGTGCGTATTGTTCCAAGCTTGTTGGAGCACATGTCCGTCTCCAAATAGACAACACCACAGCAGTGGCATACTTAAACCATATGGGTGGTACCAGGTCAGTTTTGTGTGACAAATTGGCTAACTCAATTTGGCTCTGGTGTGTTCAAAGAGACATTTGGATTTCAGCTACCTATTTGCCAGGTGAGCTTAATACTGTGGCGGACACCAGGTCACGCAAATTTAATGACAATATTGAATGGATGTTGCATCCTGAGACTTTTTCTAAAGTCACAGCCAAATTTGGTAAACCGGACATTGACCTTTTTGCGTCACGGTTCAACCATCAGGTACCAACCTACGTTTCATGGGGACCAGATCCTGGGGCAATAGCGCTAGATGCATTCTCGCTGGACTGGGGAATTGGTTTTTCTATGCCTTCCCCCCGTTTTGCCTCATCAGTCGGGTATTGCGAAAGATTCAGGCAGATGCTGCCAAGGGCATCCTTATTATACCCGACTGGCCCACACAGCCTTGGTATCCGGTGGTCTTTGACATGCTCAACGAACCTTGGGTCCTTTTGAAGGGTTGCCCACAATTGGTTACTCACCCTGTCTCAGGGGAGCCACATCCCTGCCACGGCTATTTAAATCTGTTGGCTTGCAGGTTCTGAACAGGCCGTTAGTCCAATACGGCCTCTCGGCTCGGACCATGGATACCATCGGGGCGTCGTGTCGAGAGTCCACAAGGCGAAGATACCGCTCGCATATTAAGAAGTGGGAAGCCTACTGCAGCCGCTCTCGCATCACGTACGATGACGTGACAATAACCGACGTCCTGGAATTCCTCGCGGGGTTGCACCATGATGAACACTTAAGTTACAGTGCCATCAACAGCGCCAGAAGTGCGCTATCATTCTACCTCAATATTGGGGTAGGATCCAACAGGCTAGTGTCCAGACTCATGCGGGGTATATTCAATATGAATCCGCCTACACCACGCTATAATATCACCTGGGATGTCAGGGACGTATTAACCCTGCTCAGGACGTGGTCTCCCATGGAAGGGCTCCAACTGGACCAACTCACCATGAAGCTGGTGATGTTACTAGCGCTGACTTCAGCTCAGAGGGTACAGACACTACACAAACTTCGTGTCGACAGAATGACTTCTACCCCTACAGAAGTAGTCTTTTTCATTGACGAGCTACTAAAGCAGCATAGACCTGGGTGCACAGGGCTGCAGCTGAAGTTCCCGGCATACCCCGCAGATGCTAGGCTATGTTTAGCCTCACATATCCGCCACTATGTCAAGGTGACGGCACGCATCAGAGGAATGGAGAGATACCTGCTTGTCACTCATAAGAGACCTCATCATCGAGTGACAGTCCAGACGATATCCAGGTGGCTTCGAGTCGTCTTGGGTAAGTCAGATATCGACACTAATGTGTTCAAGTCTCATTCCACCAGGGCTGCATCGACGTCAGCGGCGAGGGTCATGGAGGTGCCCATGGACCAAATTCTCGCCACAGCAGGATGGGCTAATGAAGCTGTGTTCCAGCATTTTTATAACAAGCCTGTTGCTGCTCCTCTACAGTTCGCAGAAGCCGTGCTGAATGCAGGTCAAGAACGTGGAGATGTCCCCGCATGAGGGGTTTTTGATTTGTTATTAATAACTCTGCTCTTGTTTTGCAGTATGAACTGTTGAGCAAGTTTGTTCCTCCCATCCATCCCTGGTAGTGGTGTGTCAGCATGGACGTGGTCCAGGGCGTGTAATCACAGAAGCTTTGAAGTCTTCACGAAGTCACTCGCGTGACTCCGAAATGAAATAGTAAGATTGAACGAGAACTTACCAGTTCGAAGGTTGATCTTTATTTTATGAGGAGTCGAAGTGAGGGATTTCGTGCCCTCCTCGCCCAACCCTCAATCACCTTCATCTGGTAATCTTAGTCACTTCAATCTTACTATGCGAAGTCATTTCTTTTGTTGGTTTCTGTGATTCCACGCCGCTACTTTGAAGTATGTCGAGCATGCGCGCCGGCGGGCTCTTCACGAAATCCCTCACTTCGACTCCTCATAAAATAAAGATCAACCTTCGAACTGGTAAGTTCTCGTTCAATCTTACTATTCTCTGCCACAGAAGGTCATTGAGGCCAGTTCATTGGCTATATTTAAGAGGGAGTTGGATGTGGCTCTAGTGGCTAAATGGATCAGGGGGTATGGAGAGAAGGCAGGTATGGGATACTGAGTTGGATGATCAGCCATGATCATATTGAATGGCGGTGAAGGCTCGAAGGGCCGAATGGCCTACTCCTGCACCTATTTTTCTATGTTTCTATGTTACTATGAGTGGGGGAATCGAGGACCCGAGGTGAAGGTAAAGAGGAAAAAATTTAATAGGAATCCAAGGGGTAACTTTTTCACACAATGTGTGGTTGGTGTATGGAACAAGCTGTCATGGGACGTAGTTGAGGCTGGGACTATCCCATTGTTTAAGAAACAGTTAGACAGGTACATGGGTGGGACAGGTTTGGAGGGATATGGACCAAGCGCAGGCAAGTGGGACTAGTGTAGATGGGACATGTTGTTGGTGTGGGCAAGTCAGGCCGAAGAGCTTGTTTCCACACTGTATCACTCTATAACTCTATGACTCTATCACTGACCAAGCTTTAACCAGCACCCACCTATCTTTTACAGCTTTCTTCTATCAACTCCATTCAGTCTGAAGAACGGTTATGACCCTAAACATTTGCTGTCTATTCTATTCTCAGATTTTACCTGAGCAGCTGAGTTCCTCCAGCACTTAGCTATTCCTGATTTTATTTTTCATAAGCTTACGATGTGAATCATACAGTTGGATTCATAGGGCAGATCATGCAAAGTATATTGGTCATCCCATATGGGCCGAATAGTCACTTTCTATGCTGCAATTTCTACATTGCTGCAAGAGTTAACTTGATGTCGGGTTATGTCCATTGCTGATGCATGCAGAAAGATTATTATCCAATCTGTTGTCTTTTAACTAACCTCAGAACATTTAATGCTGGTACAAAGTGTCAAAGGAAATGTATATTACATTTATCAGAAATGACATCCTTAATTTAGAGGGCAACAAACACTCCAAAAAGATGTAAATTAATAAGAAAAAGAAATAGTACTGAGCAGAAAAGAGAAATGGGTAACAGTTGGACCATAAAATACTCTGGTTATAATGGAATTGCAAGGAACTGCAAAATAAATTACATTTTATACCTCAGATGACATTATTATGACATCGGAGCAAACCTTGGAGATCGAGTGGACAATATGGAAACCACAGTAATTAGGACCAGTTATGTTTCATTAGAACTGGAAACCAACCTGACACAATGACAGATAGACTCTTTTAAAAAGCGGTCATATATTCTGCACGCTGCTGGAAGTTACGGTTAGAAATATTACACTTCCCTTGTGTATAGATTGCACAGTTCTCCAGATATTACCGCTTTCTACCCCATATACAGAGCCTAGCATCCTCGTGGATGGACAGCGGCTCTCAGCAATGGACATGTTCATGTACCTTGGCCTTCAAGCTTTCAGCAGAATGAAGAGTAAAGTGTGGGGAGAAAGAGGAATCAGACTGAAGACCAAGCTGAAGGTGGAGGTACTGTGCTGTTGTCTTACCACCATGCTCTGTGCTTACAAGACACGGGTTGTCAGAGGGTAGTTAATCTGTGGAACTCATTGCCGCAGAGGGCTGTGGAGGCCAAGTCAGTGGATATTTTTAAGGCAGAGGTAGACAGATTCTTAATTAGAACGGGTGTCAAGGGTTATGGTGAGAAAGCAAGAAAATGGGATTAGGAGGCAGAGATCAGCTATGACTGAATGGCAGAGTAGACTTGATGGGGAGAATAGCCTAATTCTACTCCTATAACTTGTGATCTTGTGACAGACTAAACATTTCCGCACACCCTCTCTATGTGGCATACTTTGCATCAAGTGGCAGGACAAGAGTACGAATGCACAGACCCTGTCCCAAACAAACCTCCCCAGCATTCACACATTGTTTGAAAGAAGCACAGATCAGATGAGTAGGCCATGCTCGAAGAATGACTGATGACAGAATGCCAATGCAGCTACTTTATGGAGAGCTGACTGAGGGCAAACGATCATGTGGTGGACAGAAAAAGAGATTCAAATTCTTTTTCAGATCATCCTTGAAGAGTTTTTCCATTTAAAAGTCCACCAAAAAGATAGAAAGCACTCCATAAATGACAAAATGTTTGTAAGTGGGATAAAATAACAAATTTCACTACTTTCAACAATGCACATAATCATTATTACATTGACTATGTCGTCTTTTCAAATATTAGCCTCAGGAGGGTTTTATTATGGTTCTATTAGTACTTATTGGAGAGCGATATAACTTCCTTTAATATTTCTTTTCCAGATCAATTCTGCACAGTCATTGTGATCTCTGGAGTTTCACAGAGCAGGGCAATCAGTTTCCTAGCCACAATTTCTTATGAGCTCTGTTTTTTTGCCAGAGTTTGAATTAAGCACAGTTTACATAGTCATCAGAGGGACATTTTGCCGTTGGGAACGCATCACCTAATATTTGCGTAGATGGAAATAAATTGTGAAGTGTTATTTTTCCCCTTTGATGTTTCATTGCTATTTGGGAAGACTTAAAGGCTTCTGGGAAGATCACTGGGGAAGCTGTGATCAGTGATTTATTAATAGATGAAAGATGGGAAGTCATATGAGACAAACCTTACAGGAAGACCACCGGAACATTGCTAACTTTCTGAGAAGTCCCCATTGACCATGACTCCGCCACTGAAAATCGTGATATCACTTCCCAGATTGCCATTGACCTCATTGTCTCGAAAGAGCTGTGCAGCACAGTTTCTAACTTTATTATCTCCTATTCAGGTCCCTTGCCTCCCACTTTATTCTGGTACCAATAACACTAATCTCAGCCAAAGTGGAAAATGTCATTGTTTTCAATCTTTACTTCCCCATCACATAGTCCATCTTCTGCAACACCCTCTCTCGCTGCTCCCCCTCTGTGATTCATCCTGCTCTCTGACTCTAAGACCAAGTTCCCTTTCCCCTGCCTCTCAGTCTGAAGAAGGGTCTTGACATGAACCATCATCTATTCCTTTTCTCCAAAGATGCTGTCTGACCCGCTGAGTTACCCCAGCTTTTTGTGTCTATCTCCAATTATTCCTTTCAGCTACTTCACTCGGCGTCTAACGGCCTTATAGTAGAAGCTAGTTGACAACGTTTCAGCATAAAAGAATGCCAGAGAGCCACTGATTCTCACCTTCAATACGCCCCCTTACCCCTTCTCTCTTCTAAAGATGGTCCAATGGTTCAATAGTGCTTTATTTGACGCATATGCAACTGCACAGTGAAATTCATTTTGCATATTTACACATGCGGGTGCCGCCATTATCCAAAGACCAAAGTCCGTTCAGCCCGTGCGGCCGATATATTGGAGCAGCTTCCGCGAATTATCGCCCTCACCCTCTCCTTGCCTGTCCATCTTTGTATCCTGTTTTCCATTGTATATTGCACAATTCTATTGTTATATTCACAGTTTTTCCAACATCATTGTAACGATCCCTAGGATGGGCGTTACCATCCAGGAGTTTGCTAATTTGAAAAAGCCCCCTCCTCCCTGGTGTTTATAAAAATTGGATCATTGAAAAGACATCTTGGGTTATTGGGAAGTCCACCAGTTGGGAAAGATTCAGAGCCATTCTGCTTGGCAGCAACTTTTTATAAGAGGAAATAATGAAAATTCTCACCAAAGTACGTGGCATTGTCTTTCAGTAGGAATGAACTGCCTACTTGAGAATTTGGGTGACCATACTTGAGGGTGGCATGGTGGCGCAGCGGTAGAGCCGCTGCCTTACAGCGGCAGAGAGCCATGTTTGATTCTGACTACGGGTTCTGTCTGTACGGCGTTTGCTCACTCGCCTCGTGACCGGCGAGGGTTTTCTCCGGGTGCTCAGGTTTCCTCCCACGTCCCAAAGATGTACTGGTGTGTACGTTAATTGGCCTCTGTAAAATTGTCCTCAGCATTTAGGATAGAACTAGTGTACGGGTGACTGATGGTTGGCACGGACTTGCTGGGCCGAAGGGCCTGTTTCCACGCTGTACGTCTAAATTCTAATATAAAGTCTAAAGTCTAAATTTGGCAGAAGCAGTGGCCTGGAATGAGCCTTTTGCAATGAAGCTTAACCTTTAGTGCTCTTAACTGTGACAGGAAGCGTTTCCCTGGTGCTTGATGTAAGTCAGGCTGTCGCATGAGATATAGAAATAGCAGCAAAGAGGTTCCGAAAGAGAAGACTCCTCTGCCATGCATTGTTAGAAGTGGCATTATCCAGGTATGGGTCCTGACACACTGCTGGGTGCACATATATTGACGGAGATATTTCTGCATCAGCAAATAAATGAGCAGAGTGAAAGACCTTCCTCATTACACTCATACAATTGCATGGGAACTGACATTGCAGAACTCTTTCTCCTAAGTGATTGATTGCTAAAAAAAAAATAAGTTAGAGAAATTGCTAAATGATGCCAGGCTTACAAAGCATAATTTTAAAATGCAGCTTGCCAAAACAACACGGACTGCTTTCAAGCTTAGCATCAATCGCCCAGCGGGGTGGGCCGTCAGCAGCTCCCGGTGAGCATCACGGTGTTGTCCAAGCAAGGACCCGGTGGCGGGTGGCGGCTGCCGAGGACGGATCCGCGTGTATGCCGGAGGTCGGTCGAGGCCGCACCGTCGAGAGAACAAAGAGGGACCCGGCGTGGGGGACTGGCGAATACAAAGAAGGACTCAGAGTTGGGGGGGTACATGATCACCATAGGGACCATTTTCCTTTATTTGCTTACATTAATGAGGACACTGATAATGTTCTTGTAAAAGCTCAAACCAAAGATTGTAAAATGTAGATGCATTATAAAACTGGGCTCCAAATTTTATAATCTGCACCCATGAAGATGTCAGGAAATTTGAAAACCTGTTATTTTTGTGCAATTCTCCTTATTTCCATTTGTAATGGCAAATTTCCTACCTTTCCAGTACCTCTTTTCCCGTTGCCGTTACTACACAGTAGTAGGAGTGATCTTACGCAGACCTAATAGAACAAATCTTCCAGTCGTTATTGGTTGTTTATTGAAGCAGTTGAACAAACAAAGAGATGAATGTACCAGGCTTTCCTAATTCTGCATGCAAGTTGTAGCTGGCAGCTCTGTCCAATTGTCTTACGTACATAACAAAACAATTACCAATAAACATTACAAGGGGTTATAAAAACTTTACACATTTTCAAAAAAAAAGGTATGTACCATGTATTGGTATTTAATTTTCCTTAGTGATTCTTCAATCTTCTTTTCCTTCTTCTTATTCTTATCTTAAGAATCCAAGCTACAGCAGTCTTCAGATTCCTCCATTATGAGACGTAGGCGATCAGAGAATTTGTAGGGTTCAATGGATTTTTGACAATGACGTTCATTTGCAGACTCCAAATGAAGTTTTGGCCATTCTCTGTTTGGCTTACAGAGAAACTCTGGTCCCTTGATCCATCTCTTACAGCTTAAGAAGCGGTCTGCTGTTGGTCCTCCAGAGGCTTAATCCGCAGGATTTTCCTTTGTGCCCACATATCTCCATTGTGATACATCAGTAGCATCCCTTACAAAAGAGATCCTGTTTGCTACAAATGTTTGGATGCGTTTGGTTTTGTTGTTGATGTACTTGAGCACTGTTGTGCTATCGGTCCAGAAGATGGATTTGTCCAGTTGAAGCTGTCATTATTTTTGCAGCATTGTGTCAACTCTGACAGCTAGGACTGCAGCTGTAAGCTCCATTCTGGGAATCATGATTTGCTTTAATGGTGTCACTCTGGATTTTCCCATTATGTATGCAACATGCATTTCTTTGTTATCGTCTTCCAGTCTTAGATATGAAACAGTACCGTAGCCACTTTTGCTGGCATTTGAAAAGTGGTGCAGCTGTGCATATCTGATTTGACCAAAGATTGCAGGCTTCATGCACCAGTCCACCTTAAATTCCGCCATTTTGTTGAGATCTGCTAACCATCCTATCCATCGCTGAGAGAAGGTTTGGGGTATGTTTTCATCCCATCTGAGTCTTTTCTTACAGTTCCCGCATAATCAGCTTGGCTAACAGAGTAAATGGTGATAGAAATCCTAAAGGGTTCTATATAGCGCCGACCATGGACAAGATGCCCCGTCGTTCCTGTGCAGTATTTCTGAACTTGAACACATCTGTTTCAATGCACCAGTGCAATCCCATTGTTCTTTCCATAGGCAGATTGTCTTTGTCCAAGTCCAACTCCCTGGTCTCCTTGGTTCTGTTTTCTTGTGGAATGGATGCCAATACAGCACGGCTGTTGCTGATCCACTTTGTAAGCATTAATCTTCCCATTTGGCAGCGGGAAGTCAGGTCTCTTGCCATTTGAACTGCTTCCTGTTCGGAAGGCATGGATTTTAAACAATCATCTACGTAGAAGTTGTTCTTTACTGTGTTTGTCACCTCTGCTGGAAAGTGAGCTTTGTTGGCTTCAGCGGTCTTCCTTAATGCAAAGTTTGCACAACTTGATGACGACACAGCTCCAAAAAGATATACCTTCATACGGTATTCAACAAGATCTTGCTGCACATCACCCTCGGGCCACCACAGGAATCGTAGATAATCAATATGCTATTCTGATACCTTGACCCGATGAAACATTGCTTTGATATCAGCCATCAAAGCAACCGGTTGGTAAGGAGTGAGTTGGTAAGGTCTGGACCTGTTGGCAGTTAAGTGATGTTCCTTTGAAGAATGCTCCACAGTCAAAGACCACCTTTCAGATTCCTTTCCTTGAGTGATACACCCCGTGATGAGGGATGTACCAGAGTTCTCCATCACTTCGATTCAGCTGGTCCACTGCTACCATTTCAGCCTAACCATTGTCAATCATTTCTGTGACGAAAGATGTATATTCATCATGAAATTTCTTATTCTTGCCGAACCTGCATTTCAGATTCTGGATGAGCTGCTCTGCAATGCAACAGTTATTTGCAATGCTGACACCTTCTTGGTTGAAAGGTAAATATAGACACTAGTGTCCATCTGTCATCTTTGCTGAGTGATTCATGATATCCAAGAATTTTACCTCATCTCTGGACATTCCTTCTGCTTCCTTGCTGGTTCTTCCATTGAAGTTGTGATTTTATTACTTGTCCAGTAGCTTCTCTGGGTTTACAATGGATATTCAATTGACAGCAGCAGCAGGGAAACCATTTTCATCCCTGTTGTCGTTGTCTCTTCTCGGGAGACCATAAATAACCCACCCCAGTAGGGTCATCACGGCGTATGGTCCATCTCCTTGGCTGTTGACCAGCTTCCAAGGTTCCAATAGCTTTGAAGCATTTGTCCTTATGAGTAGGTCAATGCCAGAGTCTATTTCAGGAATCTTGATATCCTTCAAGTAAAGCCATTGCATCATGTCTTCCTGTCTGGGAATGTTTAACTGAGAAACAGGCATGGTCTTATGTGTGAACGCATCAGACAGTTGAATAAAATCGTTCTTGTCCAGACTTGATATTTCCAAACCTGAGATATGATGACTGACCACAGGCTTCACTTGGTTCATGGTTCTTGGTTCAAGTGAAGATTGGTCCTTTGTCCTGCATCAAGCTTTCTGTGCAAAAGGAAGATGAACTTCCATAATCTAAAAATGCGTATGTTTGCAACACTGTGCCCCCCTTGTGGCTCTTTACCTGTACTGGTACAATGAAGAAGATGCAGGTTTCGTCACCGGTCCCAATATGCCCACGCATATGAGGTGAGAGAACAGCATTACTCACAATTGGCTTCACATTCTGTTCTGTATGCTCCGGCGTCTTCTCTTTGTTCTTTTGTTCAATGTGAAGTATTTCAGGATGATTTTGGCTGCACACAAGTCAAACGACTCTTGCAGTCTTTGCTTATGTGTCCTATTTTCAAACATCCAAAGCAGACTTCCTTCTCCTTCAAGAAGTCTATCCCTTCTCTGTGGGACCCTTCTTCCTGATCTGTGGACACTGCCCCAATGTGTGACCACTTTTATTGCAGAACAAACAAGAATCTTGAGAATTGGTAGTAGATACATTTCTTTTCATTCGATTTGTTGTCAGATTTTCCTGCACTGCTGTTTCTACAGGTATTACAGTTGTTGCAAAACTGCTTCCTCATGGTCCTGACCTTTCTTTTGCTTTAGCAAAAGTAGAACTTTTGACAGTTGCAATTGGCCTAGCACCCTCGATGTCTCCAAAAAGTGGATCTGACAGTATCTTCACTTGTCTCTCCTTGAAGTTTACCAGGTCTGAAAATCTAGCTCGATGTCCACACTTTCCCTGTAGCTGACATGCTCTATTCCTCCACTTGTCTCTGAGTTTGAAAGGCAATTTTGGAAGGATAATCTTCATATTGGAATCAACATTCATTTCCTCCATATGGGTGAGATGTTCCATTGCATTGCAACAACCTCTATGGAACAGTGAGAATGCTTGCCATGCAATGGAACAACTCACCTATATGAAGGAAATGAATGTTGCTTCCAATATGAAGACCATCCTAAAACTGCCTTACAAGCGTGGACTGAGCTAGATTTTCTAGCTTCATAGTAGACTTCATGGAGAGACAAGTGAAGATATTGTCAGATCCACATTTTAGAAACATCCAGGATGCTAGGGCAATTGCAACTGTCAAAAGCTCTTCTTTGAATCTTTGTCTTTGACTGAAAGAGATGACTGCGTTTCTGCTTTGAAAAGATCTTCAGGACATATCACTGACCAGACAAATGCCCTGACCATATATAGAGTGGCAATCTTATGTTCAGTACCAAAATGTTCTTTAGAAGATCTGTTGCTCTTTGATAGCCCTGGGCTGGAGGCAAATGTAGGCAACTGCGGACTGAGTACTTTGGATGCTCTCTTGTGTTTTGCTCTGGAAAATGCAAGCAATTACTATCATCATTAGTTTTTATTTCCACTCCTCTCTCAAATGCCATGATGAAAACTTCATTCTGCAAAGGATCACCATCATAAACAGGAATGTCTCTTGGTGGTAAAGTAGAAGAGAGATTTTGTTGAGCCAGAAGAGCAGTTTGCCATTTTGCCTCTGAATTAGCTTCCAGATATCACCTTGATTTCCATCATTCAGTGCAGGGGGGCAAACAAGCGAACAAGCACCTGCACACCTTATTGAGTTAAATGGGTCACATCATGAGCTCTAACAGATGGTCCATGAGTTGGTTAGGTTTGTCTAATAACCTGTTGCTGGGAGGAAGATTCAGTTCCCATCAACACAGTCTGTCTTTGTTGCACTTGATCAGGCAAGTATTCATCTGCATGTGGATTTAATTTAGCTGATGTTTCCCTTTGAGCAGTTCCTTTTATCATATAAGAGTTCATCCCCTCAGATACTCTAGAGCTGCTTCTTGATCCTCAAGTACATTGATCTTTGCATTGGTTGCTGCCAACGCAGTCTTTAGTTCCAACTGTTCCTTCTCTCTTTTCAATTGTTCTTTCTCTCTTTCTGATTGTTCTTCTTGTGCCTCAAGCTCATGCTTTTTGTTCAGGGCAGCAACCCGTTCCAAGAGAGCAGCCCTTTCTGCCTGAGCTTTAATGCGAACAGAGGCCGTTGAAGATGCACATGATGAAGAACTAGATTTGTGGCTTAATTTAAGTTTTGAGACTGAGTCTACAACACTCTGTTGTATGGCACTTTGTAGTGTTTGCTGTCCGACATCAGATAACCACACCTTTACATCTTGTATAAAACCATTAAAAGTTTCCATTCTTTGTTGCAACCACTGATCTTGCCTTTCAAGCTCATTTTCAGGCAGTGGTATCTTCACCAATGACTCATGACTCTGACCTCATCACAGCGCTTGATTAACTGAACCAGGTTAGATTGTACTTCATTTTCATTTTCCTTTGATTTCATGAGCTCTTTCAGCATTTCAATTAACTTGTTAACTTGTTTACATAACGAGTTTCTTGTCTTCCGACCCTTTTCAATTAACAATTCCAAGCCTATGTCAGTGAATTTAATAACCCTTCATTCCATTTCAGAATCCAAGTTCAAGTGAGTTTATTGTCCTGTGTCCCTGATAGGACAATGAAATTCTTGCTTTGCTTCAGCAGAACATAGTAGGCATTGACTACAAAACAGATCAGTGTGTCCATATACCCTTATACAAATATATGCACACATGAATAACAGATAATGGGTTATTAATGTTCAGAGTTTTGTCCGAGCCAGGTTTAATAGCCTGATGGCTGTGGGAAAGTAGCTATTCCTGAACCTGGTTGTTGCAGTCTTCAGGCTCCTGTACCTTTCTACCTGAAGGTAGCATGGAGATGAGTGTGTGGCCAGGATGGTGTGGGTCTTTGATGATACTGCCAGCCTTTTTTAGGCAGCGACTGCAATAAATCCCCTCGATGCAAGGAAGGTCAGAGCCGAGGATGGACTGGGCAGTGCTTACTACTTTTTGTAGTCTTTTCCTCTCCAGGGCACTCAAGTTGCCGAACCAACCATGATGCAACTGGTCAGCAAGCTCTCTACTGTGCACCTGTAGAAGTTAGAGAGTGTCCCCCTTGACAAACCGACTCTCCGTAATCCTCTCAGGAAGGAGAGGAGCTGATGTGCTTTCTTGATAATTGCATCAGTGTCCTCGGATCAGGAAGGACCTTCAGAGATGTGCACGCCCAGGAATTTGAAACTCTTGGCCCTTTCAACCATCGACCCATTGATATAAATGGGACTGTGGGTCCCCATCCTACTCCATCCAAAGTCCACAATCAGTTCCTTAGTTTTGCTGGTGTTGAGGGCCAGGTTATCGTGCTGGCACCATATGGACAGTTGCTCGATCTCTCTTCCGCACTCCGACTCATCCCCATCAGTGATACGTCCCACAACAGTGGTGTCATCAGCGAACTTTCCAACATCGCTATATTGTGACTGAGCTTTAGCTTTGACCACAGACATTTTTGTTCACTATCCCTTTGACTCATCGACATAAAGCCGTATGCCGATGGCACAATATTTCAAACAACTGATATCGTTCTAATTCTCAAGGTCACTTCTGAAATCTCCATTTTAGTAGCCGTTTTCCAATACAGCTTATCATATATAGCTTCTCCAATAAAGCTTAATGCTGTAAGTACCCACTCTCCCTGCGTGTTAGCTTTCAGGGTTTCCAATCTCCGTTAGTCAGATTAGCGCAGGTGGCGACCTTGTCCAGTTGATCAGGAATGGCGGATTCAGGCTTGTGAAATAAAACAATCCTTGATCCGTTTGAATGATTCACAAGCTCCAGTTTCACTCATAGAACCAGGAGGGAGAGCATACAGTTCTCACTTAATTGTAATGGCAAATTTCCAACCTTTCCAGTACCTCTTTTCCCATTGCCATTACTACACAGGTAAGTTGGAATGATCTTACGCAGACCTAATAGAACAGATCTTCCAGTCGTTATTTCCAGTTTAATTGGTTGTTTATTGAAGTAGTTGTACAAACAAAGAAATGAACGTACAAGGCTTTCTGCATGCAAGTTGTAGCTGGCTGCTCTGTCCCTGGTTTGGTGAGAACTGTATGCTCTCCCTCCCTATGCCTGCCGCTTCCTGTACCCTATGCCCATATAAATACACCACCCTGTGCATCTAATGACCATCCTCAAGTGTCCAAAATAATATTTCACGATATATCTAGACAAAATAATATAATATGCTAACAGTAGCTAGCCAAAAAATAAATGTTTCCTACACCATTATCATGCATCTGTACACTGTGGACGACTAGATTGTAATCGGGTATTGTCTATCCGCTGACTGGTTAGCACTCAATAAAAGCTTTTCACTGTATCTTGGTACAAGTGACAATAAACAAAAGTGAAACTCAAACTCAAACTCAGACTTCTTTGGATATAATTTTCAATAACTTTATCAGGGTCTAAATATGACAGCTCCCAAAGTTTCAAGCCACACTCCTTATTTGCAATTTAAGGATTATTCTAACTGTATTTTCTGCACCTCTTAAAGGGCAGGTTGATTGCGACTGCAGCATTTGCAGGCAAATGCCTGGGAAGAGAATCTGACTTGAGATTTGTTTTATATAAGAGCAGAAGTTTAGACGCACAGCATGGACACAGGCCCTTCAGCCCAGCGTGTCCGCTCCGACCATTAATCACCCGTACGCTAGTTCTGTCCTACATGCTAGTTTACAGTGGCCAATGAACCTCTGGGAATTCATCTACGGGAAGGAGTCCTCACCACCTAGTGATGACCCCTTCTCCTGTCTCCAACGGACCCTCCCCTTCTGGACTCCGCCGGATGGCTTTCAGCCTTCTTTAGACCTTTTCATTTCCAACTGCCGGCAAGGACATCAACAACCTCACCTTTTCCACTCCCCTTACTTACTGTAACCTCTCCCCCCCTGAACGTACAGCCCTCCGTTCACTCTGCAGCAAACCCGACTTAATAATCAAACCCACCGATAAGGGAGGTGCCGTGGTAGCCTGGCGCACTGACCTCTACCGGGCTGAGGCCAGGCGACTACTGTCAGTCACCTCCTCCTACCTATCCTTGGACCATGACCCCACAGACGAGCACCAGACCTTAATATATCACACACCATTTCTGATTTCATCATGTCCGGCTCTCTGCCCACCAATGCCTCCAACCTTATCGTTCCCCAACCTCGCACGGCCCAACTTTATCTTCTCCCCAAAATTCACGAACAGAACTGTCCTGGCAGACCCATTATTTCTGCTTGTTCATTTCCCACTGAATTAATTTCCACATACCTCACCTCCATCCTATCCCCCTGGTCCAAACCCTCCCTACCTATGTCCAAGACACCTCACACACTTCCGTGTTCCAGCCCCCTCTACACCTCCATCCCCCACCAGGAAGGTCATAAAGCCCTCCATTTCTTCCTCAACCGCATAACCAGCCAATTTCCATCTACTAATACTCTCCTCCGCCAAGCAGAGTTGGGCCTTACCCCCAACAACCTCGCTTCGACTCCTATCACTTCCTCCAAATCCAAGGCATAGCTATGGGCACTTGCATGGGCCCTACCTATGCCTGCCTCTCTGTAGGGTACGTTGAACAATCACTGTTCCAGGCATACACTGGCACTATCCCAGAACACTACCTCCGCTACATTGATGACTTCATCGGTTCTACCTCCTGCACACATGCAGAACTCACTGACTTCATCAACTTCACGACCAATTTCCATCCTGCACTCAAATTCACTTGGACCATCTCCGACACCTCCCTACCATTTCTAAATCTCACCGTCTCCATCACAGGAGACCGACTATTGACCGATATCTACTACAAACTCACTGTCGCCCATAGCCTAGACTACACTTCTTCCCCTGCTCCCAATTCCTCCGGGCATCGGAGATGTCCTCGTTCTATAGGAAACAGGGGTTCCCCTCTTTCATTATATTTGAGGCCCTCACTAGTGTCTCCTCTATATCCCGCAGCTCTGCTCTTGCTCCCCCTCCCCCCATTCGTAACAAGGACAGAGTCCCCCTTGTCCTTACCTTTCACCCCATCAGCTGTCGCATACAGCATATAATCCTCCAACATTTTCGCCACCTCCAACAGGATCCCACTACTGGCAACATCTTCCCGTCTCCACCCCTTTCTGCTCTCCGCAGAGACCATTCCCTCTGTAATTTCCTGGTCAACTCGTCCCTTCCCACCCAAACCACCCCCTCCCCAGGTACTTTCCCATGCAACCGCAGGTGAAGAAACACCTGTCCCTTTACCTCCTCCCTCAACGCCATCCAAGGACCCCAACAGTATTTTAAGGTGAGGCAGAGGTTCACTTGCATCTCCTCCAACCTCATCTGCTGTATCCCTTGTTCCAGGTGTCAACTCCTTTACATCGGCGAGACCAAGCGCAGGCTCGGCGATCATTTGGCTGAACACCTCCACTCAGTCCACCTTAACCTACCTGATCTCCGGGTTGCTCAACACTTTAACTGACCTGGACCTCCTCCATTGTTAGAGAGAGACCCAGTGCAAATTGGAGGAACAGCACCTCATATTACACTTGGGTAACTTACAACCCAGTGGTATGAACATTGACTTCTCTAACTTCAAAGAGCCCTTGCTTTCCCTCTCTCTCCATCCCCTCCCCCTTCCCAGTTCTCCCACCAGTCTCCCACCATTCTATCTTTGTCCCACCCTCTCCCCTGACATCAGTCTGAAGAAGGGCCTTGACCTGAAACATCACCCATTCTTTCTCTCCAGAGATGCTGCCTGACTCGCTGAGTTACTCCAGCATTTTGTGTCAACCTACAAACCTGCACGTCTTTGAAATGTGGGAGGAAACTGAAGCACCCGGAGGAAACTCACCCAGTCACAGGGAGAACGTACAAACTCTCAACTCACCTATTCATCACCTATTCATGCTGCCTGGCTGTGTCTATCTCCGGTGTAAACCAGCATCTGCCGTTGCTGCAGAACGCATGTTCGGTTGTGTCAGGTGAAGAGTTGAGCTCCCATATGTTGGCACTAACATCAAATAAGCATGACATTATGATCTGGCACTGGATGGTATTTTGATAGGTATTTGGACGGGAAGGGAATGGAGGGGTAAGTTCTGAGTGCAGGTAGATGGGACTAGGGGAAAATAAATGGTCGGCACGGACTGGAAGGGCCGAGAAGGCCTGTTTCCGTGCTGTAATTGTTGTATGGTTATATGGTTATATCTGCCTGATCTCAATACTTTTTTTTGCCAGAAACTGCTGTGGGCATCACGTTCGCCATCATGGTATCTGGCATGACTTCAGGCAGAAGATGCAGTGTGCCAGGGCACTGGATGGTATTTTCATTCACAAACTGCTCTTGGATCAGGGAAACCATTAATGCCAGTTTGGAACAAATTCCTTTTTTTATTTCCATCATTTTAAATTTGCATATCCACACAACACTTGAAAGTACTTAGAATGGCGAACCTTAGTATAAAAATTATTCACAAAGCCCGATGGGTTTATTTACATTTTGTAAAGAGTCAAATGTGAAATGCTGAGACCGCATTTGCTGTACACTGTACTAGAAAACCAAATATTACTTTATTTAAATGAAAAAGCAAGTATATACATAGGTTAGTTAACAGATTCACACTTGCATTCGATGTAATAGTTCCTAGCCCATTGACATAAGAGGCCAATTTTTTTTTAGCTTCCTGTAGCTATAGGGCCAATTTCCCAGTGCATTTTTCTTATCGCAAATAGCAGGTAGCAACATTTCGAATTGATTCCAGCATTTTACAAAAAAGACAAAATTTCACATATAATTTTCCATTGTAATTATCAATTGACTTAAACTATTTGTACCCAGGCATTGTGAGCACACATGTTGGTTTGTGTCTGATGTCTGAGAGCAGAATATTCACATTGTGTTTTCATCACAATGCGTTTATCACAGCGTTCCTGGGGTGTATTTGTGGGTGTTTTTAATCTTGATTCTTAATAGTTCTGAATTTTGCTTTCAAACCCACGGAAAGAAATGTGAATTATCGTGAAAATTAAAAAAATGGATGGGCCAACAGTGGTATTTTATTTTTTTAAGTGTTACTAAAGTGTCATATTGTGCAGCTTACAGAAAGGGTGATTTATTTCCTTTTAGCTGTGTAGTTATGACGCTGTGGACAACAAGATTGTTTCTGAGTAGGAAGGGGAAGATTTAAGCCCCACTCAAGAACTATTAGTATATGGTCCTGGTAGCACTTCAGATGCACGACTGAGATTGCTGCACTGTGAGGCAGATGTTACAGGTTCGATCCTGACCTCGGCCGTCCTCCATGTATGGATTGTGTAGGAAGAAACTGCAGCTGCTGTTGTAAAGTGAAGATAGACGCAAAATGCTGGAGTACTCAGCGGAACAGGCCGCATCTCTGGAGAGAAGGTGTTGGTGATTTTTTGGGTCGAGACCCTTCTTCAGACTTTTTTTTAACATAACATGAGTACAAACTCCGTGCAGGCAGCACTCGTAGTCGGGATGGAGCCCGGGTCTCTGGCGCTGTAAGTGCTGTAAGGCAGCGACTCTACTGCCGCGCCACCAAGCCGCACGTTAAGCATCTCTAGATGAGGTCTTCATTTCCACACATGCTCTAATGGCGCACAGCTTGTCCCACGGGACCATTTTCCGCCTGTCTCCAATGTCACGGTTTTATCTTATTGCTCGCTCACCTCATAGTCAGTACTGGATGAATTGCAACTAATTTCCAACAAACCTCACTCTGATGCGGAGTTAGGTAAAGCATTCACCCCTTCATTGTCCAGCTTCTGGAATCAAAGTCTTCACAAGCTCAGGCATTGAGGTCCGGTTTACCGATGATATCTGTGCTTGTACACATTCAGGATGTTGAGCTCCAAATTCATTGCTCACTTCATCACTGATGAGAATAGGCCTTGCATTTGGACAACTTATGCCCAACCTGCCCTCTGCAGCTCAAAAGCGTTCCCTCAACTTTACTTGAAAGGTCCGTAAAAGGCACTGGAAAATGTGAACTACTTTCCATATTTCAGAAGCCACCTTTCAGCAAAGTCTGGCATCAATAATGAAACTCGTCACTGTCTCCAGAGCAGCAACAAAGACATCAGCTAACCATGGGAAATAGTTTTTGAAAGCCGTATGTCAAGTTCAGGGTTTACTGAGCTGTAAGGATCTCTGCATACCTCAGTGCAATGAACAACCAAAAACCGGCACGTTAGTATTAGTTGTAGTTTTTAGTTTTAGTTCAGTTTTAGAGATACAGCGCAGAAACAGGCCCCACTGAGTCCAGGCCGACCAGCGATCCCCACGCATTAACACTATCTTCCACACACAACGGGCAACTTACACATACACCAAGCCAATTAACCGACAAATCTGTACGTCTTTGGAGTGTGGGAGGAGAAACCCCATGTAGGTCACTGGGAGAATGTACAAACTCCGTACAGATAGCACCCCATAATCGGGATCAAACCTGGGTCTCTGGTGTTGCAAGCGCTGTAAGGCAGCAACTCTGCCGCTGCACCACCGTGCCCATTAAAGTCTGGAAAATAGCCACAGTCTTTCCCTCAAGGTACATGATTCTAAAACTAAATGGGATAGGTTTAATGTGAGAGAGGGAAGATTTAAAAGGGACTTTCATTCCATTTGAGTTGGATAATCTCCAAAGGAGTAAGACAGGGAAAAATCCATTTTTTGAACATCACCCTTCAGAATTGCTCATTTAAACAAGCAAATAGTCTCTCTTACAATCAGTTATCTTTAGCAAATTGATGCCGTGGAGAATAAAATTGATCTTTCAGTCATTGAGTGACTACATTATAGACCTATGAAGCATCGGTCCAAGCAATTGAACTGTTGCAAATGAAAGTAGAAGGCATGTTTCAGTTGGATCCTGCTCAATGAGTGGATCTTGGGAAGTGAATTGGTGCAGGGATATTACCAGAAAAATATATCTTGTCCCCCCCCCCCCCCCCCAAAGCATTCCAATCTGTTCAGCAAAACCAACATCATTCACTGTGGTAATGTCCCTCGAGGTCAGAGATTTGGTGCACAGAACTGGGCGACCTTTAAACCATGACCAGCTCCTTTGAGGACTGTTCAGTTAATTGTGAATTCTTTTGAACTATTGTGAAACGCCCACCTAGACTGGTCCGGTTATTTAATGAGGGGGAAATTCAACACCATGCTTCAAAAACAAGGACACTTTAAAATTCACAACACAATGAATCATGCCTTCAGGAAAATGTGGTATCAGGACAAATGTTACCATCGTTTTAACCTTGTGCAAAAGCATAATAGTTTTGCTTAAATCCTATCTCTTTTTCTTAAGCACAGCTTTATTTACCGTGTCATGGGACATCTCTTCCAAATCTCCATGGAGACAAAATATATATATAAAAAGGGTTTATTATTTCCATCAACCAGGGTGCAGTGCCTTTGTACTGCATTCATGTTGTATGCCTGAATAGCTTTCTTATTAATAAGAGCATACCTACAATGTTTCCTTTTGTAGTATTTAATGTTCTGTAATACCGTTTATAATTCATGTTCTCCAAGGAGAACTTTATAGTAAGCTTATATAAAGCATAAAATTAAAATTGCTATCACAATACATTAAACGACATTGATAAAAAATAATGAAAATATGTTTCCTCTGCTTCTCAAAACGAAAGCTATTAGTATTGAGGAATAAATAACAGATTTGGTACTGCTATTTATAGAATGCCAGATTTTATTGCAAAAATTTTGTTGGGAAAATAAGGATATTATTTCTAATAATATTTTAAATGCAAAGCCTTATATTTTTTTCACTGGAGATCTTGCCCTTATTTCAAACTCATCCAAATTGGGTGGTCAGAGGGAGGTCAAGTCATCCGATTTTGAAGCAAGCTTTCATCAAATATTTAACAAAGATTTCCTCTGAATCTATTTCTGTTGCTCTCTGCTCTCGCTTAATTATTTTGTTTTTCTTTGCGTTTTTCCCTGAAACTTCTTGGAATAATTCAATTCTGCTGCCTTAGTAATTGTACTGCACAAAGTGGCTGCCTTGTCTCCAGCGTCACACTTTCTCCTTGGAGTATGATGTGAAGTAGTGGAAGAATTTGCAGGTTGATTAAACAGTTTTAGTTTAGAGATACAGCGTGGAAACAGGCCTTTCAGTCCACCGAGTCTGCGCCGACCAGCGATCCCCCCCACACTAACACTATCCTACACCCACTAGGGATAATTTACAATTTTACCAAGCGAATTAGCCCAAAAGCCTGTATGTCTTTGGAGCATGGGAGGAAAGCGGAGCACCGAAAGAAAACCAACACAGGTCACGGGGAGAATGTACAAACTCCACATAGACAGCGCCTGTAGTCAGGATCGAACCTTTGGCGCTATAAAGCAGCAACTCTACTGCTGCGCCATTGTGCCGGCCTTTATGGGCAGACTCGGACAGACCCTGATGTGAATTCTCTTTTCCATTTCCCTCAACAAGGTTAATCACATATGGCAGAGGGATATCATAACCTCTCACAATCCACACACCTGCACCCACTCGATGCTAGGACCCTGCTGAATATATTCAAATGTCTGGTCTCCACTCATCTTTGGTGTCTGCAGGGCGGTCTGAACACTCATTCAGATGGGAACACCTGATCTGAGGAAATACATTCTTGCCATAGAGGGAGTACAGAGAAGGTTCACCAGACTGATTCCTAGGATGGCAGGACTTTCATATGAAGAAAGACTGGATAGACTCGGCTTGTACTAGCTAGAATTTAGAAGATTGAGAGGGGATCTTATAGAAACTTACAAAATGCTTAAGGGGTTGGATAGGCTAGATGCAGGAAGATTGTTCCCGATGTTGGGGAAGTCCAGAACAAGGGGTCACAGTTTAAGGATAAGGGGGAAGTCTTTTAGGACCGAGATGAGAAAAACATTTTTCACACAGAGAGTGGTGAATTTGTGGAATTCTCTGCCACAGAAGGTAGTTGAGGCCAGTTCATTGGCTATATTTAAGAGGGAGTTAGATGTGGCCCTTGTGGCTAAATGAATCAGGGGGTATGGAGAGAAGGCAGGTACAGGATACTGAGTTGGATGATCAGCCATGATCATATTGAATGACGGTGCAGGCTCTAAGGGCTGATTGGCCTGCTCCTGCACCTATTTTCTATGTTTCTATGTTTCTATGTAAACAAGAGCCTTGGGTATTCCAAGGCACATTTTTCTGAATGCACTGTATAAATGCATTTACAGCGCCAGGGACCCAGGAATGATCCTGATTACAGGTGCTGTCTGTACAGAGTTTGTACGTCCTCCCCGTGACCACATGGGTTTTCTCCGAGTGCTCCAGTCTCTTGCCCATGTTTCAAAGACATATAGGTTTGTTGGCTACATGGCTGCTTTAAAATTGTAAATTATCCCTCGTGTGTAGGATAATGCTCGTGTGCGGGGATCGCTGGTTGGCATGGAATCGATAGGCATGCTTCCGTGCTGTATTTCTAAACTAAACTAACAATTAAAAAGATATTATGAAGAGGACCTGAAATAAAAAACAGAAAATCCTGGAAAATCTCAGCCGGTCAGGCAGCCTCTGTGGAAAGAACATGTTTTAAAAAGACCTGTAATTAAGCACTGATTGTGGACTGAACCTAATCTATACACGCACTTTAATTTGTTGGATAAACAATGCCCTTCAGAGAGTTTGGGAAATGGGAATTGTCACACTATACCTTTTTTATCTACGATCTCAGCTGCCTTTATTACAAGGAACTAGAGATTCATTACTCATTCCTAGATGCCCCTTGTGGCCCTGAGGGAGAATCTGATGCCTTATTAGGTCATCTAATCTTACAGAGTCTGTTTTGCTTCTCACACTGGTGAACATGTCTCTTTGGCCTGTGGTGTATTTTCAAGTGGAAATGGTTCTCCTTGATAGTTTCAGCGACAGGCAATTCGATTAGTTGTATTTTCTTCTAACGGAGGAATCTTTGAATTCTTTTTGACCTCCCCCATCAACGTTTCAGCTGAACTTTGGGCACTTTTTGTTTAGTGTATAATATATGTTTGTGTTTAAAAATACATGCTGCATTGAAGGTGTCTGAAGGTGGGGTGGCATGGTGGTGAAGCGGGAGAGTTGTTGCCTTGCAGCGCCAGAGACCTGGATTCGATCTTGACTATGCGTTCTTATCTGTACGGAGTTTGTATGTTCTCCTCAAGACAGCATGAGTTTGCCAAAGGGTGCACCATTTGCCTCCCACACTCCAAAGACATACAGGTTTGTAGGATATTTGGCTTTGGTAACGGTTGTAAATTGTCCCTAGTATATAGGATAGTGCTAGTGCACTAGAGTGCAACTTAATTACAAGGACTAGAGGTTGAGTAGGCTGGGACTCTATTCCTTGGAGCACAGGAGATGAGGAGTGGTCTTATTGAGATGTATAAAATCATGAGAGGAATAGTTCGGGTAGATGCACAGAGTCTCTTGCCCAGAGTAGGTGAACCGAGGGCCAGAGGACATAGGTTTAAGGTGAAGGGGAGAAGATTTAATAGGAATCTGAGGGGTAGCTTTTTCACACAAAGGGTGGTGGGTGTATGGAACAAGCTGCCAGAGGAGGTAGTTGAGGCAGGGATTATCCCAATATTTAAGAAAGTTAGACAGGTATATGAATAGGACAGGTTTGGAGAGATATGGACCAAACGCAGGCTTGTGGGACTAGTGTAGCTGGGACATTGTTGGCTGGTGTGGGCAAGTATTTCCACACTGTATGACTCTATGACTTTATGACGCTAGTATACGGGGTGATCGCTGGTCTGAGCGTACTCGAAGGGCCAATCGGCCTGTTTCTGTGCTGTATCTCCAAATGGTAAATGCTGAGAGTTTTGACGGATTGGCAGAAATAATTATGTCTTGATTTTTATTGAATTCTGCTGAACTTGAGAACCTCAGTAGAAATCACTGTGGATGTTATTGCATGAGATCCCTGCCATTCTCAGGAATCCAAAGCATTTCTCCAGGAAGGCAGATGGCAGCTTTCCTTACACATAGGATATCAGTAAACCAAATGTGTTCTTAACAAAACCCTGGTGTTTTCTGACTTTTTTTTTTGTTTCGATCGAGATTTACTTCATTACAGACTTAAATTCTCCTGCTGTCATGTCATAAATTCAGATTCATGTCAGTGAAACAGTAGGCCAGTTTTGGCTGCTAAAACAGTCCATTAACCACTACATGGCCATCTCCTGGTGGGCGGGTATAAGCACCATTGGGAAGTTCAGGTCTACAGGCAGCAGTTTAAAATTTGTTAACTGAAAGAGAAATGGCTTGTGTATTAGGTGATGAATCCCAGGCAATATCTTTGAAAGCAATAGAGATTGGATTTTAGTTAGTTAGTCTGGTTTATTGTCACGTGTACCGAGGCACAGCTTTTTCTGGGTGCTAACCAGTCAGTGGAAGGACAATACATGATTACAATCGAGCTATCCGCAGTGTACAGATACATGATAAAGGGAATTGCGTGAATAACATTTACTGTAAAATAAAGTCCAATAAATTCCGCAAATCAGACTAGAGATGGGAAATGGTAAGACTGAGAATTGAGTGCAGGAGGCTTGGGTTTGTGATCAGTAGGGGCAAGGGTGGAAGCAGGGTGGAGGATACAAGAGGGCATGTCTTAAATGAGTTCCTAGTACCATACTCCTTTGCCCGACACCTATTCATACAGATCTCATTCAAAATAACAACTGAGCAAGTCTCACAAGCATTTTAGAGTCATAGTCAAAGAGTCTTACAACACAGAAGCAGGCACACAGCCCAAATCATCCATGTCGGCCAAGATGCCCCATTTAAGCTAGTCCCAATTGCCTGTATTTAGCCTACATCCCTCTAATCATGTTCTATCCATTGCATGCCCAAATGTATTTTAAACATTGTTATTTTACCTGCCTCAACTACTTCATAGAAACAAGGTGCAGGAGTAGGTCATTTGGCCCTTCAAGGCAGCACCGCCATTCAATATGTTCGTGGCTGATCATCCAAAATCAGTACCCCGTTCCTGCCTTTTCCCCATATCCCTTGATTCTGTTAGCCCTAAGACCTATATCTAACATCTAATCATCTATATCTAATTATCTGGAAACTCCTTGTACCCACCACCCTCTGTGTGAAAAAGCTGCCCCACAGTTTCCTTTGCCTTCTCATTTTAAACATATGCCTGCCAATTCTTGATTCCATACCATGGGAAAAAGACAGTGTGTACATCCTATTTGTTCCCCTCATGATTTTATAAACCTTCACTGCTGCTGCTGCTATTAGAATGTCTGTAGTCGGTGGACCAAATCCGTAGAGCTAGAGGGTGCACTTGTCTGTTTATACTGGATTGTGTAGCACATGTAAATAATTATATGTTTGTCACTGTTATTTTCCAGGTTCATTTTAATAGGTATTGTAATCAAGAACCAAATCTCCACCCTAAATCTATTATATTTCCGCTGCTACAAAACTAGTATTAAGATGATAGTCAAAATTATGGCTCAAATTACCTGTGATATTCATCAGAGGATCACTTCAAAACTGTTATGACAATCAGCACTCATCATAAATTTTGTACACGTAATTTCCAACTGAAAAAATGTCTCTAATTAGATTTTGAAATTATCTAGTGGTATCCTTTCTGTATCAATTGTAACAAAATGGTTGTGTGTTATTATTTCATGTTAAAACTAAGCAAACGCAGTGACAGTGTCCTTGATGTATAACGTTACAGAATGAGATCATTATCATTATTGCAATAACTAGTCTGAAGAAGGGTCTCGACCCAAAACGTCGCCCGTTCCTTCTATCCAGAGATGTTGCCCGTCCCGCTGAGTTACTCCAGCATTTTGAGCCTATCTTAGCTTAATATACGTCTGAATAAAACCCAGTACTCTGATTTTTCAACTGATCTCGCAAGTAACATTGTGATGCACCGATGAGGAGCCAAGAACTGTAAGGCTATGAAAGATAACATTTCATATTTTATTCAAAATGTTATACATTTGCAATAAAATGATGCTAAAGTAAGCAACAAACTTTGCTAAATTGAGTATGGATTAACATAACATCCCTCTCTTTCTGCATTATTTATCTTGCATACTTTTATTGTTATTTTTAGCATCGCAGCCGGTCACAACATTTTTGCTTACTATCATATCTATTTTACATGTACGTCGTCAAATAGTTGCATATATTTTCTGAAATGCCTACCAGTTTGGAAGATTCCTTGAAAATTGCAGTCAAGTAGTCTGAAACAAGGCGTAGGTAAATGACAGTCAGCCTATAATTCAAAAAAGTATTACTGGGTGCAGCATAACTATGGTGAGCCTGGTTTCAGAGCCTGGTGAGGGGTGTGTAAAGATATGAAGTGGGTACATCCCTTTTATCTTATCTTATTTTCTTATATTTTCCTTTTTTTATTTTTATTTTTCTTTCTTTTACTCTTCCTTGCACTCTACGGCTTTACGGGCTCTTTCTTTTCACTTTTTCACGTACTCACTATCTTATTTAACTTTCTCTATTTCTCTTTTTATCCTTCTGTTACTTTCCTATTATTAAAGTTTAAAACAAGAAGTGGTACATGAAATGCATTATGTTATTTTTGGTTTACACTATTGTATATTACTTCTAATAAAAAAATAAAATAAATAAAATTTTAAAAAGCATTACTGGGTTGGTGTTGAGATCAATTAGAGGAAATTAATTAGCGGTCAGCGATATCATGATTCAAAGGCAGCTGCAGCAGGTACATATTGTGCAATTTCAATTTTTTAAAAGGACCGAATGAAGGACAACCCAAAAACATAGTAAGACTGAAAGGTTTGAAGAAAATATTCCACGCATTTGAAAAAGATTAATCCAGACCATAAGCTGCACCTTGTGGAAACATGATGTTAATAATTGGGTTACAAATTAATGGCGGAAGTTCAGATAATAGCAAGACAAATCACGAAATAAAGTGAGTGAAGTGGGAAAGTATATCAAACATATAATGTAATTAGGTACATTAAGAAGAAGTTTACCCCCAATCTCAATGGTTTCAAAACAGTCACAATGTGTCGCCAAGAATTTAAAATTTCTTAAGCACTTTGGACTAGATAATTTCAAAATCTAATAAGAGACATTTAGAGGAAAGAGGAGTTTATTGTAAAGCTAGAGGAAGATGAATAGGTGGAAGGGGATGGGATATTGGATTGGGGCCCTTCTTCAGACTAATGTGTTGAAGGCTCCTGACCCAAAATGTTACTTATCCATGTCTTCCAGAGATTAATTGAGTTTGGGTTTCGTTTTTTGTCACGTGTACCGAGGTACAGTGAATAGCTTTTATTGCATGCTAACCAGTCAGTGGAAAGACTATACGTGATTGCAATCGAGTCCTCCTCGATGTACATATACATGATAAAGGGAATAACGTGAATAACGTTTAGTGCAAGATAGTCCCGTAAACTCCGATCAAAGATAGTCCAAGGTGCTGCTTGACCTGCTGAGTTACTCCAGCACTTTGTGTCTTTCATTGGTACCAATATGTGTCACATCATCTGACTATTTATTTTGTTCTACACATTAACTAATCTCCTCTCTCAAGTTTGGGTTTGATTATCTTGTTCTTCGATTTTGACTCCAATCTATCCATCTGGATTATTTTTCACCTCACTGAAAGTAATCCTCCACACCAACTGAGTAATTCTATATTAAGACTTTCTTTTCTTTTCTTTTCTGTGACAGTTGTAAACTTCATAGAATTGGGTCAGAGTTTCCTAAATCTCCAGTATTAAAGCAGAAAATGCTGAAAGTACTCAGCTGATCTGGCAGCGCCTGTGGAGGAAAAGACAATGACCATTTAAGGCAGGCACATGCCGTCAGGGTAGGCAAGGTAGGCACAGCCTACCCTGACTAAAATTATAACATAGTAATAACTAAATATAAAATAATAAAGGCATGGGAGAATTATGCCTATGTAAGAAACCGATCACTTAGGTAGGCATAATTCTCAGAGACTTTCATCCACAGCGCTTGTAACACGGGAAGCTCTGTGCAGCCCACGTGCCGTCAGCGCTGCCTGAAGCCGTCACTTTCAAGCGGGGCTGAAGGCAGCAGAAATTCTGCCTTTGCAGCACTGCGCGTGCGCATGCGCATCAGCCTACTGCGCATGTGCAGCGCAAGTTTCTTGGCGGGGTTTTCAACTATGGTTTGTCGTGTACCAATGATGTGGTAAGTACAGGTGTCTGAAGAAGGGTCTCGACCCGAAACGTCGCCTATCTCCTTCGCTCCTTAGATGCTGCTGCACCCGCTGAGTTTCTCCAGCTTTTTGTGTAACCCTCGATTCTCCAGCATCTGCAGTTCCTTCTTTAACACATGTGGTAAGTACATTTTGTCTTTATGTTTTTAAATACCGTATTTCCCGGGGTGTGGGGATGGGGGGATGGGAGGGCGCTCCTTTCACAGCCTTTGAGGAGTCTGGCCCGGGTTAAAGTTGCGGGAAGGGCACGAATGTTATGAAGGAGGGGTCGGGAGCATCCACTTGCGACGCTCCTTGCACGGAGGCGTGTAATGCCACTGCTTTGAGGCCGGGGGCGGGGGGGGGGGGGTGGGTGGGTTGGGGAGAGAGAAGCAGCTTGGGTGGCTGAGCGGCCGCCGGGCTGGACAGCGGAACCTGCCGCCACCTTAGCTCCTTCTGCCGGTCGCCGCCCACCTCTGGCAGCTCTCCGTCTAAAAACCTCTCTCCTGCCGCTCGCTGGCCTCACTCATGTCCTCGAATTCCGACAGCGCGATTGAGGTTACTCGGCTGTGGGAATTTAAGGATTTGCAGGAAGCCGCTGACATGAGCGAAGTCGGCGAGCGGCAGGTGAGAGGTGTTCCGACGGAGAGCACTGCCAAAGGTGAGTGGGCCGGCAGAAGGCACTGAAGTGGCAGCCAGTCCTGCTGTCGGGCCCCGGTGGCCGCTCATAGTTCCCCGAGCTGCTTCTATCCCCAGCTACAGTGCGTGGCTTCGCGCCCGGAGAGCTGCGGTAGCGGTGAGTGAGTGAGTTACTGGCATTATCCCCGACACCCTCCTTCTCAACACTCGTGCCCTCCCCACAACTTTACCCCTGGCACAGACTCTACACACGCTGTGAAAGGAACTGTTCCCCCAATTGGTCTAGGACTAGGAAGTCTAGGAAGGGCAAATTAAAATGTCACTGTTTTTTATTTATTTATTTATTTAACGGAGAGAACAATCTGCGCATGCGTGGTTTAACTTTTTTTTAAAGCGGATTGAGTGCCTACCCTGAGTAATTACTCATGGCACGTGCCTGATTTAAGGTCACTGCCCGCTCATCAGGAATACGTTTTCCAATATTCTCCCTCTGTAACATACTATCCTTCTCACTGCAATACTTGCTGCATTTTATTCCGAAGAATTTCACTGCAAAATAAAGCTGATAACAAAGTTGTTCTTGTCCACATTTCAGAAATTCCTCCCTCTCATTGTTTTAGCTTCCTTTAGTTTAGAGATACAGTGCGGAAACAGGCTCTTCGGCCCACGGAGTCCGCACTGACCAGCAATCCTCGCACATTAACACTGTCCTACACACACTAGGGACAATTTACAATTACACCAAACCGATTAACCTACATACCTGTCCGTCTTTGGAGTGTGGGAGGAAACCGATGACCTCGGAGCAAACCCACATGGTCACGGGGAGGACGTAAAAACTCTGTACAGACAGCATGCGCAGGCAGGATTGAACCTGGGCCTCCGGCGCTGCAAGCGCTGTCAGGCAACAACTCTACTGCAGCGCCACCATGCCACCACCGTGCAGTTCATTACATTATTCATTTTCCAAGCCTAAGCAATTCACATACCAATGTGCGGGTGGCACTGTGGCGCAGAGGTAGAATCGCTGCCTTACAACACCAGAGACATGGGTTCCATTTTAAGTATAGGTGCTGTCTATATGGAGTTTGTACGGTCTCCCTGTTTGTAATCACCTGTGCTCTGAGTGCTCCGGTTTCCTCCCACACTCCAAAGATGTGCAGGTGTGTAGGTTAATTGGCGTCTCATTAAATTGCTCCTAGTTTGTAGAATAGTACTAATGTACGGGTGATAGTTATTCAGCTGTGGCTGAAGGGACTGTTTCCATACTGTATCTCTGAAGTCTAAAGGCTAAAGCCCAAAGCTTTCCCCATTTAGTTGCCTATGATACTCAGGCACATATGATGACTATGTTGTTCCCTGACTCTAACCATGTTTGTACTCTCTAACTAAATTTGTATCAAGTAGTGTGACTGACATAGAGCAGATCAGAGAGTGCTGTTTAGTTGAGTGTTGTAGCCTTTGGCACTACACTCACAAAAATGCCCTTTGACATTGCATCGTGTCTTTGAACTCACACTGAATCATTCCTTTCAAGTGTAACAGTATCTTTGATCATTATTGTCACAACTCCTTCACTTGTTCCTTCCTATCTTTCCTGAATATCTTTTAGCCAGGAATATGTTTGTTTCTCTGCTTCTTTGTGTCAGGTCTATGCCATTCCAATTCTATCACAATTCTAGAGAAACAAGAAACTGCAGAAGTGCTGGAGTAACTCAGAGGGCCATGCCACATCTCTGTAGAACATGGATAGGCAACATTCAGGGCCGCGATCCTTCTTCAGGCAAATTCTTCAGATTTTTCTACTTGATACAATGTACAACAATCATTTATCAACAGGCATTTGAAACCTATCCTGGTATATAATAGGGCGACTCAGTGGCGCAGTGGTACAGTTTGTGCCTTATAGCACAAGAGACCTGGTTTTGATCCTGACTATGGGTGCTGTCTGTATGGAGTTTCTACTTTCTCCCTGTAACAGCGTGGGTTTTCAGCGGGTGCTCCGGTTTTCTCCCACACTCCGTAGTTTAGACGTACAGGTTTGTATGTTAATATTTGCGGTTTAAAATATTGTCAATTGTGCCTAGTATGTAGGATAGGGTTAGTGTACGGGGATCACTGGTCGGCGCGGACTCACTTGGCCAAAGGGCTTGTTTCTGAGCTGCATCTCTAAACTAAACTAAGTTAAACTAAACATTGATTTAACATTTTTCCCTCCAAGCAGCAAACTCTCCCTCCAATAGTTTGAAGCCTTCTGGTGATCTGGGCCCAACATATATACTGGTTGATATTCATTGTAAGCCACTGTTCATCAGTTGTAGTGTGCATTTTAATGGATTCTATGAGCCAGAGGAAAATGACTAATCCTTACTTCTGATGCTGGATAGCTTTCAAGTGTCATCTTTCAATAACAACCCTTCCAAATCGAATGTAGAAAGTAATCAAAGCTGTTAAGCTTTTGGCAACAAAAAAAAAGAAAGATTGACAAAGACAGATACAAATGTGTGTCAGTTTTCTGAGTTTGAAAATTGGTTAATTGGACATTGATACTGCAAAATTGTTCTATCTACTTTGTTTCTGGAGAGGGGGAAAACATTAGTAATATAACAGACATTGTATCCTGATTAAAATTAAAAAAGTGTCCGCTTGCATCTGCCCATAATTCCGACAAGTAAATTGTTGCAAATCTTTCCCAAACACTATCCTATGCATTTACAAAGCTGCTTCCATCTACTTTTAGAAGCATATCATCATTTACAATTATGCCAAGTCAATTTCGTTTATCTAATTGGAAAAAGTGGGTCAATTTCCTCCGTAACTTAAAGGTATTGAATTTCAATATTCCGAATCATTGCAATGATAAATTCCAATTATAAATAAGCAGTAACGAGGAAGAAGTGAGAAAATGTTGAAATGAAAGAAAAGATGTTAGACTACATGATTGTTTTACCGTAAGTGGTTTATAAATGATAAGTAAATAATTATGCTGTCAGAGCAATAGAAAATAATGATAGAAAATACAGAGAATTTATTACCTTGGATATTTATTTCTGGTTGGTTGCACCTGAAATGCTCAATAGTAGTGTTGGTACTGTGCAGTCTTAATTACAACTGACTGAAATTCGGAAATAAACATGAATGAATACGTTATTGGCCAAACACATACAAGGAATTTGCATTGGTGCTCCGCTCGCAAGTAACAACATGACATACAGTAAACCATTAAGAATAAAACATATAACATTAAAACATTAAGAATAAAACATCATAGTGATGTGTCCATAGTGCTACTGATCATGATGTACTTTTACTCAGTTAAATATTGCCTGGTTAATTTTCTAATGTAACAATGGGATAGGAACATACAAATCAAGAGCAATTGTGAGCTGCTTGGTCCCAGGAGCCTATTCCTCTATTTAATAAGATCAAGGCTGTTCTAACTATAGCCTCCATTTGCATTTCATTTCGGAGTCATGTGAGTGACTTCGTGAAGAGCCCGCCGGCGCGCATGCTCGACATATCGTCGTACCGCGTTGCTGCGACGGCTGGCGGTGGAGCGCGCTCCTCGCCAGCCCTTCATAAGGGGCCACGGAGGTGAGTATTCTACCTTTAGTTGGTGGTCCTTGTTGCTGGTTATGTCTTGCAGCAAGGACATGGATGGGAGTTCCAAGGGCCGGAGGACGTCAGGACGAGTTCGCCGGTCAACAGTTCCGGGGCCTTTACCATCGGCAGTACCTGCAACGCAGGCCGGGACTCAGGCGGAGATGTGGGTAAGCCCTGTGGTTACAGGTCCAGATCCGCCAGCACACCACAGCTCGGAGGAGTTCGATGAGGAGGAGTGTGGTGGGCCGCCAGAGCAGGAGGACCCTGCCATGGCAGTCAGGTCGTCAGCGGGCTCGCTGGCGACCTCGAGCAGGGTGCGTGCGGCTGCACGGCCTGTTCCACTCAGCCCTCCGAGTAGGGGAAGGGCAGGAGCCCAGAAGCCTAACCCTACCAGGGCTAAGGCATTGTCTGACACGGAGGTGCGGTCAGGTTCCAGGGCGAGACCCGGGGCGGCTGTGAGGTCCAGCCGGCACACCCCGACTCTCGACGCCGGGACGGGTCGGTTGAGTCGGGTCTCGTCACGGTCGCCGAGCCCCCCATGGATGGGTGGGCGAGACCATGCGTCGGCAAAGTCCACGATGTGGGCAGCCGGCAAGCCTGCGCGGGCTTCAGGCAGCCATGCTTTGGCTGGTGCCGACACCACGCCGCAAGTGCCCTTAGTGGCAGCGGCTTCAGCTCCCGCTAAACGGAGGCGGTTGAACACGCCCGCGCGGGAATCGCGCAGTTTCGCCTCGGCGGCTGTTAGCGACAACTACCGGCACCGGCAGGGCCTCGATGAGGTGCGGGCCGATGATAGGAGCCCGGTTTTCTTTTCAGAGCCGGAGGACTCCGACCACCTGAGTGTTCAGGGTGAAGGGCGTATTGACCGTATGGAGCGGCTGCTGGAGCTCCTGCTTCAAAGTCAACAACAGCAGGGCAGCAACAGGCACAGGGCGTCGTCACCAGCCTCTACCATCAGCCTGGAGCAGCAGGAGGAGGAGGTTTTGGTGGATCCCATACCATCTCCTTTGGAGTTGCCAGCGGAGGATCTTCTGGATGTGGCGACCAAATTTGCGGCCCCACATTCATCTGGACTTCCTTTAAACGAAAAGCTGGCAGCCACTGTGGACTTTCTTAACAACCAGCAACTACAGGAAGAAGTCTTCATTCAGGCAATGAGCCGTCACAAGGCTCCATCCAATTGCAACTCCCTCAACGTGCCTGTGGTCAATACGCCGATATGGGGCAACATCAGTGCGGCTATCCGTCAACAAGAGGTAAAATTGCAGCGGATCCTGAAGCTCCTCATGGCCGGTATTACCGCCTTTGCGCGGTCGGTGGACGGGGACGAACTGAATTTGGACCAGGAAGATGCTCTGGCCCTCCTGTGCGCGACCCAGCACGAAATCAACGGGTTTCGCAAAACCAGCATCCGCCCAGCGCTCAATCCGAAGTTTGCAGGATTGTGCAAGCCACCGCCGCCGCCCCCGCCCCGTCAGCTCTTTGGGGAGGACCTCTCGAAGAGAGTCAAAGAGCTTGACGAACAAGCCAAAACGGTGGGGATCATGCGCTCTCAGAG
Organism: Raja brachyura; assembly: GCA_963514005.1. Next base: position 59,526,142 of record OY740790.1, read on the forward strand.
TGCCCCCGCACCGTCAGGCTCAAAGTCTCCATACATTCGATCACGAGGGTCTGCTAGTACCTCGACGAGGACCCACCCTCAAGCTCCACAATGACAGCAACATCAGACCCAGCACCAGGGGTCTTTTTTAGGACAGGGTCGGCAGAGACCCTGGTGGAAAACGAAGACGCTGCGCCCTCAAGCCAACCCAGCACCTCCACGTCCACCCACGCGTGTCAAGGACCGCCGGTAACCACGGAGGTGAGGGGGTCTGGTTCTCTCTTTCTCTTTGTTTAACTTCACATGTTGGTGGTCGCCTTCGGTTGTTTTTGGGTGCATGGGGTAATTTTACTGGTGACGAGTATGTGTTGCAGAATATTCAGGGGCATAAAATTGAGTTTATTAATGGCGACATTCCTCCATCCCAGCACATGCCCGCTCGAACGTTTAAATTATCTGCTGCAGAACAGGCAGCAGGCTACAAGGAACTTTTAAGTCTTGAGCAGAAGGGAGTGATTAAGAGAGCAGTGCATGAGCCAGTTGAATTTGTTTCGAATATATTCACCAGACCTAAGAAGGATGGAGGTTGTCGTGTCATTATTGATCTAACCCGTTTGAATACTTTTGTAACATATACTCATTTTAAAATGGATAAGTTTGAAACAGCCAAATCATTGATTTCTCATGGTTGCTTTATGGCATGCATCGATTTGAAAGACGCATATTATTCAGTATCCATCCAGAAATACGACAGAAGGTTTTTGAAATTCATCTGGATGGGGCAACTCTGACAGTACAAGGCTTTGCCTAATGGGCTCACCACAGCCCCTAGATTGTTCACGAAATTAGTGAAACCAATTATGGCTTATTTGAGACAACGACACCATATAGTTATGGCCTACTTAGATGATATCTTAATTGTGGGCCACGCCCTGGAATTGGCTGAACAGGGTGTTGCAGCTGCTGTCAATATATTTCAACAATTAGGGTTTATTGTCCATCCAGAGAAATCAAAGTTCTGCCCTGCCCAGGTGATTAATTACCTAGGGTTCACGGTGAACTCTATGAGCATGAGGGTTACCATTCCAATTAACAAGATTGAGGAGGTTACCCAGGTGTGTCTAGATTTAATCCGCACCAATATACCATCGATTCGGCATTCAGCTACAATAATTGGGAAGCTTGTAGCTTTGTTTCCGGCAGCGCGATATGGACCTTTGCAATATCAGAATTTGCAAAGAGCTAAAATTGCTGCGTTAAAACAGAACGCTGGTCATTATGATCGGTCCATGCAGCTGCCGCCCGAAGCGATAAATGAGTTGCAATGGTGGGTGTGTCACATTAACAGCTCATTCAAGCCTATCAGGGAGGCTAATCCGGTGGTATATTTGCAGACTGATGCAAGCTCCAATGGCTGGGGAGCCACGGATAATTGCTCTAGTTGTGGGGGCAGATGGGACACCCTTGAATCGACGATGTTGTTGACTCAAGGGATTAACTATTTGGAGTTGCTGGCAGCATTCCACGGACTTCGTGCGTATTGTTCCAAGCTTGTTGGAGCACATGTCCGTCTCCAAATAGACAACACCACAGCAGTGGCATACTTAAACCATATGGGTGGTACCAGGTCAGTTTCGTGTGACAAATTGGCTAACTCAATTTGGCTCTGGTGTGTTCAAAGAGACATTTGGATTTCAGCTACCTATTTGCCAGGTGAGCTTAATACTGTGGCGGACACCAGGTCACGCAAATTTAATGACAATATTGAATGGATGTTGCATCCTGAGACTTTTTCTAAAGTCACAGCCAAATTTGGTAAACCGGACATTGACCTTTTTGCGTCACGGTTGAACCATCAAGTACCAACCTACGTTTCATGGGCACCAGATCCTGGGGCAATAGCGCTAGATGCATTCTCGCTGGACTGGGGGAATTGGTTTTTCTATGCCTTCCCCCCGTTTTGCCTCATCAGTCGGGTATTGCGAAAGATTCAGGCAGATGCTGCCAAGGGCATCCTTATTATACCCGACTGGCCCACACAGCCTTGGTATCCGGTGGTCTTTGACATGCTCAATGAACCTTGGGTCCTTTTGAAGGGTTGCCCACAATTGGTTACTCACCCTGTCTCAGGGGAGCTACATCCCTGCCACGGCTATTTAAATCTGTTGGCTTGCAGGTTCTGAACAGGCCGTTAGTCCAATACGGCCTCTCGGCTCGGACCATGGATACCATCGGGGCGTCGTGTCGAGAGTCCACAAGGCGAAGATACCGCTCGCATATTAAGAAGTGGGAAGCCTACTGCAGCCGCTCTCGCATCACGTACGATGACGTGACAATAACCGACGTCCTGGAATTCCTCGCGGGGTTGCACCATGGTGAACACTTAAGTTACAGTGCCATCAACAGCGCCAGAAGTGCGCTATCATTCTACCTCAATATTGGGGTAGAATCCAACAGGCTAGTGTCCAGACTCATGCGGGGTATATTCAATATGAATCCGCCTACACCACGCTATAATATCACCTGGGATGTCAGGGACGTATTAACCCTGCTCAGGACGTGGTCTCCCATGGAAGGGCTCCAACTGGACCAACTCACCATGAAGCTGGTGATGTTACTAGCGCTGACTTCAGCTCAGAGGGTACAGACACTACACAAACTTTGTGTCGACAGAATGACTTCTACCCCTACAGAAGTAGTCTTTTTCATTGACGAGCTACTAAAGCAGCATAGACCTGGGTGCACAGGGCTGCAGCTGAAGTTCCCGGCATACCCCGCAGATGCTAGGCTATGTTTAGCCTCACATATCCGCCACTATGTCAAGGTGACGGCACGCATCAGAGGAATGGAGAGATACCTGCTAGTCACTCATAAGGGACCTCATCATCGAGTGACAGTCCAGATGATATCCAGGTGGCTTCGAGTCATCTTGGGTAAGTCAGGTATCGACACTAATGTGTTCAAATCTCATTCCACCAGGGCTGCATCGACGTCAGCGGCGAGGGTCATGGAGGTGCCCATGGACCAAATTCTCGCCACAGCAGAATGGGCTAATGAAGCTGTGTTCCAGCGTTTTTATAACAAGCCTGTTGCTGCTCCTCTACAGTTCGCAGAAGCCGTGCTGTATGCAGGTTCAGAACGTGGAGATGTCCCCGCATGAGGGGTTTTGATTTGTTATTAATAAATATGCTCTTGTTTTGCAGTATGAACTATTGAGCAAGTTGTTCCTCCCATCCATCCCTGGTAGTGGTGTGTCAGCATGGACGTGGTCCAGGGCGTGTAATCACAGAAGCTTTGAAGTCTTCACGAAGTCACTCACGTGACTCCGAAATGAAATAGTAAGATTGAACGAGAACTTACCAGTTCGAAGGTTGATCTTTATTTTATGAGGAGTCGAAGTGAGGGATTTCGTGCCCTCCTCGCCCAACCCTCAGTCACCTTCATCTGGTAATCTTAGTCACTTCAATCTTACTATGCGAAGTCATTTCTATTGTTGGTTTCTGTGATTCCACGCCGCTACTTTGAAGTATGTCGAGCATGCGCGCCGGCGGGCTCTTCACGAAATCCCTCACTTCGACTCCTCATAAAATAAAGATCAACCTTCGAACTGGTAAGTTCTCGTTCAATCTTACTATTCTCACCTATCGCAATAACCATTCTCCCATTTGCTCAGCAAGAATCAATGTAGTGGTAAATATTGTCTGGGAACGAACTGCAGATGCTAGTTTACCACAAAGATAGACACAAAATGCTGGATGAACTCAGCGGGTCAGGCAGCATCTCTGGCGAAAAGGAATAGGTGACGTTTCGGGTCAAAACCATCCTTCAAACTGCGAGTCAGGGAGGAGGGAAACTAGAGGTATGAAAAGGTTCAGAACAAATCAGAGCCGGCACTGATGACCAAGGAAGGGTGGAGCCCATAATGGTGCATTGTTGGCTGTGGAAGAGGGGATAACGAAGGATGCGAACAGTGGAAATGGCAGGACGAGTAGGGCAGGGGATGTGTGCAGAGGCAGGAGATGCAGGGGTTTTTTGAAATTAGAGGAATATTGTTGTCCATCTAATTGCTGTTGTTCAAGCAAATATTATAGCATATGGAGTCCACAACAGGAATAGTTTACAGCAGTGCATTCCCAATTTTATGCATGCAAGTGTTCCAAGCTGAACTTTGAAATACCAGGGTAATTCAATATATGAGGGCAATTCAATATGCAAGGGTAATTCGATATGCAAAGTGAGCTCTGAGTTAAACAGCTATGGGCACTTGCATGCAATGTAATGGAATTTTAAATTGCTACTGCAGCTGTTTGAAGGCCGCACCAGCCACAAACTTAATAATGCCAATATTGTCATTACCATTATTAAATTTCCACCAAAATTAAAATACAGTTGGCAAGATCATTGACTAGGATAAATGTTGCCCAAAAAACTAATGTAAAGTTTACTGGCATATGAAAAAGTCATGCTACAAGATTGTAAATTAAAATATTCAATCAGATGAACGAAAAGCATCTTTCAATTTAAGTTACATTTTACCTTGGAAAGTAAACATTTTGGTCAATTTTGTAAACATGAGATCTTTATTAAGAAGTAGCCTCAGACCATTTTAAATGCAGTGATAGCATATCGTGTGTGGACTTATAGAACATTCTCTTGGGCAATATAAAAGTAAAATACAATTATTAAAATAAAATAGAAATTCTAATTAATAGCTACCATAGGGCGTATTTTGGCTGATTCCACTTGAATTCCTGTGACACTGCCGTTAAGAAAAAAATCTTAATGTTTTTGAACATTGAAAACTGTCCTTTGGAATGAACCGAAGAGGTTTAAAGGTTTATACTGTGTGTAAGAAGGAACTGCAGATGCTGGTTTAAAACAAAGATAGACACAAAAAGCTGGAGTACCTCAGCGGGACAGGCAGCATCTCTGGAGAGAAGGAATGAGTGAAGTTTCGGGTCGAGACCCATCTTCAGACTGGTTAGGGATAAGGGAAATGAGAAATATATACGGCAATGAGAATAGATAAAGAACAATGAACTAATTATATCATCTCTTCATACTGACAACTTTTGTTCTCTCACCAATGACTCAGAAGTTTAGTTTAGTTTAGTTTAGAGATACTGCGGGACACAGGCCCATTGGCCCACCGAGTCCGTGCCAACCAGCGAGCTCCCTATACACTAACACAGTCCTACACACTTTACAAAATTTACAATTTTTACTGAAGCCAATTAACCTACAAGCCTGTATGTCTTTGGAGTGTGGGAGCAAACCGGAGCATCCGGGGAAAATTTCCCTCCGGGGATGAATAAAGTTTATCATATCGTATCGTAAAACCCACGTGATCACAGGGAGAACATGTAAACTCCGTACAGACAGCACTCATAGTCAGGATCGGACTTGGATCTATGGAGCTGTAAGGCAGCAACTCTATCACTGTGCCACAGTGCCACCTGAGAAAGTTCATCGCTTGATTAAGACGTAATTTGAAGCTCGGCTGTAATGCATTGTTGGAGATGCTGACTTCCAGGTGAAAAGTTATTATTGCTGAGCCATCCTCGATAAGTGAATGGCTGTTACTATTAAATGTGATTCAACAGCCTCTCTCAATTAGGTTTGACAACACAGTTTAGTGGAACAGGAGAATATACCTCAATGACCTGGCATGAGAATATTACATAAATGAAACAACTAGTTTAGTTAGAGATAGAGCATGGAAATAGACCCTTCAGTCACCCGTTCACACCATTTCTATTATCCCATTTTCTCATCTACTCCCTACAAATTAAAGTCAATTCTACAGAAGCCAATTAACCTACAACCTTGGGCACCATACCTGAGGAAGAATGTGCTGGATCTGGAGAGGGTCCAGAGGAGGTTAACAAGAATGATCCCAGGAAACGCATGATATTCGTTTGACGGCACCGGGCCTGTACTCACTGGAATTTCGAAGAATGAGGGGGGGACTTCATTGAAACTGGCCGAATGGTGAAAGGCTTGGATAGAGTGAATGTGGAGAGGATGTTTCCACTAGTGGGAGAGTCTAGGACTAAAGGTCATAGCCTCAGAAGTCAAGGACGTTCCTTAAGGAAGGAGATGAGGAGGAATTGCTTTACTCAGAGTGTGGTAATTCTGTGGAATTCTTTGCCACAGAAGGCTGAAGAGGCCACGTCTCTGGATATTTTGAAGGCAGAGCTAGAAAGATACTTGATTAGTATGGATGTAAGAGGTTAGGGGAAGAAAGCAGGGGAATGAAGTTAGGAGGAAGAGATAGGTCAGCCACGATTGCATGGCAGAGTAGACTTGATGGGTCAAATGACCTAATCCTTCTCCTTTCACTTATGACCTTATGACCACAAATCTGCACTTTGAAATGTGTGTGGAAACTGGAGCACCCAAGGAAACCCATGGGGTCACATGGACAACATGCAAACACCACACATGCAACACCCAAGGTCAGGATCAAACACAGGTCTCTGCTGGTGTGAGACAGCAACTCTACCAACTACACCACAGTGCCTTTCCTAAAGGCAATCTTAAAGGAAGCTTAGAAACATAGAAACATAGAAAATAGCCTGCACCGCCATTCAATATAATCATGGCTGATCATCCAACTCAGTATCCTGTACCTGCCTTCTCTCCATACCCCCTGATCCCTTTAGCCACAAGGGCCACATCTAACTCCCTCTTAAATATAGCCAATGAACTGGCCTTAACTACCTTCTGAATTCCACAGATTCACCACTCACTGTGTGAAAAATGTTTTTCTCATCTTGGTTCTAAAAGACTTCCCCCTTATCCTTAAACTGTGACCCCTTGTTCTGGACTTCCCCAACATCGGGAACAATCTTCCTGCATCTAGCCTGTCCAACCCCTTAAGAATTTTGGAAGTATCTATTAGACAACATTTCTTGAACAACATCACCCAAACACTTGAGCTCCAACTCCAAGAAGAATAAAGGCAGTTAACACAGGAACATGTAAACAATACCCAGTACACAATTCCTTCACCACATAGGCTGTACAATTTCAAGGAGATGGCACACCATACTTTGAGGGTTCATTTTGAATAAGCATTATATGCTGGCATTTTCAGCAATGCCCAAATCTAATGAATCAATAGACAAAACAAAATACTTGCCATCTTCCATTTTCTTTCACATTAACTAAAATATATCAATTGACTATTTTAGAAGGGAAAGTCACGGAATTTTATTTAATTAAAAAAGTGTCACTTGGTTTTCTTCCTCACTTGCTTTGCTCTGCTTCTAAGAGTTTGCACCTTCGATCTAGACTCCAATGAAGGTACCAATGGCGTGGGTAGGAAAAGGAATGAGTTTTGCCACATGAATTTACGGAGCTGGTTAACCACTAAAAGAGCAGAATGTCAAAGGTTGTAATGTCTGGAATGCTTCCGTTGGCATGAGTTAGTGAGTATAGGAACTGTGTGTAGGAAAGGACTGCAGATGCTGGTTTACACCAAAGATAGAGAGAAGGAATGGGAAACGTTTCAGGTTGAGACCCTTCTTCAGACTTGAGTCATACCGAAACGTCACCCATTCCTTCTCTCTAGAGATGCTGCCTGTCCCACTGAGTTACTCCAGCATTTTGAGTATAGGAACAGGATAGGCCAGATTAATGTGTGGCTGAAGGGCAGCACAGTGGCACAGCTACAGAGCTGTTGCCTCACAGCGACAGAGACCCTGGTTCGATCCTGACTACGGGTGCTGTCTGTGCAGAGTTTATACGTTCTCCCTGTGACCACGCGGGTTTCTCTGGGTTATTGAGAATATGGGCTGCACCTCAACCAGAACTTTCTTGCTGGGAGGTTTCCTGGCGCTGTTTGGGAAGGTTTAAATTGAGTTGGCAGTGAAGGAGGCTGAGAGTATTTGTTCTGATGGAGACGAACAATTATCTAGATGAGAAATTGTTCAGCAGACAGAAAAGTGAATAATTGCACATCAAGGGAATTCAAAGCAAAATTGCATCTATTTTAGTGCAGGGATAAAGAATAAAGGGTACAACATTTAGTGCAAGATTTATCATTGAAGTCCAATAAAGTACAATTAAACATCGTTCACGGGTCTCCAATGAAGCAGAAGACAGGTCAGGACCACACTCTATCTGATGCGGGCGGTTATGGTGGCACAGCGGTAGAGTTCCTGCCTTACAGCGAAATGCAGTGCCAGAGACCCGGGTTCGATCCCGACTACGGGTGCTGTCTGTATTTTGTACGTTCTCCCCGTGATCTGCATGGGTTTTCTCCGAGATCTTCGGTTTCCTCCCACACTCCAAAGACGTACATGTTTGTAGGTTAATTGGCTTGATTAAAGGCCTTGATAAAAAATGTAAAATTGTCCAAGTTGGCGATACGCAGAATACTGCCCTGCCGACTACAAAATGCAGAAGGTTCAGAAGATGAGCGGATGGTTCAGTTGCCTGATACCAGCTGGAAAGAAACTATGTAGGAAGGAACTGCAGATGCTGGTTTATAGACACAAAATGCTGGAGGAACTCAGAGGGACAGGCAGCATCCCTGGAGAGAAGGAATAAGTGACGTTTCGGGTTGAGACCCTTCTTCAGACTGAGAGTCGGCGAGAGGGAGTCCAGAGTCCAGAGATATGGAAGGGTGTGAAAATGACAGATCAAAGTAGACAATAAAAAGAAAATGTAGACTGGTTCTTTGTTAGCTATGGGGCATGTGACAAGGGGGCATGCAATCAGTAAAATCAGAAGGATTATAAAACTAATCGGAGAACTAGGATGGGAGAGGGACGGTGAGAGAAGGAAAGCAAGGGTTCCTTGAAGTTAGAGAAAACAAAATTCATACTGCTGGGGTGTAAGCTGCCCAAGCGAAATATGAGGTGCTGTTCCTCCAATTTGTGTTGGCCCTCACTCTGACAATGGAGGAGGCCCAGGACAGAAAGGTCGGTGTGGAAAAGGGAGGGGAAGTTAAAGTGTTCGGCAACCGGGAGATCGCGTAGGCCTAGGCGGACTGAGCACCTCATATTTTGCTATCCATGTTCTCCAGAAATGCTCAGGAAAGAACTGCAGATGCTGGTTTAAACCAAAGATAGACATAAAAAGCTTGAGAAACTCAGTGGGACAGGCAGCATCTCTGGAGAGAAGGAATGGGAGATGTTTCGGTTCGAGACCCTTCTTAAGAAATGCTGCCTGACCCGTTGAGTTACTCCAGCACTTTGTGTCTTTACATATATTTACATATATGGCCAAGTAATAAAGGTCTTAAATTGGGGAAAGGCCCAATATACAGCGGGTCTTCTTAACTTAATCATTTAAATGCTTGAATTATTCTTGTGAAGGGTTTTGGACTCTCCAATGCTAACATATTCTTCAAATATTTCATTTCCAACACTGAATACCATAGTCCAGACAAATATGTTGTTGCATTAGGGGTGGAGTGTTCAATTGGGAAAGATGGTTGTGAGTTGTGATGTGATCTACTGCATCTGGTACTTCCAGTTGTGCCCTTGCACCTCTTAATGCAGCCTAGCCTAGCATTACGGACCTCTTTATAGCGGAATTTGGTTTTAATGGACGGAGCATCCCCAGAGTAATCTTTAAGACTAGGGCGGCACGGTGGTATTGTTGTAGAGCTACTGATTGCAGCGCCAGAGGCTCAGGTTTGATTCTGACTACGGGTGGTTCTCTGGACGGAGTTTGTACGTTCTCCCCATGACCAGTGTGGGTTTTCTACGAGATCTCCAGTACCTCCCGCACTCCAAAGACCTACAGGTTTGTAGGTTAATTGGCTTGGTGTAAATGTAAAATTGTCTCTAGTATGTGTTGGGTAGTGTTAATGTGCGGGGTTCACTGGTCAGTGTGGACTAAGTGGGCTGAAGGGCCTGTTTCTGCACGGTATCTATAAACTAAGCTGAACTAACACAGGCAGCTAGTTATACAGCGTGAGTTCATTGAAATTGACAAGCAATTACTTTGATCAACACTGGTGCAATGATACTCAACATGTATTAACAAAAATATAATTTTAGCAGTTAAAAATAATTTTGTATTTGAAAACAAATCGTTGTTTCACAGAGTGACCGCCAGATGGTGGGAGCCAATCTCTCACTCGGTTATAGCGGACATTTGGCAATATCGAACATCATTTCGTTCGCTCAACCCCCCCCCCCCCCCCCCCCCCCCCCGTGCCCTGTGGTCAGTTATAACGAGGATTATCTCTACCTTCACCTTCAATAGTAAAGTCAAATTTACTGACATGCACATGAATGGTGAGGTCCAGCTGCAGTGAACAACTTGTTTGTTACAGCATCACAGCAACAATGACTCAGACTTGATAACAATCAGCACGGGAGCACCTCAAGGCTGCGTGCTCAGCCCCCTGCTGTACTCACTCTACACTCATGAATGCGTAGCCGGTCATAGTGCGAACTCCATCATCAAGTTTGCTGACGACACCACTGTTGTGTACGTATCACTGATGGGGATGAGTCAGAGTATAGAAGAGAGATCGAGCAACTGTCCATATGGTGCCGCACAACAACCTGGCCCTCAACACCAGCAAAACCAAGGAACTAATTGTAGACTTTGGAAGGGGTAGGATGGGGACCCACAGTCCTGTTTATATCAACGGGTCGAAGGTTGAAAGGGTCAAGAGCTTCAAATTCCTGGGCGTGCACATCTGTGAAGATCTTTCCTGGTCCGAGAACACAGATGCAATTATTAAGAAAGCTCATCAGCGCCTCTACCTCCTGCGAAAATTACAGAGAGTTGGTCTGTCAAGGAGGACTCTCTCTAACTTCTACAGGTGCACAGTAGAGAGCTTGCTGACCAGTTGCATCATGGCTTGGTTCGGCAATTTGAGTGCCCTGGAGAGCAAAAGACTACAAAAAGTAGTAAACACTGCCCAGTCCATCATCGGCTCTGACCTTCCTTCCATCGAGGGGATTTATCGCAGTCGCTGCCTCAAAAAGGCTGGCAGCATCATCAAGAACCCACACCACCCTGGCCACACACTCATCTCCCTGCCACCTTCGGGTAGAAGGTACAGGAGCCTGAAGACTGCACCAACCCGGTTTAGGAATAGCTACTTCCCCACAGCCATCAGGCTATTAAACTTGGCTTGGAACTCTGAACATTAATATCCCTCCATCTATTATTTGCACTTTATTAATTTATTAATTCATTTGTGTATTTACGTAGATAATTGTAGTCAATGCCTATTATGTTCTGTTGTGCTATGCAAAGAAAGATTTTCATTGTCCTGTCAGGGACACATGACAATAAACTCTTTTGACTTTGACTAAATTACACAGCAAAATAAACAGAATATAAAAGAAAAAGGTATTAGTTCAAAGATAACAATTTAAAGACAAGTCCGTAATAGTGCAAATGGTGGCCCGTAGTATTCCGTTACTGAGAATCTACTGGTTGTGGGAAAGTAGCTGTTCCTGAAACTATTAGTGTGGCTTCTTTAACTCCTGGCTGATGGTAGCAGTGAGAAGACAGCATTGGCCCAAGGGTTGGGATCCCTGATGATAGATGCTGTTTTCTTAAAGCAGCGCCTCATCTAGATACTTTTGATGGTTGGAGTGGGCTGAGACCAATATGCCAATTGTTCCTTCATCTGCACCCTCACAGGTAGTTCATTGAACATTCCCACAGCCCTTAATGAGAGTTTCTTTAAAACCTAGATTTATTCTTCATTAACGTAATTCTAACAAGTTATATTTTCAAACCTTTGCCGGGGGAAAGAGCCATTACTCCTGATTAATCATTATTTTAATCTCCATGCAAAGAACTTCCTAGATGCATCTGACATCTGAGGTTCATGCTAAATGGTCTAACAGACCATTTACTTGACCGTTCACCTGCCATTCCTTCATCTGCTGCTATCAAGTAACGTTAGCGCAATTGCTTAAATGATCAGTTGCCGTGTTGACACATAACTGGTGACATTTCTGGATCTGATCAGCAAATATCAAGGTGGTCATCCTCTTTACCCACCTTTTAGTTTCAAGATTCAGGCCCTTCAGCCCAGGGATTCCGCGCTGACCAATGATCCGCATACACTGTACTATCTTACACACGAGGGACAATTTACAATTTGATTTTACTGAAGCCAAATTAACCTATAAACCTGTATGTCTTTGGAGGGTGGAGGGAAACTGGGGTACCCAGAAAAAATCCACGCAGGTAATAGGGAGAACGCACAAACTCCGTACAGACCTCACCCGTTGTCAAGATCGAACCCTGGGTCTCTGTCAATATAAGGCAGCAACTCCACCTCTGAGCCATGGTGTCGTGCGATGAGTCACCACGTCGCCCTCACCAAGTAATTATTGGGGCAGTGTGGCTGGAAGTTTCACCCATTTGTGCATCTATCAACGAACATGTTATGAAAACTATGATCTAGTGAATGACTCACAAGCAAAAGGTGAAGAAGCTGGCTTGGCATTTCATAGAATTCAAAACTGCAGATTCACACAACCAGTAAGCCATGAGGTAATCATTTTCAACAGCTATTCTGAACTACAGTATTACTTTCTCTTCTCGCATTTGAAAGTATTTGGGAGACTGCATCACAACTATGATATGGGAACAACTTAGAAAATGTTCAAAGATTCAACTGCAAAGAGAAACATTATAAAATCATTGTGCTATTACAATAGGCATGAAATGTCTTTGGCATGTCAGATTAAAGAGAATTCAAAGACATTTCAGAAGTACATTAGGTTTAGATTTATGATTGTCCCTTGTACTGAAGTACTGTGAAAAGCTTTGTTTTATTTCGAAGTCACTCATGACTATGTGAAGACCCCGTCCAGCACGCATGCGCGACATTAGCGTTCATGCAGTGCACCTGCGACGAACGGAAGTTCAAGGCGCTCCCGCTACAATTTGAAAGTCGGGCCGACAAGTAAGTTTTTACCGTGGCCGTGTGTATTTTCTCTGTGGTCTGCTTTATGTTCCAGGAGAATGAGCAAGACCAGAGGGAAGAAATCTGCAGCTCGTCCCCGTTCGTCTCCCGTTGAGGAGCATTTTTAAGAGGAGGGGCAAGAGGTGGCAGGATTAACTACTTCTATTGAAGGCAGCATTGGCGACCAGGTCTGGGCTGGTCAAGAAGAGGGGCCACTGGCTGAAGATGTCCGGAGTACGCAGGGTGTACAGGATCAGGAAGAGCTGCTGGGTGTGGTCAACCGCTACGTGGCCATTCCACAAGCGGGTCGGCATTTAGAGCCGAAACTTGCAGCCAGCATTGACCACCTGTCCTCAAAACCCCTACAAGAACGGGTGGTCAATGCGGCTCTTGAATTATATACAGCTCCAGAAAATTGTACATCATTGAATGTACCAGCTGTAAACAGCCAAATTTGGGGACATTTGGGGCAGAACAATAGGAACCTGGAGTTGAAGCTCCAGAAAACCCTTAAACTCCTGACTGCAGAAATAACATCGTATGCTCAATCCATAGATGGTGTGGACATCTCCACAAATCAGCAAGATACATTAGCTCTGCTGTGCACCAATCAATATGAGATAAACAATTTACGGAAGGAAATTATCAAGCCTGCCCTCAACCCTAAGTTTGCAGGACTTTGTAAAACACCGGGTTCAGAACCTCTAATTCTGCTCTTTGGAAAGGACCTTCCAAAAAAGGTGACAGACCTAGAGGAAGAGTCCAAGACCTTTGGTCTCGTGAGGGCAGGTTTGGGACCGAGCAGACCTTACAAACCCAGGCGGCAGTATACCACGGCGTCCACCAGTCGTGGACCACCATATGGGACTGGTGAAAGCTCGGGGTTCGCAATCATTCCCCATAAGCCTTTTTTAGGCCAGGGCCCAGAGCGGACCCCATGGAGAATGCGCCACCCCCAATATCAACATCAACAGTAACATCAACAGCAACCCTCCACAGCCCAGCAGACACCTCATCGTCCAGTGAAGAGGCAGAAGAAGCACCAGTAACCATGGAGGTAGGTGGATGGTTCCTCTCAACATATGAGCAGTAGGGGCTCTATACTAACAGGGGGGAGATTGCGCTTATTTTTGGATACATGGCAATCCATCACTAATGACAAATATATACTCAGCAGCATTCATGGCTATAAAATTGACTTTGTTCATGAAAACATGCCGCCAGTTCAGCATATACCCCAAAGGGTATTCACCCTCTCAGTAAAAGAGAAACAAGACGGTCAAGCTGAACTGATGAGGCTACTAGCAAAAGGTGTCATTGAAAGAACAAAACATGAACCTTTGGAATTTGTGTCTAATATTTTCACTAAAACTAAAAAAGATGGTGGATGTCGCATCATCATTGACTTAACTACTTTAAACAAGTCTGTTAAGTATATACATTTCAAGATGGAAACTTTTGAAACAGCCAGACTATTGATTTCTGGAGGATACTTTCTAGCAAGCATTGATTTAAAAGATGCCTACTACTCAGTACCCATACACAAGGAGCATCATAAATACCTTAGGTTTATCTGGATGAAACAGCTGTGGCAATTTAAAGCCTTACCAAATGGGCTAACCTCAGCTCCAAGGTTGTTCACTAAAATCTTAAAACCTGCTTTGGCATTGTTGAGGAAACATAAGCATATAGTCATGGCGTACTTAGACGACATTTTAATAGTAGGGAAAACCTTGGAGACAGTTATTTCGGCAGTAGCAGCCACCAAACGTTTGTTTGAAACTTTGGGGTTTGTCATACATCCAGATAAATCCAATTTGACACCGTCCACTACCATGGACTATCTTGGATTTACGATTGACACTGTTCACATGATTGTAAAGGGCCTGTCCCACTAGCGCGCGATTAGACGCGACAAGCGCGACCTACCGTGGTCGCTTTAGTCGCCCGGCCTCGCGTGACCCTGTCCCACTGCGATCGCCGGAGTCTCGTCGAGTTGTGTGTAGCTGGTGTCGACATCGCGCGTAGTGTCCAAAAACCGACACTGCTTAAAAAATTACGCGTGGCAAAATCCTGTCGCGCAGAACGTGATTAACGTGATGACGTTTTGACGTTGTGCGTCTTCAGCGTGGCGTTGCGTGATGACGTCACTGCCCGACGTCGTGCAACGCGCATGCTCATGCGCATCGTCACGTGATGAAAAATAACGTCCTTCCTTCGGGCGTCGCGCGTGTAATCGCGCGCTAGTGGGACAGGCCCTTCACTCGCACCGGGATCGCCTGACCCCCATGCGACCCCCGCGTCCGAATTTGTCGCGCTTGTCGCGTCTAATCGCGCGCTAGTGGGACAGGCCCTTAACTCTGCCGAAGGGGAAAGCATCAGAGTTGGCACTATCATGCAACAAACTAATGGTTAATCATCAGCCAACCATACGGCAGGTAGCTAGTGTTTTTGTGAAAATGGTAGCAGCCTTGCCAGCTGTACAATTTGGGCCTTTGCACTATCAAAATTTACAAAGAGCAAAAGTGCACGCACTAAAGGAAAACTTAGGTCACTTTGACCGAGTTATGAATTTAACTGTTGAATCCATTCCAGAGTTACAATGCTGGACAAGGAACATTAGGCTCAGTTCCAGTCCCATAATAATCACCAAACCAGTATTAACCATTCAAACGGATGCCAGTGCTTTGGGCTGGGAAGGAACTAACATGCAATCCAGCACAGGGGCAGATGGACTAGTTCTGAATCATCTTGCCTACAGACACGGGGTATCAACTACTTAGAAATGTTGGGTGCGTTTTATGGTTTAAAAGCATATTCATCTAATACACATCACGCACATGTCTGGTTGCAATTAGATAATACCACGGTGGTGGCTTATATCAACCATATGGGTGGTGTAAAGTCGATATCATGTAACAATTTGGGCAACCTAATCTGGCAATGGTGTGTCGAAAGACATATTTGGTTATCAGCAACTTACCTACTAGGTAAGCAAAATACAGTGGCAGACACCAGGTCACGCAAATTTAACGATAACATCGAATGGATGTTAAATCCCAAAGTGTTTGCTGAAATTACAAAGCAATATGGCACACCAGATATCGATCTATTTGCATCTAGGCTGAATCACCAGGTACCAACGTTTATCGCTTGGGAACCAGACCCCGAGGCAGCAGCAGTTGATGCATTCATGCTGCATTGGGGGAAAATGTTCTTTTATGCTTTTCCTCCCTTCTGCCTCATCAGCCGGGTATTACGCAAGATTCAATTGGATTCCGCTACAGTAATCTTGATAATACCCGACTGGCCTACACAGCTATGGTTCCCAGTGGTCCTCGACATGGCTGTCGAAACATCTTTGGAATTCCCCAGCAGTCCGGATTTATTAATCCACCCAGTGTCAGGCATTAGTCACCCGTGCCATGACAGAGTTAATCTCCTGGCTTGCAGATTCTAAAAAGACCTCTACTGGGCCTGGGACTGTCTAAGGACGCCATCAACATGATGACCGCATCCCACCGGGAGTCCACCAGGAAACAATACCTGACCAACATAAGGAAATGGGAACGGTATTGCTCCAAAACAGGAACTACCTACACTACAGCAACAGCCACCAGTGTTGTGGAGATCCTGGTTGGATGGACTCAGCTACAGCGCCATCAATACAGCCAGGAGTGCGTTGTCAGCTTATTTGGTTCCAGCAGCAGGACAACAGGCTTTGGGGTCCCATCCACTAGTGGTCAAAATCATGAGGGGCATTTTTAACACTAATTCCCCCAGACCTAGGTACACTCAGATCTGGGATGTCAGCATTGTGCTGACGTATCTTAGGGGATGGCCACCACCCAGGTCACTCACGCTGGAACAACTTACCCTGAAATCAGTCATGCTCATGGCACTAGTGTCAGCTCAAAGGGTACAGTCCCTCCATCTTCTGAGGCTGGACAGCATGACAGAGTCATTGGACTGTTTTACATTCCATATTCAGAGTCTGGTGAAACAAACTGGACCAGGAACCATGCCTCCAGTCTTGGAGTTCCGGGCATATTCATCTGATCCACGGCTGTGTGCCAAGACCCATCTCGCCAATTACATAGACACAACATACAACTTAAGAGGGAGAGAAAAAGCCTTATGGATAAGCCACAAGAAGCCTCATGGTCACGTGACGAGCCAAACCATTTCAAGATGGCTCAAGCAGGTGCTTAAGTCCGCGGGAGTCAATGCTAATGTTTACAAATCTCACTCCACCAGGGCAGCATCCACGTCGGTGGCTAAGCGAATGGACGTGCCTATGGACCACATTCTGGCCAGAGCAGGATGGTCCTCGGAAAGAACTTTCCAAAGGTTTTATAATAAGCCGCTGGCGGAACCTGCTACATTTGCAGACAGAATTTTAGAGTCTGCAGATAATATTTAATTTAAGCCCGGGGGAGCTCTCTGTGTTTAGTTGTTATTAATAGTTGTTATTAATCAAACAGGTTATTGTTGATTGTGATAACATACTTCCTCCCTCAAAGGTCTTCAGACAGTGAGTGAAGCATGAGCTGGTACACGGTTCGGAATCACAGAGCTTTGAAGTCTTCACATAGTCACTCACGTGACTCCGAAATAAAATAGTAAGATTAAATTAGGTTTACCAGTTCGAAGTTTGATCTGTATTTTATGAGGGATTACGTGCCCTCCGCTCCCACCCTCTATTATACAGATCAACTGGTAATTAAGTTATCATTTTTTCTTTACTATATTTATTTCAATCGTTGTGTTTTTTCTGTGAATCCACACCGCTGCTTTGAAGAATGTCGTGCATGCGTGCTGGACGGGGTCTTCACGTAATCCCTCATCGTAACTCCTCATAAAATACAGATCAAACTTCGAACTGGTAAGTTCTCATTTAATCTTACTGTTTTACATGCTGGCCGATCAGGCCCTGGGGACCTGGCCACTTTAATGTACTTCAAGAGCCCCAGCATCTTTCGGGAGTGATATGCTGATATTCTAGGGTTAAAGACCAGAACAAATCAGGGCTGGCAACAGATGACCTCAGGAAGGGTGGAGTCCATATGACCCATTGTTGGCTGGGGAAGATGTACTAATGAGAGGGACACAAGGATGCAAACAGTGGAACTGGTAGGATAGAAACATAGAAACATAGAAATTAAGTGCAGGAGTAGGCCATTCGGCCCTTCGGCCCTTCGAGCCTGCACCGCCATTCAATATGATCATGGCTGATCATCCAACTCAGTATCCCGTACCTGCCTCTCCATACCCTCTGATCCCCTTAGCCACAAGGGCCACATCTAACTCCCTCTTAAATATAGCCAATGAACTGGCCTCAACTACCCTCTGTGGCAGAGAGTTCTAGAGACCTACCACTCCCTGTGTGAAAAAAGTCCTTGTCATCTCGGTCCTAAAGGATTTCCCCCTTATCCTTAAGCTGTGACCCCTTGTCCTGGACCTCCCCAACATCGGGAACAATCTTCCTGCATCTAGCCTGTCCAACCCCTTAAGAATTTTGTAAGTTTCTATAAGATCCCCTCTCAATCTCCTAAATTCTAGAGAGTATAAACCGAGTCTATCCAGTCTTTCTTCATAAGACAGTCCTGACATCCCAGGAATCAGTCTGGTGAACCTTCTCTGCACTCCCTCTATGGCAATAATGTCCTTCCTCAGATTTGGAGACCAGAACTGTATGCAATACTCCAGGTGTTGCCTCACCAAAACCTTATACAACTGAAGTAGAACCTCCCTGCTCCTATACTCAAATCCTTTTGCTATGAAAGCTAACATACCATTGGCTTTCTTCACTGCCTGCTGTACCTGCATGCCTACTTTCAATGACTGGTGTACCATGACACCCAGGTCGCGCAGCATCTCCCCTTTTCCTAATCGGTCACCAGGATGTCAAGGGTGGGGAAGGGAGAGGAGGGAATGCAGGAGTTACTTGAAATTAGAGAAATCTTTCAGTCTGAAGAAGGGTTCAGACCCAAAACATTACCTATTCATTTTCTCCAGCTGACCGGCTGAGTTACTCCAGCATTTTGTGTCTATCACAATAGCATTTGATGCATGGTTCAACCGGGCAAGGATTTAAAGCTTTATTTGCACTAATATTAACAAAAGATGTAATGCTAAAATTTCACCACATTGTTCCGACACCTTGGACTTTTGACAGTGTCATTGTGTAAAACTTCCATGCAGCCTATTGTTCCCGAAATGCTGGAATGTATAGGAATATATAGATCAGCAATTCATATGAAAAAGCTAGAGCTTAGCTCCCACAATCTTCTCCTGACTATCACTCTCACTCTGTGCTTTCAATGACTTCAAATATTTATCCAATTTTCCATGAAAAGATAAGATGGCCCAATCATTAACTAATCTCGGTTATAACGCATGTTTCTGGAAAGTAAATCTATTCATAATAAAATTCCTATCATCTATTCACATTTTGAGTGTTACCAATTTCTCATACATGGATTATCATTTGTATTGATCACCCCTGGCGTCATCTTACAGTCCTTCACTAAACCTCTTTCAGCCTTGTCTGTTCCTGTGAAAATAAACCAGGTATTTCAGATGCTCAAAGATAGTTTCTCATGCTTAATATTATTCTCGTCATTTGTGATGTATGTTCTCCTTTGTTTTTTTTTGTAATAGAGCATCAAAACTGGGCATTAGCCACTACTTGTTTCATACATTAACTCTTTGCTTTAGTTCAGTTTAGAGATATAGCATGGAAACAGGCCATCGGCCCACGGGGACCACAGAGACCATTGACATCATTGACACCTGTTCACACTAGTTCTATGTTATCTCACCTATCTCTCATCCACTCCCTACACATTAAGGGCAACTTTACAGAGGCCAATTAACCTACAAACCCACATGTCTTTGGGATGTGAAAGGAAACCGGAGCACCCGGAGGTAACCACGGGGAGAACATGCAATCTCCACACAGACAGCACCCGAGGTCAGGATTGAACCTGGGTCTCTGGTGTTGTGAGGCAGCAGCTCTACCAGCTGCACCACCGTGAATACCCTCACACTTGCACTCAATACACCAATTTTTTTTTAAAACGCAGTAAGTTTTAAATATCTAGTGCTTTTTTTGAGACGGTACATGCTACCCATGCGACGCGTATGTTCATTAAAGATGCATGCTGGCATGTATGTGGGGACAGAAAAGCACTGATAATATCAAACATTTTAAAAGGAAAGAGATGTGCTTCTGATCACAAAGTGTTTATTCAAGCTTGCATGATTGCTCTTACAAACTTGGTACATTAAAGGGGATTTGAACAGTGGTCCAATTTTCTGCGGCTTTTTCACTAGTTTCCATAAAGGGCCTGTCCCACTTGAGCGTCATTTGCACGTCACGCAGATGGCACGCAAATTTTGTACATCCCAAAATCCTGGGGCGCTGCGCGCAACCGCGCATCAGTGCCTACGTCACTATGCACCATGCGCGCGTAATGCGCACCATGTGCGCGTCGTCGTGACGCGTAAATGATGTTGCGTAAATTACGCGCAAATGACACCCAAGTGCGACAGGCCCTTTTCATTCTAGAGTGAACAATGAACGGAAGTGATTCTATGTATTATTTTTGAAGGCAAATATATCTCTACAGTACAGACACAAAATGCTGGAATAGCTCAATGGTTCCAGCAGCATCTCTGGAGAAAAGGGTAGAAACCACCTGTCGATTCCCTCTCTCTCTATCCCTCCCCCACCCAAGTTGCACCAGCTTCTCGTTTTCACCCTACAAACAGCTAACAATGGCCTGTTTCCTTTATCATCGTTACTTTTTGGCATATCTTTTATTCATTGATCTTCATCTCTCCACATTACCATCCACATCTCTCGTTTCCCTTATCCCTAACCAGTCTGAAGAAGGTTCTCGACACGAAACGTCGCCCATTCCGTCTCTACAGTGGTGCTGCCTGTCCCGCTAACTTTCTTCTGAATTTTGTGTCTGTCTTCGGTACAAACCAGCATCTGCAGTTCCTTCTGTATAGTTGTCTCTCACAGCTACATGGACAAAAAACGTTGGGCAGTCCCAGTATGCAGTTTTTGGTGTCCCAATTCAGAAAAGATGTGAGATCAAAGAGAATGTAACTTTGATTGTACAGGATAATATTAAACATGAGAGAAACAGCTGTGAGAAATATCATTGATCACGATCTCCACAAGAACACAAGAACAGCTTCAAAATGGAGACACACGGAACTGCAGGTGCGGAATTGTGTGCAAAGCTGCCTTCCCGAGCCCCCATTCGCTGTGATGGTATTTCTGTCTCAGTCACAGAGGCCGACGTCAGAAAATCCTTCAGGGGGGTGAACCCTCGAAAAGCATCTGGACCTGATGGTATACCTGGCCGTGTCCTAAAAACCTGTGTGGACCAACTGGCTGGAGTTTTTACGGACATTTTCAACCTGTCACTTCTGAGGTTCCCACCTGCTTCAAAAGGGCATCAATAATACCGGTGCCCAAGAAGAGCAAGGTGACATGCCTCAATGACTATCGACCTGTGGCACTAACGCCTGTGGTGATTAAGTGCTTTGAGAGGTTGATCATGGTGCAAATCAACTCCTACCTTGACAAAAACCTGTACCCACTGCAGTTCGCTTACCGCCACAACAGATCAATGGTGGATGCAATCTCGCTGGCCCTCCACTCCGCTCTGGACCACTTGGACAACAAAAACTCATATGTCAGGCTGTTAATCACCTTGGCATTACAGCTTGGCATTTACCACATTCATCCCCTCCAAGCTGGTTACCAAACTCGCAGAACTGGGTCTCTGCGCATCCCTCTGCAATTGGATCCTCGACTTCCTCATTCACAGACCACAATCTGTTCGTATTGGTGGTAATGTGTCAGACTCGATTACAATCAGCACGGGAGCACCTCAAGGCTGCGTGCTCAGCCCCCTGCTGTACTCACTCTATACTCATGACTGCGTAGCTGGTCATAACGCGAACTCCATCATCAAGTTCGCTGACGAAACCACTGTTGTGGGACGTATCACTGATGGGGACGAGTGAGACTATGGAAGAGATATCGAGCGACTGTCCATATGGTGCCAGCACAATAACCTGGCCCTCAACACCAGCAAAACCAAGGAACTGATTGTGGACTTTGGAAGGAGTAGGATGTGGACCCACATCCTACTCCTGTTTATATCAATGGATCGATGGTTGAAATGGTCAAGAGCTTCAAATTTCTGGGCGTGCACATCTCTGAAGATCTTTCCTGGTCCGAGAACACAGATGCGATTATTAAGAAAGCTCATCAGCGCCTCTACTTCCTGAGAAGGTTACGGAGAGTCGGTCTGTCAAGGAGGACTCTCTCTAACTTCTACAGGTGCACAGTAGAGAGCATGCTGACCGGTTGCATCGTGGCTTGGTTCGGCAACTTGAGCGCCCTGGAGAGGAAAAGACTGCAAAAAGTAGTAAACACTGCCCAGTCCATCATCGGCTCTGACCTTCCTTCCATCGGGGGGATCTATCACAGTCGCTACCTCAAAAAGGCTGGCAGCATCATCAACACCATCCTGGCCACACATTCATCTCCATGCTACCTTCAGGTAGAAGGTACAGGAGCCTGAGGACTGCAGCGACCAGGTTCAGGAATAGCTACTTCCCCACAGCCATCAGGCTATTAAACTTGGCTCGGACAAAACTCTGAACATTAATACCCCTTTATCTGTTATTTGCACTTCATCAATTTATTCATTCATGTGTGTATTTACGTATTTAATGGTATATGGACACACTGATCTGTTTTGTAGTCAATGCCTACTATGTTCTGTTGTGCTAAGCAAAGAGAGAATGTCATTGTCCTGTCAGGGACACATGACAATAAACTCTTTTGACTCTTTTGACTTCTTGACTTTTTGAAAGCGTAAAGTGCTGGAAACATAAACTCTGCTGGTGAGACAGCATCTGTGGAGGGAATGGACAGGCGATGTTTGGGGTTGGGGACCTTCTTCAGACTAATTGCAGTGGGGGTGGGGGTGGGGGAGAAAGCTGGAAAAGAGAGGTGGGGACGGAACAAGGCGTGGAGCTGATAGGTGGATACAGGTGAGGAGTGGGTTACACAAAAAGCTGGAGAAACTCAGCGGGTGCAGCAGCATCTCAGGAGCGGTCGAGACCCTTCTTCAGCTTCCTACAGGTGAGGAGTGTTTGATTGGGACATGAATGGAGTAGGTGACAAAGGAGATAAAAGGTGTCAAATAAGGAGAGACGAAAAGTGAAATGTAAAGCACTTTCAGTACCTTCTTTCTGAAGTCGTGAATAGTGAAGTTTTCTTTGAAGGTGGAAACCCAGTGCGGTCGTTTAGCAGCCTAGGCCACTCGTCAATCTTGCCCAGTGACACTCTAACGGCATCTATTTGACAGAATTGGAACGCAGATACCATGAGGTTTGCAAACCTTCTCAAACAGCAGTGGAATATCTACTGACAGCCATATTGATACTCGGGCAAATCCCCAGTTGAATATCTGTCACAGCTCCCTTAGTCACCATTGCCTTCTGCAAGCTACATACACGTGTTGTTTTCATGCACATCACCAGACTCCTGAAGCAGGTGTTTTCTTCACAGCTCTGCCAGAAGAGATTACCATGTGGAGAGAGAAGAAGATTCAAGGATGTTCTCAAGGCTCCCTCTCTCTTGTTCGCATCCTTTTATCCCTGTTGTTATCACACGTTCCCCAGTCAACAATGGGCCATTGTGGGTTCTACCCTTCCTGAGGTCATCAGTTGCCGGTCCTGATTTGTTCTGGCCTTTCCTCACCTCCTGTCTATTTCACCCCTCCCCCCACCCCCCACCCCCCCCCCCCCTCCCCCCCCCCCCCCCCCACCGCCCATCTCTGCCTCCACTTTCAATCTGTTTCGGGCCATGGACACAAACAAACAAAAAATAAGAATCTGTTAGTTTAGAAGCAATCTGTTCCTGTGCCACGTAATCCTCCATGCATTCTGATGACCTCAGCACAACGCCAAGTTAATCTTCCTTTAATAAAATATGAATAGTCATTGGTATGAGTTTCTGGTGCATACTTGGTAAAATATATGGAGGAAAGTTGCATTCAGGACTTATGGACTGCAACCCAAGATCCCTCTGCACATCATTGCTCCTCAGGATCCAGCCATTTACTGTATACTTTGCTCTTACATTTTAACCTCTCAAAAGTGCAACACCTTACACTCATCCAGATTAAGCTCTATCTGCAGATTAATTGCCCTTATTTCCAATTGATCCATTTCCTTTGCCAACCTTCCTTACCATCCACACTCTGCCAATTTTTGGATCATCTATTAATCAGCCCTCCAACATTTTAATCAAAAGTATTCACAAACTTATTGTTTAAAAAAATGTAAACATCAAATAACCTTTTTGCGCATTTTTATTGCCATCAATTCATCTTTATTGATTGTACATATTATGATGTATACTTTTTCAACCAATGTGCTACCTTTTTTCACGTAATGGATAATACTTCCGTTTATATAGCTCCATAATAACCTCATCCCAATTTAGAAATCATTTCAGAATGGACGAGACATTGAATTTGTTTCATCTGCTGCAACTGTGCTGTGAATATTAAATTGAGTTCAGGGGTCTGAAAGAATAGAAATGCAGTCGGCCTATTCAGTGGAACCTCAATTATCTGTACTCGTGATTATCCACAAAACTACTTTTTTTAAAAATAGGAACCATCTTAGTTTTGCATAAGCCATCTGAAGAGCAATGAAGCATTTTAAATTGATTTCCAGACCCTTAGTTATTGAAGAGAAGAGTTCAGCTACCACCAGAATGTATTTCAAGAGAATCCCTTGCCACTGAGTCCTTAATTCCAGTCTGATCCTCTTGTTTTACGCAGAGCTCGATACATCATGTTGGGCCAGAGAAAATCACTTGAGGGGGGAAAATTCTTGCCTCTCTCAAGCGCAACTCTTGGGCGCTCACAGCACTTACTGTGAAATTGCTGAGGTCATCCACATCTTGCTTGGATTGAAACAGAAAATGGTGGAAGCACTCCCAGTGTGGGAATTGAAAGTTTGCAGGTGGCACCGTGGTGCAGCGGTAGAGTTGCTGCCTTGCAGCTCCGGAGACTCGGGTTCAATCCTGACCATGGGTGCTGTCTGTATGGATTGTGTACATTCTTCCCGTGACCTGCCTGCGTTTTCTCCGGGATCTCCGGTTTCCTCATGACCGATGATCAATTCCGGCGGAGCGGGGGTAAGCTCGGTGAGAATCACTCTGAGCACACGCCTCTCCTCGACATCCGCCATGACAGGGTGAGGACCGGCCACCCTTCCAGTCACAACAGCGCTAAGGAACAACGCGCTGGCTGAAGACCAAATTCCTAACTCTTAACACATCACGATAGAAACTAGGCAGATCCCGTATGGCAAGTCAACTGGAGCCGCAAACCCCCCTTAGGCAATGGCCCCGGCGGAATAAATGCATGGCCATCAGCGTGTCATCTGGGGGATGCTCCTCGTACACGTACCTCCGCATCGTCCTGAGACGACAGCCTCCACCTAGGTACGCACGCATACCAAGGACTGGCCACCCTCCTCTAACGGGAGACTCAGGACCGCTGCGGATACCAGTGCTTCCTATCTCCCCAAAAGAAATCCACCAGCTTCTTCTGTATTGTAGTTGCAAAGATGGAGGGTGGGACAAGAGTAGCTAGCTGGTACCATAACACGGAGGCCACCAGCTGGTTTATGACCTGCATACGATGTCATCTCCTCCGGCAGAGAGTCTACCTGCCACTGGCCCACTAAAATTCCAGAACATTTATTCCAGTTAATCCTGGCAGATGATGCAGCCGAGAAAACCTGCTGGCAATCACGCATCCTCCGCAGGTTACCAGGATCAGTGAATGTAAGGGGCACATCATCGGCATAAGCCGAAAGAACCACCTCCACCCCTGGTCCTGGTAGAGCCAGGCCTGTCAACCGCCTCCGAAGAAGGCACAGGAACGGCACCACACAGACCGAGTACAACTGACCAGACATGGGTCTTCCCTGGCGTAGCCCCCTCCCAAAGTGAATGGGTGCCAACAACACACCATTAACCTTCACGCCAACTTTCCCCCAATTCTGCAATTCTGCAATTCTGCATTGTTGTTTTCTCACTTTTCCAGTTTTAATGAAGCGTGCATAAGCCGTCACTGATGCTGGTCAACCAACTGGGAGCTTCCAACATGCTTTTGGTTTCAGCATCTGCAGCATCTTTGCTCCAACACTTGACTGAAGATAAGCTATCTGGACCATCTCTGCAGTCTTGGGTGGCATGGTGGAGCAGCCAGTAGACCCACTGCCTCACAGTGCCAGGGACCCGGGTTCAATTTTGACCTAAGTTGCTATTTATGTGGAGTTTTTATGTTCTCTATGTGATCAAGTGGGCTTACTCCAGGTGCTCCAGTTTCCTCATACAATGAATGAATGAAACTTGTATGTACACAATGCTCTGCAGGTAACTACACAACATATAGTAACAATTAAGAATGACACATAAAACATTAATAATAAAACATTATAGTTTAAACATGTGTATGAAATAAAATACCAGAGCAAGCCAAAGCCACCAACATCAGTAGGCTAATAAATCATTGTAATTTACCTGTAGTGTCCATTTTTGCCTGTAGTTTCTACAAGGGAGAATCAGGAGGAATTGATAAGAATAAAACTGGGATAAATGTAGGATTAGTGTTAAAGGGCATTTAATGGTTTCTGAGGACTCAGTGGGCTGAAGGGCTTTTTTTCATGCTGTATGACTATGACTCTATCTTTACCCTCTTTTTGCTACTTCGCTGTTGCTATGTTGCTTGAAATATCTTAAAAACACCAGTGTGTGGAACGCAGACTATGGCCACAATAAAAGATACTTGGAAAAGGAGGTGTTAGTTCATTTGATAATTGTCTGAGACAACTTGAACCTTAAGTCATTTGTGTACCTGATGAAGAAATACTGTCAAACACAAGAAAGTGGTTATACGTTTTATTGGTTTAGTTCAATTCCCTGAATCAGAAGGGAATTCTGATGACGCGGCAGCTCTGCTGCATATCCGATATTTACAAGACTCACAATAAAAAAAACATAATAAAGGATACATTGATTACCAGTCTAGTAAAAGAAGATTGCACAGTTGCAGGTTTGAATTCTAGGCTGTCCATTATGGAGTACACTTGGAAAGATAAGAAGAGTTTTTCTTCATTTTCTTTGGGACTGATAGATAATAAACAACAGATGTCTGAAGATGGGTCTCGACTTGAAACTTTGCCTGTCCATGTTCTCCAGAGATGTTGCCAGATCCAGTGTGTTCCCCCAGCACTTTGTGTCTTCTGCTTGTAAACTAGCATCTACATTTCTAACCTTTAATTGTTAATAATTTCCTAATCCATGACGTGGGATGGTGTTTTTATGGAAGGTGGTTGAATGCAAGATAAAATGTTCTCACTTATAGAAGCATAGTCATACAGCGTGGAAATAGGCCCTTCGACCCAAATTGGCCACATTGACCAACAGGTTACATCTACATTAGTCCCACCTGCCTGCCTTTGGCCCACATCTCTCGAAACCTGTCCTATCCATTCTTCATTGTCTGTCACAGACCATATGGTGCTGCAGACGTCCCTGCAGTAGGAAGGGTAAGGATTTTCATTCAGAAAGAGCTGGTTCCAATGGGGAATCCATTCTGGGAATCTGGGGAAAATTTAGATTGGAATTTTAAGAAGAAGCGAGTTGTAGTAATTTATGCAGTGGCATGTCATGGGTCCAAGAGGTAGAATTTATCTGAGCTGAATATTAACTTCATCCCAAACTCTGTACAGCCAGAGATTCAGAAACCCATCAAAAAAACAGTTTGACTGTGGGTTGGAAGTTAGAGAACCTTTGATCTTCAGCTTAGATCCTTTGGCTGTAGTTCACATTTACTCCAAATATTATAGAAGCAGCTGTCTGGATTTAACTCGTGCATCACTTTTCCGCTACTATCTCAAGCCTCAGCTATGTCTTTAAGACATCTGACAAGAGATCAACACCTCGCTTCCAAAACGTTTGACCTGCTGGGTGATTAAAATTATGAGTTTTACACCACAACTGAGATTTGAGGCTCTACTCAGTTACAGATATTCATTTTTTCTTGTTCGTTATCTCGGTAAGTTTCCAGAAGATTAGATGGCACGATGAAGATATCAGAGCAAAACTCTCAGATTTTGTCTTTGGAAATTAAACTGAGAAGGTGTTGAACATTTTGGTTGGGGAAGCACTTTAGGAACAGTGATCGCGATTCTGTGAATTTCATAGTAGTTGTGGGAATTCTCATGTTTGGTCTGAAAAATAAGGTCCTAAATTAGCAGAAGACTGATTTCAATGACAAAAGAGGAGGGCCTTATGAAAGTGGATTTGGGAGCAGATACTTGCAGGTAATATAACAGTCGACAAGGGGAAGTATCTTAAAAGAGAGTTAGCAAGAGTTCATGGTCAGCATGTTCTAGTAATGGTGAAAGACAAAGATGGCAAGATTGAGGAACCTTAAGGATGGCTGAGGATACTAATAGATATTAATCAGGAAAAAATATTTAGGGTCGGCATCTTTCCTCAGACTGATTGTAGTAAAGGGGAGAAAGCTGGAAAAGTGTTGCGGGCGAGGCAAAGTCTGGCAAGTGATAGGTGGATGCAGGTGTAGGAGTTTAAATGTAGGCCCTTTTACCTGCCTCGGGTGTTTACTGTGGTTATCATCATGGCCATATACATCCCACCACAGGCTAATGCTAACCTAGCGCTAGCACAGCTGCACTCGGCCATCAGCAAGCAGCAGGATGCTCACCCCGACGGTGCCTTAATTGTTGCAGGGGACTTTAACCAGGTGGACCTACGAGCTGCACTCCGCAAATTCCACCAGCATTTGCAGTGCCCTACCAGGGGCTCAAACACGCTGGATAAAGTGTACACCAACATCAAGGACGCATACAGAGCTCTCCCCTGCCCATCCTTGGGAAAATCCGAGAACCTCTCACTGTTTCTACTGCCTGCATACAAACCCCTCATCCACAAGACCAAACCTACAATAAAGACGGTCAAAATATGGCCCGAGGATGCCACCCTACAACTCCAGGACTGCTTTGATCACACCGACTGGGACCTGTTTGCACAACACGCAACAGTGGTACAGAGGTAAATTTGGAGGAGTACACATCCACTGTGCTCTCCTAAATCAACTGCTGTGTGGAGACTGTTACAGTGGACAAGCAAATAAAGATGTTCCCAAACCGGAAACCGTGGATGAACAAGGAGGTTCAGAACCTGCTTAAGGCACGCAACAATGCCTTTAAATCCAGGGATACTTCTGCCTACAGTGCTGCCAGGTCGAACCTGAACAAAGGCATTTAAAAAAGCCAAAGACATCCACAGGCAAAGGGTGGAAGACCACTTTAACACCGCGGACACCAGAAGCATGTGGCAGGGTGTCAGCGAAATCACTGACTACAAGAGCAGCCTCGCCTGCCCCCACAGTGATATCTGACTGGCCAATTAATTAAACACCTTCTTTGCCCGCTTCAAAACTGGCAGCACCACCACGAGAGGAATAACCCATGCCAGGGCGGAGGGACAGGCCTTAACACTGAGCACCCAGGAGGTACAGTGCGCTCTGCGTAGGATCAATACACGCAAGGCTGCAGGCCCGGATGGAGTCTAGGGTAGGGTACTAGGGTAGGGTGCTGTACAGGTGGCGGAGGTATTTACCAGGATCTTTAACCTGTCTCTATCTCTGGCAACGGTCCCCAAGTGCCTGAAGGCAGCTACCATAGTGCCGGTGCCGAAAAAGTCTGAAGTCACCAACCTAAATGACTACCGCCCGGTTGCCCTAACTCCAATACCAATGAAGTGCTTTGAAAGGCTGGTCCTCTCCCACATCAAATCCAGCATCCCTGCATCATTGGACTCTCATCAATTTGCATACAGGGCAAATAGATCCACAGAGGATGCCATCTTTGTGGCTCATCACACTGTCCTGACCCACCTGGAAAGACAGGGCACCCATGTGAGGATGCTCTTCATTCACTATAGCTCTGCCTTCAATACGGTCATCCCCACCAAGCTCACCACCAAACTCCACCAGCTAGGCCTCAGCTCACTGATATGCGATAGGATCCTGAATTTTCTGACAGAGCGACCGCAGGCAGTGAGACTGGGGCTGCACCTGTCCTCCACTATCACCGGCACACCACAGGGCTGTGTACTGAGCCCCATGCTCTACTCCCTCTTCACTCACGACTGTGTTCCTGCATTCGACACCAACACCATTGTCAAATTTGCAGACGACACAACGGTGATCGGGCTGATCACCAACGGTGACGAAACAAGCTACAGAGCGGAGGTGCAGA
Source organism: Raja brachyura (assembly GCA_963514005.1). Next base: position 59,556,437 of record OY740790.1, read on the forward strand.
ACCTGGCAGACTGGTGCTCACGGAACAACTTATCACTAAACACCTCCAAGACCAAGGAGTTGATTATTGACTTCAGGAGGTCACAGAATGGGGAATACGCCCCAATCTCCACCTACGGGGACAGTGTGGAGAGAGTGTCCAGCTTTAAGTTTCTGGGCACTCACATCTCAGAGGACCTCACATGGTCCACCAACACCGCTGCGCTGGTCAAAAAGGCACAGCAACGACTGTTCTTCCTAAGAACATTGAAACCCACTGGTCTGCCCCAACAGCTGCTGACGACCTTCTACCGCTGCACCACAGAGAGCATACTAATGTATGGCATCTCTGTGTGGTATCTCAGCTGCACGGAGGCGGAGAGGAGAGCTCTTCAGCGCGTCGTCCACAGAGCGCAAAAGATCATTGGCACACCGCTACCAGCCTTGGAGGGCATCTACCACACACGGTGCCTTAGGAAGGCCGTCAGCATACATAAAGACTCCTCTCACCCTTGTAATGGACTGTTCGAACTACTCCCTTCCAGCAGACATTACAAGGCCTTCTACGCCCGTGCCTCCAGACTCAGGAACAGCTTCATTCCCAGAGCTATAGCGGCTCTGAACCGGTCCTGCTGAGTACCCCCACCCCCATGGACTGTCTTTCTCGGATGGTCACGTTGCACAGACACATCTGCACTTTAGTCTGTTTTGGTTTTGACTGTTTTACTGTTCTAATGTTCTTTTCACAAACCTTGTTCTCGGGATATCTAAACCTAAATTTTATTAGTCGTTTAAGTTATGACATCGGATGGAGTTGCAAACCAGATCTCGTTGCACTTATGTGTAAAGACAATAAAAGATATTATTATTATTATTATTATTATTATTATTATTATTATTAATTGGCAGATGGGTGGAGTAAGCGACCTAGGCTAGAGGTGAAAAGGAGGGAAAAGGGTGTCAGATAAGGAGAGGAAACATAGAAACATAGAAAAATAGGTGCAGGAGTAGGCTATTCGGCCTTTCGAGCCTGCACCACCATTCAATATGATCATGGCTGATCATCCAACTCAGTATCCCGTACCTGCCTTCTCTCGTTACCCCCTGATCCCTTTAGCCACAAGGGCCACATCCAATTCCCTCTTGAATAGAGCCAATGAACTGGCCTCAACGACCTTCTGTGGCAGAGAATTCCAGAGACTCCCCACTCTCTGTGTAAAGAATGTTTTCCTCATCTCGGTCCTGAAGGAATTCCCCCTTATCCTTAGACTGTGACCCCTTGTTCTGGATTCCCCCAACAACAGGAACAATCATCCTGCATCTAGCTTGCCCAAACCTTTAAGAATTTTGTAAGTTTCCATAAGATCCCCCCTCAATCTTCTAAATTCCAGCGAGTACAAGCCGAGTCTATCCAGTCTTTCTTCATATGAAAGTCCCGACATCCCAGGAATCAGTCTGGTGAACCTTCTCTGAACCCCTCTATGGCAAGAATGTCTTTCCTCAGATTTGGAGACCAAAACTGTACGCAATACTCCAGGTGTGGTCTCACCAAAACCCTGTACAACTGCAGTAGAACCTCCCTGCTCCTATACTCAAAGAGTATACTCAAACGAGTGTGATGCAAAGCCTATGGCAGCGATATAGGTGGAGGTTGACAGGGAGGGGAGAAATTGGGATGGGATAGTGGAAGAAATGAGTACATTTCCTGGGGAGAGGGGACGCAGGAAAGGGACAGGGGAAAGGAGGATATTGCTTAAAATTGGAGAATTCAATGTTCTCTTATTGCATCTTCCTCATAGCTACACAACCACATACCTTTGTACCATCAACGGACTTGGATCTATTACATTCAGTCGACTCAAATAACAACTGGGACATTACGCAGTCCCTTCAGTACCCCACTTGTCATAGCTTCCCAGCTCATTGATTCCTATTCTGTTTTTGGCATGGTCGATATCCCTGGTGACTACGTTTGCAGGAAGTGTGTCCAGCTGCAGCTCCTGACAGACCGCATTTAACGGTTGGAGCTGCGGTTGGATTCATACTGGAGCATCCACGATGCTGAGAAACTCGTGAATAGCAAGGACAGTGGGTTGGTCACACCGCAGGTAAAAGTTAAGCGGACAGAAAGGGAACGGGTGGCCATTAGCCAGCTTAGCAGTAGGCAGGTAGTGCAGGCGTCCTCTGCGGTCATCTCCCTCCTAAACAGATATACAATTTAGGATATTGTTGGGGGAGATGGCTCATCAGGGGAAGGCAGCAGCAGCCAAGTTCATGGCACCATGGGTGGCTCTGCGGCACAGGAGGGGAAAAAAAAGAGTGGAAGGGCTATAGTAATAGGGGATTCAATAGTAAGGGGAATAGATAGGCATTTTTGCGGCCGCAAACAAGACTCCAGGATGGTATGTTGCCACCCTGGTGCAAGGGTCAGGGATGTCACTGAACGGCTGCAGAACATTCTGGAGGGGGAGGGTGAACTGCCAGCTGTCATGGTGCACAATGGCATCAACGATATAGGTAAAAAACAGGATGAGGTCCTACAAGGCAAATATAGGGAGCTAGGAGATAAACTTAAAAGTAGGACCTCAAAGGTAATTATCTCTGGACTACTACCAGTGCCACGTGCTAGAGTAGAAATAGGAGAATAATGCCGATGAACACATGGCTTGAAAAATGGTGCAAGGGGGAGGGATTCAAATTTCTCGGGCATTGGAACCAGTTCTAGGGCAGGTGGGACTAGTACAACAGAACGGTCTGCACCTGGGCTGGAAGGGAACCAATGTCCTTGGGGGAGTGTTTGCTAGTGCTGTCAGGGAGGATTTAAACTAGTGTGGCAGGAGGATGGGAGCATGAGCAGAGAGACAGAGGGATGTAAAATGAGGGTAGAAGCAATAGGTAGCAAGGTGAAAAGTAAAAGTGGCAGGCAGAAAAATCCAGGGCAAAAATCAAAAAGGGTCACTTTTCAACATAATTGTATAAGAGGTAAGAGTGTTGTAAAAACAAGCCTGAAGGCTTTGTGTCTCAATGCAAGGAGCATTCGTAATAAGGTGGATGAGTTGAATGTGCAGATAGTTATTAATGAATATGATATAGTTGGGATCACAGAGACATGGCTCCAGGGTGACCAAGGCTGGGAGCTGAACATCCAGCGATATTCAATATTTAGGAGAGATAGACAGAAAGGAAAAGGAGGTGGAGTAGCGTTGCTGGTTAGAGAGGAGATTAACACAATCGAAAGGAAGGACATTAGCTTGGAGGATGTGGAATCGATATCGGTAGAGCTGCGAAACTCTAAGGGGCAGAAAACGCTAGTGGGAGTTGTGTACAGGCCACCTAACAGTAGTAGTGGAATTGGGGATGGCATCAAACATGAAATTAGAAATGCGTGCTACAAAGGTAAAACAGTTATAATGGGTGACTTCAATCTACATGTAGATTGGGTGAATCAAATTGGCAGGGGTGCTGAGGAAGAGGATTTCTTGGCATGTATGCGGGATAGTTTTCTAAACCAACATGTAGAGGAATCAACAAGAGAACAGGCTATTCTACACTGGATATTGAGTAATGAGGAAGGGTTAGTTAGCAGGCTTGTTGTGCATGACCCCTTGGGCAAGAGTGACCATAATATGGTTGAGTTCTTCATTAGGATGGAGAGTGACATTGTTAATTCAGAAACAAGGGTTATGAACTTAAAGAAAGGTAACTTTGAGGGTATGAGACGTGAATTGGCCAAGATAGACTGGCAAGTGATTCTTAAAGGGTTGACGGTGGATATGCAATGGACGGCATTTAAAGACTGCATGGATGAACTACAACAATTTTTCATCCCAGTTTAGCAAAAGAATAAATCAGGGAAGGTAGGGCATCCGTGGATAACAAGGGAAATCATGGATAGTATCAAAACAAAAGATGAAGTATACAAATTAGCCAGAAAAAGCAGTCTACCAGAGGACTGGGAGAAATTCAGAGTCCAGCAGAGGAGGACAAAGGTCTTAATTAGGAAAGGGAAAATAGATTATGAAAGAAAACTGGCAGGGAACATAAAAACTGACTGCAAAAGTTTTTATAGATATGTGAAGAGAAAAAGGTTAGTTAAAACAAATGTAGGTCCCATGCAGTCAGAAACTGGAGAATTGATCATGGGGAACAAGGAAATGGCAGAACAATTGAATAACTACTTTGGTTCTGTCTTCACTAAGGAAGACATAAATAATCTGCTGGAAATAGCAGGGGACCGGGGGTCAAATGAGATGGAGGAACTGAGTGAAATCCAGGTTAGCCGGGAAGTCGTGTTAGGTAAATTGATTGGATTAAAAGCCGATAAATCCCCAGGGCCAGATAGGCTGCATCCCAGAGTACTTAAGGAAGTAGCCCCAGAAATAGTGGATGCATTAGTGATAATTTTTCAAAACTCTTTAGATTCTGGAGCAGTTCCTGAGGATTGGACGGTAGCTAATGTAACCCCACTTTTTAAAATGGGAGGAAGAGAGAAAACGGGCAATTACAGACCAGTTAGTCTAACATCGGTAGTGGGGAAACTGCTAGAGTCAGTTATTAAAATGGGATAGCAGCACATTTGGAAAGTGGTGAAATCATTGGACAAAGTCAGCATGGATTATGAAAGGTAAATCATGTCTGACGAATGTTATAGAATTCTTCGAGGATGTAACTAGTAGAGTGGATAAAGGAGAACCTGTGGATGTGTTATATCTGGACTTTCAGAAGGCTTTCGACAAGATCCCACATAAGAGATTAGTATACAAACTTAAAGCGCACGGTATTGGGGATTCAGTATTGATGTGGATAGAGAACTGGCTGGCAGACAGGAAGCAACGAGTAGGAGTAAACAGATCATTTTCAGAATGGCAGGCAGTGACTAGTGGGGTTCCGCAAGGCTCAGTGCTGGGACCCCAGCTATTTACAATATATATTAATGATCTGGATGAGGAAATTGAATGCAACATCTCCAGGTTTGCGGATTACACTAAGCTGGGGGCAGTGTTAGCTGTGAGAAGGATGCTAGGAGGCTGCAAGGTGATTTGGATAGGTTGGGTGAGTGGGCAAATGCATGGCAGATGCAGTATAATGTGGATAAATGTGGTTATCCACTTTGGTGGCAAAAACAGGAGGGTAGACTATTATTTGAATGGTGGCCGATTAGGAAAAGGGGAGATGCAACGAGACCTGGGTGTCATGGTACACCAGTCATTGAAAGTAGGCATGCAGGTGCAGAAGGCTGTGAAGAAAGCGAATGATATGTTGGCATTCATAGCAAAAGGATTTGAGTACAAGAGCAGGGAGGTTCTACTGCAGTTGTAGAGGGTCTTGGTGAGGCCACACCTGGAGTATTGCGTACAGTTTTGGTCTCCTAATCTGAGGAAAGACATTCTTGCCATAGAAAGAGTACAGAAAAGGTTCACCAGACTGATTCCTGGGATGGCAGGACTTCCATATAAAGAAAGATTGGATAGACTCAGCTTGCACTCGCTGGAATTTAGAAGATTGAGGGGGGATCTTATAGAGACTTACAAAATTCTTAAGGGGTTGCACAGGCTTGATGCAGGAAGATTGTTCCTGATGTTGGGGAACTCCAGAACAAGGGGTCACAGTTTAAGCATAAGGGGAAGTCTTTTAGGACCAAGATGAGAAAATCATTTTTCACACAGAGAGTGGTGAATCTGTGGAATTCTCTGCCACAGAAGGTAGTTGAGGCCAGTTCATTGGCTATATTTAATAGGGAGTTAGATGTGGCCCTTGTGGCTAAAGGAATCATGGGGTATTGAGAGAAGGCAGCTACAGGATACTGATTTGGATGATCAGCCATGATCATATTGAATGGCGGTGCAGGCTCGAAGGGCCAAATGGCCTACTCCTGCACCTATTTTCTATGTTTCTATGTCTATGTTTCTATGTTTCTATCTGTTAAACAATCCCCAGCAGTATATTAGCATCACTTATTGTTCCAGCCCCCATCCCTACCCCTGATCTCTCTACTATTCTTCATATGGTGGAACTGCCCTCATTGCTGAGTTTAGAGGCAGTTTTCAATAAGAAGTTCCCATTGCGATAATGATTAAAGTGCTATCTTGGGTCACAGAACAATGGCAAGCTCAGTGGCTTGTGGCTTTCTTCAAATTTTTCTGCAAAATACTGCAAGTTCTGGCAAATTGCAATGGAAACTGGAAATACTACATCTCTACAAGACAACATCTGGAGAAAGAAGAAAGGGGTGACACGGTGGCGCAGCGGTAGAGATGCTGAGTTACAGCGCCAGACACCCATGTTTGATTCTGACTACGGGTGCTGTTTGTACGGAGTTTGTACGTTTTCCCCGTGGTTTTTCTCCAAGAACTCCAATTTCCACACTCCAAAGACGTAGAAATTTGTAGGTTAATTGGCTTTGGTAAAAATTGTAAATTGTCCTTTGTGTGTAGGATAATACTAGTGGACAGGTGATTGCTTTTCGGCGCGGACTCAGTTTCCACGCTGTGTCTCTAAACTAAACTAAACTAAACTAAAGTTAATCTTTTAAATTCCTGTTCTTTGCAAGCAAGCTCTGATGAATGATCATCAACCTGACATATGAATGCCCTTTCTCTCTCCCACACAATGGCACTGTGGCGCAGTGGTAGAGTTGCTGCCTTACAGTGCTTGCAGCCTCAGAGACCGAGGTTCGATCCTGACTATGGGTGTTGTCTGTATGGAGTTTGTATGTTCTCCCCGTGACCCACGTGGGTTTTCTCCGAGACATACTGGCTTGTAAGTAAATTGGCTTGGTATAAGTATAAATTGACCCTAGAGTGCATAAGATAGTGTTAATGTGCGGGGATCACTGATTGATACGTACGCGATGGGCCGAAGGGCCTGTTTCCACGCTGTATCTCTAAAATCAAACTAAACTAAACAAGTTGCCCAAGCTTCTCAGTATTTGCAGCATTTTCAGCTGTTATTCGGCTAGAATCATGTTTCCCTGCTTTTGATGCCATCTGTGGATTTCAGCCATTATCTCCATTTTGTTTCGTCTCCTTACGTCAGCATCATTTGAAAGTTACCGTTCACATTACAACCCAGCTGATTTAATTTGCAATGGAATAAAATGCGTTTTCCTGTCCCTTCAAATTACATGTGACTAGTACAAATTTACATGGAGAAAAGCCTCCACTTCAGTTCTTGAATCACATATCGCTATTGACTTAACAGTCTACCATTCAGAAGAAGGAAGATTTATTTCACCCTCCTATCATTATGTCCACCAGCCTCTCTCCATGAATGTGAATGCACCAGCTCAACAGTCTGAAACACATATTTTAAAGGAATTAATTCAGGACTTCACATCCAAGGCTGCAGATCATTTATTTCATAATGAGGCATTTAAATTCATTCTGAAGTGTGATTGCTGAATTGCTGTCAGAATCTGCATCGATTGAGTTTTATAGGAAAATGCAGAACCGCTTTTCAAATAATATTTTTACAACATAAAGCTAACATTGGGTAACGGAGTTACTTCCATCGCTGGATATAAAAATATCACACATTTAAGTCTGGATCGGATCTGCAAAATAGGAATTTCTGAGGGAATGTCACAGCATGAGCTTTCTAGGAGATAAACCACTATTATGTGAAGTGAAAAATAACTGCTGGCCATTTGTTCTGAATGGGATGGACATAAATTTGTTAATTTGCTTTATCAACACAGTTTTGGTTCATTTACTTTCCTCCACCTCCCCAGAGTGTGGATATGCCCGTATTGTTCAAATAAATAAGACGATCTATCATTGACGATGGTATAAATGTTCTCACTACTTTAAGATAGTTAATACCACGCCCAGTGTGGAGAAAAACAAAACCTTCTACATTAATTGCATTGCCAAAACTTTAGAAAGCAAAAAACAAAGTCTCATATTTCACTGCTCTTCGTGCTTCCAATGCTGTGTGAAGGAACGGTCATAACAGTGCTAACCGTTCATAAATAGTCCATTTTGCCTGTTCTGTACCACACAGCAGCATCTTTCAATAATATATAGGGAATAATTCGGACTGCTTGATGATGTAAAACAGGTGACTGTACATCTGATGATTGTGGTATGGCTCTCGAATGAATGAATTATACTTTGTGTCACAGTGAAAGCCTTTATTTTGCATTCCATACCCAAGGTATGCAAAGAGTCGCCATGCACAGTGCGACAACAAAGTTACAAAGTGTTTAATGTTGTCCCGATGATCCCTCTTTGTTCTCAGAAGCCCCCCTAAGCTGGGCCTCTCTTTGTTCTCAGAAGCCCCCCACGCTGGATTCCTCGTTGGTCTTTCCTCGTCCGTCCACTGGCACCCACCGCGCGCCCGTACAGCTTTTGGCAACCACCACATGTCCATCTGTCCTCCAGCACCCGCCGCCTGAATGTTATAAATGTGTTGATTTCAAAGGCCATAAAGTAAATTTGGGAGATGATAAATTGCTTCCGGTTTCAGATGGACAGGGCTGGTTTAGAGGGATAAGGGATAAAGGATAAAGGACATTTATTGTCACTTACACCAATTGGTGCAGTGAAATTTGAGTTATCATGCAGCACACAAATAAGATAATCACAGCACTATAGAATTTAACATAAAACATAAAAACATTCCCCACAGAGGAATCAACGTTTCCCACTGTGAGGGAAGGCAACAAAGTTCAGTCATCTTCCTCTTGTTCACCCGTGGTCGGGGCATATAAGCCAAATGCAAGCTGGTGTGGCTAGTATGGTTGGGGTATGTTGGTTAGCGTGGGCAAGTTGGGCTAAAGGCCTAGTTTCCACATAGTTTAAGTCAATGGCTGGAAGAGAAAGGAGATGAAGAGGAATTTCTTTCCTTACCAAATAGTGATAGGCCTCGATATGGAAAGGATGTTTCCACTACCGGGAGAGTCTAGACCAGAGGTCGAAGCCTCAGAATAAAAGCACGTACATTTAGAAAGGAGATGAGGAGGAAATTCTTTAGTCAGATGGTGGCGAAACTGTGGAAATCATTGCCACAGAAGGCTGTGGAGGTCAAGTCAATGGATATGTTTAAGGCGGAGATTGTTGGATTCCAGATAAGTACGGATGCAGAGCTGCAGATGATGTGGCATAGACAGAAACAATTGCAACATTAAAATACGACTGGATGGGTAATTGGAAAGGAAAAGTGTGGAGGAATACATGCTTAGGCAAAATGTGATTTGTGTAGATATGGATTAGGTTGGCATGGATGAGGCCAATCAATAGGGCCTATTTCTGTGCTATACGTTTCTATGCTTCTATGTTTCTACAATTATACGATCGGTCTCTATCCCAATTCTTTATTCTGTACAAGACTCTCCTTGTAATCCTAGCCTTGTTTTTTACCCCAACTGAGTATAGTGAGTTGTTTTAATATTTTCTACCCTTGGCTTTGGTTTTCCAATCTTAAACCCCTGTCGCACGGTACGAGTTCATTCCAAGAGCTCTCCCAAGTTTGCCCTGATTCAAACTCGGATATTTACAGTAATGGCCACTCATCGGTACTCAAAGCTCTCGTGGACATTTTTCAACACGTTGAAAAATCTTCACGAGTCTTCCCGTTCTTACCTGCCATTAGCGAGTCTTCACGAGTACCTGCTGTTCGCGTTACGAGCCGGTAAGAAACATCCCCGAGCTCCGACGTACCCGCTACGTTCATTCTCCATGCTTACCATGAGTTTGATTTTTTTTTAAACTCGGGAGAGCTCTTGGAATAAACTCGTACCATGGGACAGGGCTTTTAGCAATACTTTACTTTTTGTTCCACATAACTCAGGAGTTTGAACGATTGTATTCACAAAAACACTTTTTATTTAGTACCTTTAATCTGGTAAAATGTCCCAAAGCATTTGAGAGAAGTATTATTCGATGAAACTTGACACCAAGCCATGGGAGGAGGAATTTGAACAAGTGATCAAAAGAGGTTTGTTTTAAGAAATATCTTAAGGGGGACAGTAAGTCAAAGAGTTTGAGATGTTTGATGAAGGAGTTTGGCCTCAGCAGCAAGACTGTAAGGTTATTTCAACTTTAACATTTCACTACAATGGTCCAAAGTTCCCGTCAACTTTAATATAACTTACATAATACTGGTATCCAAGAAGAACAAGGTGACATGCCTCAATGTCTACCAACCGTTGACATTGAGGCATGTTGTGATGAAGTGCTGTGATGAAGTGCTTTGAACATTGATTGTGATGAAGTGCTTTGAACGTTGGTTATGATGCATATTAACTCCTGCCTTAGAAAGAACCTGGACCCACTACAATTAGTCTACTGTCACAACAGATTAATAGTGGAGGTCGTCTCGCTGGTTCTTCACTCTGACAATAAGAACATGTACGTCAGGCCGTTCATGGACTACAGCTCAGTGTTCAACACCATCATCCCCTGTAAACTTGTCATCAAATTCAGGGAACTGGATCTCTTTTTGACTTGGATCTTGGATTCTCAAAATCCCCATAGACAGTCCAAAATCAGTACCAATGGGCAGCAACACTTCCTCCTTGATGACCATCTGTGCAGGGGCTCCTCAAGTTTAGTTTAGTTTAATTTATCGTCACGTGTACCAAGGTACAGTGAAATTCTTTCTGTTGCATGCTATCCAGTCAGCAGAAAGACTATACTTGATTACAATTGAGCCCTCCACAGTGTACAGGTGCAGGATAAAGGCAATAAAGTACAATGCAAGTTAAAATCCAATTAAAGGTAGTCTGGGGGTCACCAATGAGTTAGGAGGTAGCTCTGGACTGCTCCCTAGTTGTTGATAGGATGGTTCAGTTGCCTAATAACAGCTGGGAAGAAACTGTTCCTCAATCTGGAGGTTTGCGTTTTCACACTTCTGTACTTCTTGCCCGATGGGAGAGGGGAGAAGAGTGAGGATACCTGCAGGTTGGGGCGTTTTCACGGTCAGGTCCTGAGGTCTAGTCATGGGGTCGGCAGCTCCGGTGGGAGCGACGGCAGAGTCAGTTGGAGGCTCTGGGAGGTCAGTAGACTGCAGGTCTCGATGGTCGCGGTAGTCCTCACTGGTCGGGTCCTCGTGGCGCCAAGAGTTGTTCCTGTAGGTCTTTTGGTGAAGGTTGTTGGATGCAAAATGAGCAATGATGAGTCCGAGTACAGAGGGAGATTAATAATCTGACTGAATGGTCGCAGAACAATCTTACTCTCAACATTAGCATGACCAAAAAGCTGACGGTTGACTTCAGTAAAGAAAAAGACAAAGATCCATGAACCTGTCTTTATGGACAGGACAGCAGTGGAGAGCCAACAGAGTTAAGTTCCTGGGCGTGCCTACCTCCGAAGATCTTTCCTGGGCCCAGCACATTAATGCAATCATAAAGAAAGATCATCAAAGACTCTATCAAAGGCTCATCAAATGCTCTATCGAATTTCTCCAGGCACACAGTATAGAGCAATGCGCCTGTTTGGATCACAGCTAGGTTCGCTAACTCAAAGATCCAAGAACAAAAGAGGCTGCAAAAAAGTGGTAGACGTCGCCCATTCCATCACAAATATTGACCACTCCAACATCGGAGGGATCTACAAGAAGTGCTCCAAAGGCAGCCAATATTTCAAAGACCCATACCATCATTGCCATGTTCTCATCTCGCTGCTGCATTCAGTAAGAAGATACAGGAGCTTGAGAAACATACCCTCTAGTTTTCAGAAAAATTTCTCCCCACCCACCATCAAGCTCTTGAACCACACTGCATAACCCTTACCACAACATTACCTCAGCAACAGACTTTGTTTAGGATGCAGTATGTACTATTTGGACTATTATTTATCGTATTGCGTCATATTAATTTGTTCCGTTGTTGCAATAATGTGCCGCTAAATCTACGGCAAGAAAGAATGTCATTGTTCCATTCGTGGTGCATATCACGATTAAATACTCTTCACTCTTGATTTCACTCTTGACGTTTGCATTCCATAGCAGCGACAGTTGATGAGGTTGTAGCTTATGTCATAAATCCATAAGTTCATTAATGATAGGAGCAGAATTGGGCCATTCGGCCCATCAAGTCTACACTGCCATTCAATTGTGGTTGATCCTTTGTTCCTCTTAACCCCATTCTCCTCCCCATAACCCCTGACACCAGTACTAATCAAGAATCTATCTATCCTAGACTTATAAATCTGTCTCTGGATTGTTAGTCCAAACCTCTGGATTCCTAATCCAAAAAATGTAGTAACCATACCTGGATTACTTGCAGGATCATCCAGGAATATTGATGTATTCAAATAACATAATATTATAAGTATAATGTCAATAATAATTAAATAAGCATAATAATCAAAGTATAATGTTGATGAGGACCACGGACAGGTGTGTGCACAGCCCCCTACTCTTCTCACTCTATACCCATGTCCGTGTATCCAGACAGAGTTCCAACTCCATCTTTAAATTTGCTAATGACACCACCAATGTTGGACGAATTATAGACAATGACTAGACCAAGTGCAGACCCGTTGGGTCCGTTCCCCCAACGTGCGGTTGCAGGGGGGGGGGGCGGCAGTATGTCCCTGAGGGTGGGGGAGGGGGGTAGAGAGGGGTGGGGTAAGGGGAAGGGGAGGGGAGAGGAGAGGGGAAGGTGAGAGGAGAGGGGTTATGGAGAATAGGGGAGGAAAGGGAGGTGGTGGGGAGAGGAGAGGGGGAGAAAGAGGGGTAGGGGAGAGGTGGAGAGAGAGTGGAGGGGGAGGGAGAGAGAGAGAAAGGAGAGGGAGAGAGGTGGGGAGAGAGAGGGGGTGAGAGAGGAGGGGAAGAGAGAGAGAAAGGAGTGGGGGAGAGGTGGGGAGGGGAGGGAGAGGGGAAGAGTGGTGAGTGAGGGGAAGAGGGGTAGCAGGGAGTGGTGCAAGAGCGAGGGGAAGGGGGTGGGGGGAGCTGGGGATGAAGAGGGATGGGGGAGAGAGGTGGTGGGAACGGTGAGGAGAGAGGGAGATGGAGAGGGGGGAGAGGGAGGAGGAGAGGGGGGTGGGGGAAGGTGTGAGAGGGTTCAGGGAGGGGTTGAGAGAGGGGTGGGAGGGGAAGGGGAGAGAGGGGGAAGAGTGTGGAGGGAGGGGGAGAGTGGTAGGGGGAGGCGGAAGAGTGAGGAGGGAGGGGCAAAGTGTAGAGAGGAGGAAGAGTCGGGAGGGGGAGGGAAGGGAGGGGGGAGACAGGGGTGGGGAAGGGAGATGGGGAAAGGTGGGGGATGGGGGAGAGAGAAGTGGAAGTGGGGAGGGAGGGTGAGAGGTGTAGGGGAGAGTGGTGGAAGTGGGAGAGAGAGAGGGGGAAGGGGGAGTGGTGGAAGAGGGAGAGAGGAGTAGGGGAAAGGGGTAGGGGAGATAGGGAGGGAGGGGAAAGAGAGGGTGGGGGAGGGAGAGAGGTGGGGTGGGAGAGGGGTGGGGGGAGGGAGAGGGGAATGGAAGAGTGGGGAGGGAGGAGGAGAGTGGTAGGGGGAGTGGTGGAAGTTGGAGAGCGAGAGAGAGAGGGGAGGGGGTGGGGGAGTGGTGGAAGAGGGACAGGGGTGGGGGGGAAGGGGGTGGGGGAGAGAGGGAAGGGGCAGGGGGAGAGAAGGAAGGGGGGTGGGGGAGAGAGGGAAGGGGATGGGAGGAGGAGGGGGGTGAGGGGAGTAGAGAGGGGTGGGGGAAGGGGAGGGGAGAGGGGAAGAGGGGGAGGTGAGAGCAGAGGGGTGGTGGAGAAGAGGGGAGGAAAGGGAGAGGTGGCGGGGAGAGGAGAGGGGGAGGAAGAGGGGGAGGGGAGGTGGAGAGAGAGTGGAGGGGGAGAGAGAGGAGAGGGAGAGAGTGGAAGGGGAGAGAGAGAAAGGGGAGGGAGAGTTGACTTTCCCGTAGAATTAAATCAAACACAATGAAAGAATTTAAAAGAAAACTGTGAAAACTGTGGGTAAATTTAGCGGAGCAAATAACAGAACTCTTAAAACTGTTAAAAATGCTGTAAATCGAAATCAAGAGAGAATTTTAAAAAACGGATTTTTAATGGGGTTTTTTTTAAGCATTTTTTAAAAATTACTTGTCTAATGTAAATTATAGATAAGCAATGAAAGTCAGAAAATGAAATAAAATTGTCACTTGTCTAAAACAGCAGATCATATAAGCGTAAAGTTTTTAAACACAATTATCTATTCAAAATGATTTAAATTGAAAATAAAGATAACATTTGAAAAACACGGCTGTGGAAATCGGCAAAGAAAATAACGGCAAAGTTTAAAAACAGAAAAGCAATTACCTCTTCAAAGTGGAGTAATGGAGTCCTTTAAAAAACGGGAAAATGTGTGTTAATTTGGCGGAGCAAATAACGGAGAACTTAATAAAAAGAATTATTCAAATACAAATAAATATTGAAAACATCGTCTACGTTTACCTTTTGAAAAAAGTGTAAATCGAAATAATAACATTTTCAAAACAAACGTGTCAAATGAAAAATTAAAAAACGGCAGAAATCCAGCGTTTAGATCGATTGCTGTCGATAAACGAAGTCCGAATGACCGTTGGGGAAGAATGTTCTGGAAAAGGTTTCAAAGGCAACGCGAGCAAGCAATGTCCCCCAGTCACATGTGTCGCGGGGAAGTGGTACAGTGTCCCCCTAGTCACATGTGTGGGGGATAGTGGTACAGTGTCCCCTAGTCACATGTGTGGGGGGGAAGTGGTACAGAGTCCCCCTAGTCACATGTGTGGGGGATAGTGGTACAGTGTCCCCCCAGTCTCATGTGTGGGGGATAGTGGTACAGAGTTCCCTAGTCACATGTGTGGGGGATTAGGTAGTGCAGTGTCCCCCAGGCACATGTGGGGGGGGGGGGAGTGGTGATGAGAGAGGTGAGATGAGAGAGGAGTGAGGAGAGAGGAGTGAGGAGAGAGGAGTGAGGAGAGTTTGGAGAGAAAGGTGATCACACGCTTCGACACAGGCTGTGGGGGGAGGGGTCGGGGCTGGAGTTAAGGCAGATGTAAATGAGATCCATTCCGATTGGACATTTGTGTGGGATGGCATTGTGACATCGCACAATGGAATGTGCTGGAACATCAGGCGGGGGAGGTGGGGCTGGGGCTAGTTTTTAAGCTTTTGAAAAATTGGGGGGGGGGGGAAGGATTTTGTTAAAAATGGTGTACGTAACAACGTCTAAACGCAATGAGGAGCGCCTTTGGTAATGTACAAGCGTAACGTTGGGCTAAATGGAATAAACGGCGGCATCTGAGGGTCCAGTTTTGGCGGAGCAGGGAATCAAAGGGGCAAAACGCGGCAGCCGGCAGGCGGACGGCTGTCGGCAGACACACACAGAGTTTTAATATAATAGAGATAGAGATAGATAGATAGATAGATAGATAGATAGATAGATAGATAGATAGATAGATAGATAGATAGATAGATAGATAGATAGATAGATAGATAGATAGATAGATAGATAGATAGATAGATAGATAGATAGATAGATAGATAGATAGATAGATAGATGAGTCGTACTATAGGAAGATGATCGATCGTCTAACTGAATGGTGCCAAAACAACAATGTGGCTCTCCACGTCAGTAAAACCAATGAACTGATTGCTGACTTCGGAAGAGGAAGACTGAGGATCCACAAACCTGTCTTCGTCAAAAGGTAGGGAGGTGATGGAGTCAACAGATTCAATTTCCAGGGTGTGCAAATCCCCGAGGATTGCTGCTGGTCTCAGCACATAAATGCAAACACAAAGAAAGCCCATTAACGCCCGTCCTTCCTGAGAGGATTGAGAGTATCCGAGAGTATCAGTAAGTCAACTAATACTCTCTTGAACTTCTTCAGGTGTAAAGGCGAGAGCATATTGACTGATGGCTCATTGGTTTGCCCCCTTCAAATGCCCAGGAAGGAAGAAGATTCCAAAAAGTGGTGAAAGCTCCCCAGGTCATTACAGGTTCTGACCTCCCACCATCAAAGTGATCTATGGGGGTGCTGTTGCAAGACAGCCCGCACCATTAAGGACCCACACTACCCTGGCAATGCTCACATTTCACTCCTTTCATCGGGAGGAAGGTATAGCAGACTGAAAATGGTAACGTCCAGGTTCAGGAACAGCTTCTGCCCAACAACCAACAGGCTGTTGAAGACTACGAACTCCAACTAAGCTCTAAACTACAACTTGCCTGTGTTTCACTAGAGTTCTGGGGCTTTGTTTTGTTTATTGGGATTTTTTAATCTATTCAAGTTTTTGTTTTTTGTTGTGTTATCTATTGGTGGCACGGTGGCGCAGCGATACATTTGCTGCCTTACAACACCAGTGACCCGGGTGTGATCCTGACTACGGGTGCTTGTCTGTACGGAGTTTGTACCTTCTCCCCGTGACCTGCGTGGGTTTTCTCCGGGAAGCTCTGGTTTCGTCCCACACTACAAAGATTACAGTTTTGTAAGTTAATTTGCTTGGAAAAATTGTCCCTAGTGTGCTTAAGATAGTGTTAAGGCCCTGTCTCACGGTGCGAGTCCACCCAAGAGTGACCCCAAGTGAAAGAAAAAAACCAGACTCGTGGTTATGCACGAGATTCAAAGTTTATGGTCAAGTGTTTAACCGAGTTCCCACGGGCATGTTATTTATGCGATGTTCCAAGGTGCTCTCCCGAGTTACCAAGTTCCTCTCCCGTTACACTTGAGCCAACCGTGAATGAAGGTATGTTTTAATAAAGCAACAATGCGGCTTTGAGTTAAAGATAGAAATCAGCGCGGCCGCATCTATTTATATAACCTATAAAAGGGAAAATGCGCACCGTCCAGTGCCAGAGCAGTTATACTTATGATTTGTTTGAAACACACATCACGTAGTTAGAAGACCAGCTGGCGAAGGTTTGTTATATTTGGAGGGGCAAGTGAAATATAATGATGATAGGTCTGAGGTGTTGCACTTCAGGAGCGCTGAAAAATTAGGACATGTGCAATGAGTGGTAGCAACATTGGGAATATCGTATCAACAAGGAACGTTGTTGTACAAGTTAAAACAAATTGCTTGAAGGCAACATCACAACTGGATAAAAGATAGACAGAACGTGCCGGAGTAACTCCGTGGGTCAGGCAGCATTTGTGGAGAAAAAGGGTGGGTGTCGTTTCGTTAGACGGGTCCGGATCCAAAACGTTTCTCCAGAAATACTGCCTGATCCATGGAGTTACTCGGGCACTTTGTGTCTATCTTTGGTATAAACCAGCATCTGCAGTTATTTGTTTCTACTTAGCACAGCTAGATGTGGTGGTTAGGAAGTGCGGGAACCAAATCAAGGAGGGAGTGCGGGAATCAGAAGCAGGTGAGTTTGACGGGAGCGTGGGAGCCGCACACAGCG
The DNA here is from genome assembly GCA_963514005.1 of Raja brachyura. The sequence continues at coordinate 59,573,717 of OY740790.1, forward strand.
AGTCGAAAAGTGTATGGGAAGCTGAACCCAGCCTGAAAGAACGAGCACGGGTATTGGGTCCCAACAGGAATAGGTTAAAGGCTTGAAGAGAAGATGGAGACAGAGACACTCACATTCAACAAGGACAGTAATTCTGCTGTAACATGATTGTTGCTTTGCGAAGTAACGTAGTTTTTTTAATAGAAAATCATAGCAATGGGGAAAAGGTGTTTCACCCTTGCAGTAATCAAGTTATTTTCCTGTGGTGTTTTGAATAACTAAGTTTATTTATGTTACTGCAAGCTAAAATACTAAAGATTGTGTGTTACATTGTTTAATAGAGTTTTGTTGTTCAAATATCAAAGGAAGCGATTGTTTGTCATTTTTTATGGTAGTTAAACCCATAGTTGGGCTCCGGTGATTGGGTTGATCATGAGATCATGGTGCCTCATCACTGCTGGAAGGCTACATGGAAGCATTTTTGTCTGCTTGCTAATTTCCAAACTAACTGTAGTTCCCAACCTGAAGGGCCCGTTTCTGTGCAGTATGAAGCAATAATGAAAACAAAACAGTGCAGAAGAGCCAGGGTGTGTAGGAAGCACAGGCAGAACAGGGGCAGAGGGACAGGAGCAGACGCTGTATGTGTGGGGAACTAGTGGTACTTCCCCAACTCTACCCCCACTCTACATCTCTTCGTCTCATCATACAGACCAAACTCCCCACCATTGACTACAAGTGCATTTCATGCTGCTTCGGGAAAGCAGCCAACTGAACTAAAGACCTTTCCTACCAGGGCCATTCCTTCCTCTCCCCGCTCCCATCGGAAGAAGAAACAGAAGCTTAAAAGTGCGCATCAGTAGAATCAGGAATGCATTCTTTCCTCTGTTATCAGCCTTTTGAATGGTCCTTCCATAAATTGGGGGACCGTTCGATTCTCCTCAACCTCATTTTGGCCATTGGTCTTTGTCTCTGGAATTCAGCGCTAAAATATTGAGAATGACAAGATCTGCATTTTGTTTCTGTCCCGATCTATGTACTTGAATTTAGTTTATTTCTATTTATGTATAGTATTATCTGATTTGACTGGATAGCATGCAAAACATAACTTTACACATGAAAGTAATAAATCTAAACCTAATGTTGTTTGTATCGGGTAGTTGTGCATTGTCGTGGTGAGTTTGTCGGTAGCAAGCATCTTTCTGAAAGCAATGAATGCTGAGGGCAAACCTTAACAACCTGAATACGGACTTCCAGAAGGGTCTTGACAAAGTCACAATACGTGGTGTAAAGTGAATATTGAAAGCATGTACATGAGGTCAACAAAATATTAAACAATCTTGGTAAATGCTTGTGGGAAAGTGAATAGTGTGCCCCCCCCCCCTCCTCCCGGATCACAGTCACAGTCATCGGTAGCCACAGTCACCCGTAACTAACCCACTACATCCAATATGCAACTTTTTATGATCATGGATGACAATCCATTTAACCTCAGTGTAAATTCAAATGAAGGTTCCTGCTCCCGCCTTCTGCTGTCACTTTCAATGCTGCTACTATTGGAGTCTGGCCTCGGGTAACTCCATTCCCACCTGGGGAATGAAAAGTTTCCATTGACGGTGCCACGGTAGACTCACGAATCAATAAGGTAAACGCACGGGCCACTACGTTATGACAACGAGTTTAAATGTTTCAATTTTTAACTTGAACATTACATTTGACTCGTGGAAAATATCAAACATGTTTGATTTTTTTCCCGAGTTCACAAGTTTCACGGGTACCTACCGTTAGCACCACGAGTCGCTAAGTTGCTCGCGCGAATTCCGACGTTTCCGCTACGTTGATTGTACGGGATTACCGCGAGTGAAAACTCGGGGTACCTCGTGGGACAACTCGCACCGTGAGACAGGGGTTTTAGTGTGCGGGGATCATCAGTCCATACAGACGGTGGGCCGAAGGGCCTGTTTCTGTGCTCTATATCTAAATTTAGAAAAAATATTGAATATTGTTTTTACAAATCTGTTGTGCTGCTGCTCCAATTAAGAATTTTATTGTTTTTATTTCATTGTTTTCTTTTGGGAACTATGACAATAAGACACATTAGACTCCAGAGAATATAAAGGCAATAGTTTTCCGCAAGGGGTGATATATCAAAAGCAATAGTCTGGTACTCAGATTTACCACAATCTTAAACAGACAAACTCTGCAGACTTAATGTTAACAAGATCTCATCCAGAACAGTGACACAAGCATCAATAAGCACTTGCTATGGATAACTTGTAAAAAATAATGAAAAGATAGAAATGAAAATAATCTTACCGGATAGTAATTCAATATAGAGTAGTTTTAAAACATTCAAATAATTATTTTTCACACTTTGGGGGTCGCACTTCAAAAACAGCAAATAGTAAAACAATAATTCTATCCCGATTTCTTCTGACATGAAACCGGAGATCTACAAGCAAGTGAAAATCAGCAAACACACTTTACGATTCCAATTAACTTGTACTTGACCTCAGGATTTTCAGTACAGCAACGTGGTGACACTTTCTAGCCCTAAAATTAAAAAAATCAAATTAAACACAACGAGTGCTACAGCTGAATAATACTCAGCACCGTACATGAAATAAGGTTCCTTTTATAACATGGTGCATCATTTGATAGATCATGACCGTTGCCTTGGGAGTGTGCAGTTTTCTCTTAAGCAAATGCAAGCAGTGAATGCTCCAAATTAATTCTGAAGACCAGCTAAAGTGAGAGGCAGATAAAAATGGAAAGCCAGCTTTTGTCCGCATTCAGTTTTGCCTGCTATATTTTCCAATCCATGCGCTTCTATAAATCATTTTATTGTTTCATGTCGATGAATATACTCATGACAAAATGCGCGCTGGTCTTATAATGAATTTTGGCAATCAAACTGATTAAACTTGACAGATTGTAACTGCGGAATATATGAACACAGGACTGAGAGCAATAAATGGACTTTGGCAGAGCTAACATGGTGTCATTGTAGTTTGAAGATGTGTCGGCACGATGATTAGTCTGACAATAACTGATTGGTCAGACTGCGTTGAACCATGACCTACAAATAGTTCAACAAACTCCCAGCAGCATCTATGTCAATAGCACGTATTCAGCTGACAAAATAGCATTGCCTTTACTGCTGATTTATTTTATACTAACAGATCTGGTTTAACAACTTGAGTCCACATCCTATCTGTATTGGTTGCTAAAAGCCAATCTCGACAAAACTAATAGAAGTCGAAGGGTAAAGGTTACCTTCAGATAGCAAAACTAACATTGTGTTTGTACCTGATCAGTGATGGTATAATATCACCAGCAAAAGGTCAACAAATCACAATTAAAATATAAACCACATCTGCAAATTCCAAAGTAGGACATAAATTCACATTTTAAAATCAACCCTTTGCATGATTAAGTTTACTTTTCAGAACCTTAATGCTGCCTTTTATATAAACCTTTGGTAGCCTACATCATGCAAAAGTTTTTTTTTAATTTAAGTAGGCTAATATTTTTTTCTGTTTCCCATTGGAGTTTTTCTGTATAAACAGTGATTATTATTAACGGGAGGAAAGGTCATTGGTTATTGCAAGGAATCAGGCTTAGACATTAGCTTTCACTGGTGGACGGTATATTTAGTGATGGTGGAATCCGTGGATTGTCACCTTGTCGAGGTGGAGAAGCTTGTGTGGTCCTGAGATCCTCAGAGCGATGCCGTCTGGAGCTATGCTCCTGGTAGGGCCGCCCATGATGATAAGGTCGAGGGGGAGGTCTCTGACAAAGAGCAATCCAAATAAGACCTCAACGGTGGAACAGGCGGAGGATGGCTGACCTTAGTCTAGTGTCACAACGGCTGGGAAGGCGGATGAAGGCTGCAGCAGAAAAGGGTCTCCAGTCGTCTTGGACTCCATGCCAATGGATACTGACCCACATCTGTCAAGGACCATGTGATGGCTGTCTGTGCACCAGTCTCCCCACGTTAAACAAAGTCACGCACTGGTGTCCTCCAACCCTGCAGACACCTATCGTCAGCCATGACCGAAGGGAGCCTAAGATTGAATGGGTGGTTGTTCACTCAGCGGCTATAGGTCGGTTACAGATATGGGTGGAGAAATGGCAGATGATATTTAGAACACCAAGTGTGAGGCACTTTCAAACATCAAATGTAAGGGATAAGTACACAGTACATGGCAGGATCTTAACAGCATTGATGTAAAAACATTTTTACCCAGAGAGTTGTGAGTCTGTGGAATTCTCTGCCACAGAAGCCAATTCACTGGATGTTTTCAAGAGAGAGTTAGGTAATGTCCCATGGAGGAGGACATTGATGGACTCACAGACTGTGTTACCAGCTACATAAAGTTCTGAGTGGATAACGTTGTCTCTGAGGAGACTGTACACGGTTTCCCCAACAACAAGCCATGGGTCACCAGTGACATAAAGGCCCTTCTCAACCAGAAGAAGCGAACCTTCAGGAATGGTAACAGGGAGGAGGTGAAACGGGTACCGAAAGACCTGGAGGCAAGACTAAGACAGGGCAAGGATGACTACAGGAGGAAGCTGAGCGGACTCTTCAGCAGAACAACACGAGAGATGTGTGGAGCGGAATGAAGAGCATTGCAGGCTACAGGAAGACCAGTGGCCTGGGGAGGGAAAGCAATCAAGACTGGGCGAATGAGCTAAACCTGTTTTATAATAGATTTGATGGTGGGGCATCTGCCCACCCTCCCCCCTGCTCCCCAACAGACTCTCCCCCTCAATCCCTCTGATCCACTTCCTCTGCCCTTTCTTTGTCATGCATGACCATCAAGGCTGAGCGGGTGAGGAAGGAGCTGAGCAGACTCCACCCGGGCAAAGCCACGGGTCCCGATGGAGTCCCGATGGTATTCAAGGCGCGTGCCAGCCAGTTATGTGGAGTGCTACAGCATATCTTCAACCTGAGCCTGAGCCTGGAGAGGGCTCCTGTGATGTGGAAGATGTACTGCTTGGTTCTGTACCAAAGGGAACGCGCCCAGCTCCTCCAATGGCCACAGACTGGTGGCGCTCACTTCACACATTACGACGTCCCTGGAGAGGCTGGTGCTCACTCACCTGCAATCCCTGGTTAAACCCTTTCTGGAACCCCTGCAGTTCGCTTACCAAACAAAAATGGGGGTTGAGGACGCCATCACCCACCTGCTCCGTCGTTCCTATGCTCACCTGGATAAGCCGGGAAGCATTGTGAGAGTAATGTTTTTTGAATTCTCCAGTGCTTTTAATATGATCCGGCCTGCACTGCTTGGGAGCAAACTGACGAAGATGCGGGTGGATGCTCCATTAGTGTCCTGGATCACCAACTACCTGACTGGACGACCACAATATGTCAGGCAACAAAACTGTGTCTCGGACATGGTGGTGAGCAACACAGGGGCCCCACAGGGGACGGTCCTTTCTCCCTTCCTGTTTACCATCTACACCTCGGACATCAGATATAACTCCACATCCTGCCACCTGCAGAAGTTTACAGGTGACTCTGCAATTGTGGGCTACATCAGTGAGGGGAGGAAAGCTAAATACAGAGGTATTTGTCAAAAAATGTGTTGAGTGGTGTGGGCTGAATCACCCGCAGCTCAACACTGACAAGACTAAGGAGTTAACTGTGGACTTTAGGAGGAGAGGAACACTCCTGTCCTCATTCTCCATCAATGGTGTGGATGTATAGTTTACCAGGGAGTACAAATACCTGAGAGTGCATCTGGACAGTAAAGTGGACTGGTCCAGGAATGCTGAGGCCCTGTACAAGAAGGGACAGAGCCGGCATTACTTTTTGAGAAGGCTCCGCTCCTTCAGCGTCTGCAGTGAGATGCTGCAGATGTTCTACCAATCGGTGGTGGCCAGTGCCATCTTCTTCACTGCCGTGCGTTGGGGTAGCAGGGCGAAGACTGCGGATACCAATGGGATCAACAAACTCATCAGGAAGGCTGGCTCCGTCCTGGGGACGGAGATGGATTCTTGAGAGATGGTCTTGGAGGGGAGGATGCCCCTCGAACAGCGGAGCATCCTGGACAATACAGCTCACCCCCTCCACTGGTCAATCTAAGCAGCACCTTCAACAACAGACTGGTTCCACCAAGATACAGGATAGAACACAACAGGAGTTCCTTCTACCCTGTGGCTATCAAACATTACAACTCCCTTCTGTAATGGGAATAGACTGATACTGACCCCCCCCCCCCCCCTCCCCCACCCCATCTCAATCTTTGCCCATCCCCAAAGCCTTGCCATTCACTCGTCACTTTATTTTCATGTTTCATTTATTTTGTGTTTTTTTATGACTGTCGGCAAATTAATTTCCCTCCTGGGATAAATAAAGTTGTATCATATCATATAGCTTTTATAGAAGGTATATGGTAAAGTTGGGACATTGGATGTAAAAGTCAGGGAGCCACAGTGTGGGTTGGTAAAGCTTTAGTTTGGCTGCATTTGGAATATTGTGTAACATTCTAATTGCCCGACTACAGTGGTGATGTGGAGGCTTTGGAGAGGGTGCAGAAGTTGTTTACCAAGATGTTGCATGTGTTGACATAGAAACATAGAAAAATAGGTGCAGGAGTAGGCCATTCGGTCCTTCGAGCCTGCACCACCATTCAATGTGATCATGGCTGATCATCCAACTCAGTATCCCGTACCTGCCTTCTCTCCATACCCCCTGATCCCTTTAGCCACAAGTGCCACATCTAACACCTTCTTAAATATAGCCAAAGAACTGGCCTCAACTACCTTCTGTGGCAGAGAATTCCAGAGACTCACCACTCTCTGTGTAAAGAACGTTTTCCTCATCTCGGTCCTAAAGGAATTCCCCCTTATCCTTAGACTGTGACCCCTTGTTCTGGACTCCCCCAACATCGGGAACATTCTTCCAGCATCTAGCTTGTCCAACCCCTTAAGAATTTTATAAGTTTAGATAAGATCCCCCCTCAATCTTCTAAATTCCAGTGGGTACAAGCCGAGTCTATCCAATCATTCCTCATATGAAAGTCCTGACACCCCAGGAATCAGTCTGGTGAATCTTCTCTGTACCCCCTCTATGGCAAGGATGTCTTTCCTCAGATTTGGAGACCAAAACTGTACACAATACTCCAGGTGTGGCCTCACCAAAACCCTGTACAACTGCAGTAGAACCTCCCTGCTCCTATACTCAAATCCTTTTGCTATGAATGCTAACATACCATTTGCTTTCTTCACTGCCTGCTGCACCTGCATGCCTACTTTCAATGACTGGTGTACCATGACACCCAGGTCTCATTGCATCTCCCCTTTTCCTAATCTGCCACCATTCAGATAATAGTCTACCCTCATGTTTTTGCCACCAAAGTGGATAGCCTCACATTTATCCACATTATACTGCATCTGCCATGCATCTGCCCATTCACTCAGCCTATCCAAATCACCCTGCAGCCTCCAAGCATCCTCCTCACACCTAACTATACCCCCCAGCTTGGTGTCATCTGCAAATTTGGAGATGTTGCATTGAATTCCCTTGTCCAAATCATTAATATACATTGTAAATAGCTGGGGTCCCAGCACTGAGCCTTGCGGCACCCCACTAGTCACTGTCTGCCATTCTGAAAAGGACCCGTTTACTCCTACCCTTTGCCTCCTGTCTGCTAGCCAGTTCTCTATCCACATCAATACTGAACCCCCAATACCGTGTGCTTTAAGTTTGTATGCTAATCTCTTATGCGGGACCTTGTGGAAAGCCTTCTGAAAGTCTAGATATAACACATCCACTGGTTCTCCCTTATCCACTCTACTAGTTATATCCTCGAAAAATTCTATCAGATTTGTCAGACATGATTTACCTTTCGTAAATCCATGCTGACTTTGTCCAATGATTTCACCACTTTCCAAATGCGCTGCTATCCCATCTTTAATAACTGACTCTAGCAGTTTCCCCACTACCGATGTTAGACTAACTGGTCTGTAATTCCCCGCTTTCTCTCTCCCTCCTTTTTTAAAAAGTGGGGTTACATTAGCTACCCTCCAATCCTCAGGAACTACTCCAGAATCTAAGGAATTTTGAAAAATTATCACTAATGCATCCACTATTTCTGTGGCTACCTCCTTGAGTACTCTGGGATGCAGACTATCTGGCCCTGGGGATTTATCGGCCTTCAATCCGTTCAATTTACCCAATACCACCTCCCGGCTAACCTGGATTTCACTCAGTTCCTCCATCTTATTTGACCCCCGTTCCACTGCTATTTCCGGCAGATTATTTATGTCTTCCTTAGTGAAGACAGAACCAAAGTAGTTATTCAATTGGTCTGCCATGTTCTTGTTCCCCATGATCAATTCACCTGTTTCTGACTGCAAGGGACCAACATTTGTTTTAACTAGTCTCTTTCTCTTCACATATCTATAAAAACTTTTGCAGTCAGTTTTTATGTTCCCTGCCAGTTTCCTTTCATAATCTATTTTCCCTTTCCTAATTAAGCCCTTTGTCCTCCTCTGCTGGATTCTGAATTTCTCCCAGTCCTCCGGTAGGCTGCTTTTTCTGGCAAATTTGTATGCCTCATCTTTTGTTTTTATACTATCCCTGATTTCCCTTGTTATCCATGGATGCACCACCTTCCCCGATTTATTCTTTTGCCAAACTGGTATGAACAATTTTTGTACTTCATCCATGCAGTCTTTAAATGCCGTCCATTGCATATCCACCGTCAACCCTTTAAGAATCACCTGCCAGTCTATCTTGGCCAATTCACATCTCATACCTTCAAAGTTACCTTTGTTCAAGTTCAGAACCCTTGTTTCTGACTTAATTTTGTCACTCTCCATCCTAATGAAGAATTCAACCATATTATGGTCACTCTTGCCCAAGGGGCCACGCACAACAAGGCTGCTAACTAACCCTTCCTCATTACTCAATACACAGTCTAGAATAGCCTGCTCTCTCGTTGGTTCCTCCACATGTTGGTTGAGAAAACTATCCCGCATACATTCCAAGAAATCCTCTTCCTCAGCACCCCTGCCAATTTGATTCACCCAATCTACATGCAGATTGAAGTCACCCATTATAACCGTGTTACCCTTGTTGCACGCATTTCTAATTTCCTGTTTGATGCCATCCCCAACTCCAATACTACTGTTAGGTGGCCTGTACACAGCTCCCACTAGCGTTTTCTGCCCCTTAGAGTTTTGCAGCTCTACCCATATCGATTCCACATCCTCCACGCTAATGTCCTTCCTTTCTATTGCATTAATCTCCTCTCTCACCAGCAATGCTACCCCACCTCCTTTTCCTTTTCGTCTATCCCTCCTGAATATTGAATATCCCTGGATGTTCAGCTCCCAGCCTTGGTCACCCTGGAGCCATGTCTCCGTGATCCCAACTATAGCATAGTCATTAATTGCTATCTGCACCTTCAACTCATCCACCTTATTACGAATGCTCCTCGCATTGAGACACAAAGCCTTCAGGCTTGTTTTTACAACACTCTTACTCCTTATACAATGATGTTGACAAGTGGCCCCTTTCACATCGATCCCTATTCCACTTGGCCATACTCTCCTATCCCTTTGTGAGCTTTCTTTCCCGTTAATTCTGGGGTCATTAACCATCCCTTTACTCTCTTTCCCTTTAACTCCGTCCTCGACTATCCCATTTGACACCCCACCCCCCTTATTCAGTTTAAAATCATCCGTGTAGCAGTGGCAAACCTGCCGGCCAGAATGCTGGTCCCCCACCTGTTAAGATGCAATCCGTCCCTTTTGTACAGTTCCCCCTTACTCCAAAACAGATCCCAGTGATCTAAGAATCTAAATCCCTGCCCCCTGCACCAGTTCCTCAGCCACACATTCAGGTCCCGTATCTCCCTGTTCCTGCTTTCGCCAGCACGAGGAACTGGAAGCAAACCGGAGATAACAAACCGGAGATAAACCTGGAAGTCCTGCTTTTCAGCATTTTTCCGAGCTCTCTGAAGTCCCGCTGCAAAATATTCATCCCCTTCTTTCCAACATCATTTGTGCCAACATGCACAACAACTTCTGGCTGTTCACCTTCGCCCTTGAGAATTGTCTGCATTCTGTCCGTGACATCCTGGATCCTGGCACCAGGAAGGCAGCACACCATCCTCGAATCCCGTCTGTTGCCGCAAAAAACCCCTGTCCGTACCTCTCACAATGGAGTCTCCAACTACAATGGCGTTGCCCAACTTTGGCCTCTTTGGTTTTGGCTCAACAGCCCTTTTTGTTTTGCAAGCCAGTCCGCCGCTCAGTGAGATACCGTCTTCTGTCCCGGCAGCTTCCACGTGGGTGAACCTGTTCACAAGAGATACAACACCCGGGGACCTTTGCATTCCATGTTTTCCTCCCTTTCTCACCGTCACCCACCTTCTCTCTTCTAGTGCCTTGGGTGTAACAATCTTACTGAAGGACTTGTCGAGGAATGACTCAGTTTCTCGGATGAACCTGAGGTCATCCACTTGTTTCTCCAGTTCCCCAACACGGTCCTTCAGGAGCTGTACCTGGATGCACTTCTCACATTTGTAGCAGCCAGAGGCACCAGCAGTGTCCTTGACCTCCCACATACTGCAAGTATCACACTACATCAGCTTGCTTGACATCTTCTTTTGCCTCGGTCTCTCCCTATCCAGTGTTTTGCACAGCCTCCTCTCCGAAGACTCTCGAGCCAAAGACTCACACTTTACTCACAGGGCACTTCCCTCACTGCCGCTCCCCAAGAGCTGCCTTGCTTATATTGACTGTTAAATTGCCTAATTTACAAACCAAATTCCTCAGTTTTCAACTGTTTTCCCCCTCTGACTCACTGAGAACTCTCCTCCACTCGGGCTAGAGCCAATCAGTGCTTTCTCCTGCTTCCCTTTGTTGCTGTTGCTTCAAAATCCACGGGGACACTGAGTAAAAAAAAATTATTACAGTAATTATGGCGGTCCTTATTGCTAATACCGTCATAATTTATGAAATTATGACGGTATTAGCAATAAGGAGAGATTGGATATACTTGAATTGTTTTTTTTTCTCTGGAGCATTGGAGGCTGTGGGGGAGTGCCGACAAAAGTTAATAAAATTATGAGGGGCATAGACAGGGTAGACAGCCAGAACCTTTTCCCCAGGGCGGAAAAGCCAGATATTAGAGGACATAGCTTTAAAGTGAGAGAGGAAATGTTTAAAGGAGAGGTGTAGGATTTTTTTCTTAACACACAGAGTAGTGGGTGGCTGGAATCTAGTGGTGCTAGCACATTAAGTGTATTATAACGTTATTTAAGAGGCTTTTAATAGGTACATGAATATGCAGGCAATGTAGGGATATGTATCATGTGCAGGCAGAAGAGTTTAATTTGCATCATGTTCAGCATGGACATCGTGGACTGAAGGGCCTTTTGCATTCTGTACGTTCTGGGTTCTCTTTAGTAGAATTATATTGGATAAGTGCATGAAAGGTTACATGGAATGTGTCATCACAACGGGTACCTGCTGTTTGATATGGACCTAATTGGCCATGTGCCCCTATCTGTGTTGTATGCCTCCATCGCTCTAAATAGACTAAATATATGATTCTAATATAAGACATAATTGAATAATAAGACCAAGTGACCATCTTTTGTCACCAGAATTTTAAGTGAATTGACGATTTCCGATTCACATTATTGTTTTAACTTCAGTTTAAAAGCTGCACATGGGATAACTCCAGTGGCCATTCCTCATGGTCGCTTGCCACAGGAAGAATCAACAATAAAAGGAAGCGGTAAAAATTAACCAGCGTTATAATGGGACATGGTAGGCTTCTTTTGTACCTGCTGGCATTTCATAAGTTCTCTTGAAGCAATTTGTTTCTCAGCATTCAACCAAAGGCAAAATGCAAAATTTAGTGCAATTTTGATCGGATGAATGTGCAGGACCGACCATCTACTATCAGAGAACCGACAAGATAAGAATTTTAATGATGTTTAAATTAATATGCAATGTATTTTCATTACCTCGGTGCCCAATTATTTATTTCATGCACTGGAGAATTGGGCACAGCAGTGAATGCTTGGAAGGTAGGAACAATTCATTTCTGCAGCCTATAATTTTTAATTGAAATGATCTCACAAAAAACATTTATTTTTGGGGCTTTGATTCCATTTCTTCTGAAAACTAATGCTGCACTCCACATAAACCTGTAGATCGCATTTCAAGGCGTATATTTATATTGGATGAGAAATAAGGTTTTCTGCACTTTTCTGCCCACGCAGATTAATGCATTGTGCTGATTCACTACAGAGCAACCACAGTCTGAATTATAGAAGGAAAGGATTTACATTTATGCAGCACTTTCACAGATGTAGGAGATCCACAAATGTAATAGAAACATAGACATAGAAACATAGAAAATAGGTGCAGGAGTAGGCCATTTGGCCCTTCGAGCCTGCACCGCCATTCAATATGATCATGGCTGATCATCTAACTCAGTATCCCTTACCTGCCTTCTTTGCATACCCCCTGATCCCTTTAGCCACAAGGGCCACATCTAACTCCCTCTTAAATATAGCCAATGAACTGGCCTTCTGTGGCAGAAAATTCCAGAGATTCACCACTCTCTGTGTGAAAAATGTCTTTCTCATCTCGGTCCTAAAAGATTTCCCCCTTATCCTTAAACTGTGACCCCTTGCCTTGGCATTCCCCAACATCGGGAACAATCTTCCTGCATCTAGCCTGTCCAACCCCTTAAGAATTTTGTACGTTTCTATAAGATCCCCCCTCAATCTTCTAAATTCTAGCGAGTACAAGCCAAGTCTATCTAGTCTTTCTTCATATGAAAGTCCTGACATCCCAGGAATCAGTCTGGTGAACCTTCTTTGTACTCCCTCTATGGCATGTAATGTTGAAGAATTGTCACTGTAGCAAAAGTGGTAAAAACAGTGGCACAGCTGGTAGCGCCAGAGGTCTGTGTTTGATACTGACCTCGGGTGCTGCCTGTGTGAAGTTTGCATCTTCTCCATGTGACTATGTGGGTTTTTTCCTGGTGCTCCAGGTTCCACACAGATGTCCTGGTTTGTAAGTTAATTGGTCTCTGTAAATTGCCCCTAATGTTTTGGGGCAATTACAGTCCCTGCAAACCTGTACTGTCCTTGCCTGCTTCAAAGTCTCCACTAATACCCAAAAAGGCAAGTATTACTGGTCTTAATGACTACAGGCCTGTCGCACTGACCTCTATGGTCATGAAGACCTTTGAAAGACTTGTGCTGGCCAAGCTGAAAAATATCACAAACCCCCTACATATGTTTAATCAATAATGTTTTATTATTAATGTTTGATGTTTTATGTATCATTCATAACTGTCACTGTGTATCATGTTGTCACTTGCGGGCGGAGCACCAAGGCAAATTCCTTGTACGTGAATTCTTGGCCAATAAACTTATTCATTCATTCATGTTTAGTGAGTGGATGTGAAAGTGGGATAAAATAGAACTAGTGTGAATTGGTGATCGATGGTTGGCATGGACCCGATTGGCCGAACAGCCTATTTCCATGCAGTATCTCTAAATTCAACATGCAGGTAGCAAAGTCCCCAAAACCAGATCATTTGTTTTGCAGAAGTTGCTTGAAGATCATGTGTTGATCACGATGTCAGGCGTGTTTGCCAGGGCTGCATTACTATCTACCTCATTGATGACCCACGGCCTATCCTTGATCAGACTTTGGTGGCTTAACCTTGTACTAAATGGTATTCCCTTAACACCTTGTACTAATTGGTATTCCCTTACCATGTATCTATACGCTGTAATAGCTCGATTGTAATCATGCATTGTCTTTCTGCTGACAGGTTAGCATGCATTAAAAGCTTTTCACTGTACCTCGGTATACGTGACAATAAACTAGACTGATAAACTTGTGATGAGCCATTACAGAAATTGCAGGGGTTCTATTCACAGATATGGATTATAACTATCTACAGCCTTAATCTATTCTTATTGGAATATAGTTTAGGTTAATTTAGTTTATTGTTTTACATTCTCTCTGTGACCGTGTGGATTTTTCTCCGGGTGCTCCGGTTTCCTCCCATATCCCAAAGATGTGCATGTTCGTAGTTTAATTGGCTTCAGTAAATTGCCAATAGTGTTTAGGATAGAGCTAGTGTACAGGTCATTGTCTGCGGAGACTCGTTAGGCTGAAGGGCCTGTTATCACGCTTTATCTCCAAACTAAACTAAAGTCATAAAAAATTCAATTTTTTATAAACCTTGAAAAGCATGTAAGTTGCTTTAGTTTTTTTTCTGATCTTGAGAGCATGTCTGTTCAATTATTTTTTAGTAATATACTTCACCAATGGTTACTAATTAACTTCAGAGACCATTTGATTATACCACTTCCCAACACAAAATTAAAAAAAAACATAAGCAACAGAAGCAGGAGTAGCCTATGTTGCAAGTTAATTGCCCACTAACGTAGATCAGAATATGGGTATTGATTTGACCTTCATCGCCTTAAGGAGCTAGATACAGTTCACACTCAAGGAGGCATAGAGACTTAAGGTAGTACAGCACAAAACTAGGCCTTCATCACACCAAGTCCACACTGACTATCAAGCATCCGATTACAGTAATCTTACTCTAATAGGTATTTAATTCTCCCATATTCCCATGAACACGAGCCAGATTCTACCACTCGTCGACACATTAGGGGCAATATATACTGGCCAATTAACCCATCAACTTGAATGCCTTTGGAATGTGGGAGGAAACGGGAGCACGCAGAAGAAACTCACGCGGTCACATGTAGAGCATGCAAACTCCACACAGACAGCACCAGAGTTCAGGATTGAAACGGGATCATTAGAGCTGCACACCCAAAATGTGATCTTTATCAAATGAATTGTGTTGCAAATTACCTGATACTTTCTGGGCCTTATTAAAGCAATGAAGAGTCTTGACTCAAAACATCACCCATTCCTTCTCTCCAGATATGCTGCCTCTCCCACTGAATTACTCCAGCATCTTGTGCCTATTATAGCTTTTGATTGATTTTTATGTAACTGTGCATGAGATCAACAAGTAAAAAATGTGCATTTAACCATTCGAACAAATTATTCTTTAATTATTCACCTGCCTCAGTCATTGCTTAAGATTTCAGCAGAAAATATCTATATAATTAAAAGTTTCATCTTGACCATTTCCTGTTTGCACTGTGCTTTGATTTTAGAAAAAAACGCGAACGCATATGGCTGTGATTTTTGGGCCATATTACTCCACCGCTGCGCAGGTACCGAGGATTTTTCCCATCGATGAACAATAAAAGATTTATTAGTGTTTAAATAATCTTGAGATTCTCTCGCCTGTCAATCACCGCCATGAAGGCCAAGCCCCTTTCCGGTGGGAGGGGGGAGGAACTATAAAACCCGGAAGTGTGGATGTGGCTCAGTCTGTCTGCAAGATGGTGAGGGAGAGGTCATGACTCTCTGTCTGAGCTGGGAAACTACAGAACACTGTGAGTATGCATGTACTTGAATAAATGATTTGTTAGCCCTTAATGAAAATGAAATGAGTTGTTTGGTTGCCCTATGCTTGAAACTGCAATGGCAATGGAAATGAAGTGAAAATGCAATGAGCTGTTTGGCTTGGGCCTGCCCTGTGCTTGAAAGTGCAATGGCAATGGAAATGAAGTGAAAATGTAATGAGCTGTTTGGCTTGAGCCTGCCATGTGCTTGAAACTGCAATTGCAATGGAAATGTAGTGAAAATGCAATCAGCTGTTTGGCCTGAGCCTGCCCTGTGCTTGAATGTGCAATGGCGATGGAAATTAACTGAAAATGCAATCAACTGTTTGGCTTGGCTTGCCCTGTGCTTGAAACTGCAATGGCAATGGAAGTGAAATGAAAATGCAATGAGCTATTCGGCCTCCCCTGTGCTTGAAACTGCAATGCAATTGGAAATGAAATGAAATGAGTTGTTTGACCACTAATTTTGGCCCACGAGGCCCCTATTAGCCAAGAAACCAGTCCATTTTGCACAAAATGCCTGTTAGCCCAGGAGGAGTGTTTTGGCCCAAAAGCCCCATGCCAGGCCAGAAAAAGTCCAGAAAAAGTGCCTTTCACTGATATTTTACTCAGATTTTTTTTAAAGAGCCCCTTCGGCCCATTAGGCCTGTACTAGCCCAGGAGTTCCTTCAGCCCATCAGTAAGTATTCCCACTGCAAGTATTAAACCTCACCCCAGTATTTGTCTCCCTCCCTTCATTGGCTCCCAGTGAGATCCAGGCCAGGATAAACTTTCCTCCTCCATTGCTGTGATCTGCAGAAAAAGATGAAAAATGTCTAAAATTGATTCTCCACCCTCTCCCCCTTCACACTCACAGAGTCTCACCTGTTTTGGGCAAAATTTCTGGCAGTTTCTCAGCTGCCAGCCCACCAGGCCTGAGTGACTGAGCTGCTAGCCCACCGGGCCTGAGTGACTGAGCTGCCATCCCAAGAATCCATTCGGCCCACAATGTCCATATTAGCCCTCTGGAAACCTGTCCCTTCAGCCCACAACACCCATACTAGGGCTCCAGAAAGCCCCCATTGGCCAGCAATATTGGTATTGCATTGGGGGACCAGCCCTCCCATGTGAACATGGGACCCAACAGTTCCCATTTAGTCTGGTATCTTAATAAATTTAGTCTAGTTTATTATTGTCACGTGTACCAAGGTACGATGAAAAGCTTTCTTGTTGCCTGCAATCTTGTCAACGAAAAGACTGTGCTGGATTACAATCAAGCCAAGAGACAAGAGTGTTTTATTGTCATATGTCCCGAAATGGAACAATGAAATTCTTACTTGCAGCAGCACAACAGAAAACATGGTATTCTGGAAAACCCATAATAAACAAGAAAAATCACTACATATCTATCCATCTATCCATCTATCTATCTATAATTAAATAAAAAAGAATTGTGCAAAGTCAAAAAGGCAAAAGTCTATGTATTTCTGAGCCTATTTGGAGGTTGTAGTATTTAATAGCCTGATTGTTGTAGGGAAGAAGCTGCTCTTGAACCTGGACCTTACAGTTTTCAAGTTCCTATACCTTCTTCCTGATGGCAGGAGTGAAATGAAAGTGTGGCCAGGATGATGTGGGTTTCTGATGATACAGCCATCCAAATTGTTTCCAATTGTACTCAAGTTTTTGCAATTACATTGATCATGCCTATTAGTTAGGAACTGTCACTCATTTCTCATGATTTAGTAACATAAAATTGCATTGATGCAATTTTTTGAGCTGCTTTCAGTTCTGTTCCCAAAATACAAATTGCATCCGCTTTCTCCAGACCTGAAATATAAAAAAGTGTCAGTTTAACCAAATTTGTGTTAAAAAAGCAACTAATAATTATTGCTGATAATTGACACCTTAATTAAAAAAGATATAGGATGTTGTTTTTTTAATCTATCTTGTTATATAACCTGTCATTCTATTGTCTAGCAAAATGCTTTACAGTAGGCCACTTAGTAGTTTATTTGATTTTCACCAGTTTAAAAAAGGCCTGCCTACAGCTGCCTACTGGTTGTCAAGGCAATGAAAAACTACAAGGGAATAACTGAAAGGGCATCTTCAGTTGAATGAGCAAAAGTTGTAATCAATAGTTTTGCTTTCAGGTATTGATCTTGTAATATATGTGGAGTGACCTACAACTTTCTCATTAATAGGTTATCTGTTAAGCCTTTAGGGTTTAAGCAATAAATTGGTTGTAAGAAAAGTAGGATTTTAGAAGAAGCCAAGTATCTTTCAGAGCTGCAACAGATTGTGACCAGAATGAGAATCAACTTTTTTCCTGCAAATTGTTTTTTATTAATTTTTCTATCAGGAGCAGCAGGATTGGCGAACTGCTTTACTTTCTTTCAATCATATTTTTTTTTAATCTGGCATTGCATTTTTTATGTATGTATCCTGTTTTCTTCTCTCAAAATTGAGTCTGATCTCAACCCTGCGTGTTTTTTTTTTTTGCCTTACAGTGTGATGTGAGGAATTCAAGCTCATTTACAGCTGAAATGTAAGAAAATGAGGAGTTAATGGATTCCACCATTGGCACTTGTGAGAGGGTTTACTTCCCTGCAAAAGATTATTTGGCAACTTGTGGTCAGACACCTCCTTTAATCCGGACAGAATTATGAGAGCGCACGAACGCCCCTCCCCCTGGAAGACCCCCTTGAAAATGTGGTGCCAAGGCCAATGAGATGACCGATCTCCACCTCATCGGGACTTTTGCGCTGGTCAACCGATTGAATTTTAAGCAAGAACTGCAGATGCTGGAAAAATCAAAGGTAGACAAAAATGCTGGAGAAATGCTGGTTGAGGCAGCATCTCACGGAAGGAGAACTGCTGAGATCTGCCTCACCCGCTGGGTTTTTCCAGCATTTTTGTCCACAGCCGATTGAATTTGCTCCCTGTGGCCAGAACTCAGGAAGTCCGGCCTGGCCGGAGGAGGCAGATCCGTTCCCATTGCCGACTTCCGAGGCCAACTTTACGGACCGGCATCTCAGCCCATGGGCAGTCTAGGCAGACCATTCTAGTACCTTTGGCCATGACCTCTGTTGGTCTGGCAAAACGGATAATCCAGAAAGGCTCTAGAAGCCAAGGTACCGGAAAATCAGCAATGAACCTATATCATCCAGTTGGGCCAATTGTGAGAGCTAAGAAGTTTGATCAAATGAATTCATCATTCAATCTTATGAACCAAACCACACCAGTTTTGAGATGATTGATGATATTTTGTGTTGCATTGTGTAGAACACTGCCCACACTACTAATCATCCAACAGTATATTGATTTTTTGGGTTGCAAAGTTCTTCGACTCGACCCCATTGTGGACATTAGACTTTGTCTGTGAAACTGATGCGCTGCAATGCTGAGAACTAAATTCAGTACATTGTATCTTTCCCATTGCTCTACCGATTTATACTTGAGTTTGGCTTGAATGTACTTATGTATAGTATTTTTCGATTTGATTGGATAGCAAACACAATAAAGTTTTTCACTGTAACACATGATAACAATGAACCATAAATCATGGAAAGGGCTTTACGTATGAGAGAGAAACGTCAAGGGCGTTTTATTGTCATATGTCCTGAAACGGAACGGATATGTAAACTTAGTACTCAGTAGACACCATGATAAGCAACAAAAATAAGTTTAATAACCAAAATAAGTCCAATATATATTCAATATTAATATATAAAGACAAATAATATAGTGCAAAGATAAAAACAATGCCCCCAAGTGCCTGGTGCAACAAGGCAGTTTGTAGTTTTGAGTTTAGATGAGTTTGTAGTGTTCAGAAGCCTCATGGTTTATGGGAAGAAGCTACACCTGAACCTGGATGTTACAGTTTTCCGTGTCCTATTCCTTCTTCCGGAATGCAGGAGTGAAATGAGAGTGTGGCCAGGGTGACGTGGGTCCCTGATGATCCTGGCTGCCTTTTTGAGGTTCGTGTTTGTTCGGCAAATTGCAAAACTGATGTTCTTTGGTGGTCGACGGAAGCAATTGTGAAGTGCAAACTTGCAACAAAAGATGAGTTCTAATTATTGTACACGTCAGAGATTTTAATTAAGTTGGGTTATATTTTCTCTGCTTGGACATCATTTATGCTGACATTTTCCTCCTGGAATTTTGTTTCACTCATGTTTTGTGTTTCATTTATGATCTGCGCCTTGTATGGAAATGTCTGTAATTGCAAAACATTGAATTAATTGTAAAAGCAGTGACACTTAAACTTGACTGTGATGTTGTTCACCCAGTAAATTATATTTGGACCATCAAAACTCCCCTCTGAGATAACATTAATTTTGGTTCCTCCAATTGTTGTAACCTTGATTTAGAAGCTACAGTTACAGGTATATTATTTGATTCCCTTGAAAAAATAGTACAACTAGATTAACATGTACCATAAAGCATCTTAGCAGTTTACAAAGCTTTTTTTTCCACTTCAGTTTTGTACCACAATTCCTATTGAAACTGAAATCAAACACATTCCATTGGTACAACACGAGTACAGATAATTGGCAATTAAAATAAAAGCACTCAAAAAGCTGGAATACCTAAATAAAAAAGGAAATTATTTTTTGTTTTTAAAGTGAAATCCTAAAGCAAAAAAAACAAAAATAAACTGTAGATGTTGGGCATCCAAAATATAAAAATATCAGAAATTCTCAGCAGGTCAGATTGTTGACCTTTCTAACAGATTTGAAGCGTTAATTCTTTTCTATTCTCCACAAATGCTACCTGACCTACTGACTATTTCCTAAATATCCTGCTTTTATCTAAAACAAATAAGCAACTCCATGGAAGCTTTCAAAAATCCGTGATTGCACTGGGCCTTACACTGATAGATCCACTGAATAATTTAAACACCTTCTATGTCAGAAGAGGGTTGGGTGGGGGAGGGGTTGCTCTGGGATGATTTTATGGGCCATACTGCTGCCCTGCTACGGATTTCTAATTCGATATTTTTGTGCGTGGTCTGATGAACCGTCCTTGGAAGAGAATGCAAAGAGCGTCCATTATTCTAAACAAAGGGAAGTGCTGTCAGTCTGAATTTGCCCTGCTTTGAGAGAGAAAGCTGGGATGGAGAGAGGGTCGCCAACATCAGGCATTGTACAAAGGAGCATGAGTGATGTCCAAGCGACCACACTTTAATGGCTTAAATCAATACTTCCAGTGGAACCCAGGACTGATGATCAAATATTGACTAAGTGGACATTACATATGAGCGCCTGAAATGATTTGCAACTGCGCGTGTAACTGATTTCATTTCATTTGTGTTTCCAACCAGGCTTAGCAAGGACCTTGTAAACAGTGAGAGGAGACGAGCGCCCTAATTAAGGATCGAGCTGCCACTGGTTCAAAGCCGTGGCTTGAACCGATGACCTTGCCTGTTTAGCTCTCGTACGTTTCGGAAACAATTGATTTTTTATCGTTCGAGAATCCGGCTTCATCCTCGGCATGAGGGTGGTTGTTTCTTCAACGAGGGCATGTTTTATTGGCAGGCTGCAAGTCAATACCCTTCCACGTCTCCTCGCCCAAACCAAACCTTTTACCCAGGGGGGCAGTGGACCAGCGGCAAGAGCAGCGGTGGAATGCGTTTGAGTTGAGGACAGTCGAACCCACATTTGGAAACAAATTGTGAAGAGGCAAGGTAGCGTTGGCCATGGTTAAAAAAGGTGTTTATCTGCCAACATCTTGTGACATCGCGAATAGATAACCACCCACTAAGCGTAATCGAGTGCCTTGATGTCCGGTGCTTCAATTCCACCGCTGCACAACGTAAAGATTGCAATAAATGTCAATTGATTTATGGTCCAATCTTTAGTACCAATAGCTGATATTCCAAACTGATAAATACATAATGGAAGATAAATGGACCCATTACAGAAAGGGTTTCTTTTCTGAGTCATTATATCGCAGTCTCGACTCTCATGACCAATAAGGGGAATGACGTCGCCCGAATCAAAGCAGAATTGTTTTGTTGACAATTATATTGCTGGCTGAGATATATATGTGTGTATATATATATATATATCATAGAGATACTGGGAGAAAACAGGAACGAGGTACTGATTTTGGACGATCAGCCATTGAATGGCGGTGCTGGCTCGAAGGACCGAATGGCCTACTCCCGCGCCTATTTTCTTTGTATCTACGTTTCCATATAAAATGTTGTTACACAATCACAGCCGAATATTTACTTTACTTTAGAGAAACAGTGCGGAAACAGGCCCTGCGGCCCACCGAGTCCACAACTGGCCAGCGATCACTAGCAATATCCTACACATTTTACCGAAGCCAATTAACCTGCGAAACTGCACGGCTTTGGAATGTGGGAGGAAACCTGAGCTCCCCGGGGAGGGGGTACAAACTCCGTACAGAATTGCAGTCAGGATCCAACCCGGGTCTCTGCACTGCAAGGCAACAGCTCCACCGCTGCGCCGCTGTTGCCACGTTTACTTCAAAAGTCGACTCAAATAAACCTTCTCCAGTAGCTGCAGAATAAACAGCAGGTGGAGAAACTGATTTTAGGGGAGTGATTATGAAACGGCATAAAAGTCATTTTAATATACAGTGTGTATAATTCTGCATGAAAGAAAGCATGTTGAACAGTATCAGTGTCAAATATAGTTTGTGAATTACTTTGTCGAACACGGTATTTTAAAATTAAAATAAAACACGGCACTAATATGCAATTTTGCTCGCTGTGTCTAATTGAGCGATTTGTATATTTGATCCAAACTGCCCGTTGCTGTCATTCTCGGTGTTCATGTGTTCAGCCGCAGTCAGTCTGAAGAAGAGTCCCGACCCGAAAGGTCATCTATCAACCGTTGGCAAGATTCAAGAGTCAGGAATGTTTTATTGAAATATGTCCCGAAACGGAACAATGAAATTCTTACTTGCAGCAGCACAACGGATATGCAAATATTGTACTCCGTAGGCACCGTAATAAACAACGCAAAATAAGTCCAATTGTAAACAAAACAATGTCGTACAAAGTAAAAAAAAAATACAATGCTCTCAAATCCTTAGTCCAATCAAGGCAGTTTGTAATTCGGAGTTTAGTTGGCATCCGAACTGTTCAATAGCCTGATAGTTGTTGGGAAGAAGTAACTCCTGAACCAGGACGTTGCAGTTCTAATATTTCTCCCAAGATACTGCCTGACCCGCTGAGTTACTCCAACACTTTGTGTCTTCTTTTTGTAAACCAGCACCTGCAATTCCTTGTTTCTATTGTGTTGCTGGATTCCACGAGTCCTTCTATGAAGCGTAGGTGTGGATCAGGAAGTGGATTAATCCATATTCCCCATACCCCTTGATTCATTTAGCCCTAAGAGCTAAATCTAAATCTCTCTTGAAAACATCCAATTAATTTGCCTCCACTGGATCCTGTGGCAGAGAATTCCACAGATTCGCAACTCTCTGGGTGAAAAGATTGTTCCTCATCTCAGTCCCAAATGGCCTACACCTTATTCCTAAACTGGTTCAGGACTCCCCCAACATCGGGAACACTTTTCATGCATTTACCCTGTCCAATCTTCTAAGAATAGTATATGTTTCTATAAGATTTCCTCCCATCCTTCTAAATTCCAGCTAATTCAAGCCCAGTGGACCCATTCTTTCATCATATGTCAGTTCTGCCGTCCTGGGAATTAACCTGTGAACCTACACTGCACTCCCTCAATAGCAATAATGTCCTTCCTCAAATTAAGAGACCAAAATTGCACACAATACTCCAGGTGCGGTCTCACCAGGGCCCTGTACAACTGCAATAGGACCTCCTTGCTCCTAAACTCAAATCCTCTCGCAATGAAGGCCAACATGCCATTCTCTTTCTTCACTGTCTGCTGTATATGCATGCTTACTTTCAGTGACTGATGTACTACACCCATATCTCGTTCCACCTCCCCTTCTCCTGATCTGACACCATTCAGATATAATTTGCCTTCCTGTTCTTGCCACCAAAGCGGATAACCTCACATTTATCCATATTATACTGCACCTGCCATGCTTCTGCCCATTCACCCAACCTAACCAAGTCACCCTGCAGCCTCATAGTATCCTCCTCGCAGCTCACACTGCCACCCAGCTTTGTGTCATCCGCAAACTTAGAGATGTTACATTTAATTCCTTTTTCTAAATTGTTAATATGTATTGTAAACAATTGGGGTTCCAGCACTGAGCCTTGCCACACCCCACTAATCGCTGCCTGCCATTCTGAAAATGACCCGTTAATTCCTACTCTTTGCTTCCTGTCTGCTAACCAGTTCTCTATCCAGGTCAATACCCTACCCCCAATACCCTGTGCTCTAACTTTGCACACTAACCTCTGGTGTGGGACATTGTCAAAGGCTTTTTGAAAATCCAGATACACCACATCCACTGGCTCTCCCCTATCCATTCTACGTTATTACATCCTCAAAAAATTCCAAAGATTAGTCAAGCATGATTTCCCCTTCATAAATCCATGCTGACTTTGACCGATCCCGTCACTGCTTTCCAAATGTGCTGCTATAACATCTTTAATAATTGATGCCAGCATCTTCCCCACTACCGATGTAAGGCTAACTGGTCTATAATTCCCCGTTTCCTCTCTCCCTCCTTTCTTAAAAAATTGAGTTACATTGGCTACCCTCCAGTCGACAGGAACTGATCCAGAGTCAAGAGAACATTGGAAAATGATCACCACAATTTCTAGGGCCACTTCCTTGAGTACTCTGGGATGCAGACCATCAGGCCCTTGGGGATTTATCTGCCTTCAGTCCCAACAGTTTACCTAACACCATTTTCTGACTAATGTAGATTCCCTTCAGTTCCTCCCTCCCACTAGATCCTCAGTCCCCTAGTATTTCGGGGAGATTGTTTGTTTCTTCCCCACAGCTAACAATGAACCATTCTACATTTCCTTACCAGCATCCACTTTGATCTGTCGTTTTCATACCTTACCTTTCTATATATCTCTAGACTTCCTTTCCTCTGACTCTCAGTCTAAAACGTCACCCATTCCTTCTCCCCAGAGATGCTGCCTGTCCCGCTGAGTTACTCCAGCATTTATGGGTCTATCTTGTGGTAGTGAACATTCGCTAGGCTTTTGATAAATCCCATGGACATATCCGTCCATGATGCTTTATCCGTGCAAATGCCCAGTTGAGGCCATCTCGCTTTACGGAATTTTACTCATTCCTGTTCCTTCATCGATTCTTCTAAATAATGTTTTTGTTTTTGTTTTTTGCATCTATTGCATTTTTTTTTCTCGGCAGCTCTTCAACACGTTGAATGAATTGTGGTGCTGTAGACATATGCACGTTCCTGGTTTCGCACTGTTTCATATATACAACGCTCGGAACACAGCACAGAGGGTGTTTGTGTGTAACGTTTATTAGTAATAATGCTTGACACCTTTCAGTCCAGTTGTGCAGACAGCAGGGAGTCTCCTACCAGGCCTCGTGGTGAGTAAGTGCTGCTTTTGCCCGACCTGTCAATCGTAGCATCAGGAGACAAACATAATTCTGCCTTGGATGAAAGCAGCTGTGTGCTTCTGTGTGGGATAAAACAGGCATTAGCATAAACTAACCAGCTTGTTTGTCCGCAGCTAACGACACCGAAGATCCAGAATCTTAGAATATATATATATTTACTTAAATTGCACAGCGTCTGCGTTGAAAGGAGGAGGCTCAAAACCGGTTGGCAGGTTACAGAACTCAAGATGGATTTCTGCTCTTTGTGATTTATTTCAACAGCGCAATTATAGCTTTGCTGCTATTCTGCTGGCTGAAACTGATTAAGACAAAAGCACAACAAAAACATGGATACCACCAGACCCTTATTTGCAAACGAATAATATCTGTGTATTTATTCCCAACAACACACTCAAATGAGAACTACAGAAAGCTTAAAGGATCTCCAAGATGACTCCAATGGTAAGGCGCTTCTACTTAATTTAAATTGGGCATAGCCTAACGTGTTGCCGTGTGCCTCCTATCGGGTATTTGTTAATATACAGTGTAGGTCAATTAATCCTGTAACGCGTGATTGCATTCTGTAGCTGCGCACCAAAAGTAAATAATTGTTCTGCGACACGTATTGGAGAGAATCTTGATTTTGATCCTTCACCTAGATCGCTCAAACGATTCAGAGTTTTGGAATAATGCTCTCTATTAAACGTATAAACTCGTTTCTTCGCCGGGCGCTATTGTAGTTCTAAACGTTAGTAACTCTGTGGTGGAATTTCGTGGATGTGGCTTTTCACATCAATCTGCAATACTTTGGCTGAAAGTTTAAAATAGAAAAAAGTATTCGCACTTGTGAGGACGTGACGATATTCGTACTTGGTGCATTTCCCATGTAAAAACAGCCATCGTTTACACAACTGTGTCACTTTTTGGGTGTGTTACATCTATAGAAGTTGTAACTCGTCAACTTTAAATATATTTAACAGGTACATTAGAATTTTTTTTGGGGTGTGCGGGGAGGGACGTTATTACTTGATCTATTCAGCGATGCGATATTATGTCTCTCCGATTAGAGCAAGAAATAAACACGTTTTTTTCCAAATTTTTTCCCTGTGGTCTTTCAGGATTGAGAGGAAATGAATGAGGCTGGTGCGTTGCAAGGAGTAGTTCTGGTTGTTTTCAGCTTTGTGTTTAAGCAGCAGGGGGCGCCCGCGGTCTGTCTGATGAGGGACATCCTGGTTTGGCCACTTTACAATTTTATCCTTAACTAGCCCCGCTCCAATTCGGCAGAGGTACCGAAAATAAGATCATAAAAACTAATAGCTTGTTTTATTAAACGCTACTGTCGGATGTATAGCCCATATCGGGTTTATGTTATGTTAATGGTTAAAAATATACTGTCCCTTGTACCCACAATGGATTTATCTGCTAATTTATTATATTTTAATATCTAATAAAGATATGTTCAGCGTAATTACTATTATTCCTATACAAATATGTAAGGAAATGAGAATGGTGTTTGTTTTTCTCGGCAGTTTTAAACGCAGTTTGCGTTTTATCGATCCACTTAATCAGATACAGCAAAATGCAGCAGTTTTTCTCTGATCATTCTGTATATTACCTACATGCCTACAAAGAGCTTTGTTCGCCCACTCTCCGCATGTACTCTTCTAGTTATTCACACTTGGAAGGTGGAGTTCAACGGAAATGAAGCAAGAAGATTCGAGGGAAAGACTGAATAATTTATAAACTAACTAATATTCTGATGATCTAATTGTTGTTCACCTTCAATTGAGTATAAGTTCTCCCAAAAGGCTTGTGCGGATTGTTATTGGGTCATTAGTAATTGGAATAGACCTGAACAAACTAGTTCATCTTTAACTTGTTATTGATCAGGAAAATCTTACTATTTCTCAGATCGATAGTCGGAACCTAATGACCGATTACAAAGGCATGACTCCCATCTTGCTTAGAAACTATGGAGTTGGCAGTGTCGTACTGGTCTTTGCGAAATATAAATTGGACAATGACACCGAGAAAGACAGATTAAAGCCCAATTGAGCACTGATTTTGGGAAATACCATGTGTCCCATGTATTTGTCCCATGCTATAGAATTATTAATAAAACGAGTTTGGGGTGCGGGTTTCTATACCAAATTCTAAATATAGCAGATCTATAAAAATGAACCAACTTCCAATCCATTCCAAATTATGGTATAAAGATAATATCCATCCATCCGATTGCCTGAATATGAAAAGAAAATGAGAGTTACATTTATAGTCTGGCTGTACGCGTACATTTGTAAACATATTTTAATAGGATGTATTAGTTTATCTTAAATAAAATTAGACATTTTACAACTTCAAACAAGGTAAGGGAAGCTGGGACTTCTAATGACCATAACTACAAAATAAGGAAATACTCAGCGGGACAAGCAGCATCTAAGGGGAGAGAAACATACTCGAGGAAAGACCGATTGGTAACTCGAAACGTTACCTCTCTCTCTCCAGAGAGACAACATGACCAAAATAGCTTTTTCAGTATTTCCGATTTCCAGTAGCCCGTGCTATTTTCACATTGTTACCATTGCTTACCATGTTTGTCAGAATAACAAATCGACTTCAAACACATGTCATCCTCCCAGTAAAGAAAACTGTATGTTAAGTTGGGTGGGAGGTTGACACAAATAAGCGAAGAGCAAATATAAACTTGGCCTGCAGGTGGCAACAGTTTGACGTGAATGGAGCCCCGGCAAGACCAACGCAGCTTTGTTGCATGTTGCTTCACATCTAATAAAGAATTGGAGCAGGGAGATTTGTTAATATATTGCCCATTAGATCTGAAGATCCGGAGTAAAATCAAATTAATAAATGTGCCCTTTTCTAAATTGTCAACGGTAACAACCGCAATTAAAAAACTTCATATTTCCGCTCAACCTGCAGTATATATAAGTCTGAAGAAGGGTATCGACCAGGAACATCACCCATTCCTCATCTCAAGAGATGCTGCCTGTCCCGCTGAGCTACTCCAGCTTTTTGCGTCTATCTTCGGTTTAAGCCAGCAGCTGCCGTTCCTTCTTACATATAAACGACAGCCCCTGACTATCGCTTGCTGGATGTATAACGCTGGGCCGAGCAGGTGGCACTGGGCAGAAGGTTCTTCTGTACCTCCAAGCTAAAGTTGCATTAGTCAGGAGGATTGTGGAGAGACTGGAACTGTTCATAATCATCGGTGGAATGCTTAACTGTCAGGGATAGAAACAGTGGTGGAGCGTTGGTTCTTGGCGGGGAGGCCAGAACAGGGTTTATCACTAAACCCTGACCTAACCTTTATTAATTTTCAACGCTCCCATTGCATTCTACCTGGAATGTAAAAAAACCCCATCAGTTTTACAGATCTATTTCATCAAGCAGACGTAACCAGTGTGATGTAAATGAGTCACCGTCTGGGTGTTTTTTGAGTGTTGTGAAGCAGACGCGAACAAATACTGCAGTATAGGTTGAATACAGACACCTCTACCTCTGCTTTACCTGTTTTAATGCCTCTGGTACCGGCTGTTAGATTTCTTCTTTGAAGATTTTAAAACAATAAAACAGACATCAATTGATACATTCGTATCTCCACTCAGAACACTTTAAGGTTTTGATCTGGAATTTCCTATTCTGACTTTTGCATGTCAACAAATTAATAACATATCCACTCTTAAGTTTGACAAATGGCGCACAGAATCTGTTAATCTGTATTTTAAGGCCAATTTTGGCAGCAAAATAGTCCTTATGGCAAACATGTAACTTGGGCACCTGGATTGCAAAGTGAATCTTACTTTTAGTTAGGAATGTGACATGCACGTTACAATATATCCTGTTAGATGCAAAAAAAGAGAGACTCCAACAGTGGGTGGTAAACTGTACCTGGGAAGATCCAGCATTGTAAACAAATGTATTCTCTGTTCCATTCAAATGCGACTGCACGGTAAACCAAGTGCCAGCTCACTGCTCGTGTGAGCCAGACCCCTTTCTCTCAACCATAACTCATCCCAAATGTGAAGCAAGCCAGCGAGTTGAGATGCATGACCGGCAACGTCAAACCTAGTGAGATTATCTAGCGGGTGGGTTGATGAAAGTTTACCCGATGGGCCCCAATTATTGATTTGTGTGACCCATCCCAAGAGAGAGAAAAAAAAACCGCTGGCCTCTCTATGTGGCGCAGATCGCATATTGAAAGTAGGCAAGGCATGGCAAGAGGCTTAGAAACAGCCCCAACTTTTTAAAAGATGCTGAATTATTATGATGAGAGAAGCATCATGTTTTTAACATCAGGCGCTATGTGTCAGCGTTGGAGTCCTAATCCTAAAACCACTCGGAGCTTCCTATATATATATACACACACACACACTCCCTATATATATATATATATATAATATATACATATTATATATATATAATATGCTATGCATAAACTATACATACACACATACATACACACACACGTGTATCATATATATATATATGTGTGTGTATGTATGTATAGTGAGCGTGTGTGTCTATAATATATATGTGTGTGTGTGTGTGTGTGTGTGTGTGTGTGTGTGTGTGTGTGAACAGCGTCTCAAAGGTATTAAACGGCTCCTACTGAGATCTCATGAATAAGAGACTATGAAGTAGGCTCATCTGATATTCCTCAATTAATCCACCATTAGCATGTTTGGGATCCACGTATTATGTTAAATGATGCCCAGATCTAATCACTTTATCTGGCAAGTATACCCTGTGCAGATCTAGTACCCAAGTAATGTTTTTTTTTGGTACCGAGTTACACTCATTCGTTGTGGCAGGCGACAACTGGTCGTAATTGTTTCACTTTGATTAGATATTTTTGCAAAGATCTCTGGTGCCGTGTAGCCCCTAGAGCGGAACGGCGTCGCAAACAACAATAAAATAAAAATGACTAAAATAGGTGGCTGGGAGGCGGGTTGGGTTGGGTTTAGGGTGGGGAGGGGTGAGCCGGGAACAACCTTTTTACCCGAGGCTTGAATGGAGCAGCAGTCAACCCCGCAGCCCCCACCTCTGTTCCCAACACCCCTCCCCCTCACAACAGCAACCTCCATGTAAGAGGTAAAGAAACACATCGATATCGCATCTCGACCTCGCAACCGATTGCTTTTGAACCTCCATTGAAAAAAAAAGGTAAGCCCTGTCTTCGGAGGGAGTGGTAAAAAAAAAAATTGGTGTCAATGGCAACGCGGAGTTGCATCTTCCCGTTATTTTTTTGAAACCCACTGCTTAGCTGTGCAGCGAGGATTTTGTTTCTCCGCCACTCATCTGCTGCGAATTACCTGAACTGATTTCAATTTTTTGTTTTTATATTTTATTCAATGTGCAGATTAAGTAACATGTTGTGTGTGTCTGTGTGTGTGTGTTTTTTTGTTGCTGTTTTTTTTTTGTTTTTGGTCCTTCCAAAAGTGGGTCTTCCTGTTAAATAGAAAACACAGACCCGGAGCCGCTGTGGATGACTGCAAAATAACAGGAGCCGACAAAAGGCTGCTCAGCATACACGAATATATGTCGCGAGAGTGAGTGAAACGCAGGAATGGAGTTATGCTGTGCGCTACGTTCATTCCGACTGAAATGTGAATAAAAATCTGCTCGCAATGGCTAATCGAATTATCGAAGGGTAATTGCGGCGCTATTTTGACTAGATGCAACGTGGGAATCAATGAACAAAGGTATTTAGCATATGATGTGTCTTGGCTGGTGCCGTGAGGCGTTTGAGCGCTCGCACGATGTAACATAGGGTTCGTGTGCTGTGCCTGACAGTGGCTTGCTCAGTCATTTTTGGGAATACCGTAGCCTGGAGGGAGGGGGGGGGGGAGTTGGGAGGGTGGGGGGTGGGGTATGAATATGCACCCAGAGGCAGCGGTCTCAGAGGAAATGGTGCTAGTAAGTAGTTCGCCTGGTTCACATTCGATTCACAAGAGCTTTTGTTGCGCCGAGCTTCGGTGTCGCTCCTGCCTGCGTCTCTTAGGATTGAGCTATCCGTGGTGCTGAAACCGCCGACTCTTCCTTGGGTAAGATCTGTCTGTACTTTGCTGAACACGTCGACTAGCCATTGTAATTTGGACGAAAGCTTTTTAAGTATTTTCTTTTGGTAGCTGGTATCTTGGATAGTCCAGTACATGCGCATTTCGTAATTTGATTGTCGTATTACCACGAAACGGATAGAGATGGTGTCGGTATCGTATGATAGATAACAAGGGGAGAATTGGACAGATATTCTCCTATTAGGAAAGCCTGGATAACACATTGTTTTTTTTTGTTTCATTTTGTGGACCGATATAACTGTTGTTATGAATATTAAGCCGAGAGTGATTTGTCTAGTGTCAATGGGCGCAACCAGGGAAACAGCACGGTGTTAGAGT